>CM012460.1:13932213-14532213 GCA_003999625.1 Oryzias javanicus | reverse complement strand
TTCTGATGTTTCATCAATTTTGAGGAGGATTTTTTGGACTTTTAACCAAAAAATAATCAGATTTTCATAGACTCATCTCATATATTCACACACACACCCTGCATGTATAAATTACACAGTGCCGTTCTGAAAAACTAAATCTGTCCCGCTCTCTCAGAGGCCTCTGACGCCAGCGGAAACAAATAACACATTATGCTGGTGGGCTGATCGAAAATAGCCACGGTTCAGCTCCAGTTAAGACCACTCACCTGATTCAATGATCCTTAAAGACCCGCTTCAATGTCCACATTATACGGCCGGTCCAGGAGAAGGAGGGGTAAGTTCTTAAATCTCGTACGGGAAAAGTACAAATGTTCAAGCGCAGAAACTGTTTCTTTCCGTTCCCTGCGTTAGACTTATCTATATTTACTCTTACAAGAATTTCATTACTTTTAAGAGCAGCTACACTATTCCAATCCAGCTTTTATCAGTTTGTTTTGTAAACCCTTTTATCAGGGTGTGCTGATAGAAACCATGACTGCCTGTGAGGACATTCCCATCACAAGTCAATGAGGTCAGTGACCCTTGACCTCCAGGCCATCACTTAGTCAGCTGCTTGTTTGTGTACATTTTACATGTTTGGACACTGAAAAAAATTCTCTCTGGTAAATAACTGTTGAATATCAAAACTAGAAAAGCATGTGAAAAACAAAGTGAAATTGGGGACAAACTAATGTAAAATCAGATTGTAAATTCTTTAAATTCAATGTACACTTTTAAAAAGCAAACAAATCTTACTCCATGTTTATAATTGTCCAATATCTAATTAATTGTAGTTAGACGGTAGATAGGAGTTCCTTTTTAGCTAATATTATTTTTTAATGCACTTTAAATATTGATTTTACTTGGAAAATGAATCATCTGCCAAAAGATATGGAACAAAGTGTCAAATTTAAGCATCACCATCAACAATAAGTCATTCTATTTCATTAAAACTTTAAAATAGTGCCACAAAAAAGATTAAATTAAATGAAACAAGTTAAAATCAGTAGAAATTAGACTAACAAAGTTAATATTGAGAGACTTTAATATCCATTTATTGCCCCTAAGCTACCATGACCTAGTTTGACCATGAATGCATGTAATAAAGGCCATATTGATATTTATGACAGTCCTGGTTCACAAATTACAGCAGGGTAAGAGCCCAAAAAGGCTTTAGAAGGATAAATCAATGACTTACGTCAGCTGTTCTGATCTGTCAGAGGGCAAGTCAAGACTTATGGGGTCAAACTGTCATAAAGTGACACAGCTGGGATTATCCAAACTGGTTTTCCAGCCTCACATGGAGCTCACAGCTCAAACATCTGATCTAGACCTTGAACTGTGTTAGTGTAGCATGGATCATTTTCTTGTAGGTTTATGCAAAATATGTGGGAATTATTTAAAATGAATTAATACATTAAAAAATGTTTTGATTGTTTTTATTGCAGAGTAAGCAAAACATAAAAAAAACTTTACACGTGTTGAAATTTCATATTGCCAATAAAAAATAAATTTACCACAATTTAATCAATTTTTATTCATAAAAACACAATATTGATTCATCAAACCATCAACTGGCGTTTCTTTAAAGCTGTTGTCACATTTTCAAGCCTCCAGTTACTTTATATTTGTATAAATTCATGACTCAATCTATTAAAATGTCACATTTATTGATCCTAATATGCATCAAACCACTTCAGGTAAAAAATTACTATAATTTATTATTTACTTAAAAAATACAAATTTAAGTGAATTTTCTCTTTTAATAGCCGAAGGCAGGTTTATTTGTAGAGCACATTTCATGTACATAGATAATTCAAAGTCCTTAACAGAAAACATTAAATTAAACAAAAGAATTGGCAAAGGTGTGATCATTACAATCTAATTAAAAGAAAGTAAAAAGAACTGAATTGGAAAAAGAACTAAAAATAAATGAAAAAATGTTTTTCCTACTTAAAAGAAACAAATTCAGTTTTGAAAATTAATTATAATTTATTGATTATGCCCATTTTTAAAAATCAGATCAATTTCGGACACAAAAAAACACGGTTTATGACATCTAAATGGAGTAAAATGAGGAACACTGCCGCTTCATACTAGCTGTGTCATCATGTTCCACTACATACCTGCAATTCCTAATCCAAAATATTGACTTTATCAACAATTCTTCTCATTCTAATATTTGGAAATGTTTTTTTTTTTCTGTCATTTGACAGTAAACAGAAACTTGTTAAATCCGTTGTGTGTAAGTTTACAGAAATTAATAAAAAAGTCAAATTTGTGAATAGCTGATACTTTTATGTAAAAACAAACAAAAAAAAAATCTTTGTTATCATCTTGTACTTTGTTATAAGGTCCAGATGAACAGTTGTCACCCAGTATTGGCAAGGACTTCTTTGTTTAAATGTACTGCGTTCATGGCGTTTGATGTCATGCAGCAAACAGTAAATCTTAACAGAGATTAACTGTGACTCAGCAATTGTCTGATGAGATTATCGGGTCATTAAATCAGCACTTGTTAGCCAGGAACGGAGATTAAGGCTTTAATTATGTTCAAGAGGATGAAGATGTTCCTATGAGATTCCAGCGAGGAACACTTTGTTTGTGATAACTTCTAAACTTTTACAGCTTTGATAAAAGGACATTTTTAATTTAAGAAAGAACAGTATATTCAGATTAAGATTGCTTGGATCATCACTGGGGCACTGTTTAAACAGAGAATGTCAAGGTTGGCGTCCTGATCCAAACACTACAAACAAAAATGAAGTTTCATCTAACAGTTTTGCCAGTTAAATATTTAGTCGGAAATAAATTAAAAACTTGGACACTTAAAAAGGCTTGAAAGCAAAAGTAACCAATGATTTAACTCTAAGACAGTTGCACTTGCTAATCTGTTTATCCTTTTTAGGCCGCGTTTGTACCGGACAGCTTTAGTTTTATCTCCGCTGCCTACTTAAGAACAAAACGAGGTAACTTTGTGTCACAGCTCAACAACTGGACCTAAAAAAAGACTGTTTAGGCATAAACATTCCCTCTTTAGAGTTTCGGGACATGCTGGCAGGTTGGATCACACACACTTTTCCACTGTCAGTCCATAAACGAGAGCCAAGACTAAAGAAAAAAAAATGCAGTTGCACTTTATTAACCTGCAGGAAAACACTTTATGCAAAAACAGGGTTTTTGTTTTATCAATTTGGTTTCATCAAGACCTTTTTTAATAATTTAAAGCTAAAAAATATACGGTAAAGTAGTTTAATTTTCATGTAAATAAATAATTAAAGCAATTTAAAGTTAAATGTGATGAAATCCCATATCAAATTAATAAGAATACAATATAAATCAAAACTTTAGTTGATGTGTGTTTTATTAATGAAGAAAAATGTAAAAATTCTTCTGAATATTTTTAGAATATGGAAAAAATATGAATATGTGGCTATATATATATATATATATATATATATATATATATATATATATATGGCCTCTGATTTGATAAATGAAGTGTACAAACACGAAAAATCTGGAATACGCTTCTTTTTTGGTTCCTGTTTCATCCATCCATCCATTTTCTCAACTTGCTATATCCCTTCCGAAGTCATGGGGTCGCTGGAGCCACCACCAAGCTAATATTTTACGCATAAATCCTTTTTCATCTTCCGTTATTTTATTGTGATACTCATCCTCACTAGGGGTGTGTTTTGAATGGAGTCTGGCGATTCAATACGTATCACAATACTTCCCTCACGATACGTATTTTGATATGTCCCAAAACTGTGCCAGAACCAATTATCACAATTTTCTTTAACGTTTATGACGTAGAGAAAACTCTAACTAAATATTAATGCATGTTTCACACTAATAAACTGGTAAAAATGAATTTTATTTAATTATCACAATGCTAACCACTGAAACTGAATCTCATGTGCAAGTTTTTTTTTTTTTACACAAGCAAATTAATTCTCCTTTTCTTCTGGTTTAAGTGAAAAACTAAAGTAAGAAGCTGAACTACGTTTGCTCATAATTAATTAATGAAATATTGTCAACATTTTAAATGGATACAAGTATCGCCAAATGAAATATCGTGATATATCGTCAAATTGATTTTTCAGTACACTCCTAATCCCCACCAGGAAAAACAAGTTCCACCACAGACGAGATGTCCTTCAGCTCACAGAGATTCAGTGTTTACTGTGCAAAGCCCAAAAGCAGCGACCTAAAATATTGTGTCTCAATACAAAGCAGCAAAAGAGGGTGGGCCACAATAAGGAAAACATTTTTGGAACGGAATAGAACTTGCAAAAATAAGTGCAAGATGAAATATATTTTTACAGATTTTCTGGAATCCTCCTATTGGGTGGAACAGACATTCACCTCTTTGTTTGTTGCCTGTAAAGTCAGGTAACAAGATCCTTTTGAGGAGGAAACCCTGAAGCCAACACACAAAGAGCCTCTGTGTGTGTTTGTGAAGGTGGAAAGAGCGTGGATGTGTAAGAAACTGGGTTTTTTCCTCAACTCCACTGTTACTTGAGGCTGGAAACTTTAGGAATAAAAGTACCAGACGGGTCTGTTTTATTCAGCATAACGTGTATGAGAGTCAAATTTACTGTCTGAATGGAGGGTTTGGTTTACAGTGTGTCACACGTTTCTTTGTGGAGCTCAAACCTAATCTGTCGGTGGAATAACTGTAACACCTGACCGGCTGCTGCTCAGATACATTTGGGATCTTTTCCAAAGCAGCTTACATCTGTAAGTGGGTCATATCGCGAGGCCTCAGCATTCATAGGTGCTGGACGTTAGTGGAAATCATTTAACAATCATTTTCACACTTTTGTAGGACAAAACAATTTTTTTTTTTAGAGTTTGTCACATATTTTGGTCAAACTGATTGCATTGAACTGAGAAAAGAATTCTTTCTGGCTTTGGGAAAAAAAAATCAAAAAATGTATCTGTGCTGACATCTAGTGCAAACAAAAAGCAAACATATTTTCTTTTTGTTGTTCTTTTTTTTAAAAAATCTCAAGCCGAAACCAAGGTTTGAACACTTTTATTAATATTTACAGAAACTTTACATTGCATTTATATGATCTGACAACTTGAAATATATCTAAAACATTAATAAGTTGCTAAAAACACAATTATTTTCCATAAAGAAGACTTGACAAACTCACAATGCCATATTTATCTTCTTCAAATCTCATTTAAATTCCAACAAATCAATGATGTGCAACATCTTCTAGGGTCTAAAATATCCTAAATGCATTTGTTGACACTCCTCCCTGACCTTCAAGAGTAAGCTGGTCTCAAAATAAGACTTTTATCTTAAGAGGATCAAGAGAGGGGATTAATACATCACTGCTCTTGTCTTGTGACCTGTTTTTTTATGGCTAATCTTTCCTAAATATTCAAACTCTTGTCATAACTTTTGATTCCCTTTTCAGGGATGTGACAAAACACACAGTTTAACTGCTTTTCATAATACATTCATGTGCTGTCAAAGCTGTTAATATAAAGTCATAAAATGCAAACAAACACAGCGTATTAGGAGACCAAAGTGGTCATTCATCTAAAAGCGTTTTGACAAATCAGTGCAACTGGGAGAGATCCGGGCGGATTCACATGTTGATCCAGGTGGTGTCCAGGGTGGCTGTCCTGGCCCCTGTGCCTGACAACATCACAGCGGTGCTGCGCGTCAATCCAGCTGGATGTCACCCAGTCCAGCGCACAACACAAGCTGGTCGCACATCATGTCCTGCACTACTAATCTCATGCAGCATCCAAGTGACACGTGCCTGTGTTTATTTACAGGTTATGTACAAAAGTGCAAAAGTTGCATTTTTTTATATCTCAAGGGGTATCTTTTTCCTGAGATTCTCAAGTTTTTAAAATAAAGCAAAAAAAAAAACTTTCAGTTACATAATGAAAAAGACCGAAGCACAAGGGGATGATTAAAAGATGAAGGATTTTGGAGCCAATTCCTTGAAGCTGTCTTTAAGCACAGCTGATGCACTTGAGAAAATCACTAAAATGTGATGAATTTCGCAAGGAAATAGTCGTCCGGGGCCAATGTACTCCCATGATAAGGCACGGGATAAGGAGGGGTGGGACGTGTGGTCCAAGAGCAACATCTGCTAAGCTCAAAAAGAAACAGCTGCCTTTCTGCTGAACACTTTTCAGTCACGTTAAATACAAATACTGCACTTTCTGAACAGAAGCTTTTGCTTATAGCTTTTACAAGGCAACGACCTCCTCCTCAACTAAGACAATAAAATACAAGAACTTTGAACCTGAACCACATGAATGGGATTAAAATTTAAAGCACACATGGGAGTCTGAAAACATCACTTCTATTAGTTTTTGATACTTTTTCTGTCTTGAGTTTAAAATACTTGTTAATCTTTCAACCTAATTTTCTTCTCAGCCACTAAGCTGAGAAAAAAAAGTTGCAAAATACAGGTGTGAAAAATGTCTCTTGGTCTCATCTGAAGAGGTTTCTTGATGGCTTGTAGTGCAGCGTGAGTTGACGGGAGCTGTAGCCGGACATGCCGACCCCCATGAGGCCAAGCAGGATGGCCATACAAGACGTGGCAGGACCCTCACGGCTCTGCAGCACAGTCTGAGCTGCCTGAGTCTGAAAGAAGAACAACAGATCAGTACTTTCATTTTGAAAGTATTGTTGGAGACTTGATTGTGGCCACACACCTGTCTCATCCCAGCAAGGGTCTTTCCATATGGGAAGAGCCTGGCTAAAATTTCCATTTTAGTCAAGTTTGAGTTTATAGTCAACCAACCCATGGTTATTTCTTTGTTTCAGTCGATTCAGGATTTGAAGTCTTCTTAGAGCTTAGCGCCAATCCATGACATGACCTAAAGCCAAATGCAAATTCAGTTATTTCTAAGCTTATTTTTTTTATTTATATTTTTTCCAAAATCAAGCTGAATATGGTTTAAATCCTGTCTTGAAAAAGGAAAATTCCACAAAAAAAAATCTAACTTTTGTTATTTCATTCATTTGTGATTAGAGATGTTTCAATTTTCCTATTGATTAATAATAAACCCATAAAATCATATTGTTTCCACACAGAAATAACTCAAGAAACTCTTGTGAAATGCAATTTTGGATTTGGTCATATGAACTCAGATAGGGATTTTTGCACGTTTTAAACCCATTATACAGTTAAAAGTGCCAAAAAGTTCTTCATATTCTTAGCCAAGTCACTGCATTTGTGTTTCAGATGATTTTTTGGGATATCCAGAGGGCGTTCATCTTGGAGGCAAAAAAGCTTATGAAACTGCTGAAATCTTTTCTGCCAGCGTTAAATCTAAGGCATCATTTGAAGTTAAAATCAACATTAATTTTTCACTGAAAAAGATAGATGTAAAACACACAATTAAAAAAAAAACTTTTAATCATAAATGTCAAATTTCTTTTGCTGCTCCACAAAAAAAGGAAAACCCACCAAACAGGATCAAACTAACCTGAAGGTATCTGATGTATCCAGGGGTCAATCGAGGAATGCGGAAAAACATTTTTTCTGTCACAACTTTGTTCCTTTTTGCTTCTTTGTCTCTGGAGCCTCCTTAGTCCACCGCTCTCCTGTTTCCAGAGATACCCAGGTACCAACTCACACCTGCTCTGAGCTCCTCTGAGGGAATCTAATCTCCACAGTAATATATAAAGCCTTGGCTTTGTTGTGTAAGCTGATCACATGGCACATCTGTGTCATTGTGTGCACATCTATTTATGTCAGCTGTGGATTAGCAGAGTCACTGCAGGTCCATTGGATTAAACTTGTTAGACGTCCACTAAAGTCTTTTGACAATCTATTATGAGAGGAAGAAACACATCAAAAGGATGTCAAACATGAGCCTTATGACGTCTGCTGGGTCAGTCTTAAGTAGTTTTGTCAATTACAGGCGATTAAAGGTCGTTGATGGCAGCGGTACTCAGGATTCTGGCACAGACGTCTGCTGGCCCAAAAAAAGGGGAACATATAAAGCTTATGTCCTGACCTGTATGTCATCTGATTCCAGTTTCAACATCCTCACTTGAAATAATAACCACAAAGGTGTAAAGACTTCCAATATATTTATGCAACACAAACTCAGTTTCTCTCAAGGATTAATGAAAGGTCAAGTCATGCTTGTAAATACGAAGTTGTTCTTAAACATCTCTATTTGGATAAATAAAATGTGCTATCCTCTTTAATTTCTTGAGCCCTTTTATTATTTCTCTTTGCTGTTTCGTTTGTCATGCAATAAAATTCTAAAATTTAAAAGATAAGTCTCATTTGGGTATTTATCAGGTGCAAACCTCTAATTTAAACACAGAAACGAGGTGAGGTGCTTATTTGAAATAGGTGTTACAGCTTTACAGCATCCACATTTACTGTACAGCAAACTCAAAAATCTGTGGGATTCAAAACATTCTACTCTACTCTATTCTGTTGTGGGCTTTTTGACTTCAACACGGCTTAAAGACAAAAAAAAAATAAAGCAAATAACATGATTTTAAACAGAGAAGATCCTCAAAAAAATAAATTTTTTGTGACTTTGAGGATGTTAGGTTTAAGCTCTAACATTTGTAAAGAAAAACAACCTGCACAGAAAGAGACACAGAGAATTGATTAAAGTTTAAAACTTGCAAGGAGAGTGGGCCAAAAGCCTGTTCGGTCACAATCTTTCAACCAACTCCGACCAGGCTTTTTCTCTCCGTGCATTTTATTGAGTCAGACACGCCCCTAGTTACAGGTTGGTCTCAGTTGCTAAGGGGAAGGGAAGCAAAAGAACGTCAGCTGAGACCGGTCCAAATCTGTTTCTTATACAAGGTCAAAAACAACATTTAAAGTTTGTGTGTGCATGTTTTGACTAGGTGATCATCGTCAGGCCTTGTAACTTCTACTGGCTCCTGCTAATCTCTGGCTCAGCCGCTGCATCTTCCTTATCAGCAGCGCAGGGTTGTCCACTTCCAGCTTAGATCAAGACATTTCAGCACAAAATAAAGAGAACTAAAACGCATCTAATAAGAGGTAAAGGAAATAAGTAAGAATAGGATAACATATATTTACGACCCCAACAACGCCCCCCTGTTTTTTCCGTTTTCTGCTTATTTTATTTCAGCACATGACCCCTTCACTTTCGGAGATTTTCAGCCACAGCATCATTGTCATAACTTAAAATGTTACACTCAGAGGGGTGGTTAGCAGGTTTCTGGAACTGAAAACAAATCTGGAAAGTTATAATTATCAACATCATCCTCATCATCATTGTTGTCGTCATTTTCACCATGAGGTTTGTCAGTCTGAGGCAGGAGAGCATACATCCTGGACACCTGTGGGTTAACGGCTTTTTCAATCATCCTGGTGCACATAGCTCTTATACAAGGGATACAACAACATCCACACAAGGTCAGGGTGGCTGCAAAGACAGCAAAAGAGAGTAAAATGGGCATGACCAATTATTTATTTTTACCAAACATCTCACCAAACCCGTCCCAGGGCGATGTATCAACTCCCGAGTGGTCTTTCATCATTTTGTTCAAAGTTCGGAGGCCCTCCAGGGCCCTGGTGAGACTCCCGTCCGCTGCAGTGTTGTTTGGGATGAAGGTACAACACTGATCACCAAATATTGAACAAACTCCTCCATGCTGTGACAGCACCGTGTCGACAGCCATTCTGCTTTGGAAAGCCATAAGTGAGGTAGCTGAAAATCGCCCGGGACGGCAGTGTTCTGCCTTTGTTTAATTGCCTAATCTCTGAACATTGTAGTGAACGTTGTTCTATCTCATCAACATTTTTATTAATGGTGCACACGGACAGATGGATGACTCGAAACCTGCAAGAACCTGGTTAGTTAATTTCTTGTCGTCAGGTCAGAAAGTCTGCAACAGAAAGTGGGGTTATAGAAACAGGAAGTAATAAATTCACAGAGGCACCATGTACTGTGGTGTTGTAAGGCAGTCTGTCATACAGCTTGTTTTCTCCACACCACCACCAGTTGTCACTGCGGGACAGAGGTTTGAAAGTTATGTTTACTTCAAGAGTTTCAACATACATATTTTAATTTAATTTCCCAGTTTAGGTCCTGTGCCTTTTCTGTAAATACATGTGTAATTTGCTTTAGGTATCTTACTGGAGAAGAGTGGTTTCTGCTTTTCAGCTGTTGTGAGCGGATAAACCTCATCCCTCACAGAACAATTATCTGAAGGTACAGATTGAGTCATAACATTTAAAAGACAGTCTGGAGGTAATATGGATGGTATTACTTTAAGAAGTGGTCTTGGTCCTAAACACACAACACAATCTGCTTTGACTACTTGAGCTGCTTCCTCTGCCATCAGTAACCAATTATTATCTGTTTTAGTGATTCCTGTAGTAATCCTGAACCAATCATCTGTGGTCAGATTGTCATCAACCACCAGAATGTCTTTAACCTCAGGCAGACCTCCCACAAGTTTCAAAGTTCCTCCCGTTGCATTTATTACTTGTGTCATGTCCTTTTGTCCTATTAACACCTCGCTATAGCTCGACTCCAGCTAGTGCAACATGCGGCTGCTCGTCTTTTAACCAGAACACATAAATATGATCATATCTCCCCGGTTTTAGTTTCACTGCACTGGTTACCTGTTTATTTAGAATTAATTTTAAGATCCTTTTATTTGTTTTTAAATCCTTACATGGCTCGGCACCTGTTTAAATCTCTGAGCTGCTGCAGCCTCATGGCATATAATAATAATAATAATTATTATTATTATATATTATTATTATTATTTATGTTGGTATGTGTCACATCTTCCATCAGTTCTTTATGTTCAAACAATATAGTAAAGGAACTATTATTACTATTCCTAAGAGAACTACTCCATCACCACCATTTGCTGCTTTGGGGGTCAACATCCTGCCTAGGGTCCTGAAGCCTCTCCCTATCACCTGCACAGAGTTGTGGACAATCTTCACCGGGTTTGAGACGACTGTAACCTATGGTTTCACAGCCCCCTTTGTAGTCGGCCTTGCTCTGGAGGCGCTGTGGAGAGCTTCAGATTTCTGTGGCCTTCCACTAATCTGTGGTGGTGATGTATTTTTACTCTGTTTTAATAATAACCACGTCTCCTGGCTCGACTAATTTGGCTATCCTGTGAAGATACAGAAGATGTGACATCATCATTAGTCTGTTCTGATTTTTGTTTTGGCTGTTTTGTAGCATCTTTCTCATATAGTCTGCTAAAGTACTTTCATCATCAGTTTCCCATTCGTTTGTAAAATAAGGTAATCTATAGGGTCTTCCAACAAGGTTTCATATGGAACCAATCCATTCGTGCTTGTTATATTTATATATAATTTTACCAAAAAACATTTTGTCCCTCTTCAACTCTTGTCACTTCCATACATTTCCTTAATCTGTTTTTTCTTTATTGTTCCATTCATTCTTTCAACCAGTCCTGCACTTTGTGGATGACAAGCACAGTAATTCTTTTTTAGATTAATATGTAGGCATGTCCTATTTTAAAAACTACATCATTCACAAAATGAGATCCGTTATTACTGTAGATTATTTCAGGGATACCATATCTTGGAATCATATCTTACATAAGGCTTTGGCTACCGTTAATGCATCTGGATGAGCAGTAGCAAAGAGCTCTATCATTTTAGAGAATGAATCTATTATCACCAAACAATATTTCTTTCCTTTATTATTTAATTCTATAAAATCCATATGTATGTTGAAAAGGATACTCTGCTTTTGGGTATATCCTCATTTAAATCAGTTCCTTTTACTTGCAGTACATCATTTTCCCCTTGTGCAGCTGCTTTAGCTGTTTTGTCTACAAGGGCTTCACAGTGATGTGATAAGCCTTCACCTTCTGTTAGTACTAATGTGGCTGGGTTCAAAACTGTACAGCGTTCTATTTTTAGATGTGGCTGTGATTTTAGTGGAGTAGTAAGCTATTGGTCTGAGTTTACTACCATGCATTTTGAGTTAACACAGAGGTCATAAAATGACCTTTTCAGTCAACCATTCGTATGAACTTTTTTTTTTTTTTTTTTTTTTATTTAGTCGGGTAAGGCCAAAGTACTGCTGTTTACCATAATTTGTTTTATGTCACAGACTGCTTCTTCCGCTTCAGGGGTCCAGTCTAATTTATCTGACTTTTTTAATTCTTTCGTATACACTAATGCTTGTAATGGAGCTGTTATTTCTGCATAATTTGGAACCCAGCTTCTACAATTGTTTGTTAATCCTAAGGATGCTAAGGATGACATCATTTGTTTCTTGGTTAAGGGTTTGGGAGCTTGTAGGATAGCAACTTTCTTTCTTCTAGAATAGTTCTTCCTCTGCACTTAGTTGGTGGCTCAAATATTTCACTTTCTCTTGACATAATTGCAACTTATGTTTACTTCCTTAAATAATTATTCTTTAACTGCTTTAGCAGTGCTAATGTATCTTTAAGACATTCATCTTCTCTTTTGATGCTACTAATATGTCATCCACGTAGGTGAGTAACTGGCTGTTACACGGCGGCTCGAAGGATGACAGACTAGAAGCCATGACTTGGGAGTAAATAGTAGGGCTTTCACAATAGCCCTGGGGCAATCTGGAATAGGTGTATCTTTTACCCTTAAAAGTAAATGCAAACTAGTATTGACTATCTTTATGTACCGGTATAAAAAAGAAGGTGCTGCTTATATCAATTACTGTGAAATATTTGGCCTCTGGGTCTAAAGAATTAAGCAAGGTGTGAGGATCAGCCACACAGGGTGACCTCTGAATAACAGCATTATTTACAACAATCAAGTCCTGCACCATCCTCCATCCTGTGGATGGGGGTGCTTTTTTTTTTTTTTAACTGGGAATATTGGTATATTTACAGGAGAGTCAGCTCACTCTATCAGTACACGGGCTTTTAATAGATCATTGATTACAGGTGCTATGCGTCCACAGCATCTGGCTTCAATGGATAATGTTTAATTCTCGGTCTGTGCTCTGTTTTAGGCCTTATAATAACAGGAGAGGCTCATTTCACCAAAAAACAAGTCTTCTAAGATTAAAATCACTTCTTCTTCTGTGGAACTATTTTCAACACTTGGAGCATCAGCTGGTGTGTAAGAGCATGCTAGTCATGCTGTTTGATGTGTAGGGGGTGTGGGATTTGCACAATCCCGTGCCATGTGACCTTCTTTTCCACAGGACCAACAGACTATGGGGCGTTTAACTTGAGGCCCAAAACGGCCTCCCCTCTCTCTCTCTCTCTCTCTCTACCACGACCTCTACCTCTAGAGTATAAGCAATAGATCATTTCCTCCTCTTCATCTGGACCTTGAAAAAACACTTCAGCTTTATTTGCTTCTTTTCCTTTCTTGCTCTTAATCATAACACTTAAAGTCCATGTTCTGTACACTCTAATCACCAGCTCCACGCCGTCTTCTCCTGCTCTGAGATTAGGTAATTCTATCAAAGGATAACCATCTGCATTTCCTGTAAATATTCCGTCTGCTGCCTGCTCCATTTGTCTGCGTGCAGCAGCATAAGGACCCGAACACTCATTATCCTCTCTTCTATGAAACATCACATCTTTTCCTGCTTTCTGGCATTCTTTTTCTTCTTTTTCGCGTTCTCTTTCTTTTTTTATTTTTTTTATTTTTATTTTTTCTTCTTTTTCCTGCCTGGCTTTACATTCTCCATTTTCCCTCTGTCTTGCTATTTTTATCCATACTTTTGTTTCTTCAAATCCTTCTTTATCCATTTGTTTTCGTTTATTTTTGCATTTTTGTTTTATCTTGTTTTGTAATTCTACTATTCTTACAGTTGAATGCTTACCATTAAAGTTATATTGATCAATCCAATATGGAAGTTGTTTTATCGAATTTGGGTTTTCTTTTTTTTACTACTCTGTAATCTTTGTAATGTCTCAAGGACTTATTGTTTTAGTTTACTTTGCCCCTTCCCCATTTTGAATAAAATTTGGTTCCAGTAGTTTGTTAATACCTAGGGTATTCTAATACTGGAAGCTTTTCTTTCAACAAGATAGTGATTAATACCCCCTTCTGTGGTAAAACTCACTTCAACCTCAGAGGTGGAGTTTTCTTGCCTAGTGCATCCACAAAAGGTTCACTATTTCCTCCTTGTCGATTTGGCATGAAATCCAAATACCTAATGGTATCTGTATTTCCAATCACACTCACAGTCTCACACTTTCACACTTTTGCGCGCTGTTTTACTTTATTTCTCTTATTACTTCTTATTTCAACACAGAGGACGCCGCCGCCCTTCGTAGAATTTAACTAGTTAAGCTAGGGGAGTCTACTCCTCCCGCGGACTTTAACTGTTTGAAATAATTATTCTTCTTAGAGGCACAGAGGACGCCGCCGCCCTTCGTAGAATTTAACTAGTACGTAACTAGGGGAGTCTACTCCTCCCGCGGACTTTAACTGTTTGCTCTATTTTACCTGATAGTGTCTAGAATTGTCAGGGTTTTGTTTTAATTCTCCTTCTGAGAATCTCTCATTCTGTCATTCCTTTTAAATAAGACTCTACTCACAATTCTCTGTGTCCGTGGATCCTCCGTCAACCTTCAGGTCCCAGCCCGCGAGTGAGGGCCAGCCCTGGAAACGGATCGTATGCTGTGGCCACAGACTTTCTGGGTCTCACTCTCGCGCTGGAACCATCAGGTGTCTTGGAGATCCGGCTCGAAGGACCAATTAAATGTTAGGTTTAAGCTCTAACATTTGTAAAGAAAAACAACCTGCACAGAAAGAGACACAGAGAATTGATTAAAGTTTAAAACTTGCAAGGAGAGTGGGCCAAAAGCCTGTTCGGTCACAATCTTTCAACCAACTCCGACCAGGCTTTTTCTCTCCGTGCATTTTATTGAGTCAGACACGCCCCTAGTTACAGGTTGGTCTCAGTTGCTAAGGGGAAGGGAAGCAAAAGAACGTCAGCTGAGACCGGTCCAAATCTGTTTCTTATACAAGGTCAAAAACAACATTTAAAGTTTGTGTGTGCATGTTTTGACTAGGTGATCATCGTCAGGCCTTGTAACTTCTACTGGCTCCTGCTAATCTCTGGCTCAGCCGCTGCATCTTCCTTATCAGCAGCGCAGGGTTGTCCACTTCCAGCTTAGATCAAGACATTTCAGCACAAAATAAAGAGAACTAAAACGCATCTAATAAGAGGTAAAGGAAATAAGTAAGAATAGGATAACATATATTTACGACCCCAACAGAGGAATATTTAACTTAATTGTATATTTATAGAATTTGTTTCACTTATATTGCACGTCACAGTAAACTTGTCATCAAAAGTGCCTAAAAAGTTGAGGGGGGAATTTTATTTAAATACAGTAGAACCATCTTTAGATTAATCTAAGTAAAACCAAAAAATACTAAATGACATGCCTATTAAATAAAAATAAATACACATATAACTTTCATGAATATTGACTAAAAATAAATAAATGCTGTAATTGAATTGTATAACTTAATACCACTATGATTTTTTTTAATTGAACAACCACACACTACAGAACAAAACATGGCTTGAAATTATTGGATAGAGTTTTTACATATTACAATCAAACACAGGGGGCAATTGCAGCATTAAACAACAAAAACTGAATCAATGTATAAATAAATAAATAAATAGATCTAAATAGATAGACAGATCTGATCAAAGTGGGGTAAGCAGTAAAAGACAATATAAGTATAGTTTTTAGCCTATCGTATATTGTTTTTATTTTTGGTTTGTTAATGAGCTTCAATGATTCACCTTTACGAAAATTGTACTTTTAAAGTTAAACGAGGCTAAGTTATTTTTGAAATGGCACTTGACTCAACTTCCCGTGACGACATCACTGAGCGCCGTCAGATCGAAGGACCTCTGTATGCAGCAAGCTAGTCCTTTTAGCTTACTGATTCTGTAAACACTGTTTCTTCCACAGAAGTTTAGTGCAAATAAAAATGTAGCGTAACTTTTCAAAGCATTAGTGGTCGTGGGGTTCGGTTGGCTTTGTTTACTAACAGAAGAGCGGGAGTTTATGTGCGAGTGCTGGATAAAAAACAAGCACCTTCTTGTCGTTGAAGCTGCGCAGTTTCGTTTCTGCGGAAACATCGACGGTCCGACCCACCGGAGTTTATTCACTCACTCCGGCTTATTCTGCTCAAATATTCTTTTAAAACTGACATGGGCCTCACTACAACTTATTTGTATCATAACAAATAGGTAATGTTTCTGCTTTAGATTTTTTTTAAACGTCTTTTTACATTTAAACGCTTTCAAATAACCCCCCTTTAACTATTTATTGCTTCATAGGTGTGCTTTAAGTATGTGAAAAACGACTTCGCATTGTATGCATTTCGGGCAAAAGTTACTACTTATAAAACCATCCACTAAAGAAATTCTCAAATGCTTTTTGTTAAATATACTTTTACATGTCTTACAGGTCTATTTTTAGAGTCCAAACCTTCTTTTGTAACAATAATATGGACCTTTTTAGAGAAAACCTCATGTAGATTGTGATTATCCACAAAAGTAAACCATCTTAGACAGTTTTTAAGGAATATGCATGTAAAAAAAAAAAAAAAAAAAGTTATAAATATTGCACACGTGTGTTCTGAGTTGATAAAGTGCAGTCATAGAACATAATACACTTTCCTAACAGAAGGTATATGCTAATGAAATTACTGTTAAAGTGCTTCCAATGTCATTTCACTTTTTTCTTTTTTTTTCTTTTATTTTTTAGTAACAATGAAAAGAAGAAATGATGCAGCGCTTACTCAGCTGCACGGGAAAAAGAGATGTCTTGAAGACAGCAGTTCAGATGAAGAGTCACAACCTGCTCAAGGTAAACAAATTATTGTTTACTATAAAACGGAAATAATGAATCATAATATATATATATATATATATATATATATATATATATATATATATAATATATATATTATATATATATATATAATATATAATATATATATATATTGTTATCTTTGCATTCAAATTGGTATTGCTTTACGTTTTTATGCTTTCACATTCATCTTATCTGCTTTTGTGGAAGTAGGGCAAACATGTTCAACTCCAAAAGGCTAAACTTTTGAACATTTTAAATTTAACCTTTAAAAATTTATTTTTAAAACATAAGTCGATGTGGATTTTTAATATTTTTTTTTAAATGTTATGATGTCATTAATTAATTTGACAAATGAACAATCAGTGTACGTGGTGTGATCTGGAATGAGGAAAGCAGATAAGCAGACTTGGTTGTGGAATGAGGAAGTTCAAGAGTTTATCTAGAGGAAAAGGTTAGTTTAGAAAAAGTGTGGTACTGAGAGGACGGCAGACATGGAGATGCAGCACAAGGTCAAGGTGGAGGTGACCAAACGTAGGGCATATGCAGACTTGTATGACAGGTTGTGCACAAAGCAAGAAAAAGTTGGGATGATCGAGGACAGGGATGGAGAGGTGCTGAGAGGTTATACAAGTGTGATGAAAAGATTAAACGGAGAAGAACTAATAAGTCACACAATAAAGTTAAGGGAAAGAGTAATGGAAGCTTAGATGAAGTCAGAGGTGAGCAACAGTTTGGATTTGTGTGGAGAATTAGAACCACAGATGCCATGTTTGCTTTGAGGATGTTTTTTGTAGAAGGAGCTGCATTATATCTGCAGATCTAGAGAAAGTCTACAACTTGATACACAAAGAGGAGCTGCGGTTTAGATGAGGAAGCTTTGAGAGAAGTACCTTGGAGTTGTTCAAGGCATAGATGAGAGCTGGAAGAAAGTGGAGGGATGTGCTATAGGTGTGACAGAGAAGGGACTGCATTAGGGTTCACGTTCTTGTTTGCTAAGGTGATGAACGGACTGACCTGTTGAGAGGATTGTGGTGTTAGTAAAAGGATACTGAGGTTGGAGCAGGGGTGTCCAGCGTCAGTCCTCTAGGGCCAGTCACCTGCTGGTTTTCCAGAAATATTGCCTTTTCTGCTGCTGATTATCTAGATCAGGTGTGTTTGGTCAAGAAGGAGCTTCAATGGCAGGTTGGTTGAAAATATGTAGGACACCGGCCCTCGAGGACTGACTTTGGACACCCCTGGCTTAGAGGAAGACCAATGAGGAGGTTCGTGGAGGACATGAGGGTGGTTAAAGTGAAAAAGGAAGATGTAGAGGATAGGATTATTAGATGGAGATGAAGGATTTTGGTAATCGCTACAGGGAGCAGCTGAAAAACAAAAAAAATTAAATGTTTTTTTCTCTGTTTCAAGAGTTTTTAAATATAAAGCCTAAAAGAGGGCGTCTCTGTGCACTGCTTTAAAGCACAAGGTTGAACAATATTTAAAATCCCCTTAAAACATATTTCTTCTTTCTGTGGAAATCTTTGAAAAAACACAAAACTTAGATTATTCTTTAATTCATATGTTGACCATTTTTTACATTTGCGGACTCTTTTGTGATTTAATGTGATATGCTTTTTGCTTTTCTGTTATTTCATGGCACATTAAAATCTTCTAAAGATCGATTTTGTATTTTCAAACTATTTGTAGACGTCAGCCAAAATGAGTCCCTCAGTGACCCGGAGGATTACCGGCCGGGGTTATCCTCACACCCCGTCTCGCCCTCAGATGACCCCAATCAGAGCGCCTCAAAGTTTTCTATGTACAACAGCGTGTCGCAGAAGCTCATGGTAAGAAACTCACACAATCAGACCGAGCTGTTTTTATAAGCTGCATTTTAAAAAAAGTTTTTTAAACATCCTGGTGTTTTATCAGATAGTTGTAGTTCAAAATGATATTTAGAATTTAAAGTCTTATGTTGCTTCTATGATCCAATAGATGGAAAGCACTTTACTTGCACTTTGTTGCCTTTTATATAAATAGATAAATGGGGAAAAACAAACTTTCCAGCATAATAACTCGATTTCTCTGTAACTTTCTACATCGGTAGGCCAAGATGGGCTTCAGAGAGGGTGAAGGTCTCGGAAAGTTTGGCCAAGGACGTAAGGAGATTGTGGAGGCTTCGACCCAGCGAGGCAGGAGAGGTCTTGGCCTCACACTTCAAGGTTTCCAGGGAGAGCTCAACATTGACTGGAGGGACGAACCGGAGGTCAATAACAGGAAAAAAATGAACCACTTAAAATTTTAGATCAAACGTTAGTCTTTATCTTCTCTGTCGTCATTTGTTTGCACAGCCCAGCGCCATAGAAACCGTGCAGTGGTTCCCAGAATGCACCACAGAGATGCCTGATGCAGATGAGCTCAGAGACTGGATGACTCTAGGGCCGGTAAATAACCTGCTCTGACAGCGGCGTAACGCCAAGAACTCTCAGTGATGCAAGGCCTGCTGTTTCTGTCTGCAGAGAAAACTGAAAATTGAAGATGAAACTGAGTTTTGTGCCGAAGATCTCCTGCACACTTTGCTAAGATGCAAGGTTGGTCTTAAAAATTGAATAATTGACTAATTCTATAAGGACAAAAAAAATAATGTAACAAATGTTGAATTCAAACCATTTTTTTTCTTGATTTTGTCTAATGACATCAAATTATTTGTTCTCAAAGAAATGTTAGTGATTCTCTAATAGCTCCACATTTTTGTGTTCATTTTTCAGACCGTGTTTGATGACTTGGAGGGCGAGGAGATGAGACGAGCACGAACACGCTCCAACCCTTACGAGACCATCAGGGGAGGCATCTTCCTCAACAGGTCAGAGGTTTAGCAGTGCAGTGTTTCCTCGTCATATCACGGTTTATCTTTCGGTGGTTCACAGATTTTTGCATGCTTTTTGACTTTGTAAGTCAAGCTCTTCTGTGTCTTGTCTTCTGTACAAATTTACATGAATCTTATATTTCAGTCAGATATTTGTTTTCATTCTATTCTGCAAAAGTTTGGACTCAGAATTAAATCAAGGGAGAAAAGTATGAAAATGTTTATGTCTGACTGAGAAAACTTTGCAAATTTCGCCTATTGTGGGTTATTTTTAGGACATAGCTCCTGTGTTATCTGAAGGACTACCATAGTCTAAAGATGAGAACAGAATCAATATTTAATAACCGGGAAGTTGAGCTCTAACTTTTGTCCAAAGTTTCAATATTTGTTGACCTGTTGTGTGTTCAGAGCAGCTATGAAGATGGCCAACATCGACTTCTGCTTTGACAACATGTTCACCAACCCGAAGGACTCGGAAGGGGTGAGTGGGACATGCTGTGTGGTAAACTGTCCAGCAGTGCAGCGCACACAGAGGTAACGCCTGTCTTTGTGTAGAAATCTCTGACGAAGGACCGCGAAGGCGAGCTGCTGTACTTCGGGGACGTCTGCGCGGGGCCTGGAGGCTTCTCGGAGTACATCCTGTGGAAGAGGCGTTGGCACGCCAAGGGGTTTGGAATGACGTTGAAAGGACCCTGCGACTTCAAGCTGGAGGATTTCTATGCAGCTCCGAGCGAACTGTTTGAGCCTTACTATGGTAGTGTAAAAAAAACAGCAAGTAGAGCAGAAGTGTCAAACTCTGTCACACATGGGGCCAAAATCCAAAACACACCTTAGATCGTGGGCTGAACAGGATAAACATTTATTGAACACTCTAAAACCAAATAAAAAAAATGTTTTAACATAATTATGAACTAGATATATAGCATTACCTGCGATAATGCTAGTGTGAATGCTGTAAGCTGAATTTGGCCGCTGATAGCTGAAGATTATGGTGTTTTATTTATGTCAAACTCCACGCAGAAATAAGTCATCTCCGCGCACGCATCAATCATTATAGTGGACAAATGAGAACCTCGCCAGCGCTTTTTTTTCCTCCACGAGCAGATGTAGTTTTGACATAAATAAATTAAGATTGAGAAAATTGCAATTGAGAGAACTTATCTCCATAAATGCTTTTAAATCTAGATTAAGAGCACTTGAGACTGCTTCTTTAAATTGTACATGTTTTAGCTAATTAATTTATATGAAATTTTAACCATCATTGTAATTCTGTTTTATTTGCTTAACAAATGTTGTATTTTATTGTTGTATTGATTCCTCCCCAGGGCTCCCTTGAAAAAGAGGTTTTAAATTTCAATGGGATCCACCCCTGGTTAAATAAAGGTTAATAATAATAATAAAACGCCATAGAAGAACCTGAAATTAATAGTTGAAAATGCTGAAGTTGATATCCAGGTAAAATATTTGCTAAATGCCAAATTAGTCTAAAATTTAAAAAAAACTTAGGTTAGCCAAAACAGCTAGCATGTAGTTGAAATATTAGCTAAACTTCAAAATAGCCAAAAAAAAATCTTTTTTTTTTTTTTTTTTTTTAACGCTAAAAAAAAAAAAATTCTAAAAAAAAACCTAAAGAAAAAGCCAAAATAGTCCAAAAAACTAACAGAATGCCAATTTTTAAAACTGTAACTTTTTTGACATAACTATGACAAATAAAAAGGCAGGAATATTATTCCAGAATAAATCAACTTAAAACATTAAATAACTTTCAATATTTTACTCTCCACAAAAATTATATTTGTCAAAATTATACAAGTTAGAATTAAGCACAAGATAAAATCGGGCCAATAATAACAACAAAAATTAAATGATCTGGAGGGCCGGATAGAATTACCCAAAGGCCCCTGGGCCTTAACTTTAGCACGTGTGAAGTAGAGGAATGAATGTGATAAATGACTGATTTAACCGTGTGTCTCAGGTGAGGGAGGAGTCGACGGGGACGGGGACATTACTCTGCCTGAAAACATCACTGCCTTCCGCAACTTTATCATGGAAAGTACAGAGAGAAGAGGGCTGCATTTCCTCATGGCTGATGGGGTAAACTTCTGCTTCAAAGAATCTTTAAAAAATCCAGAAAAACTTTTATTTTAAATCAGTTTGGCTCTTCTAGGGTTTCTCTGTTGAAGGTCAAGAGAATCTCCAGGAGATCCTGAGCAAACAGCTGCTGCTCTGCCAGTTCCTCACTGCTCTCTCCACTCTGAGAACAGGTACTGCTCATTTATCTGCTTTTTTTATGGGATTTGTGCAATTTTAATATTATCTTGTGTTTTTCTTCAGGTGGTCATTTTGTCTGTAAGACGTTTGACCTCTTCACGCCCTTCAGCGTGGGTTTGGTCTACCTCCTCTACCTCTGCTTCGACAGGATCTCCCTGTTCAAACCCGTTACCAGCAGACCCGCCAACTCTGAGAGGTGAGCTCATGTAGTGTAGAGCAACATCAAACCTTAAGTAACACCTCAAGAAGCTCAATTTGACTATTTTCTGAATTCAAATGAGCTTTTTAATGATGTCAAAAGGCTTATTTGTGACGTAGAAAATACATCGGCAGAAAGCAGGGAAGGGAAATGGGGGCGGGGTTGCTCAGGTCAATAGTCCCACATCAACTCTGAGATGAATTTCTAATAAATTAGAAATTATGTCCTAGAAAACGAAAGTTTTTTAAATTTTTTATTTTGGCTAAAATCTACAGAAGCCGAAAACAGACTCCCTGTACTGAATTTTAATACAATATAATAATATATAATATTTTATTATTATTTTTTATTGTTTTTTTGCTATAACAAGATAATGAAGAATATGTTGTAGTCCCTCTCTCTTCCCAAATGACACGTTATTTGTTTTAAGTCTCTTTATTCTGTGGCTGGCAAAAAAAAAAAAAACAGTAGAAGAAAACACCCCATAAAAGTTGTTTTTAGTCTTTTTTTTTTAATTAATAGTGAATCTTCGTTGCTCAGACGCCTTAATTCCATCTCATCCACCACCCCTTCCCTTCATTTCCCTAAAACCTCCAATGACAGGTTGATTGACAGAACCCAGGGCAGACAATCATCTCTGCGTGTTACGTTCACTGAGCTGCGGACATTAGAGGACCCAAACACCTCAACTCATTCGGCTATAATATACTTCTGTCATTTATCTGCAATTCGCAGCAAAACAAAGCAGTTTGTCAAAGAAGCACAATTAAATTAATTGGTTATAAATTGATCAATTCTTTTTGTGTTCGACAGGCAGAGACCCTCATCGACCCAGAAATCTGTCGGTTCTTTCCCTAAAACCTCAGATAAACAGGCCTGAACTGGTTTCTGAATCCCAGAAACCAGAGCTGTCGAGCGTTTTCTGTATGGTGCGTTCACTGAGCTCTGGACAAAACAAAGCAGTTTATCAGACAAAATTTCAAACACCAGAAGAACTGATCCCTTTATGATTTATCAATTTAATAGAGTCAACATTTTTCTGAAAAACAGCTTTATATAAAGTGAGAAAGTATCGTAGTGGATTGAGTTGGGCTGTTTGGGTCCGCTAATGTCCGAAGCCCAGTGAACGCACCACGCAGAGACTCCTGTCGACTCTGGGTCCCGTCAATCAACCTGTTTGTGTGGGCGTTTTAGGGAAAAACAAAGGGAGGGGGCTGATGCATGAGCCATTTTTGGAGCGTCGATCCTCTAATAAGTCAAAAAATAGACTAAAAACAGCTTTCTAGGAGAGTTTTCTTTTCCTTTTTTGTTATTAACAACCAAATAAAAAGACTTAAAGCAGGAAAAGTTTAAGTGTGGGAAAAGGAGAGAGGGACTCTACAGCGTATTCTTCATTATCAGATATCACGCAAAAGCGATCCAAAAAATAAATAAGGTAAGCCATTTTCAGCTTCTGTAAAAAAAAAAACAAAACAAACAACATAATAATAATTAAAAGACCACTGAGAACACTTTGAAAATGATCAAAAGATGATCAGTCAATCCTTACTGTAACGTGCTGCTGTTTTAAGTACTAAACAATTTTGTCACAAATAATCAAACTATTGTATTTTATACATTTGTATTTGCTGTGTTGATCAGAAACCGTGTTTTTCTTACAATTTGTTGGGTTTTTTTGTTCGAAGGAGCTTTAATCATTAACTTTTCTTAACTGAGGTTATAAAGGAGTTTCTGTCAACTCTCTGATGTCTCGCTTCACCTGCAGGTACGTCGTGTGTCGCGGTCTGAAACCCGGTTCCGACGCCGTCAAAGACTACATGTTCAGAGTCAACATTAAACTCAACCAACTGCGTAACACAGACTCGGACGTCACAGAAGTGGTGCCTCTAAATATCATAAAGGACGACCCAGACTTCTACCAGTTCATGGTCGGCTCCAATGAGAGGTACAAACACGTTTTCTATTTAACGAGGTTTTTATGTCTGTTAGAGCAGAAGGAAACAACAATTCTTTCTTGTGTTGCAGCCTCTGTGCAGTCCAGATTAAGGCCTTGGCTAAAATCCACGCATTTGTCGTCGAGCCGTGAGTGTCGCACATCAACTCATTTGTTAACCAGTTTGATATGTATGTGTAACCTTGTGGCTGTCTTTAGGACGCTCTCAGAGCCAAAGCAAGCTGACATCCGGAAGGAGTGCTTGAAGCTTTGGGGAGTAAGTGGAGAAGCTTATGACAAGAAAATTAGTTACATTTACTCATATTTAACAAGTTTAAATTCTGTGCTTTCAGGTTCCAGACAAAGCCAGAGTAGCTCCTTCTTCATCAGACCCAAAGTCGAAGTTTTATGAGCTCACTGATGTAAGACACTAAAGTTGGCTTCTTATTTCGTAATGAATGCTGGTTTGGGATTTTGCTAAATTTCTGACTCTCTGTTCATCTGTTGCATCTCAGAACGCAGATGTGAATCTGTTCCAGTCTAAGCTCACCCCCCTCAGCTCCAGCACGCTGGAGAAGCTGCGCTCCATCCTGGACTACAGGTGCATCGTTGGAGGTGGAGAGCAGATCTTCCTTCTTGCAATGGGGGTGAGTTTTCCAAAGACATCCTACGTTGTCTGACCACAGATCCAGAAAACGCGATTCCTGCTTGTATAAAGGAAATAAATAGAAATAATGAAAAACGTGACGTGATTGTAGCCATCGAAATACAGAGATCAGTAAATACTCTAAAATGAAAAAAAATTATTTATATTAGTGCTTTGCAATAAAAAAGAACTAAAAGGAAAATTAAAAATTGAGCAAATAAGAACAAAAAATTAAATCAATAGCATAAAATTACAAAAATAATAAGACAGATAAAACATTAAGTGAGTAAAAATAATTAAGACGGCCACTGAGTTATGTAAGCCACTATATGTAATAATAATAATAATCTTTATTTATATAGCAGCTTTCAAGATAAAATCCTTAAGTGCTTCACAGTAAGACAAAGAGTAATAACAAAGTATTAAAACAGAATCTAAAAACAGAATTAAGAAAAAGCTATTTTAAAAAGATGTGTCTGGCTGTTTTTTTAAAAGAAAACACTGAGTGTTAGTTATAAGCGCAAAGAAGCCTTCCATTCAAAACAGATTAATTATTTTAAGTTTTTCTTGAAAATAATCAAATTTGGAGCTGACGGCTCCATATTTCACACTCTTTTTGTTGAAATGTTGCAGAAGTCTCAGATTTACACGTGGAACGGGAAGATGCCTCTCCGATGGAAGAAGATGGAGAATTTTAAGCTGGAGCTGCCAAGAGATACACTCCTGAGTGTGGAGATTGTGCAGGAGCTGAAGGGGGAGGTGAGACAAGAGTGTGGACCAAAAGCTTTTGTTTAAACACTTTTATTGCTGGAATTTTATAGTTCTAGTTTTTATATAATTTTACATTTTTCTATGTGTTTCTCAGGGGAAAGCTCAGCGCAGAATCAATGCTGTGCATGTTATGGATGCACTGATACTGAACGGCACCGACGTCAGAGATCAGCACTTCAATCAACGGTAGCAAATGGTTTACTGTGACACTATAAATCCAAAATCTAGTGTCCTAGAAATTTTCCAGAAGTCTCTGCTAAAAGCTATAGACCACAATGAACGATTTGTCATTTAAAAATAAGTATTTCATTTTTTTTTTATTTATTTATTTATTTAGAAATCATCCAAACAGAGTAGATTAAAGAATAATCAAGTAAAATGTTCATAAAAAGTAGTGAGCATGTCAAAATCCAGATCAATGGATAGTCTGAAAGAACATATATATATATATATATTTTTTTTAATTCTAAATCCACATTTTTTGTATTTCCCAGGATCCAAATGGCTGAGAAGTTTGTGAAGGCGGTAGCCAAACCCAGCCGACCAGACATGAACCCCATCAGGTATCATTAACGCTTTCATTAAATCTTTGTTATCTAAGGGCATTAATGTGAATTTGCATTTTCTGAAGTTTTACTCCACAAATTCTGGTCTAACCTCTGTACTTTGTTCATTCTAAAGCAGTTCAGAAACACTGGTAGAAGACTTTAGTTTAACTACCTTAAGTACTATCGTCATAAAAGCTGGTCAGTTATTATGGGATTGTTGTAAAAGTAGCTTTATTACTTCACAAGGTGTCAAGTAAATTAGTTAAGTAAATTGCACACATATAACATTAGAAATGTCTGAGATCAAATACTTTCTTTGAATTCAAGTCCTGATCATGAACTAAAACACTGATTTGCCTCAAAAAGTTTTACTTTTCATAGAATTATTAATTCTTTTATGCATCTGCATGACTCCTTTTAGTAAAAAATATCCTTAAACATTCAAATTTGATGTTAAGGAATACATAAAATGTGTGAAAATGTGAAAATTAAATTTGTACATATTGATTTTGAAGCGTTAGGGACAAAAATAGAGAATTATGGAGCCATAGATTAAAATTTTTAATCCTTTTATGCATCTGCATGACTCCTTTTGGTGAAAATTTCCTTAATAAGTTAATTTCTTTGTTAAATAAATCAGAAAAAAGTGACAATGTTAAAATTCTATTTGTACGTTTAGATTTTAAAGCTTTAGGAACAAAAACATAGAACTCATTCAACTCCTAACATAAAATTATGGTTGTTGTAATTCAGAATAGACTATTTTTGCATCAAAATGTGACAAATTGGTTATTAATTGTTAAAATTTGTTTTTATTAGAGTGAAAGAAGTTTACCGTCTAGAAGAAATGGAGAAAATCTTTGTCCGGTAAATTTATCTTTGATTTATTATCAACCCAAAAAAATGTTCACAAATCGATCCTCATTTTAATCTCCTTAAATCTTTTGAGTTTAGGTTAGAGATGAAGGTGACGAAGAGTTCGGGAGGCGTCCCTCGCCTGTCGTACACCGGCAGGGATGACCGTCACTTCCTTCCCACCGGCCTCTACATCATCAAGACCGTGAACGGTTTGTACATCTTCTTGAATACTTCCAGAGTTTTGAACCTTAAAGATGATTCTTTTCCCTTTGTTCCCCTGCAGAACCGTGGACGATGGGGTTCAGTAAAAACTCCAAGAAGAAGTTCTTTTATAACAAGACCACAAAAGAATCGACTTATAATTTGCCGCCAAACTCTGCAGCTCCTTTCCAGTGCGTCTCCCTCTCTCATTAGTTTTAAATTGTGTCACTTTAAATTGGAATTTGTGGAAGGAATATAACAAAACATGAATGTAATTGAAAAAACAGATTTTTTTTAAACCCTTTTTTTCTTTTTTCTTTAGCGTTTGCCATTCTGAGCGTCTCTTCTGGGCCTGGGAGGACGGCGTTATAGTTCACGACTCCCAAACCCGGATCGACCCGGAGAAACTGTCCAAAGACGAACTGCTGACCTTCATCCACCAACATTACCAACCCTAAAGACGGAGAACACTAGTTCTGGAGCACATAAACCATCAGAATCTGTTCATTTATTTCAATTTGACATCAACGATCTCTGATCTTTATCGAGCTCCTTTGTTAACCGTGAAGACGGCAGGAGTTTGTAACTGACATGAGGATTGGTTTGTTGCCTGTTGTAGCAGAGATATGTTGAAAAACCGGTCTGCCTTTTCACTTTTTCCACGAGTCTTTGAGTGTAACGAACAGAAAACATGAAGAAAATACTGCTGTTGTTTCTGCTTTGCTGTGCATGTTCATGTAGACTTCTTTTTATTCTTAGGTTTTCTTGGTTGATCATACTATTAACAGCAGGTAGAGTAATAAATACAATATGCAACAGTTTTTTAAAGCACTGTAGCTTGTTATATCCCTGCTGTAAGTGAAGTTTCTCCATTTTTAGGTGGACAGAGGTCATTTTTCTTCACCTGAAACTGATCAAATCGTTCCTGAACTCCACAAACATCATCTGACTCACCATTTCAGCACAAATGGACAGCAGATATCTCCCCTTTAGACTCCATCTGCTGTAAAAAGTGTGACTGACTTTAATTTGGGAGTGTGCTTTAAATGTTTTCATGTTTACATGCTATGTTTTAGCTTTAGGTGACCCCTCAGAATCTGATGTAAATAAAAAAATAAAAAAAAATAAATGCATTTTCATGCACACATTAGGAGCAAAAGCATTTTTTTTTTTTTCGTTGAAGTGTAAAAGCCTGGTTTTTCACTTTGTGTTACATTAGTTTTTCGGGGTGAATGCTTTTTTTGTTTTAATTAAATTTGCTATTTGTTCAAAGAAGGAATTCTTTATCTTTTTATTTGAAGGAGATCTTTTTTCTATTTTTACTGGATGGTCTTTTACTTGAAGTCTTAAGATAGTTGCAAATACTTTTTAAATTGTGTTTAAGATATTTAGCATAAAACTTGATTATGTAAAGTAAAGGGGAATTAAAGAATGTTTCTATAATTGATTTAATTTAAAATATTTTAAAAATTGTAATTAGTTTTGTTCCGCAAAACTATTTATTTAGTTTTAGTGAGAATTCGATGAAAGCCGGGGCTTTTAATCTGAAATTTTGGACAAATGATTATTCTGGATTTAGTTTAAGACAAAAAATGAAGAGGAGATGTAGAAATAATAAACATTTAAAACTTCTTTAGTTATATTTTAATAAATGCGGGGTAAACAGATATCTAGGCGTGTTTTCGAGTGATATAATCTTGCTATGTAATCGGAGCTTTTATTGTGAAGTCGCGACCTTTTGACCAATCAGATTCTACAATTACATGTTTTCCTCCTCGAAACCGGAAGTTCATTGCATAAAACACGAACAAGTGCAACACTGAGGGAAGACTGCGTGCGCTAATTTCCAGGTAATTTTGGCTAAATTGTCTTTGTAATTCGTTTATTATGTAACCTACAATGTTTTTTAAGTTAAAAAAGACTATAAGCTAAGCTAGTAAAAATTGGTGCTGTATCGATTTGTTTACTACTTGTGTACTTCACCGTAGCTCGGAAACCAGAGCGATCAAAAAAGAAGATCATCTCCTGAGAATTAAACAGACCAGTCATGCTCAAAGCCGTGGGACAAGTTTTATTCTCATCTGGACTGCAGAATCCCAAATTTACAGCAGCAGAGAAAAAGGTAACTATTTCACAATAAGAAGTTTTTTGGACCTTTGGTACTTTTTGCTTAAACTTCTTTAACGCAAACAAGAAAAGTAAACAGTAAAAAGTTACTGCTGTGACTTTGATTATACATTAACGGTTTATAGTTAGACATCCCGTGACTCTGCCGGAATCACCTATAATGTCATTTTTATATAAAATATCTATCTATAATTATAAAATCTGTATTTTGCTTGTACATTTCATGTTGTTGAAACTTTATTGCAAATTAATATATATATATATATTTAAATTCTTATTATTTATATTTATGATGTTTTGCATTCTTTACAGTACATTTTATATGATTAATTTTGTATTTATGACAAAATTATTCATTTTATTTATAAATATTTTTAAAAAGTGATCAGAAAAAGTCAATCTTTCTAAAGCTAATTGTTAAATTTTTTAATTAATTAGTTTTTTTTTTTTTTCTTTTTTGTAGGCGCAGGACTATGAGATCCGCACCTACCAGCCTGCAAAGTGGGTGAGCACCACCCTGAGTGGGATGCAGGGGGAAGAACACATCAAAACTGGCTTCCGGAGGCTCTTCAACTACATTCAGGGCAACAATAAAAACAGTAAGGTTTTTATTTTCTATTTGACATCCTTTTGCCTCTTTTTACACTTTTTTTTAAAAATCTTTTAACAACTTTTTTGATGAATAAACTACAGCCTGTTTAGCCGTTTCAAACTTTTTTCGGTGAGTAAGCTTCATTCGAAGTTCCAATAGAGTCTGACGTGTGTTGAGGTGAACTTTCAGGTGAATAAAAGCCGCTATATAACTTTAACACAGAAGTTAATGAATAAATGCAGCAGAATTCTGGCTTTAGCTCCTGCTCAGCAGTTTGCTGCAGCGCCTCTGTCCAACTCAGCAGTTTCCTGGAACATTATTGATGGCTGTGTGCATCCTCTGTGCGCTTCACTGAGAGAGGAAGAGTTTAGTCTATAGAGATGTTATTTTATTTTGTTCATGTATTAGGTTAAATGCATAGGCTACGAATTGCTTAGAAATCATATTTGTATACACCTCTTACACAATCTGGTCACATGCCCCGTCAGTGCTCTCCTGAGGGTAAATTTGTTGTTTGTGCTGTAGAGACAAAGGTGGATATGACGGCCCCTGTGACCTGCCATGTGGTCCCCGGGGCCGGCCCAGCGTGCGAGTCTCAGTTCACCATCTCCTTCTACCTGCCAGAGGAGCATCAGGTCAGCCCCCCTGAACCCAGCGAGGCTGGGGTGTTTGTGGAGGACAGGAAGGAGATCACTGTCTACGTCAGGTAAAGAGCAATGTTTTAATTTAATTCATAATTAAGCTTGGAACAATATCGCCATCCGCTCTGTTCTTCTAGGACTTACGGCGGTTTCTCAAATGAAAACATGAAGCGAGAAGAACTGCTGAAACTTCTGGAAAGCTTAAAGCGGGATGGCGTTGAATTTGTCGACAAGCCGTACTACACAGCCGGCTACGACAGCCCCTTTAAACTGACCAATCGCAGGAACGAGGTGTGGGTTCTCAAGAATGCAGAGAACCAGTAGAGGGAATTCTTTCCTCTTCAACCGTGTGCAGCTAACATTTATATACATTGGAGGAAAGGGTGTGATCGCATTTAGATTCGAGCATTTTTTAATATAAAAACGTTCCAGGAATTGCTTTGAATAAATGATTTAAATAAAAAGGGAACATATAGGTGCAATGTGGTGGGACATCCACTAGGGGGAGACAAATAGTCAGAAAGCATTTCTCTCACAAAGTGCCTTTTATTTTTACCTAAATATTTTAAAGTGCACTAACTTTAGAGGTTCATTCAGACATTTGAACACAAACTGACTGAAAGATGAATCCGAAATACTTAAAATAAATACAATAATTGTTTACATTGTCTTTACTATGTGTATCTCTAAGGTTAAATTTGCCTAAATTGTTGTTGGGGTGCTATAAACAACATTATTGAATACTCACTTTTAGAAATTGTTGGAATATTTTGTCTTTAAAATCAATAATAGATGTCATACTGTTATGCTCAAGAGTAAAATTTGTCGATTCTTGGTTAACTGAAAAAAATAGATAAAAAATTTAGATAATAGCTTATACTGTCCCCCCCCAAAAAACACTTTTTTTTTCCTCACAAAATTTGATTTTTGTGAGAAAACAAGCAAACACTAAACAAGGTGGACTATTCTCTGCTTCGGTGTTAACTCTCAGGGTGTCAACAATAATATAAGAATAGCACAGACCCCAGTTTTCATTCAAAAATTGTTGGAAAAAGTTATTAGATTTAGGTTTAAAACAGTCTAATTGTGTCATAGCTAGAGTTATGACACAATTTCAAAAACATATGTGATAGCAGAAGCTGGGGTTGTACAACAAATATCCCAGAAACTGATTTAAAGTTAAATTATTAGAGCAAATTTGAGACCTTTTGAACATTTCTTTTTACAGTTTTCCAAACTACAAAGGGTTAAATAGAGATCGGTATAGTTATTTTTTCAGACTATGCAAAGTTGCAAGCACAACTGAACGTTTTAGAAGTTTATGATGAAGCTCAGACGGATGACCTCACCCTGTGACTCCGTCATTTTTTGATTTATTAAACGGTATATTTGACTGTACCATGAGTTAACTCCCAAAATCAAGATTCTTAAACGCAAAAAAAACTATTAGGCCACTTAAAGATGATTGTATTTGCATTTGAAGCAAAGACTTAGTGATTGAAGTGACTTTGGGCTACAGTAGTGGGTTTTTGTGTTTATTTTGTTGCAGGTTTACTGCCCTTACTTTACTCTTGAACGTCACTCACAGCTGCTGCCACTTCTGACTCAGAACCGAGTCAGAACCTCCAAACCATCTGGTTGTTGTGAGTCAGACGTTTGGGATGTGATTTTAAGGAATGCTACACTACCAATTTAACAAAGGAGACCAACAATTATTTTGAGTCTTAAATGGATTCTAAATATAAAAATGTTTAAACAACAATAAAGATGTTCTTAGACAGACGAATGTTCGGAACATTTATTTCTTCCATTCCATCGGAGAAGTTCATATTGGACGCTGTGATTTGAGTGTTTTGACCTTTCAGTGGCAACAAAAGCGCCGTCCGTTATCCACAATGACCCCTCCTCCTCTTCTTCATCGCTCGTCCTCGTCAGGCTGATGTCTGCTGAGTCGGTCGTTTTCTCCAAATATCATGTTCAGACACTCAGCAGAAATTGCATCTTTTTATCCTTTACAGCAAACACGAGTGACGTCAGTCGTCCTCGGATGTCATGTTTTACCTGTTTGGATGCTGCTCTCACCTAAAATGTTTTTGTTTTGTTTTTTTTTGCTTTAAATTCCAGTGACAAAACACTAATTTGTATATATTTTAATTTATTTTCAAATTCCCATCTAAAAATAAAAAAGTTTTTATGATGAATGATTTCAACTAAAAAAAATTCCAATTGATAAGTTTAAAAAAAAATCTAATACCACTCTATTTTTGTAGACAATTTGAACCAGTTAGTGAATCATTTTAAAACTGTTCATAATTCATTTAACTTTTTAGTTTTGTGGACAAGTGATTTTATCAGGAACAGCACCCCCTAGTGTAAAAGCCAAGAATTACATTGAACTTTTTAGCTTTAAATGGCCACTTGAATGTGAACTGAAGACAATAGTTTAGGTTTAAAATAATTGAATATATATGAAAAACACTCTATATATAAAGCCCAACATCCTGGATTGAATGTGGTACATATACACCTGTGAAGTGGCGGTGATCACAGCAGGCAGGAGGCCTCATCGATCCGCCTTTGGACAGCAGATGGAGGCCGTCGCTCGTGGAGCGTCAGAGGTGACTGCTGACTCAGGGGGTGAAAACATTAAGAGCAAACCTGCGTTCCTCCTCCCCCCGGGACACTTGGCGGGTAAATATTTTTAAAAACGTTGACGCTAGACAGCTTCGCGCAGGGGCTGTAAATTCAGCTAAATGACGAGCCCCCAGAGGGATGTGAGGAGGAGAAGAGCGGTCTCTGGAGCTCTCCAGGTGACAGCGCCGCGGCGCCTAACGAGGCTTTGATTTGAGGCGACGGCCATAAATCACACAGGAGAAACACGCCACTTAAATATCACCTTGACTTTTTTTTTATTAACAAACACGAGCGTCCTGCCTTTCTTTCATTCTTCTGTCCATTTCACAAAACCGTTTGGGATGAAGAGGCGATTCTGGACCCAAGTGCTTAAAGCGGGCAGCAGGTGGCGGGAAAACAATGCGGTTACAGATGATTAAACCACAACCTGTTGTGCTGCTATCGCTGCTGCACCAGCTACACAAACCTGAACACAAACATTTTTTTTTTTATTTTTAAGCACCACAACAGGATGGGTAACGTGGCTGCTCGATCCCCTTCAGAAAATAAATAAATCTATTGAAAGATAACCACTCCCTTCCAGCAAACACAGGGCTCTAAAAATATACAAAGCATTTGAAAAGAAACCACTGAAAACTAAACTCTATGTATTTACAGATAGAACGGTATAAAACTGTAGTAATCCTCAGAGGAGCAGTCACACACACAAAAGATCAGATTAACAGCCAGTTCGGTTTAATTTCTGAACTCTTTGGTTGCCCACATGAAAAGAAAAGACCTGGACAGTAAAACGTTTTTGTTTTACATTTATAGTTTTTTATACTTAAATCTCAAACACATAACTCGTTAATTAAAACATGTTTTAAAACATAATTTTTAAAGTCACGAAAAGACCTATGCACAGTGCAAAATCTACAAACTAAAAAAAAAAAAAAAAAAAATCAAGATTTTATGTTGCTGCTTTGGTTGCTTGGTTCTGTTCCACCAGTAGGTGGCAGCACTGAGCCCTCTCTGCTTGCTAGGAAATACAATCCGTCTCCTTAAACGCAGAGAAGAAGTGCAACCAAGTATGTACCTCGTCCAAATGAACGATTTAATTCGATTTGAATCTGGAAAACTCTGAAAATCGGATTCCATCGCATCGATTCTGAAGCCTCCAGTGTGACCCGACCTCTCCAACGGCGGCAGACGTTGCAGTTCCTTCAATTCACCTCAACTTCAAAGAAACTAAAATGTCGTTAAAATGAAAAGAGAAAACAAACTAAAACAGCAAGAGTTCAGGAATCCCTCTTTGTGAAACAAAAACTGAAGCAGAGAATGGAATCAGACTGCTTTCTGGGCGTCTCAGCTCGCATCCGGACTCAACAGCTTCTTGGGGGGGGCTCCTCTTCCGGCCCCCCGTGCTCGCTGAGGACACATTATTGTCACCCGTGAAGTGCACTGCTTCTCTTTAACCTCTGCTCTCTTCGGATAAAGTGCCGTTGGTTTCTGGGAGAGTCTGCACTCCTTCCCGGCTCTCGCCGGCCTCTCCGGATTCACTTTCGGCCAGCTCCCCCTCGCGCTCGCAGATCACAGTCATGGGGCTGCTGAGGATGCGGCTGCGGGAGTTGTATTTGCTGCTGGCGGCGGAAGGCGGCGTGCGAGAGCGCCCGAACTTTGATCCGGGCGAATACGTCGGCGAGGACAGAGCATCGTAGCGGCTCCACTCATCCGTTACCCTCTTACTCCCCCTGAAGGAGGAAGAGGGGCTGTGCGGCGCCATCGGGGACGTGGGAGAAGCGGCGGGGGGGTCCAGCGCAGACTCGGAGCGCGTTCGCTGGAAGCGCGGGTCGGTGGAGCGCAGCATTTCGGTGGCAGACATGCGGAAACTGTTCTCGGAGCGGCTCCCCTTGCGGAGCAGGAGGGCCTTGAAGTTGTCGCTGCTGGTGGAGGACTTGCGGAGGTTTCGCTGGATGGAGCCCATCTGACGGGCAGATGGAGAAACCGGTCCAGGAGACACGGCGGAGGGCGTGGAGGGCGGAGACTGCGCTTGGACCCCAGGGCGGGACTTATCTTCCTCTGACTCTCTCCGGCCCAGAACCTTCCGCTTTGACCTGTGAATCGGAAAGAAATGTGGAATTTAGTCTAAGAACTTTAAAAGAAGAATGGGGTTTCACAGTTTAGGACAGGGGAACCCAAACTTTTTCTTGAGAGGGCCATATAACTGTTTTCTCCTCTGAGAGGGGGCCGGAGTTGGTTTGTAGGCCAACAGAAAAAGTGTAACAATATAACACAGCCTAGACGTAAACATTTATGGTTTTCCAGAAAGCCACACATCGCCAAATTTAAAATTATTCATTTCTGTACTCGTCACAGAAAAAAAAAAAAAAAAACATATATAGAATTACCTGCGATAATGCTAGTGTGAATGTTGTAAGCTGAATTTGGCCGTTGAAGATGCTGGTGGTAATAGCTGAAAACAATGAAGTTGATAGCTGAAATGGCTAAAGCTAATAGCTGAAACCTCTGAAGCTGATAGCTAGCTAAAATATTAGCAAAATGCCAAATTGGCATAAAAAACTGAAAAAATTTTAAATAAGCCAAATCAGCAAGCATGTAGCTGAAGTTAGCTAAATGCCAAATTAGCCTAAAACACCAGTAAAAAGTCTAATTTAGCCAAAACAGCTAGCATAAGGCTTTAATATTAGCTAAACTCCAAATTAGCCTAAAAAACTGAAAAAGCCCAATTTGTCAAAACAGCTAGCATGTAGGTGAAATATTAGCTAAATGCAAAATTAGCCTTACAAAATGGTAAAATGTGTAATTTAGCCAAAATAGTTTGTATAAAACTAAAATATTAGCTAAGCTCCAAAATAACCAAAAAAACTGGAAAAAAAAAAACTAGCCTGTAGCTTAACATTAGCTAAACTTCAAATAAGCCTAGAAATCTTTAGTAATTGCCAAAACAGTTAAAAAAAAAAAAATCATAAAAAGAGCTGAATATTATAATAGCTGAATGAGCTAAATAGCTGAAAGAGATAAAAGAGCTATGGACATTAAAAAAAATGTACGGAAAAATAAAAATAATGATAAAGAAAAAGATAATCATATTAAACCAATAAATATTTTATCCTCTCCAGTCATAGTTCAGACTGCAGACGGATGGAGTAAAAACTCATGTTCTATGTGGGTCTTGATCGGCGTTTCTGATATCTGAAATATGGAGGCGGGGCTAATCTGGCCCAGGGGCCTCATTTTGGGGACCCCTAATTTAGGATAAAGAACTTATCTTTTTATCATTTTTCTGATGATAAAATACTTATATTTTAGTTGCACAGGTCGCAGATGTGAGGGGCTGTAAGCTAGTGTTAGAGCATGTAAACAGAGAGCTCTCAGCAAGGAGGACAGGGATCCCACCCACAACTCAGATTTGAATTTCTAATAAACTCCTGCCCCTCTAGAGAAACTATGTCCTGTTTTTTGACTGTGGCAAAAAAGAATCATAATTAAAAGAGCATTAATTTAAAATAGATCAAAAGATGATCAGAGTGGAACTTTCTTAAGACGTATGCATCAAAGCATTTAAACACCAAAGCGGCTTTAATGTTATGGGCACTTAAGGACTAGCAGGGACTCAGCTCTAATATTCTGTGATGGAGAAACGTCCAAATGAGACAGCTGAGAAATCCCAGAACCCCCCCCCCGCCCCCCCCCCCCCCCCCCCCCCCCCCCCCCCCCCCCCCCCCAAAAATAATCTTTTGTTAGGGTAAGCAAACCCTAAATCTACTTTTTTTGGTTTTGACCCTGTATAAACTAGGCTTTGTCTGTTGGTCATTGTCAAATTTTTGACAAATTAAAATAAACTTGTTTATTTCTTGAAAATATCTCTATATGCTGCCCCCTACAGGTTGAATTAAGGCATTACATTTGAATTCCGTGATTGGTCAAACCATTTAAGTCCATTCTTATCCTTTCATTTTAAAAGCTTTCCCAGTGGTCTTTTAAATATGATTAATTCAATTTCATTTATATGGTCCGATGACACAACACAATTATCTCAGTCAAATAAAATAAACAATAGCTGATTGATAAACTAAACTGAGCATCCTTGCTGTCCTTGGACCCTCCTTCTCGGTAAGGAAAAACTCTCAAAGGGGTCGTACCATGAAAATTCTATTTTTGAGGTTTTAAATGCATTTTACTGTTTATTCCTCGCTATAAAGAACCCCAAAGTGGTATTTTGATCCGTTCATGCATTCAAGAGTTATCCTCTAAAAACCTGCACTGCATGCACCAGCCCCTCCCATACCCACGAAAACGAGTGGGTCGTAAGGTGCTGACATCAGCATGATGTGTTCCACCCCCTCCAGGAACAGTCTGCTCTGCCAGCACCGCCCCCAGTCTAACACCACCACTCAACTTCTTTCTATAAAAGCTAGCAGTGATCAGCAAAAAAAAAAACCTTAATTTTAGATGCAGAATACCGTACATCTTCCAGTTATGTCCCGTCTTCTATAAATTCCAGCTCAAACAGATGTTTGTCACTTTAGACGCAGGGCTCCTTTAAGACATCCACCCCCCACCGACCAGGCACAGTCGTGTAGACGCCATGCGATGTATTTTCTACATCACATTCTTTCAACTGCTTCGGCTTGAATTAAGAAATACACAGAAATGAAAATTTGAGCTTAATTGTCCTAATATATGTCCTCCACAAAAACTTTTTAAAAAATATAATTCTTTTAATCTTTGAGTCTATGTTTTTCTTAAAAATAGAAGAAAAATCTCCAGTATTTCAGTTTTTTTTAATCCCTATGACTTAGATATTTATAACATTTATATTAGCGTAAATTGTATTGTTAGTTGTTTTATTCTCTTCATTTTGAAAGGGAGAGGTGATCTTTTGATTGAAGGGTAAGCTTTGTGTCGGTTTCTGTGAAATTCTTCCAAGAAGGCAGAAACAGAGGCTTCGCATTGGCTTTCAAAGGGTCATGTGACCTAACCGCTTGAGTTTAGTCTGTCTGAAATGTTTAAACCCTTTCATTTATAAGAGAATAAACTAGTTATTCTCCTAAATGAATCTCCTTCATGAAATTATTTATCAATAAAGATAAAAGCCTTCCATAAAAATGAAGCTAACTTTGAAATGCTTCACTAAAATGAACATTTTCATAAGAAAATCTGCTAAACAAGTGAGTGGCCTAAATTCTGCCTCATCTAGCAGAGTCCCGCTGTGAGTTGCCACATTAACATTACATAAGATATTTCTCCCTCTGATTCACACGTGCCTGCACACACCTGAACTCGGTCAGCCGCGAGGAGCTGGCAGCTCCAAACGCAGAAAAACAAACGGCGCTCTGGCACGCCGCTTGTAATCAGAGCTGCAGCTAAGAGCCTCTGATCAATGCTTTCGTCCCACTGTGCTGCTGCTGCTGCTGCGCGCAGGATCTCCCTCAAGATAAAGTCGTTCCTGCAGCAGCTGGGATGCCGCTTCACTTTGCTCTCGCTGGGAAAGGCAGACGACTGGGAATTCTCCGGAAACTTCCATACAAAGAAATCGATTCCCAAATCTGATCAGATATTCTATATGTTCAATCCTCCTGAGGAGATGAAAACAAGAAAACGCTTCTGGCCTTCAAATGTAATACAGCTGAATCATAAATCAACCTTACACGTGTCCATAAAATGACCGTAAGGCAGAGAAATAATCATCCCGTGAAGATCAAGGGAACTCCTGAGTGCTGCTGCACGTGACCGACAATCAAAAAACTGGCGCATGAGAAATGAATGCTCCGTCGTATGTCAGAGCATGTGCGAGAGAGGGAGGACGCGGGGAGAGCGGACGTCTCCGGTGGGTTTCTATAACCCAGATTAGGACTGGGGGGGGGTGTCGAAAAGCTCAATAATAAATGAAGCAACAGAGTGTTTTCACGTTTAGTCCTTCCATCCTCGAACAGAAAAAGCCACTTTTACTCTTGGAGCTGGAGAATTTAGACATCTGCTGTGTGACAGCTGTGCTCGCCTCCTTATAGGAGAGAGGGGAGCAAAGTTATGGCTGGAGGAGGAGGAGGATGGAAGATGAGAAACGGTGAAGGGAGGGACTGGAGAGTTCAGGGTGACAGGATTTATGAGGAGGTGAGTGTGAAGGAAAAACAAACAAAACAGAGAAAAGTGGGGAGAAAAACATGGAGGCAATGAGGATAAACAGGAAAATAGAGACATTTATTACCTGTGTATGACTGCAAAAAGGTCGTCGGTGGTTCTGGGTTTGGAGGGAGTCGGGGTCACCATTTTGCGCTCCGACTGGGGTGGAGGCAATTCAGCCGTATTGGATTCGAAAACTTCATCTGAAGAAGAAAAAAAAATGGTCCACCTGGTTAATTAAGTTTAAAAAAAAAAAGGAGGTGCTCTCTCTCTTCCTCCTCCTCTCATCCACTGAGCTCCAGCTGCCCGAGCCTCTGCACATTTAACACTCGCCTCCTCCTTCCAAGCCCCTCCCCCTCAACTCTGTCCAATCAAAAAAAAAAAAAAAAAAAAAAAAAAAGCATCGTCTCCTGAGACCGCTGCCTCTTCTTTGAGGGAGAGGATGGGATGGAAAATACACAAGAGTTGGAAAGGTTGCCTACATGGAGTGAGATGGGACAGCAGCTACTCTGCACACAGACTCCAGCAGGAGGAGGAGGAGGAGGAGGAGGAGGCTGCTCTCCGTGTGATAAGCCTCATTTTCACAGTTTTATGCATCTTCAAAAGCTCCCTGCATCGACCGTTTGCCTCAGATAAATGGATTTCCCGACAAAAAAAAAAAATGCAGGAGTACATAGCTTAATCCTGAAGCATTTAACAAAAAAACTATAAAATGGAAACTATATAAGGAAAAAATAATCATTCAGACTCACTTGTGTCTTCCTCCTTGGAGCTGATGGAGCCGGTGGTGCTGCTTGCTCCTTCTCCCTCCTCGTCTTCCTCCTCCTCATAAACCTCTCCATTAGTGCAAATGAGATCCGTCTTCTGGTCCAGCAGGACTTCAGTGCTGCTCTCTGAAGCCTCTTCCTCCTGGTTGTCGCTCTCCCTTGTCGCGTCATTTGTCGTTTGTGCGTCGACCTGATCTTCCGCTGCGTCGTCGTTCTGAGTTGGAGCTGGCTCGCTGATCGGTTGGGGTGGAACGAAGGGGAGTTTGGGTTTCTTGGAGACGGGTGGCGGCTTGGCTTTGACGGGGGAGCTTTCACGTCTCCCTGGCGGCGGCGGCGGCTCTTCATCGTTCTCTTTTCCATTTAATAAAGAGTAACTCTGGTCGTCAGCTCTTCTGTTGAGGACTGCACTATCTGGTGTGTCGATTATAAAACTGCAGTCCAGACTCAGCTCCTCCAGGAGTTTGGTCACAGGCGAGGGCGTGGACTCCCGCAGGTCTTCGATGGGGGATGGATCCAGACTGTGCAGCTTCAGCTCCTGCAGGAGGTCCAGCCCGTTTTCCTGAGGTTTCGTTGGCTCCAGCTCCCCGGTGATCTCCTCCTGGGGTCGCTTGACGGAGCGCAGCTGGACGCTCTGCAGGGCGAAGGGGGTGATGAGGGGCTTGGGGGACTCTGTGAAGTTGTTGGGAGCAGGTTTTGTTGATTTCCTAACTTTCGGGGATCCCACAGCTGGGGTGAAATCAGGCAGCGGAGGTGGTGGTGGAGGGGGAGGACTAAAGCTCCCGTTTAAGGAGGAGCTGTTGTGCATCAACAGGTCTGGAGATGGAGGAGGAGGGAACTCTGGGGAAGCAGACAGATCTTTTGGAGAGTTGGGTAATGGAGGAGGAGGAGGAGGAGAAGTTGGAGGAAGAGGAGGAGGAAAGGGCGGAGGACTAAGAGGGGTAGAAGAGGTGAGGTGGAGGGGATTAGGCGGAGGAGGACCAGAGCTCTTAAGAGAGTCCGACGTGTTGGAGGACAGAGAGGTGGAGGACGAAGAGACTGAACCCGAGGAGAGGAGCGAGGACTTCCTCTCCGGCACTTTGGGTTTGGGCCGACTCCCTGAAGAGGGGGACATGGATCTGACGAAAGCTGGTACCGGGGTTCCGGCTGTAGGCGTGTTGGACTGGCTGGAGTAACCGCTCGACGGGGAGGTAAGTCTATGCACCCTGTCCGGCGAGGAGCTGGACGGTTTGGACTTCCCGGACTCCTCCACCTCCTGTCCAGGAGCTCTGTCCGTCTGAGCGCTGCTGTGAATCTCTCCTCCATTCTGTAGGACTCCTGGATGACCCCCTGACATGTTGTCCGCAGCGTGGGCTGGTGGGGTCTGCACCCCCTGGTCTGCAGGGGTACGAGGGTAGTCCATGTAGTATCCCCAGGACTCTGCGTAGTCGGAACGTAAACTGCTGGTGTCGCTGTGCGTGGGCGTGACGTGGCACAACGAGTACACGTTAGACACACCGTTCGTGTTAGCTAGCGAGGCTGCGGAGCTGCCTGCGCTGATGCTACTCTGACTGCGGGGTCGCAGCAACCACGGGTCATCATAGTCACTGCTGGGGCTGTGAGAGGGCGACGATAGAGAGGTACCCTTTCCCTTCCTCAATCCCATTTGTAGGCTCTGCTGCAGGCTCGCAATGAAGGTTTCACTGAGCATGCTCACACCGTCTCCGTTAGCACCACTCGCAGGACCGACACCGCCAACGGGTTTTTTTGCGGCGGGCTTGCGCCTTAGAGAATCGGTGCGCGCCGGAGGTGGCGGCGGCTTCTTTGACTTGCGGAGCGAGATGCTGCGCGACAGAGAGCGGTCGCTGTAAACGCTCCCCGAGTCTTCCCGACTGGCCATCTCGCGACACTCGTACATGCTGTGTCTGGACCGCCCCGCCCCTGGGCCGTGCCCGCTTCCGTGGCTCCGGGAGCGCAGGCCCGAGTCCATGTGCATGGAGGTGAAGTATCCGTCGTTGTCCTGGGAGTAGAGGGAGCTGGAGTCGGTCCGCGAGGAGTGGTCCAGGCTGCTGTAGAGCTGGTTGATGGGAGTGGAACAGCTGGAGGTCAGAGTGCGGTGCGGAACCACGTTTTCGGGTGTGTCGTAGATCCACTGTTCCTCTGCGGGACAGGATGGTGGAGTGGGAGCCAAAGTGCTGTGACTGTGAACACTTCCGTCTGAGTGGCCCGACTCACTGGGAGGGCCTGAAGGCGTCATGCCGTTCCCCTGTGCATGCGTAGGGGTAGAAGTGGCTAAAGCCGAGACAGCTGATAGGGATAAATGGCTGGAGGAGCCGAGGGCGATGACATCCGTGGAGTTGGACAGGGTGGCATTAGGAATGTAGGAGGTGGAATAAGCTGCCTGAGGGGAGACCACACATGCGGAACCGCCTCCCCACTCGCTGGACTGCGTCCTCCTGACCTCCTGAGACGTGGATCTGGGCAAGGTGCTCGTTCTCGGGGCGTTCCTGATGTGTACCGCCGTTTCGTCCACCTGGAATTTTCCTATACTCCTCTGCAGCTGATCCTCCGACTTGACGGGCGTGCTGCTGTAGATGGGATCGGCGCTGAGGGACACTCTGGCGCCCTGTCGCGGCAGACTGTGAAAGCGGGAAGGGTCTCGGCAAAACTGGTTGGGCAGGATCAGGATGCCGGAGCTGTCGGTGCTCGAGACGGAGATGCTTCCGGTCGAAGAGGAAGCGGATATCCCAGCCATTTGAGCGGCGATTCCTTGCCCTCTTTGTGCTCGGATTCTTCTCACAGACGGAGGGACGATCTTCACTTCTTCAGTCTGGCAGCTGGAGTCTCTTTTCTCGAAGCGGAGCGTCGAGTTGACACTCCCAACTCTACCCAAAGTGGAGTACTGTCCGGGGATGAACATGGAATGTGGCCGGAGCTCCCCACCTCGTCCTTTAGCTGCATAGAAATAAATAAAGTCAGAAAAATCCCAGATAGTTTAATAATCTATAGTCACAGAGAGGCCAAATTGTGTCCTTTATGTGACTACAGCTCCTCAGAAAAAACCTCTGAGTCCTCTTCATTAGGAATGATACAGCAGACTAATACACTTCCCTGCTAATCTGATTTTTGCTCCGGAACAGAGTCACTCGCAAACATGTTGACATGCTCATGCATCAGACCACACACAAAGAAATGCAGATTTCCTTCAGAATGTTTTTTTTTTTAAAAAAAGGCTGTAAAATGAGTACATACTTCTGCGCTCCACTTTGCGTTATCCTCAAACCACAAGAAAACCCTCCGCTTTCTTCTTTTGCTTACTGACAGTCTGGCTGCTGCTCAAACAGATTAAGCTGCAGGTCTACTTTGCAGGCAGCTCCAGTGCGGGCAGCAGGGAGGGGAGGAAGCACGGGGACAATTACCCCGACTCGATAATCGTGACATTCAGACGCTGTGGTCAAAGGCGAACCAACTACACTTTTTTCTCCCCAACAGTCTGGGTGATTGCACCACAAAATTGCATTTGACAGCTCAGTGGCATGTAAATAAACCTGCAGCATCAGCGCACGTCATCAGGGTTTTCACAGACTACACTCACATAAATAGATGAAATTAGGAGATCTTTTGAAGTTTTAAATTTGACAGATTCATTTACAGATATGATGTCAGAAAAGGGCACATTTATGCACAGATTTGGCAAAATAAAGCATTTTTTAAAGGCGTATTACTACTTATATCTGTGTGGAAGCCTGTCATTTAGCCTTGAGATTAGGATGTTTGTGGGGGGAAACTGGAAAGAAAGTGGGTTCAATACTAACCACAAAACTACTAGAAATGTTTGGCTTTTGCAGCCTGGCTGTAAATACACTTTAGAAGAGTGTGTGGAAGCAAACTGACTACATCATATGTGGAAATGAGATCCATAAAGTCTTAAGCATAAGAGATGTTAATGCAGAGAGTTGCTGTCTATCTATGGACATTTAAGCTCCGCAGACGTCCATACCTAGCTCCTGGTTGAAGTTGTCAGGCAGCCCTGATATAGTCTTTCTGCGTTTGACCTTCTTGGGCCGACGGGACACGGTATCAGTGTTAATGAGGGAGCGCCGGATGCTCGCCTGGCGGTCAAACAGCGCCCCTGGTGGCCAAGAGGGCGAGAGCAAAAGGCAGGCAGACACACAGGCAAACAGCAGTCGGTTAGTCAGAAGGAACCGGGTCGGAGACATGCAGAGGAGGCTCGAACTTCTGAGTGAGCGTGCAAATATCAGAACTAAAATTAAAAAATGGTGCTGTGCTCGTCTGTCAGTTTCTCGTCACTTGTAAACAAAAGATAAGAGGGTTAAGATGAAAGCTTCAAAGTTTGACATTAATGATTAGTACAGTCATTCAGGAATAAAATTAAATTAATAAGTAAATGTTGGTAGAAATTAGTGAAAAAGAGGCCACACTAAAAGTCTCTGCATGGACTTCTCTCGAAAACAGCTAAAGGTGAAAGGTCAGCTGGACGAGTCTTTAAAAGAGGGAGTACCTGTGACGTTGATGGGGACTATGTCCGTGGGCACGGCCTGAGCTGCTCGCCTCATCCTCTCCTCCGGCGTCGGGAGGGGAGCCGCCTTGTTCCACACCATCTGTCCGTCAACTTCCAACATCTCACCGCCGCGCTCCTGCGACCTCAAGGAGAGCTGGGATTTATCATCCTCCATCGAGGATGCTATGGACTGCAACAGAAATATCGATGAGGCAGAAATGTAAGTTTCTTCTTTCCACAGGTTATTTACACACTCAACTAATAGTGAGCTGTCATGGCAGCAGAAGCAGAAGCCATTCATGTGTGAAAGTGTGCAGCCCTCCTTTATGGTGACAGCTCTGCTTTATAGCAGGCAGTATATATTCAACCGTTTCTCTGAGCTAACATCGGATCGGCAAAGACAAAGGTTGTTTTGGGAGAAGGAACCCCGCCATTATTAAGAGGGAAACACACAGGGGACTTTTTTTTTTTTTTGGATGTCTGTGACCCAACCAGGAGCACATTTCTCCTTTTGTCGTCGCTGTCAGGAGGAGTTAGACTCAACAGCTTCAAGAAGACAGAACAAAAAAAAACAACTCAGAGAGGGGGACGAAATGGAAAGTAGAGACATGTGAGGGGGGCGTTTATCACAACAAAGATTGAAGATCGGAGCAGAAACTAAAGTCTTTTGGAGGTGAAACTACTAAATTTAAAAGTTAAGAAAAATAAACCGTTATTTTTAAGAAAAATACCTTCTCTACTGTGATAAAAACATTGTTTTTGTAACTCAAGCTTGCTTTCTTTGTTACCTTTAATAACCATAAATTTTTGTTGCTTTTAAACCAAAAATCTTGTAAATTTGAAGCAGACATACCAAAAAGTGGGTTAAAATAGTTGATTTTTAGCCAGTAGTGTATTGTTTCATACAAGAAGTGTGCAAAATAAATAAACCATCAATTATTTTGTCAAAACAAAAAATAAAGCAAGTTCGTTGAGGGGCCTCTGGTCATATGCAAGTTGGAGCCAGAATCAATCAATAGCCGAAAGTAGAAATTTCCTAAACTTTAAGAAATCCTTTTCAAAAAAAGATATTTTAACTATCAGAACTATCAGCTTTTAAGCTTTCAAATGTGAGTAAACTGTAACTAACAGTTCAAATGGGGCAGAGAAAAAATGTGTCTAACTAAACCTGTTTACCTCCTTGAGAGAAAACTGGCGAAATTCTTTTTTTCTTCTGTGACAGAGAGTGTCACGGAGAAAAAAAATGTCAAAAAAAGTTGAAAAAAGAGAGGAGAAACAGGAAGAAAGGTTGAAAGGTTAAAACGGGGGGTTCCAGCCAATGATTTTGTGCACAATTTTTTTTAAGGATTTTTTTCAGATTCTCTTGAGTTTGTTCACCTCACATGTACTTACAGGTTTTAACCACAAGAGGGCAGACAGACCAAACTATACTGCTGCACATGCTTTCCTGTTTTGTCAGTGTTAGTTACTGAAGTGCTTCTTTTACCTTCTTGTCATTTTCTTCGTCCTCCTCATCGTCTTGCAGGCTGCTGCTGGACTGTAAGGGCTCGGAGAAGGTTGGGCCCTGAGAGTAGTACTGGGAGCTCCGGAAACCATCTTTCCTCAACTTATCACATTCTGGAAAATACAACACACATACAGAACATTTAAAAACTGGATTATACTTTTAGTTTGATGCCTTTTGGATTCTGCTCAAGCCATTCCTCATCACCACCTGCTGGGATGGAGCTGTGCTTGTGTGTCAGACAGAAATTTGTGAGTCCAACCAGAAGAGGGGGTATCAGTCTCAGTCTGTTAGACACAGATGGCGGAACAGTCGCTTCTTCCCCTCCATCCCCCTCTTTAGGAGACATTTTCCGCAGTTTTCTTTCAGCTAATTTCAATGGAGACATCCTTCTTTTAAAAATAAATAAATAAAAATGTAATGAGCTGATTGAACCAAATCTTTAAAACATAGAAAGTTGAGCATATTTTTGAAAATATAATCAGTAAAACATATTGACAATCACATCTGCTTTAATAAATAAGATTTATTTAAAATCACTATTACCAGCTTGTTTTTTTTTTTTTAAAGACCCATTTAAACCCTTTTAAGAGCATTTTGTCTCCACGGATAAAAACTCCTCCATGTTCAAACACACTGATGCATGCATTATATCAGCAGCTAATGGGGCCTCCACATGCAACTGACAAAACCAAGAGCTGCTCAAGTGGCAGCATGCAAATTGGGACTTGTTAAACATGATGCTAATTAGGATGACGGTATGGCGTGGAACTGTTGAAATGAGTGGCGGTGTATGATTGGGAGTCAAGGAAGGGGGAAAAAAAAGGTACTCGACTGATAGCTGCTTGTTGCCAGGGAAAATGTGAAACAAAGCAGGTAGAGCTGAAAAAATGAGTTTTTAACATGTTTTTCATGTTTCTGATGATGGAGGACATATATGTATATTTAGAGGAAATTATCAATCCCGCCAACAACTCTGAAGTAAATTTCTAATGAATTCCTGCCACTCCTCAGAAACTATGTCCTTAAAAAACGAAAAGATTTGTTTTTGGTTTTGGCTTAAATCATCATAATCTTAATTAAAACACCATCGGTGGCCTCTAAATCACTCATTATGACACAGACTTTGGAATTCAGCTTTTAGTTTATGCATTTTTTAGCCCCTTAACAATAGTGACGCTTAATTACAAAATCTTTAACATACTGTAACTTTTCAACCATTAACACGATAATTCCAGTAGATTCTGAAGGAGAAAAGCGGCTCGTTGAATCTACTGGAATGACGTTGATCATGTTAACGGTTGAAGAGTTAAAGTAAATCAAAGAACATAAACACTGGAGCTCTGGGGTCTGACATTTTTCATACTTTATATGAAATAACAACAGTCAAAATTATTTACATGTATTTTATAAACCAAATTATGATCCTCTTCTTAAAGTAATCTGGTTTCTTGAATCTCAGGTGAACTGGAAACACAGTTTCCATCAACATGGTAGGAAGAAAATGTTGTTATTCTTAACCTTTATTTAAAAAAAAAAAGAAAGAGTGTGAACTGGTATCAGGTTTCTCCTCACAAAGCACATGTAAGCGCCCCCGTCATGACTTACAGTTGGACTCTACCCAAATGGGGCAGATCGTATTTTTAATTAGCTGTGGTCGACCGTCATCAATACGGATGTCCGGAACGGATCCACCGCATACTGGGAATTCTGTCAGAATGCTAAAGAACCTCATATCACTTGACTTTAATAATCTTTTAGCCTTAAAATAAAAGATAGATTTTTAACAAAACTGCAGAATTCTGCATATTTTACCATGATTTTTTTGCTAAGTCTTAGGCAGCCGCTTTATAGCTTGAACATAATGAAAAATTAACAATAATTTAAAGTATTTTAATATAGACAAAAAACTCCATCCTTAAACGGGGCAGAGACAGGATGTATGCTGCCGCCTGATTGGTTATTGATTATTCTACCAGACCCCTGCAGCTCCAGGCGTCCCATTCTTGCTGGTTTCACAAAACTGCAGCAATAAATACGACCCAGACTTACACAGACTTTGAAAAAGAAAAAAAAATTATCATTTCTTTTAATTCCAAAAATGATCCAATTCCATAGAGCTAAATTGGGACCAAAATTGGTTGAAACCCAAATAAAACAAATTGGAAAAAAAACCCAAAAAACCTTTTGCTTTTCAGCTGTTTTTTAACTCGTAATTTGAATTTCAAAACAGGAAAAAAAAAAGGTTTTAAAATTGAATTTTTTAATTTTGAAACCTAAAAACAGAACATTTCAAGCTGAAAATATTATTTATTTTAGAAAAACAAAAAGTTTCTGACATTTTAACTATTTTTTGGTCAAACACCAACATTTTTTTTTATTTTTTTATTTAGGGTTTCAAATAGAATTGGCCCAAATTTAGCTCCATAATTCTTGTCTTAGCAAATGCAGCTGAAGCCAGTTTTCAGAGGGGACAAAGAGCTGCAGCACAGGGGGGCTCAAATGGACAACACAGGTGCTTTCGCTTGACACCTGTTGCTCAGTTACGACCCCCCCCAGGGCTGTTTGGGTTTCAAACTACGTTAATATTAGAAAGGGAAGCAAAAAAGGCTGATGTTTTTTTTCTACTTTTACCAGCATTTCGGGTCGTCACACACAACTAGACGTGTGTCAGAAACAAATATTTACAGCATCACATACCTGCATTGGTATTTCTGCCACTTGGGTAAAAAAAATGGTGGGAAAATCACCTTTTCCATGACAGAAGTTATCAGCGTTTACTGGCATTCCCACTTCCTCTTCTCAGAAGGTTGTGAGAAGTTGCTGCTCTGCTGTAATTCGACTCTGTGTTTGTTTGACAACAAGCTTTTTCTCTCATCGCACTAGACAAACAGGAAGGGAAGGGTGCGACGCTTTTGTGTTGTTGGCCAAACAGCGTCTTGGACAGTTTTACGGCGCCGTAAGCAAACATCAACCGGCAGCTGGTTTGGACCTGAGAAAGTAACTGGTGGTCAATGCCGAAAGTATGAGAAAGTGATGCTCACCTCGCAGGGTGGTCTTGAGGTTGACTTTGGCTTGGCGGTGGAGGTCCTCCACGCAGGACGGCCTGCTCCCCGGCAGGAAGACGTTCTCCTGCTGATGCCACGGAGCCGTGTAGTGAACCGTCCATTTGCTCTCCTCATCCAGGTTTGACACAGCTGCAGAGACACAACAGCTAGATAAGGAACTTCTTTTTTTTTTTTTTTTCTCGTCCTTGGAGTCTTCCGGAAAGTTTGAGGAAGATCATTTATCCCACAGAGAGTAGAAGTTATGGCATTTGAAGCTTCAGTTCCTCGATTGAAGATAAACTGATCGCCCAATGTTTTATGAGAAAGAATGCTGAGTTTTAGGAGTCTCCACACCCTCAAAAGCACACTTCTCTGAGACATCACAATAAACAAACCACACACTTGGAGGGATAAACTATTCAAGAAAACATTTATCAACAAAAATCAGTTTTCTTTGAACACCAAAACCACTTCAAATGTCTCAAATTTAACATTATTCATCAAAACTAACATTTTTCAGATGAAACTCATTTTTTGTAACAAAATAAAAAAGGCCAACACAACAACTACTCACTGTTCATGAACTCCAGTAACCAAAAAGTTGAGCTTACCGAGCGATCGTAACCACGCCTCTGTAGGCGATCGAGGATGCAAGACTACTTCCATTTTAGTAGAAACATGTTTGGCTGTAAGACTGAAATGAAGGCAGAGGTCTGGGTGTAAAAGGAGGGAAGGGGCCGGGCGGTAGCTAGATGGAGGTGTGTTTTTGTTGTTGGGGTTTCCTTTCTTTTTACAGGTGCAAATGAGCCTTAGAAAGGCCACAGAACGAGTGTGAAGGTGTGACGGGGGAAGATGGGGATCATTTGAGTCAGGGGGGCTGGTAACTGCCTTGCTATGTGGACAGAAAAAAAATTCTCAAAAACGTATTTTACACACATTTTCTGTATGCTGATGAGCACTAAATAGATCATAAAAAGTTAAAAGCTTTTCTGCAGAATTTGTTTTATTTTTTATTTTTTTAATTAGAGTTGTGTGGCTTTGGAAGTAGATTACCAATAGTGTCATAGGTTTTTCTAGAATATATATAGGAAGAGTTTATGTCAAACAACTGCACAAACTAGTAAATGTAAATACTGTATGTCAGCCTTGGATACATATCACAAATTAGCTTTATAGCTAACACTGGCATATTTACAGAAATGTCCATGAATGAGCTCTGACTCTCCCTGTTGAAATAAATATTAAATAAATAAATAGTTAAAATAGTGGCATTATATATTCTAGGTTTATGCTTTTCTTTGAAGTGGAGCCACTACATGGCTCATGACAGAATGGAGCATTCACTTCAAAGCAAAAGAGCTCAGAATATGAGGAAAATCTTTGTTTTTAATCTTTTTTTTATTATTATTATAAGTGGTTTATTTCAAGAATTGCCTGAAAGGGGAAAAAAACTAACTTAAGGTTTAAACTTAAAATTCAATTTAATTTGGGGAAAATTGTTTCTTGGTTGTCTAACTGACATGTCCAAACAAAAGATCCAAAACGGCCTCAGTGGCAGTTCCAGTGTTTGTCCTAAAGGTGCAGACTTTTGGAACTAAGGGTTTTATTGGAGTCATATTTGGTTACAAATTGGGATCACCAAAATGCTGAAAAATTGGACTTAAAATAGCCTGACCAAATTTGATTGGATGACTTTATTTATCTCATATTTACAGCCTACAGACCAATAGCTGAACTGGTCAAATGGAAACCCAGTCAGATAAATGGACCTAAAAAAAATCAATCAGCTAAAGGAAACCCAAATTTGCACCAATACCCTGTAACTTATGAGTTTTGGGTGACTTTATTTACCAATTCCAAGTATATCCCAGACCACATCCACAAAAACAAAGACTATGGGCTCTGATCAGGAGGTGAAGGCATCAAGTTTCCATCGACACCAAAATAAAAAAAAAAAAACAACCCAACTCAATGCAATTCCAGCACTGTGGTTAGATTCAATTAATATAATTATTCCATTTGTATATACAAGACTTGAGTTGAACCCAAACAGGGTTTTTGGCCGATTTACTGAAATACAGAAGTTAACTTTTGGAAAGTCCCAAATTTATTCTCTTTTCAGCCCAGTAAAAACCACTGACGTAACACTCCTGGTGTTCATCTAGATAAGCAGTCACTGGTTCAGACAAGAGTGGACAGTTTTGATCAACAAATTATTGAGTTTCTGTCCCTCCTTACACCTGCTCATGAGAAATGGACCAACTTTTGTAAGTCTCCTTACTCAATTGTACATTAAATTATGAACTTGTGATTAACCAGTGCTACAAAACACACCGTTTGTCCCTAAAACTAACTATTAAAGCCATAAAAAGAGTCATAAAAATTCATTTCAAGACATGGTTGTGGGAGAGGAATCAAGTTAGATTTAACCACAGGCACCCCCCCTCTCCTTCCATTCTAACCACGGCTCTTGAATAGACCTCATGAGACTATAGGCAGACCAAGGACACAGGGACAAAGCTGGTATTGTCCGTCTGCATCAGTCCTGACAAAAAACCCTGCAGCTTTTCCACGGAGTCCCGGACCCTCTGGACTGTGGTGTGCAGGTCCTTTCAGAAGTCCACTAATCCCTGCGCGCATTAGTGTCTCAGGCAAAAGGAGACTTCTAAAGAGCAGGTTCGAAGACGCGTCACAGCCTTAAACTACAAAGGCTGCTCAGAAAACTCCCATGAACACGCATGTAAAACACAACCCAAGCGTTTGCTGACGATGTCTGCATCCGTCGCAGTCAGATTTAGCTATTTACCAACAAACAAAAGCATCGAAACTACTTTTTTTTAACATGTTTTTATTTTAAAATAAAAAAAGCTCTTATATTTGGGTTTTCTTTTGACCAAAAAAAAATGTTGCATTAAATCAAGGCCAGATTTGTTCAAAGAAGACAGGGAAACGCTGATATAACAATTACTGGTATCAACTCAGGCAGGAGTTGAGCGCACAAACACAAGCTATAAATAAACCTTTATAGTCCCCACAAGCTGCTTACACTCAGCATCAGGTAGTGCCGACTGTCCGCACGTGTTTAATACCCAACCATTGATTAAAAACGCACCCGCATCAGGGTTTTATTATTTTATCCACAATCGATCGTATTTACAAGATGCTCCAGTTTTTGTTTTTTTTTTAAATGAAAAAAATCTTGTGTTGCCCCGAGTTAAAGCTTTTCGCTCCACCTGTTGTCACTTTTATGATCCCATTTAGTGTTGTTGGCTGTGCAGTCTTTTCCTGCTGGTTACCTGGTAACAGGCTGCAACACAAGACGGGATCAGTGGAGGCAGCAACACAACACAAATCACAAAAATATTTTTTAAAATCCGATTAAAAATAGTTGCGATTTAAAAGTCTCGCCTGATCAAATCCTGTAGTTTTGCTTTAAATTTTATGCAGAAAATCTGCACATTTCTAAATAGAAGGCACTATAACAGATTTAAATCAACTTACCCTTTCTTTTAAAGTACTTAATTATAGACTTTAACGAGGTCCCAATAAACACCATTTTCCCAATTGGTTGAAGATGATTTATTTTTTGGAAAAAAAAAATGAAACAAAAAAAGGCAGAGGTCCGCTCACATCCTCACTCCGAGACAGCCGGTGTGTGAGCGCATCCCAGCGTCTACTATGCTGATAATGCTCCTATGTCTCTACAAACACACGGCCCACCACTCCCCCCCCGACAGAGCCAAAACTCCTCCCTCAGGCAGTCCAGTCCTGGGAGACGTTTGCACACATAAATAGTGCAGTGAGGGAGCAGGACCGGCCTTTCTGTGCGGTTCTGATGCCGTTTTCTTCTCATCTCTCCATATTTATTTAATACAAGATAATCCTGAAATTAACCAATTATCCTGAACATATTTGCCTCCAAAAACCATACATCTGATTAATCGCTCGCCCTTTGGGGGCTAATTGGTTCATCCTTTGCAGCAAAATATTTCAATTTCTTTCCATTTTTTTTTGTTTTTTTTTATTAAATCGCCCATCATCAACAGCCCGACACTGAAACCACGCTGCACAAAAATAGACCACATTCAATCCTCCCATTGTCCGATCCGCTCAGAATCTATCACGCACACACCGCAGCGCCAACCTATTTAAACGGACACCCGGAGAGGGAGGGGGACGGGGGCGGGCCTCCTTTTGGGACCGTATTTCATTTCAGACTCCCTGATAAAAGGATGGAGAGACAGGGGGCAACAAAAGCTTGAATGGGGCTGCAAGTAGAGGTTGATTTTAGGGGTGACACATTAAAGTTTTGGTCCACATGAGGATTTTGAATATCATTATTTTTTTATATATTTTTGGGAAAAAATGTAGTGTTTCTATATTAAGTGCAAAATATTATTATTAAAGCTCTTAAACTATAAAATATAACAACTTTTTTATATATACTAAACTGTTGATCTAAGCACAAATGTGTTATTTTTTTCATATGAAGCTGCTATTTTATTGTTTTTGGACTTTTTTTTGTTTGTTGTAAATAACGATATTGACAGAAATGTTTCTATCAATAGATCAGTTCTTTAATATTTTTGAAATGTCAAATTTCTTCAACTTATTAGCAGCGTAAAACAAATCAAAGCACCCGCAACTACAAAAAATTAGTCTTTAGTGAATAAAAATGTAACTTACATTTTTGTATTGATACACTTGTTTTAAAATATCAAATTTTAATGCATTTTTCTGCATTAAAATGTTTATTAAATGTCAGTTAAACCATATAAATCACTCGAGCAGAAGGTGAATTTTCAGTTAATTATCGAATCTAATTGCATTTAATTAAAGAAAAATTCCACTTCACTGCAATCTTCAGCTGTCAAACTCAGCTGCTCCGCTTGGCACGTGTACAGTATTAGTGTAATCAATGCAGACACAAGCTCAAGCAGCAGCTCTCGTTAAAAAGCGTATTGTTCTCTGATCCATGTGAACCAGCACGAACGCACGCCAGACAGGCGGGTCAACATCTCTATCTGCTGCAGCTTCAAATCTAGGACACCCTTCTGGATTAGGGATATCCATTCAGTCGTCCTCTATAGAGCGGAAGACCCCAAACATCATCAATCTTTCATATTTTCAGACTCCAAGCAGATCTCAAAGGAGAGCCTTGATGCAAGTCTGTTGAAGGAATTAGGGATCTGCTTTGATAAATGACCACAAAAAATGAAGGAAAAAATGATTTACAACAATAAATATTATTATTATAGTCATAATTCTGTACATCTAATTGCACATTTTTGACTTACAACACGACAATCAACAGCAGTGGGTGATTTTGTGAATTAAAATAATTAAATTGTCATCAGAGGAGTGAAATAAAACTGATAAATGAGCCGTCTGCTCCTTCTAGTGATTCTGTTTTTATCCTCGCGCTGCTTTTTTCACACCCCATTTGGATTTCCCCGTCAACCAGGCAAAAGCAGAGGCACAATGTCCCCCCCCCCACGTAAACTCTTCTCTCCCTCTGCAAAAAACAAACTGCTGACTTTAGGTCACATCTCCATTCAGTTCAGGAGTTTTCCCTAAATCACAGGTAAACACCTTTATTTAGGGGATTGCACTTTCAAATGTTATCATTGGAGATAATATTTCATTTGCTTCATTCATAAACTGCAGTTTTGGATTCGGAAAACTCAAACAGGGACTGAATAAATATATCCCATAAATAACATCAAATTCATATTTTTTCTTTAATTTTCTCTAAATAAAATGAATGTATTTATTTCACTTGAATGAATATTGAAAAACTGAAACGTAATTGGATCGCTTTGGTCTGAGCAGGACATGAATAATAGATTAGAATAAGCGTCTCTTGAAAACGGTATACTGCATCTGGAAAGGTGGAATTCATAAAAATAAAATGATTTTAGTGACATTGATCGGGTTTTCACTAAAGTTAAAGAATAGTTTATACCTTAATTGATCATCTTAATTGAGTAGAAATTAGTTTAAGGTAAAAGTTATTTATTTTCTGATATTCTTCCATTTTTATACTTGAGTTTTAGAGTTTGTTGAAGCTAAAATAATAACATTTTCATATAAAATAAACTTAAGCATAAATTTCACCAGCTTTTTCCCAAAATGCTCGAACAATCCTTCTGAAAGCTTTGCTGCCAACTGTTGGGGTTGTGCAAAAACAAAACAGTTGTTCCGCCGCCGCAGAAACAAACTCATAAAAAGGCAGTTCAAAGCAACTTTGAACTTTCCCCTGAACAAATGCCGATTCTCCCTCAAACTGACGGAGAGACTCGGCTGGAAAAACAATCGCTTTTGAGCGCTAATGACTTTAGCATGCGCTGAAGTTCCCATGCAACATGAACTCGCACATTTGTTTAGTGATCTTAGACCTCCCAAAAATTGTACTCCTTTCTGTTTCTGTTGACTCATCACAGGGAGGTTTCTGAATAACTATCAGTCACATTTATTTGTGAATTTTCAAGCATTCTTTAGATAACAGCAGGAGTAAAAGTAACGTAATCCAGGAAATCATATTTTGTCACATCAATAGAATTTTGCTGTATATATCGGTGAGGAAAATATTTTTTTGGTCACATGACGCACTTCTTCCACACCCCAAACCCGATCAGCGCTCTTTGCATGCGTTCTTTCAAGAGCATGCAGGTGCATGTAGCCTTGATGTGGTAAAAAAAACAAAACAATCTGGTAAAATCTTCAAACGTGATTCTTTCTTCACACAATGCTAATGCAGGGGAAAACAGAAAACATGAACAAAGGCGAAAACACTTTGAAAATGCATCATGTGATGTGGTTGAGATGCAAGGCAGTGAAAGAGTAATGCAAAATAAAAGAAAGAGGTAAAGACAGCAGGAAAAAACATGATTAGGAAAAGTCAGAGACAGATGTGTGGATGTAGGGATGCAATACAGCATCCATAAAAAACAGGTTTGGTAAAAATTGTGGGTAAAAAGATGCACAATTATTAAAGTCCAGCTGTAAAATTTAACCCTTAATATAAGAAATTTGGTTGAGACTGCATAGAAATTCTCAACTTTAGAGCAAAAGGTGTTTAAGAGGGCAAAACATGTCTTAACTAAAGAAAGAAACTTCAGTGGGTCAAGTTGAAACAACTCTTTAAAATGCCCTCAATGCTGAGGCTTAACGGCTCGGCGTCCACAAAAGAGCCGATTTGTATGGATGATCTTTTAAAAGGAGGTGGCAGTTTTGTAGCTACCATCGCATTTTATGCCCCCTTTAGAGTGGAATTAGTAGCAAACACTTGATGTTCTCCCCGGAGACACAGCTTTAAATCTATGGCGAACTGATGCCACCGGCCTGTCAGCTCAAACCAAATCCCTCTTCAGCTTCAAAACAGTTTACAGGGTTGAGATTTCACCTCTGTAGAATTTTAGGCCTAAGAAATCCAGTCCATTATGTAGACCAAAATTTATATTTTTCAGAAGAAAACTGCTTATTTATTGAGCCAAGATATCCATTTAAGTTATATCAAAAAAGGGTTAGAATCCTGTTACTTCCTGTTTGAAGCACGATTAAAAACAAAAGTCAAATCAGTTCATAGGTCACCACTAGGGGCTCTGTTACGCAAGCAATTCAGTAACTCGTCACTTCAAAAACAAAAAAAAAATCCCAACCTTACAACTGAAACAATTATTTAGTTTAAAATATTTCCTTTTGCACACAAGTGACCTCCCATTTGTTTTGCAAAGATCGGGATCGATTGACTGACAGGCGATAATCAAGCAGTTAGCTTAAGGACGGCCTTAAGGGTGGGCTCCAAAATATTTGGATCTCTTTCTTTATTTAGTGTTCCTATACGCACCAGCTAATGCCAGCCAGCTTGAGTTTATAAGGAATAAATAACATGAAAGTTGTGCTTTTTAAGTTCAAAAATAAAAAACGCAAAAAATGTGAGAAAAAAGTCTGTAGTAAAGATGTAAAGGCCTCAAATATAATCATTTTTGTGTTTTCCAGGTCAAAGCTTGAATAAACTGCCCCCTAATGTTCTAATGTTGTAACTGCAGGTCCCTTATTTTAGGTTGTTGGTCTACTTTAGACGTCTACGCATCACCTCATCTCCCTTTAAATGAAAATACAGATTAATAACACATTTTTACATTATCCTAATAAAGGTGTGGCACAAGACTGACGTGATCTGAAAACTGACTCCCCACTACAAAAAAAAAAAAAAAAGAAGCCCCCTCCGTTCTGGAACTGTAACATGAGGACCGACCCCCGGCAGCCTGCGGATAACACTGGGATCCATTAACATCCAGCCACTCCGTCTCCACTCCCATTGACCCTTCTGGCTCTCAGTGATCCCTCTGAGGAGCAGACGTATCAATGACCACATGTGTTTATGAGGAGAAAGTAAACGTGCATCCAAAGGATGAGCTGTTTTCCACCTCAGAGTCCATGCCTGATGTGAATTCATGCCACATACAGTATAGCTCAAATATACAAAATACGATTTAATGGCTTTAAAAACCAAACCCAATAATTAGCCCGTTTAAATGTGTTTAAATAACGAAGGCAAGCTCACACCTCTCTTTGCACGTCCACATCCAAACATTGTGATGGCTGCCAGCCAGCCTCTCTGACCTACATTTCAACACCAGGTTCGTCTGCTCGTCTCCCCTCAGGGACTCTGTGCGTACGCCTTTCCTCCTTCATAGCATCACACAATCATTAAAACTGTTCTATCATTACATTTACACCCAAATGTTATACCTCTGTCCTCATTAACACGGATCCAGTCAATACAGCATAAAAAGCAATTCAGGTACAGTGCTTGAAGAAAAAAGCCAGGTTTTACACACTTTGTTTCTTTTATTTCTCCAAACAAAATCTTAATCTCACTTCTGTATTTTAGAATTGTTAAAATGTTCTCACACATTTCTTAAATTTAGAAAACATAAATTGTATTTTCTGGAGTAACGCAGAAGAAGAAACGCCATCCAAAACAAACTGATCGAGACATTATTATTCTGGTTTTTAATTTTTCCTTCCCTGAACTAATGCGGGACAGCAAGTCATCTAACTGGGCCACAGAGACAGAAGTACCACTGAAAGCGCCACCATTCAGGTAAAGTTCCATCACTTGAAGGTAATGATTGCATTAAAAAAAGAAAAAAAAAAAAACTGAATGATCACATGAACCAAGACATGGTGAGATATTTACAAATACTTCTGTAAAACTCCCTTAGAATACAAAAACCTGATCTGTCAACATCACCCGTGTCTTCCGAGCATCATAAACGAGATATGCGGTCAATGCTTCCATGTAATAATGACGCTAATTTGCAGATTCTTTAACACACACATTTTGGACAAACTTTGAGAATCAAATTTGAATCGTGTTCAATGTGAACGGAGCATTACGTTGGGCTTGTTCAGAAGAGTTTCAATTTTCTCCCAAAATTGTGATTTATTCTCATTTTTTTTCTTCTTTCTTAAACATTTTTTGGCTCCTGCGACTTATACTCCAGAAAATAAACTCATTAATCATGCCAAAGATGTGTCTGATTTAGAGGGAAAAGGAACAAACAAGTTTTTTTTTTTAAGTGAAAATCTAAGTTAAAGACAAAAAAACAATTAGCTAATATGTGGAATCAGCCATTTCTTATATACAGTATTGGAACCAACAGGCTGCTGTTCGACCCACTTCTTTGCACCTCTCTGCTGATGTTCAGAGTGAGAAAGTTGGAACACAAAAAAGAATTCAATCAGAGAGAAACGAGACACGTCCCACTGATCAATGGCTACAAATTTCGGAAGTGAGACAGACCATCGGTCTCGCCTGGGGAGGGGAACGACTAGAGGGATGGAGATGAAATCGGATGCAAGCGTTGGTGGCTGCTATCGACTGCAGTCATCTACTAGTTATTTTATACTGCATGACTGAGTTTAGCTGCAAAGCCTCTTTGGAACAGACTCTGAACAAACAGACAAATAAAACATTTAGTGTGGAGAACAGACCTACTGCACATGAAAACATTTCAGGAGAGCCGGGAGACGTTCATTTCTAATCCATAAAAATATCCATCAAAGGATAAGTTTTTATAGAATAGGCATTGTTATAAATGTCTGATGATATTCAAGTGGTTTGCTCTCTAACTGAAATATGTTGTGGGTTAATTTTCTTGACCCAAAATGTGGCGAGTTTAGCATTGAGATCAAGCAAAAGTTGGTTTAGCCATGACTAAAGTCATGCAGCTAACCAGAGATGTTAGTCCATTCTCAAAAGTGCACTGTGAAAGAACACTGAACCAAATGAAGGCTAAGGTTCTAGACCTATTTTAATATCCAGATTGGATCCAGATTCAAGTGAGACGGACGAACAGACAGACAGAACCACAAACAAGATTTTTAAGAAAATAGAATTTAAAGTTGAGACGATAAAGTTAATTTTCGAACTTTCTCAGATTCTATCTTTAGATTTGTTCTTGATATAAAGGAAAAGTTAGTTAACTTTATACAGTGTGTACAACTTGTCAGACTCTTTGAGCTTCTCCATCTGTCAACGTGGTTGTGTGGTTGACATGATGTCGTACTTTCTGGCAGAACGACAACATCATTTCAGCTTTTGTTAAGATTTAAAAAACTAATATCCTTGAACAATACTAGATAGACAGTGATAAACGACACCACACAGATGGCTTATCCAATTCAAATGGGATGAGAAAATCATAGATAAAGTTCTGACAAACACAGAATCTATTACATTTGTTGCTTTTATTCATGTTCCACTTGACTGACAGTAATCCTGGAGTGTCAGAAGCAAAGGTCACAGGTCACCGGATCTGTAAAATATTACCCTCATTCAAAAACTGTCAATTTATATTTAAAATAACTTAGAAAGAGGTTTGTGCATGGGGGGGACACATGCATTTGTTAAGCCTGAACCATAATCCCATGTTTAGACCTCGTCTGGGAAAAAAAACATGACCCCCCCCAAATCTACTTAGCCTGGCTTTCCCTCCCTCTTTGCCCTCATCAATCCTTCCTTCTTACATAAAAAAAAAAAAAAAAAAAGGCGGCCCCCTCCTTCTCACCGTCTATCACCCCTCTTGTCCCATCTGGGCATGAATGGGTGGAGGGATGGAGGCTTTAATAGAGAGAACAGAGTCGTCGTCTCCCCCCCACACACACACACACACATTGGCTTCTTCTAATGAGCCTCGAGGGAAACTAGTACGATTCCCTTATCACATTTTCCCAAACATTAATCCAAATTCAATTTCTGGTGAGGGCCAGTGGGTCACCATCAGGTAACTAATGTGTTGATAGTAGTAAGTTTTAGACAATTTATGCTTTTCTTGTTTTTAATAATCAAATCTACGAACGTAAAATTGATATAAATAAATAAATAAAAGTAGCTTGAGTAATTATTTTATTCTAGCTTAACTTTACTATTAAATTGTAAAAAAAAAAACATTAAGCCTTGCAAGTACCCAGTTTTGTTCTATTGTGCCACCTAGTGGCCAACATGAGAAACAAATGGAATTCTGATATTTGAAAATTATTAATCAAAAACCGACAATGACACGTTTTTTTTTCTATCAGGAAAAGGTCATGCCCCCCATGTGGATTCAGCGGGAGTCTTCAATTTTCCATTCTCTGCTACCCAATTCCATCTATGCACAGAAAGGACCCTTAAAAACTCGTTGCCATGGTGAGGAAGATGACTCATTAACAAGATAGATTTAAGGAGGCTCTTAAAACCACTTTCTCCTCTCTTTCTACTTTCATTTTCTTTCTTTCTTTTTTTTTAATAACCATCTTGAGGACTTGACCTTTTTATGAGGGTTGGATTGCCTTCAAATTATTATTGACACCTCCAGGTGACTGGAGTGACAGATTAGAAATCCACCCCACTGAAAATTGTGTTTTTAATAAATTCTTGTGGCAATTTTCTTTTCATAATGGAAGACATATATAAAGAAAATTAAGATTAAAATTGCATTTCTGGGAAATGTTTGAAAAAGCTTCTTGTTGTGACAGAATTTGCATTTATTTATTCATTTTTGTTTTGAGCTAAAACTGGCATCATCATAATAAAAAGACAGAAAATGATCAGAGTGGGACTTCAAAGCAAAAAGAACATGAGAAACCACTGATTTTTTACTAACACCAATACATAAGACGTGTGTAAAACTGTGTAAAACAAATGAAGCTATTAAAAAGGGTTTGAAGCAGACATTGTCCTCTTTGTGAACCATACAGAAAAACAGTGGGCAAACAGAGAGAGGGAGGTCAGCAGGACAAACAAGGCTCCGAATCGCAGAGGAGGAGACGACTAAACGCAGCATGAGAGGAAGAAGAAAAAAAAAGGCTCCCTCTTGCAGCAGCTTTCATTAAAAACAAGCTGTGAATGAAGCCTGCTCAGCTTGGAGTGCTTAGAAATGGTTCGATCTACACAAAACTGATTCAAATACTTCAGTTACTGCTGTCACGGTTGCTGGGGAACTTTTTTAGGAAACCAAAACATAGAATATAAGTGAAGAAGGGCATTTTATCTCCAAATCCTCTTCCATAGGTGATCAAAAATTGCAGTACATTCACTTCACCACTAGGGGGCTTCCTACACCAACTCTATGAAATCAGCAGGGATGCAAAAGGTGAACGATTTCAAGTTTTTAAGACCAACCAATCATCATTTTATTTAAGTCGTGCAAAAATAGGCATTTCTAAGGGTAGCACCCCGTCTCTGCAGACTTCGATGATCATCTGATTATATCCTGATGCAGAAATCAATGCTGCACTCATGAAGGCAAGGGACACTTCCTCCTGATCACCTCCTCCACTCTCCTCCGCTCAATCAACCCTGTCATCCTCTTCCTCTTTTTCAATCACTTCCAGTGGCCCCAAAATGAAAAGAGCAGCTGAGACCAGATCTACTTAATCAATTCAAGCTTGTTTACACTTGTGCTAAGAACAAATCGTTTTAAATTCATCTCATTTTAGGTTGAAGTTTAAGAACCCTTCATTTAAATTAGTTTAGATAAGTGTCAAACATGTTGGGATTTATTTAAATAATTTAAGTATAAACACAGTTTTATCCCTAACTATATATATATATTTCATGAACCAAAAAAAGCTGAAAAAAGTGTGAAAAAAGAAGGAAGACGTGCATTTATTTGTTTAAATAAGATCTGCTTAAAAAAAAGATTAAAATCGCTTTATTTATCAAGTCCTCTTATCCATTCGTTGCTAGTTCATTAGACTACTTAAGCAAGTCATAAGGTTGGTTTAAACAGAAGTCAAATTTGAATAATATGGGTTGAATTTCTAAGTGTAATACAGAACTAAAAATGTTTTTCATTCAAAATTTTTGCAGGAAACCGAAAGCAACATCAGCTACAAGTCAAACAAAACTAGCTGTGGGGTCGCCATAATTTATTTTCCCTCAATTTGAGATTCTGTGTGTCAAAATTTTGCTTCGGCTTGATATATATGGAAAAATTAATTTTATTTTGCAAATGAGGGAGTAAAAAGGAAGAAAAATCGTTTACATTTGCTCTAAACTTATAATGAAATAAAACAAATTATAAATCATTTTAAAATGTTGCGTGTGATTGACACTGGTCGTTACAGTAGGGATGCAACATTTCCCTATTGGAACAATTTGATTCAATTTTAAACCAAGAATTGTAGCATCCCTACCTGACAGACAAATTAATCTCGGAAAAGGTAGAAAGTGATGGCAGAAAAGTGGACGAGGCTACTTGGAACAAAGAGAAGCAGAATCGCAATTTTACAGTGGAGTGACTCTAACCGACCCCTGACCCCTGACCCCTGAAAGTGTGTTGTTAGTCCAAACTGATAATCAGCCTCATCCTGTCGATTTCTTTATGTGTCTAAAATATGATTTCACTGCTTTAACCTGGAAAGTCAGTGATTGACGTGAGGCCGAGGTCAACCCCCCACTCCCGGCTCTCATAGAGCAAAACGATATTACCCTAACTGGGTTTCAGCCCTCAATAAATGCAGTCAATCCATTTCAATTGGCCTCATCCAGTTACTCTCCAAGCCCAGCCTCCCTCAGGTGTTCTCCCTCCTGGGAGCAGTTGGCTTTGATTGGCCGACGGCTGAACTTACCCACTAAGGGATTATGGGGGATCCGGGTGAACACCTGCTCCACTTTTGAAACTGGGATGAGACGACGGTTAGACAGTAAAATCGAGACACGATCGCAGAAAGTTTAAAAAAAAAATACAAAATAGTTGCCAAATGTCCTGGAAAAGACAGAAGACGTTCAATGTCGGACTAACGAGATGCACAAAGAGTACAAGGAGCACGACGAGGAAGCAAAAAAAACACACAAAAGACGAATTAGCCAAACTCTAAATGGAGGGTTTTAGTCCATAGAAGCCTCGTTTGCTCAGCGATCCATGAACGGGCCGATTCAAGCTCCAGATCAGAGACAATACTGTACCGACAGCAGCGACATCTTGAGCTGTCACTGCGCGTTAGTCAAAGAAGGCGTAAGATGGGTCAAGATGGGTCATTTGACTGAAAACACGGACCAAAAAAAAGCCCAATTTAGACAAAACTTTAAAGGAAATAAGGAGAGAGTGAAACTGGGACAAGGAAAGAAGTTCAGTGAGATTCAAACTGTAGTTAAAAAACATTTGTTGGAGCATAAAAACAGCAAACAAAGGAAGTCTGAACACAGGTCAAAGCCATTCCTTTCAGTTTCTCTTTTACACCGTCTTTCATCAACTTAATGGCTCCTTTATATAGAATCAGAGGTGAAAGTGGGTCACCTCCATAACTCAGGGAACATCAACTCCATCACCCCCAGATTTTAAAGCTTTCCCTGCAGGCCTGCACACCACCTTCAGCTGCTAGTCCTGCAGTGGAACCTTCTCAGATTTCTCAGATATCTCACATATATAACCAATGTGTAAACCAGAGCAGGATGGACTGAAGGAAACCATAAAAAAATTCAGCTTGAAAACTTTTCTGAGCCACAAATCCGGCATATATCTACATATGCTGCTCCACCGCATGTGTCAGGCATCTCTGGCATTCAGACAAAATGTAGATTTATTTACCACAAACAGTTCAGGCGACTTAAGGTCACTGGAAGGAAGCAGCTTGTTTCTTCGCCAAGACAAATGCAGATCACTTCTGCAGCAATGTGTCATTAAGTCTCCTAATTCGTACTAAGAAGCTAATAGAGCCTGGTACTGAAGTTTTTACCTTTGCCATCCTGACAACTTTGCGTTTTCCCCTGCGAGCCCTCCGTCGAGGGTCCGAGCAGAGGTTTGGGGGTCCACAGAGAGTCCGGCTTCTGGTGCACTTTTGACACGGAGAGCAGCCGCCTGCGCAGGCACCCCTCCGGCCTGCATGGGCTGGAGCCGGGGACGGCCTGAACCTGGATTTTGTTCCCCATCTCGTGCTTGGGCTTGAAGGAGCAAAGCGTTTTCTTCTTTCCAGGGGGGTCCTCATAGCAAGCCCCGTGCCAGCAACTGACCGCCGGCTCCGAGGAGAGGCAGTAAGCGATCATCCTGGCTAAGAGCTAAACCCCCACCACCTGCCCTCCCCTGCTCTGCACGGGACCCTCAACTCCCCTCCTCTTCCGCCTCCCTCTCAGGACCCTCAGCTTGAGGTAACAGGATGAAGAGAGGCAAACCTCCCCCCGTACTCTCAAACCTTCAATAGTCTTTGCCCTCTATTACAGAGAAGAGGAGGTTTGGTGGTCTGTGCAACCCACACGAGACCCTATCCCCCCTCTGTCTCCTCCTACTGTTTTTGTCTTTCTTTTCTCAGGGGAAGGTTGGAATTGATTTGCCTAACAAAGGAGGGCTATGCTCAGCTTTCAACTCCCAGATTTCATTCCAGAACAAATATTGTTTTGCAGCAAAGATCGTTTTTTGTTTTTTTTTTTTAAAATAGAAAAGTCCTGGAACGTTCCAACAAAGTTGTAGTAAAAAACAAAAGTTCAGAATTCCTGTGGTAAAAATGTTTTCTTTTAAATGTTTGTGGTCCTCACTGATAAAAAATAAAACAAAAAAGAAATTTAAGGGCCGCAAGCATCTTCCTTCAAGCTGCACAACAAGTGAAGCCCTGGCTCTCCTTGCGTCCACATGGCTTCTCCTGAAGGCTCCACCTCCTTCCCTCCTCTGCACCTAAACGCTGCTTTTCTAATCTGTTAACCCAGATTATCCAGCCCCTGCCTCCGCAAGTGGCAAGACACAAACCACAGATGGGCAGTTTAAGTTCATCAACTCCATCTGACAAATGTGTTGAAGTTTCAGGAGGTCAGGTGCATCGAGTGTCAGCAGATTAGCTCAGATGACGTAAAGTCAAGGTGCATGGAGTTTACCAGGAGTCTGGTGTTGAACCCAAACAGTGGTGGATGAGAAGAAGTCAGCACATCAAAGAGGCTAAACCCCAGCAGATATGGTGGATTTTCTTTAATAAACTCTCAGATTCCAGAAAAACACGTTCAACACTTAGAAATGTCTCCCTCTAGTGGTGGCTCTTATCACTGCACAGCAGAAAGCACCAAAGGGGAAGGAAATCTGTTTATGAAGGTGGACAAGTGAAGCGAAAAATCAGAACTTCAACCAGGATATCATTAAGGAAGGGCAAAAAACATCCTTAAAGTTCCACTCTAACCATATTTTTGATTTATTTACTTATTGAAAAAGCATTTTTCAGACAAAACAAAAAACTGTCATTTTCTAAGACATTGTTTCGGCACAGCAACAGTAGTACATTACAAAGCCCTCCCCTGCTTCCCATCGTCCATATGTTTACACGCGCTCCAGCTTGCTTATAGCCCCTCGCAGCCCCAACCTAAATTATCGCTGCAACAAAAATGGTGAGCAATAATGAAACTACAAGAACATAATCCAGCGCAGATGAAGAAAATGAAGACGTACATGGATCTGTTTGTCTGTTTTGGTCAAACTTGTAAAAGTGTTTTGGTCTAACTTGTTAAAGTTTTTCAATAAACTTATTAAAGTGTTTCAGTCAAACTCAGGTAAAAGTATTATTTCTTTGCACTTCCCGGCCACCATAATTCCCCACAATTTGAATAAATAAGTACTAAGAAATGCACTTTTCATGAAAAACATGTCCCAAGAACATTTCTATTGAAGTATTTGTTTAAAAGAACAAAAAGATTAAATAAAAGAGAAAAAAAGAATCAGTTGTGATTGAATTGAAGTGTTAAAGCTACAATTGAAAGTTTTTTTTTGAAGGAAGGTTGTATAAAACTAAATTAAAGCCATTGCTGTGTTAAACCTCTAAAGCTGGCATTCCCTTAACAGTTTCAAGCCAAAATAAATGGTGTAAAACTGAAAATCTGGAGGCTTGCTTGCTTGCAAAAAAAAAACCCTCCTGCAACACCGGGTAACGACGAGTGGTTATCCTCCCAAAGCCTCAGCAGGAAACTGCAGGGCGAAATCATCCGTTTCAAACAGTTATCATTTCTGCGGCGTGGTGAGCCAAGCCAACACGCAAGCTGATTAGAAAAACCACAGCCGGCGCAATCCCGTGCACGACTCACAAAAAAGCAGAGAATAAAAAAAAAAACCGAACAGAGTCAGCCAAAAAGACTCTGGCTGCAGCCGAAAACTGCACTTAACGCTGTTTTGTTGCCCTCAATCCAGAACGGCGTAAACACAGCGGATCATGGAGGTCAGAGCAAAACCAGGCGTCACTGATTCAGTTCTTGTAAATGGCCATTCTCTTTTACTAAACATGTGTATTTATATAAATAAAAGTGCTTGTGTTCAACAGTTAATTAGTGTTTATGCACTCACACTTTCGTGTGTGTGCATCCAAAGGGGGGAGAGGAAGGCTTCGGCAAAGAAACAATGGTAACCACGGAGACGTTCAACTCTGAATGGAGTGAGAGAAGCACCTGCATGCTGAGTTAGTCCTCCGACCGGGGAAGTCATCCACTCACCCACAGGGAGTCGCCCATTGTCCTCTCAGACTTTACCCACAACCAAACTTTTTCCACATTTACCTCAGCGGAACTTTTCTCTGAATCCTCCTTTCCATCTAAACGCAGAGCGGGATCTCGTTAGCGAGATCGCATTTAATCTGCAAACCGCTTTTGTCGTGCAAACCAGTTATTCAATAAGACAAAAGGTCCGCTGGAGTCCTGGGCGGTTCTTTCAAAGGCGACTGGAACTTCAGCGTCTATTGTTTACGGCTGGAGCAAAAACTCTGCTCCTCCTGAGGGATTTGATGTTTCCACGGGCTTACCTCATCCCTTCTGAGCTCCAAACAACCGCTCATCCTAAACTAGCACCAACAATTGCAGATTAAATTGATTTAAAAGCGACGATTAAATGTTGCAAAAATGTAATTCAGTAAAGGAAAAACTCCAAACCAGCTCATGGAAACACCTTTTCTTGAAATAAAAGAGCATAAAATACATCTAATCGATACAACTCCCCCACTCCTGCTCTCCTCAGAGACGGCCTGCCTCGTTTGATATAAGAGCATCCATCATTACCACAACCCGCCTGGCCAGAGGGCGGGTACCGGGGTCAGCAGGTCTCAGTCTCTCCAGACTCCAGACTCACAGCTCAGGTGCTTCTGAAGGTCCATCATCCCTCAGAGTTCAGACAGGTCAACAAGAGGAGGCACTAAAGGAGGTAACAAGCTCCGACTAAAATTTTTATATCCTAAAACTCCAGTGAACATGCCGTTCTTGCAGAATTGTGCAAAATTGTCAGGAAAGCTCAAAGCTAGTCGAGAAGGGTTCAATTTCTTTACTTTAGATATATATTTTAAATAAACTAATAAAACATCATGTATTTGAAAAGAAAGTTAAAAAAAAAATGGTGCACAGGACATCAAAAAGAATCAAATAAAACAAAATCTAAGGGGAAAAAAACACTTGGGATTGTTATTTTTTAGATATAAATATAAATATTGAAGTTTTTTGAAATATTAAATGAAAAAAAAATTTTTAAGCTCAGTAAAGTGAAAATATTCAATAAAGAAGGACTTGTTCTGCAAAAACAAGGCTAATAATGGCTTATAACTAGTCTAAATATATTTAAAAAGTCTTTGCGTGACAAGTGGGTGAGCTCAACTAAAACTAAACTCTTTGTAGCACTTGTGTGGCATCAACCCTAATCTTCACCAACATGGAAGAACATGCTAAAATCTTGAACCGTTCCAAAGAATTGGAGCAGCATTAGGGTGTCTGATAATCTGTGCAAACATCTCTGACAGTCTGAGCTTCAAAAAAAAAAAAAAAAAGAAAGAAAAACTTGTGTAATAAATCGCATCTCATTCGGGCTTCCATGCACGTATGAAGCTTTGCAGAAAGGCTCGGTTTTAGACGTGGAAACAGGAGACCGAGCTCAGCAAAGGAGAGGAGGCGGGAGGGGTTCTACTAATCATAACAGACTCGTTTGTTTTAGTTGGATGACAGAACGTAACGTGCAGAGTATTTGGGTCAGTGTGTTAAATGTTTTTCAAAGCTGAAAAACAAACACCTAAAGAGGATGTAAACCTCGTGACATGAAAATGATTTGGTGCCACATTCTTGGCAGCCAATAGAACATCTGTTTGAGCTCATTTACCAAATCGGAACAACTGCGTCCAGCAGAGAAAGAGGACAAAAGTAAGTCAGAGAAATCATTTCTGAGATAAAGTTTTAGTTCCGGCACATTTATCAAACTCAACCGTTAGATGACTCAGTGTTGCTTAGCAGTCCTTGGCAGAACCAAAGCAAGGTTACGTGACCTCATCCTCCGTGATAAAAGCAGCTGTTTTTCTACAATAGGGCTGACACGATTAGACGACTAATCGACTATTAAAATACTCGACAACTAATTTAATAGTTGATTAGTCGTTTCTTTATATTATATGGAGTCAGATTGTAGTAAAGTTGAAACTTATGATGGCATTATGCTAGCTTTTTGAACTATTTGGCATTCAATAAGGTTTTTTAAGGCTATTTTGGAGTTTAGCTAATATTTCAGTTACATGTTAGCTGTTTTGGCTAACTTAAACCTTTTTTTGTTTAGTTTTTTAGGCTGTTTTGAAGTTTAGCTAATATTTCAGCTCCACGCTAGCTGTTTTGGCTAATTTAATATTTCTTCAGTTTTTTAGGCTATTTTGGAGTTTAGCTAGTAATTCAGCTACATGCTAGCTGTTTTGCCTAACTTAGGCTTTTTATTTTTTAGGCTAATTTAGTATTTAACTAATATTTCAGCTACATGCTAGCTGTTTTGCCTAACTTAGGCTTTTTTTTTTTTAGGCTTAGCATTATATCAGATAATGCTAGTGTGAATATATCTAGTTTTTAGTTAGTTTAAAGTTAATGATGGTTAATATGTGTGTTTTACATCCACTTTGCGCATGACCCAATTAGCCGACTATTCGGAAAAAATAATGTGTGTGTCATAATCTTTGTGGCAGCACTTTTCAACAACAAGCTAAAACATAATTTTGCACAACTGAGAAAGCTAAAAGTTGTTCATGGACTTGATTTCAGCAGCTGTTACCAGAACAGAACCACAGGAAAGCAAACTGATGTGAAGCATTAAGCTGCAAATAATCACCATTTCCTTGAAGCCGTGGGAGGAGGGATCAAAACAGCAGGCAGAGAAAAGGAGGATCAAAGTCAGTGAACCTGAATGATTTAGACTGAAGACACGAGGAACAAAAGGAGGAAAGTCTCCAAAAACGGAGGGATTACTTCGGAGGAGGAAAGCCTGGAAAAATCTGCATGAAAGAGATGGAGTTTAACTTTCTTTGTCTAACAAAGTCAAGTTCAACCCCCACCGCCACCCGTACACACACTTACCTTTCAGACAGAACATGTCTGCGTATTTCCAAATGAAACTCTTCACTCCCGTTTCTCCACTTCCTCGTGGTCATCTCCCCTCGCTTCCCTCAGATCCTGACCCATGCACTCCTCTCTCCATCTCCTCCTCCACCTCACACACAAAACAGAGAGGAAATCTCTCCAAGACACCCCCCACTCTGCTTCCTCTCTGACTGTCCACCTCCCTCCTCTTGAGGCTCCACCCCCTTATTCAGAAAAACCTTCATTCGGTTCATCTATTAGTGCCTTTTCTGTTTGACATCCACAAATAAAAGTAAGTGGCGCAGCACGCGGACAGACACTGCAGTGTCAGCAGTTCACAGTGAAACGGGGGGCCCCCCTAGCACTCCCATTGTGCTGTTATCAAATGTAATCGCTTTGATCCTCACAATTCAAGCGCTCGCTATCAGACGTAACGACAGGCTGGCCACGTTCCGGATTCACCTGCGGAGAGCAGCAACTTTGTGAAAGCGAAAACACCCGGGAGAACAAGCAACACAGAAGGGGGGTGAGATTGACTCTTAAAGTTTAAGTGAAGTGATATTCAACGCAAATAAATGAATCACAAACAGATCATAAAATAAAGAATGCATGGAAACAGCTTCAAATTTACAAAGAAACTGTGCCCAACCGTGCAGATGCTGCTTGTATTTGTGTTGTGAACCAGTGTAGTTATGGCTGGGGTTACTCAGGGCAGATGCATGGTATGTGCATTCATCTTTGAAAAAAATTGGAGTTTCGTGGGAGAAACGAAGACACGCTGCCGGCTCGAGGATAACAACATGAAATGGGCGGCGGCCACACACAGCGGCAGGCGGAGCTTCAGAAATCAAGTCGTTTTACTTCCAGGTAGGAAACAACTCACGGAAATAACTAATATTTCATAAATAATTTGTTTTTAAGTGTTTTCCTACGGTAATATTTGATCATATATATGGATATAGTTCACTCTAAAAGGTTTAAGAAAATCATGGCCCCTTTAAGATGTGACCACGCCTGTCTATGACCTTCCACGGGCCTGGACAACACAAAAACCTGTAGAAAGTCAACATCTGTACGTACACAAGTAACCAAGAGTGTATTCAGACTGGGAAAATGATTTGTTCTGGACAGAGTCCACCTAATTTGTTCCGGATCGGGTCTGAACCGTTCGTTTGGTCTTTAGAGACTGCAGTCAAGCAGACCAAACCTTGTAATCAAAACTACGCGACTATAGATCTCTCCGGTCATTGACCAGCAGTTACGGGGGCGGGTCAAAACAAAAAGAGAAAGATGGAGGTGCTACACTTCACAAATACTTGCCAGCATCGTTTACCTACTTAAACTTTTTTTTTTTTTTGGTGGTTTTTGGAAATGCTATGGCTACAAGGTACAGTGATAAGTGTTTGTGACAGATAGTCGAGAAAACAGCAGTCTCATTGAAACAACTTCACAGGCTGGGGTGGCCATTTTTATTTAGTTGCTCCAGCCCCCGCACAGACCGTATTCAGACTTGGGAGTTTCAGAGCAAACCAAAGTTCAGTCCGATTAGAAACAAACCGAGACAACGTCAAAAGATGTGTCCACGGGTGCTTGGTCACGAATCAGGGTCCAGGGTCTGGTTAGCTTTTAGCAAACCAAATGTGCCCAGTCTGAATATACCATAAGGCATTAGTTGGCAAGGATTGAAGAGCTAAAATCTACTAAGTTTATTCACACTAACTTTATTAGGTTGACAACTTTTAAAACCAGTGAGTGGACCATAGATGAAAAGATTGCAGCAATGCTTTAGAAGTGCACTGCCCTGTGAAATTGACATATATAAATTGGTCGCAAAAAGGTGATTTTAAGCCAGTTTTACTTCACAGGATATGACGTCACTGTCTTCAATCAAGACAAAAAGTTAATGCAAAAATCCCTAGAGGACACTTGATGAACTGCAACTAGAACAATTTTCATTTACTAACCCGATTCAACCTGAAAGTCAAAATCTCACCCCTTGGTTGGGAACCGCAAATAAAGGCAGAATGTTGAGTAAAGGTTCGTTTTAGGCTGTCAAGCAGAAGCAACGCAGGCAGTTGTAACGTGCAAGCCAAGCTGCAGACATCTGCGGCTGAGCAGAGCGCGCCATAAAAAACACACAACTGGAAATAATTCACAACTAAAACCACACAAATCCCACACTTAACCAACCTTACCAGACTATTAAGTCCCATCTCTTCAAACCGCGTCTTTAACTGGATGCTACTTCGACTGTAATGGCTTTAATTTTAACCTTATCCAAAAACCTCCTGGCTTGGAGGCAACACTTTGAGGTCAACCCAAACCAGCACTCTTCGAGCTGCTCAGAAGGGGGGATTTTCTTCACTCATACAATCAAGTAAGTCAGAAAGTCACACCTTGCGGGGGTGAGTTTCATCATCATAAGAGTATAATTTATTTAACTTCTTAGTCTCTTTTTGTGAAGACATTCAAGCAAAAACGCTTTCACTCAGTGTGAGATCCTGCCATTTAAACACGTATAATTACCTCAATTATATGATGGAGAAGAAAATTATACACATTTTTGTTGAAATGACTGTTAACACGTTCATGGTGATAAGCAGTAAAAGTAAATCTCTGCCAGACCTCACACGTCTTTTTATTTATGTTGTGGAAACAGCTGCAGCTGCGTCGCCGTTTTCAATAGAAAATGTTCTGGTCAACGTTAGCTCTTGTTTTCTACTCAAATTTCTCTTGTGATTTAAGTATTTTCTGGGAAACTGATGTCGTCTTCAGATCAAACATAGGCTTTGAATCACTTATAAAAGGGGCCCACATTAGTCACCTATCTAAGGGTGCTTCGGTGCACTGCACATCCTCTCCACAGTGTCACCGTGCGCTCTGTCAGTGCAAGATAAGAGCAATGAAACGGGCAGATAAAAGCAAACAAATCTACCCTGTGAACTAGTAAAGCCTTTCAACTGATTTCTCAGTAAAACTAATGCCATATGAGAGGAGAGGAGAAAAAAATCCCTGATTGGATCCGAGCAGAAAAAAATGACACTGTCACAATGTGTGCTGCAGTTTTTAAGCTGTTGGGACAACAATTCAGCATCCTATCAAAATAAACCCACTTCCTTTATCCCCTATCAAGCTCAAATCCTGTTCGGCAGATATTATCTTTTTTTGTGTGTGTGTGTGTGTGTTATATCTCATATTTATGTGAAAAATGAGCTTTTATTATTATTTAATTTGTATGGTTTATGTTCATATATTTTTAAAATAATTTTACTATTTTTTAATTGAACATTAAATAGAGAAATGAATAAGTAAAACAAGTTATATTAACAATATTAACACATGGACGATGAAATAAAACAAATGTACAAATAAATTTAAGTAGAAAATATCAATTCCGTGAAATATCACGATAATTTATTAGGCGATACTTGTATCGATTTCTAGTATTACCAAAGTGATATTCAATTATTATTTAAAAGCACTTTCACATTTTTTTAAATTAATAAAAGCACCATGATTTTGCTTGAGTAAAAGCAACTTCCTTAGAAGATACAGTTGAAATGCTTCATTTTCTGATCATTAAATAACCCATTTTTTACATTTTGTGAAAAAGTGTTCATATTCAGATAAGTCTTAAGTCATAATTAAAAAAAAAAATAGAGAAATATATTTTATTGTACTTTCTTGGGATATATCGGTAGATCGTATCGTGAGGTGTAGCACACTATGTATTGCCAGACTCTTTCCAATGCACAAACCTAAATGTAAGACACTTTTTTTAATTAACTTGGATCAACCATGAATCCAAGCTTTCTTTTTCTAAACCGAAATACATGCAATTCATTTTTTTAAGTTATTTTGTAGAATTTAAACACTATTTTTGCGCATATGAAGTCAACTCTTTTCAGTTTTTCAATCTAAGTGTGCCGCTATACAACTTCTTTATTTGAAATGTATTTTACAGGATTAAAAATGCTGTAAAAATCAGCAAGATCAACGTTTAGAAAAACTAGAAGTCTTGTATTTCAAGTATGAAGACATTTGACCATAAAGTTAGCATAACTGCGATGTTAGGCGTGCACGTGCATTTTGTGGCGTTTGCTCATGTCCTCGGCATTCGGCCACATCCCCAGATTTCCCTGTCTGGGTTTTAATGAGGCCCTGCTGGTTAATACATGTCATCTCTTCCCTCGAGCAAATCATCATCATCTGCTAATCTGGATTTATGCATGAACCACGATGACACGGAGAGCCGTTTAGAGTTGGGAAATGTCTCCAAAGGTTCCAAAAAAAAAAAAAGTCCTGTTATGCAAGGGTTAAGCTGCCTCTGAATCCTCTGGAAAATCCTTCAATTCTTTGTAAAAGTTTCAAAAATGCATGTTCTTGTTCTGTTTTACTATGATGTGCTCAATATTTGGGTCAGTTTTTTTGCTATTTTTGCACGCATTTCAAAAATCACATTTACATACCAAAAACCAAAAAATCAGAAAAATCAACTAAGTCCAACTAATCCTCCAATCTCCCAATTTCCATGTTAACAGGAATCTCGTCTGCCAGAGATGTTAAATCAGAATTGGCATTTTTTTCCTTTTTTCTCTTATATATATAGTTTTTTTTTTTTTGGAGGAGGAGGGGGTAAATTTGTACTAAATTCAGAAAGAGGCTTTTCCAGTGTCTTAATATTTAAGCATGCAATCAAAATTAGGATGCCCCGATGGGCTTGTATAATATATATACACACAGGTATATATATTAAACTTAACCAAACATGCATGTTTTAAATAAAACCAGATTTAAAAATCCAGAAAACCCCAAGATAATTATACAAAATAGAATCAAAATAACAGTGCAGACAGCAGCTTTTGAACAAGACTGTCCGTTAACACATTATTCATTCCTAGCTGTCACAAGAGGAAGAGCAAACCAAACTCAGTCATACTCCCGTTCCCATGACGACCGGAGTAAAATTTAAGTTGGAGTTTGTGGAAAAAAAAAATTGCAGGTTTTGGATCTCCAGGAGCTCATTTGAGTTCTATATTTGCACCCAGGCAGTGAGCGTGGCTGCTTATGTGTCCTCCTCTGTGTCCTGGCATTGCAGGAACGCCAGATGTTATAAATACTTGGGGTTAAAAGCAGAAACTTATGAGATGTTTCCTCCACGAGCAGCAGAGTTAGCACGTGTGCGCGCGCCCGGATTAAAATAATACTGACCTGTCTCTGACACAAGAAGTGGCTATAAAAAGACAGCCGAGACAAAAACAAAGAGAAATGTGGCTTAATTAAACCATCTAGTTTGACTGAAGCAAAACTCAATGAAGCTAACTTGAATTTGTTGCCCTACAAAAACTCCAATGACAGATTAAAGTTAAAAACTGACACACAATAGTCATACAAAAAGTCTTCTCTTACAAGACAGAGACTATATATAAGAATAATTCTTAATAATTTCTTATTGAAACATTTACATTTTTCAGACGATAAGTTGAAACCCTCTTCAAATTATGCACAGAAAAATATGAAATGTACAACAATATATGATGTTAACACAGAAAAGAGGAAAAGTCCTTTTCGGAAATCCTTGAGTTTCAAACTTTGCTTGGCAACAAAAGTGTCACTTAAGAAATATTTCAAATAATTCAAGTAATGAGATTGTTTTTTTTTAGACTGGACAGTTTCGGAATACACAACATTGGTTTCATTCCTGCAATTAATCAAAATGAGACACAGAGGCATCCCTTACCTACAGAAAGACGTCCAAATATAAACACCAGATAAAAGTTTTCAGTGAAAAGACATCTCAAGCCTGGCACGGTTTACACTGGTGTCAGCCTGTGACATCACAAACAAAGTGGCCTTTGATCGGTAACAATGAGCTTCCGTTGCTCCAACCAGGAAGTCCAGGAAGAACCAGGGGCAATAAAGAAAGCCGGGACTTTGCTTGTGCATGTACTGAACCGGTCTACTTACGAGATCAAACCATGTGGCTGATTATGAAAGCTCGCTTGATGTGTGTGCAGCTTCTCCTCTCACCTATTTTGTGTTGGGGCTTGTACACCCAGCTATCGTCGTCCTCATCTCTGTCTGAGCCTTCGGGGTGAGTACTGGAGTGGCTGGGAATGTGGAGCTCGTGTTGGCTCCGGAAGATCCGTCTCCTGTGCTCGGACAGCGAGGACAAGCTGAGCCAGCTGAGAGCCCGGGACAAACCTGCCGGTCTCTCCCGGTGGAAGGATGCAGATCTCCTGCCTCCTTTCATCCTCGTCCAAGAAAATGGTCCAACACTACCGGACTTATAAGGGTCGGTTTGAATAAAAATCCTCAAACACTACCCAATTTTGTTGTGGAAATGGAAATGGAAACACTTTTAAAGCCTCTTATCCAAGAAAAAGTAAAACTTAAAGCAAGTTCTTTTAGTTTCTGGCTCCAACATTGCCACTTTAAGTCATCCATCTAGACTTTCCAATGTCAAAAAGTTTCAATTCTGTTGCTATTCCCCAAATAGAAAAAGTCCTAACCATGACACTCCAGCGGTGGTTGTTTACATCCATGCATGCACTTGGGTGCCATAATCCCCACTTGTTGGCTCATGCTGTGACATGCGACCCTCACAATTCCACAGGGTTAAAGGTCCGCGATATTTCAGGTTATTTGCCAGCCTAATGTAGGCGCTTGCATGCTCAAAAACACACTCACGTGGGCCGAACTGAAAAAACTTCCTGGTTTGCTTCTTTGTAATCCACTGCCTCCTGTTTTTCCCTTCCAGTGTTGTTTTCCCGCGGCGAATGTGGAAGAAGCAGCGGCGTTGAAATAATATCAACAGGTGGCGATCGGATCAAGAATGAAACCAAAACTTGCTTCAGAAGAATTGACAAAAAAAAAACCATAAAATGTAGGTGAAGATCTCCTTCACTCTCCTCTGGTGACTCCTCCAGACTGCAAATGTGTGACTACAAGAGTTGTCAATTTGTGCGGGGAGTTCAGGGTTAGAATTACACCCAACCCTTGAATACTCGGCGCTGAAACTTGAGCCAGCCCATCCCTTCTTCCTTGTTCCATGCCTCTGTTTTCTAGCCTTCCTGTCCTTCTGTTAGCCAGCACGGCAGCCACGCCTCATTTCCACCTTCCCTCCTTTCACACCTCCCTCGTTTTTGTTTCGCTCCACGTTAACCTGCGACCCCTCAGGCAGTTTTGCTTGTACTATATTCCTTGTTTACAGTTTGTTCCGTTAACTGAGTCATGATTACTCCGAAATTCCCTTTAAAATGTCAAGTTTCATGTTTGGGTGACTCAAAAAGTTCTTCTCGATTTGAGGTGACGAATGTTTTTGTCTGTTTATTGCACAAGCTAAAACATGTTCAAAAAATTTGGTCATAAATCAACCGCAAAACACACTTAATATTAAATTAATTGAGTGTATTAAAATTTGTTAAAAATGTCCAAAAATCTGGTTGAAGTTGGAAAGAAAGTTAGAGCATGGAGGCCCAGCAGTTCAACACTCCAGGTAATTGTGGGGGGTGGAGTTTTCCCACCCAAGTGTAACAGTGAAGGGTTCATGTGACCACTGAGGTGTGACGATTAACTGTGCACAGATCCTCCCAGGAACCCCGGATCAGTCCCTGTAAGCACAGCTTCCACCCGCACAGTCCCGATCAAAAACAAATACATATTTTCTCTGGTTATAAATCCATTTATGAATACCATTTGAATAAACACAACTTACAAGTTCCTGTTTTCTATTAACTTGACTGTCTGAGGATTCCTGCTGAATCAGCAGTCTGAGCTCAGACGTGAACAGTAAGGAGCACGTTTATAGGACTTTTGTCTACATGATGACACATGAGGACACGGCCTTTTAATAATTAACCAGCAAAAACTGAGACTGAAAGAGCCACGGTAGAGAAATAAAACCATGAAAGCTCAAGGGGATGCTCCAGATGGGGTAACTTCCAACAATTATCTGTTAAACAACTGAAGTCAACTTCAAAATTATTTCATGATCTGATCACATAGACAATGATAAATATATGAATATTTGAACATCTGCATCAGAGATTTACAAAAGCTGAACTACTTTCTGCTTCTAACAGTGAAAGCATTAACACATTTGTTTCCAAATATCAGTAAAAAAACTGGTAAAAAAAAATATATTTTGTTTAACAGTCCTCGTGTTTTTATTAAACATTAAACTAAAACTAAATTCACATTTTCAAAACACTTGAATGTGAATCTTTAAAGAAGGGAATATGCCTTTATTGCATTAAATTTAAACAGTTTTAAGAAAAAAAATTCAAGTGGTCAAAGCTGGGTCAACAATCAAACTATTCCCCCTCTCAGAAAAAAACATGTATTTTCTATTAACAGATAAGAACTAAAATCAGTTTAAAAGAAGAACATCAGAAACGTGTTCTGTGGACCACTTGGTCTATGGCGTTTCCCATATAATTTTCTTTCAAAGAAAAAATGAGTCTTGGTTCTTGGCTTAAAATGGCCTTTCAGTTATTTTTCAATGTAAAAATTAGTTTATTTATTAATGTAAATTTCACCTTTGTTCACTGTAAATCACTACCTTTGTAAAAACCTTTTTCTATCCAAGTTTATATGAACAATGTTGCAAAATTATGAGAAAATGTATCTAAACTTTATGAGTAAAAAAACACTAACAAATATGGGGAAAAAAAAGTTTTTACATTTATTCTTTAAAAAGTAACAATTTTACAAGGAAAGAGTCAAGCTTTCCATGTTTCCACAAAGACAATCTCAATATACCAATTCAGAAAAATCAGACGGATATCGGAGCATTCAAGAATGGTGCAGAATCTGCTTTACTTTTTATTTTTTATAAATGTAGAAATTTATTTTTAAGAATAGCAGCTTCATTTTCAAAAAAGCATAGGTTTTCCTTTGTAAATTAAAACTAAAATGGATAATAAATTCAGGATTTTAATTTTTAATTAAGTGTTTACTTTTTTCTAATAGTCGTACAGCTTTATTCTCATACAATTTTAGCTTTATTTTGAAAATGTTGTCACTTTAAATAATATTACAACTTTATTCCTATATAATAACTTTTTTCTTTTATGGTGGCCCTACTACTCTGTTGTGCTTTTAATGATAGAAATCTGACCAAAAAAAATTTAACTCACCTAAATTGTGAAGTTGTGAATCAATCAATCTAGTTTTTTCAGGGAAAGTTTATTTTAGTTTTTTTTTTTAATTAAACAAAATAATTACATTAATAATTTAAAATAAACATGTAAGAGCCTGATAATTGTAAACATCATAATATTTTATATGTTAAGTAAGAGCTGCAACATTAAAAAATTAAAGAAATTTAGTTTAAAATAGTTTTCAAATAAAATGCATTAAAAAAGTGTAAAAACAAAAAGCAGATCGCTTTTAAACTAAAGTAGGTGCACAGAGGATACACCTTTTGCAAACGACCTTATCGTATGCCGCTTTTCTTTAAAAGTAAAATAAAGAATTTCCTGAACAAACAGAAGCTGCAGCCTTTCATCCTGATGCCATGCAGGCTGGAAGCGGGCTGGCATAAAGGAAGAAAGTCTGTTCAGCTGAATATTTTCACGGAGGTGAACTTGATTTTATCAGCTCAGCTGGAAGCCAGAGCTTCACGGTGAGAGGATAAAAATACTAAACAAGCTCCAGGTTAACCATAAAATGCAGGTCAAGAAAACCTGTTTCTGGCATTCATCCAAACAAGGAACAAAAGGCAAAAAAGTCACTGCAACACCAAAAGAAGCGTAAAAGGTGGAACTACCTGGTGATTAAAGCAAAATTACATGAAATCTGAGAATTGGGGGAAATCTGAGGCACAAGAAGACTGACGGGACGTGTAATAGGAAGCTAAATGGTTAATGATTCAATGACATTTCTCACACTGATGGTGACGAGAAGGAATAAATAACAGAAATTTTACTGAACATTAAAGCCATTGCACTAGACTAAATTTTCTATTACAATAAGACCCACTTTTGAGCTTTTTTGTAACCCTTCCGCTCTCCTTGGCTTGTTTACATTAAAAATGGGGTCATCTGGACCCCACAAGACAGTGTGCTGAACTTTTATTATCTTTGGTTTTTGAGTTTCACTAATATCTATGGCAGAGATAAAATTCTGTCCACCTTTGTCCACATTTGTCATGGAAGGAATCTCACATCAATATATGGTTGGAGTCATCTGGACCCCAAAGAGAGCAGGAGAGCGGTAACATTCTCGAGGACACAATTTCTGCAGCAGTTTATTAGAAATTCAAAGTTGGTGAGGATGAGTGACCCCGCCCCCTTCCCTTCCCTTTGCTGTGCGCTTAGAGCAGGGAGCTTGTAACCCACCCCGCGTATTTTATGTCACAAATATGCTCTTTTTTAAACTACATTCTTTTGTAAGCTCTATTTGAACTTTTTCAATAAAGAAATAAGCTGACTTTTATTTATATATGTCTTTATCAAGAGGAAAAATGACATACAAACATGCTAAAACAATTTTCATTTGTTTAAATTTGATTTAAATTTGACTATTTTGATTCAGATTTTAAAAAACATTTATAAAAATATTATTATAAGACATTGTAAATAGTGAAATTCAGCGCACAGTCTTAATAAAGTTAAAGCAATACTATATAACTGTGAGGTTTACTGCCACTGTATCAAGAATATACCCATTACCAGCTCACTATCAATGAAAAACTGTTGTTTTAAGGGTTTCAAAAATTGATATTGGGTGAAAAATATTCTTTCTATACTTGATAGTCGTGAGTTTGAGCTTTAAAAATATTTAACTTGATATCCAGCCCTTAAACTAAACACCACAAAGTCCAAAAAACCCTCTCAGAGTCTTTCTAAACGATGACACAGGGGATATCGGGTGACCTGGCAACCTGATCTTACATGAGAGGCCGGCCGCACCTGACACTGATCCAGCCTGACCAGCAAGAAACCACCTGTAAATCACAAGTGGGTCACAAACACACCAGGACGCAACGGTCCTCTTCACACAGACCCTCTCGGCGATGTTTGTTCTACACTGAGCCCCTTCGGGGGGAAACAGAATCTTTACGAGAGAGAGGAGGAACTTGCTCCTAAATAAACGTGTTTTCCATGTGTGGGAATGTCGGCTAAACAAGCAGAAACATGTACTTTTTCCTGCACGGGATTCGTCATTCTTCATTGAAAAACGGCACATCATGTTCCTGATGGACAACAGCTGGGGAAAAAAATATTGAATAGGTTGGATTTTCATACAATTTTTCCATTCTTAATGATAGTTTTATCACGTAAAGTAATTTTGTGAAAATTTCCTTTATGATTTTTTTTAATAACACTATTAATGAACATTTTTAAAGTACATAGATGTGTGAAAAATTGGTTTGTCATCACTTTTACTTGCAATTTTTGTAGCGAAATAAATCAACATTTGTTTAATTGAATATCAAGTGTTTTTGAAATACCAATTCAATGTTTAAATTTGAAGTCCAAAACTAAACTTTGAAAACTTTAGTTTTATTTCCAACCACAAATCTCAAGAAATATTCAAGTTTGATTTAAAAAACAAACATGTTTAGTTTTGGAAAAACAAGAAAACAAGTGTTTGTAGGAAACTAGCAAATATTCCTTATGCAAATAATGAAAAATGTTTAAAAATTAATGCATATGATCAAAACTATAAAGCTATTAGCTTTTTGATTTTGTAATTTCTAGAAAATCCTTTTATTTATGACCATAAATCCACATGATGGCAGCTTTATAACCTTTTTTCACAAAATCCAAGATTAAAGGGTTTCTTTTACTTCATATATTTTATTTATTGTTACTTTTATTTATTAGCACATGCAAAAGTGCATCAGAAAAGTTACTCAAAAAGCTATTTTTCCAAGGGACAGGTGGTAAATGTGTTTCCCTAAAAAACATCCTAAAAAATCAAAGTGAAATTGACAACAGAATACAAAATAAACATAAATGTATACATTAAAATGTTAAATTCTTCAGTTCAAAAAGGTTCATTTTACACACACATAGCGCCCCCTGCTGACCATAATCGATCGCGCCTGATTAGAAAACTTTCACTTATCTATTCTGGTTTATTAAATTCAAAATTTAATATTTTAAATGTGATAATAGCATAAAAAAAATGTTTTCCAAATAATCCAGGCATTCAAATTACTTACATTTATTTCTGTGTTGTAATGACTCACTTTAATCAGAATGATCTGGAAATTTGAGTCACGTTTGTAACTTTATCTTTAATTTTAAGAGGAAAATAAAGGAAAAAAATTCTATTCGAAAAGTTTAGCATTGAACATCCTTTGTGAATCAACATCCATATTTTCTGTATGTATTTACAGTTTCCTGCCACATGGGGACGCCATCACACCAAAGAATCTTTCCAGAAGTTTCAAGCCACTCACAAATCCTCAGGGCGAGGTTAAATGAGCCAGAAAATGGGAGCATGTGTGTGTCACTTCATTTGTGAGTGGCTGACTCGCTCCGATTGCGGTATATAAACAGATTCGCTGCCTGGAGGAAGGAAAGTTTATGCGCTAATTAATGTTTGTACACGAAGAGAGATAGCAGCTCTCGGTCAGTGATAACAAAGCTATTTCAAACATTCGAGGCCTATCTTTGGCCTCAGTGAAGGAGTCGATTTAAAGGAACACAACACACAGGAGGTGTTGCACTCATCTGCTTCAATCCCCTGGAGTCAACTTGTCAGGAATAATCAGCCATGTGGCTTATTATTCCTGGATTTCAATTGCTAATATTTGGAGACAAATTGACAGAAAATTGGTCTTTTTCGTGAGGGTGTGCATTTTTTAGGGGTAGGATTTGTAAAAAGCACAAAACAGGAAGCAGATAATTGACCTTAAACCCTCAAGTAGCAGCTGATTCAAAAGTGCTCCTTTGTGATAAACATTTGTGCACCAACATGGGAAAATGGGGCATACATGACCGAGCACCTGAGCCACATCTGTGAAACTGCCTGCATTAAAAGGCAGCACAACAATGTTTGCGGCCAAGTTGAAGAGACTCTCTCTGGTTCACTCTGGAGGATAAAAAAAACAAAAAAAGAAAGAATAGGAGAAGAGCAAAGCGCTAATCCAAAGAATTAAAGTTTGACAAAGGAGTGGCCGTGCAGAGCTGAAGAATGGACGTGTAATCCAAGAAGGGCCTTCACTCACACGCCCAGCGGGCCTGCGTCCAGCGGCCGAGGGAGAGAAAGGGTGCGGTCAACGATGCATTCCTGATCAGTCACGCCTGAACACAGGGACTCGAACAGCAGACCTGCAGCCAGATGTGGTCTGGATGTGTGCTTAACAAGCATTTCCAAACTCATGAAGGGATCATAGAAGGTGTGGTGTTTGGTGTGAAGACTTGTACTTAAGAAAACTGTCAGACACTTTACAATAATCAAAGGCTACACCCTAGACCTGCGAAATTTTTTGGAAATTACAACATCTATGATATCAATTTAAAAACATGAATATTTGGCTATGAAGCCACCTAAAACAATGAAACATTTAACATCATCTGTCAATTGCTGTTGGAGTTCCACAAGGATCTATTCCCGGCCCACATCTATTCAAAAATTAATTAGTTAAAATTTGGTAGTTAATATGAATATTTATTTAATTCCATCAGCATTGGGAAACATATTTTACAACGTACCTTTGATGATGTTTTGTTCCAAACGAACCTGTTTGTTATTGCACATTTACCAATGGTTACTCAGTCACTGAGTCTGTTAACTCTGGTACCAACAATGACTCAATGATCAACAAGATTTTATTGGATTTCGTTAATGAAACTTGAGTTTTTAAGTTTAGTAATATAGTTATGCTTAAATTATAATGCGAGAAATAGGCTTGTTACTTCTATAAAAAGTGGAAATCTCAAAGTACGTTTTTTTTTCAAGTTCAATGGGGTTTTTTTTTTAAATCTAGTATGATTAACTGAAAAAGTGACTCAGTATTTCATTATTATCTAACAGAAGAACCTGTTCATGACAGTTCCTTCCCGCATACTGCTTGTGTAGAAGTGAACTGATTACGAAATCAAAGTTGTGGCAATACTTTCAGAGCAACTCTTTGACCAATCAAAACAGAGGAAGGATCAGGTGTGCATGCTCAAATATGATTCATTATGCTGGTATGGAAAAAAAAAAAACACCCCAACAATGGTACATAAAATTCTTGCTGACCTTCACAAAAGATATTGAACAGCAAGATGGAGATCTGCCATAGTGATTATGATTATGGATTTCTAAACCTGCTACAAATCGGTCAAAAGGCGAAGGACAGTTCACCTGGACAAGGCCACACTGAGAAATACAAACACACGTTCACACCAAAAGGACAATTTAAAGTTGCCAATTAACCTATAAAACCTGTTTTTGGACTGTTGGAGGAAGCCAAAGTGTCAAGCCTGAACAGGAAGAACATGCAAACTCCACACAGGAAGAATTCGGTTGGGATTTGAACCACGGCACCACCATGCAGCCCTGTTTATTCACGTGTTTTGTGTAAATATGAATCCCTCTTAAATGGTAAGTGGTGTCAAAACAGAAGAACTCGACTTAATTCAGCAGAAATTCAAAGATGCTTTTGAATGGAGGCATACCAGAATCACACAATTTTGATTTAAGTTTTTCTTTCATCCTGATGCCATGCAGGCTGGAAGCAGGCTGGGATAAAGGAAGAAAGTCTGTTCACCTGAATATTTTCACAGAGGTGAACATAACAAAAGACAAAAACGTTGAATTGCTTTCTTAAACCAAAACTGGACTTCCATTAAAGATTTCTGCATAATTCAGGGGTGACAGTTGGACAGTCAGGCAGAAGTTAAGGGAAAAAAAAAAAAAAAAAAAAAAGTTTGGCTCCTGCACTGACAGCCTTTCTGGCAACCCATCTGGCAGATTGCCTAGCAAACCCCACAGGGGCCGCGTGTCTGACAGCACATGTTTACAACTAACATCCACAAAAAACAAAAAAAAAAAAAAATCCTCTCAGCAGTGAAGGGAACACTGCAGCACATGCGAGTTTACGGGCCAGAGGCGTGACTATTATGTGCTACGTGTTTACGTATAACAAGCTTTTTTAACAAGCACACAGGAGGAACTCCGAGAGAGGAAAACTCTAATAAAAGGCAGAATGTGTGGAAGAACAGTAGCCCCTTTGGAGTTTGGGTGGCCCTCGCTCGCAACGTGACAATGTGTGGATGTTTCCTGCAGTTTTAGGTCAACACTGATATTGAGAGGAGTGTGATAAAAGAATGGCAAGACAAAGAAATGATGCTGATGAAGCAGGACGCCCGTCACAGTGACAGTAGCCAAAACCTCTGGGTTTGGTTTTTTGCCCTTCCACACTCCGAGGCAAAACATGTGCCTTATCCTGAACTCATCCTTCTTCTTACGCTGGCTCACATCAGTACATTAAGCTCCTCTCAGCGCTGGACTGAAACCAGCACACACGCTCAATCACGCCTGCAATCGCCTTCCAAAGCACAAGCTTACTTCCCTAGATGCCGATCCAGGAAAACAGCTCCAGAATTGAGTCATCCGACTAGATTTAGATTTAAGAGCAGAATCCAGATCAGCAGTTGTTGCACAGACCCGACGGGCTCGGACGCCTCCAAAACGTTACGTGGGATTTTGAGGCACATTAAAGATAGACTCCCATCATTCCCAGTAGTCTTTTAATTATGATTACATTGCTTTTAGCCTTTTGTTTGTCATTTTCTAGGATTTAGTTTCTCCAGAGCAGCAGTAGTTCATTAGATGTTTGCCTTAAAGTTGTGGGTGGTACCCCTGGTGTGGAGCAACCCTAACCCCTTTTCCCATCATCCATAATTGAGCTATCTGTTAACTTACAGCTTCTCGTACACCAGAGTCAGCAACCTTTAACAGTAAAAAAGCCATTTGGGCTTATTTTCTATTGTTCTCTATTCTAAATATGAATGTCTATTTTTGGCACAAACAAAAGCAAATATATAAAAAGAACCTAGAATCTTTCAAAATGTGATTTTTTTCTAAACTTATTTTCAAAATGAAAGCTGCTTTGTGCCAAACTGGATCATCTCGGTGCAGCTCTGGTCTGCTGGTAACCAATGTTGTGCAGAATAAGATAATATGTGCTTTTAAGTTATAAAAGATCAAACTTTTTATCAAAATTTTGCTATAAAATGTATTCATTCTGGAGGTAATGTTGAACAAACAAGATGTCTTTAGGCCAACAGGAATGTAAAAACTTACATGGTTTATCATCTATGTGCACCTCAGCCATCAATTTATAAATGTAACTAATCTAAATAAAAAAAAGCTAATTAAATAATTCTTACTTTAAAAATGTGTTCTTTTCTTTTTTTACTTTATATTTTGTTACCCTCTTTGTCCTCAGCAGTCTTACACTGCTGGGTTTTTTTATTTTAGTTTGGAGTTGGAGCTTGGTAGTCTTAGTTTGCGGGCTTTGTTTGTTTTCTTTAGGTATTTTTGGTTAGGCAGCTGCTGACTCACACAGCCGGCATGGCTGGGTCAGCAGTCTCCCTGACTTATTTCATGTTTGGGCATGGAGAGATAAAAGAGCCACATGTAGCTCTGAAGCTGCAGGTTGCAGACTCCTGTCATACACCAACCTAACATTAAGCAGCACTGGAGCCATACAGTCTCACAGTTTTGAGCTTGGACGAGGAAGACAAAGACGTTCATGAATCTAGTCGTCTGCTGGTTGTAGTTCTTAAGTCACAACTACAAGCTTTTTTAAGAAGCATTTCTTTCGTCTGTTCCTGTTTTACAACAATTTAAAAAAATAAATTACAAGAAAGGCAAGTTTTACTTTTTTAATATGTCCTCCATGATCAGAAAAACATGTTAAAACCACCAAAAACACAATTTTCACCAGTGGGTCTCCCATTGCAACTTTCTCTATCTTTTCCATCCTCTCACTTTTTTTCTTTGTCATCATCTTCCACCCCATTTCAGTATTTTCACCTCTCGCTCCTTCACTTTTTCCTCAAACACAGCCTCTCTTTGTGTCTCTCTTAGGGGGAGGAACACAAACTCTGGGCCTACCTCCAAATCAAAGCCAAAGGCCACCAGTTGAGGCCACCCACCCACAGAGCTCCAGCTCAGTCAGGTCTTTCTGGGTTTGTGGCTGCAGGTGTGTTTATACCATAATTCCGTGTGTCTGAAAAGCCTTTACAGTTTACACTTCTGCACATGATTTTATAAAATACAGCTCAGAAAATTGTCCCCTTTATAAAAACTGCTCATTTTTTATTGAATTGAATTGAAACTCGTCTCTTCCCCAGCCTTTCTCCATCTTCAAATCAGCTTGTATTACAGACATTCTTAAGAATCTTCATGAAAGCTTGTGTCTGTTTAACCCCGACTTCAGAAGAATAAAAACATTTCTGTTCACTGTTTTACGAGCCCAACTCCGAATTTAATTGGCAGTTTTCATTGGAAATCTCAGTATTTGCTTGGTAAACAGAGACAGATTTTCTTTAACAGCCAACACTTCAAACAACAGATGAGACCATGAAACCTAAGGTCTTGATTTAGGTCAAATTCCTGAAATATTGGAAACTTGTGTTCCAGCTGAAGCTTTCGACAAGCCAATAAAAACATCAACTTTTTGAAATCAAGTCATTGCTTGAAAAGAAAGAAAATTATTTCATGCACCAAAAAAACAAACAAAAAACTTGTGATCAAGACCAACTTTTTTTCTAAACTTCCACATCAGAAGCGACGGATGACTTCAACTGTTAGTCTGCAGACCTCCAATAAAAGTCCAGTCATAAAATCTTCAGACCAAAACTACAGCAGTGACTCACACAGTTCAGTGTTGGGTAAAGCCGTGGTGTAAACAGAGTTATCTGTGGGTGTTTTCCACACAGAAGAACTCCTTAAAGCTCCTCTTTATAGATCCAGATTTTAAAGGACGATTGCTGCTTCAAAAATAAAAGCTTTTCAAATTTTTTTCCACAAAATATGTTGAAACTTTGACAACCAAAATATGATTTCATGCTTGGAGTATCCATCCATCCATTCAATAGCCTTAGCCCATCTTTACACAATATTATGCATTTCCTGTCAAAGTCAAACAATTTTATAATAAATTTTAGATTCAGACATTGTTTTTACGTCTCAAAGACATTCAAAAATCCCCAGCTTAAAACACTAACATTAAAAATTCATCTGTACCGGTAAAAAATATGAAATAAACAAACAAACACAACAGTAAGCTGGCTGACATAAAGACACTCGACCCCTTCCTGACCTTTCCCTGCACTTCCCAAACTTTTCATCACTCAGAAATAGAGGCTCCACTTCCTTACAAAAACATTTTTCCCAGAGAAAAGAACATAAATCTCCAGATTTAAGTGGTCGGTCACACTTGTCAGACAAGTCAGGACAGGCAACCAGTGGGAGAAGAAGCAACAAGGGTCATGGGGCTGTGAGAGCAAGTCAGCAAGTACCAAGTTTGCACAACTGTGGACTTGTATATTGGGTTGGGAATGGTTTATTCCTTCTCATACTTGACAGATCTACAAAAATACAACTTTCACAGTTCTTCTGCAGGCATCCCTCCCATCGCAATGACTTCAACCATGATGTTGCCTTCAAAACCCACCAAAAACCAAGGAAACCTTCCCCGCACTTCTTTAGGTACATCTTTATGCTCCCTGGGACAAGAAATCCTTCAGAAACATTTGAAAAATGACCATCCTGGGAGTTTTTAAGCATAAATGGCAAACATAAAGAACATTACATTGACATCTGGACCCATCCAAAACATCTTGATCCTTAGAGGACACTGCACAGAGTTGTAAATAAGTGGACACATTGTCGCATGGGACGAGATAGTGTCAAATAAATATATCACTTACCTGATGAGTTATGGGGAAAGGGGGCAAAGAGCAGCCGGAGAATTGTCATGGGGAGAAAAAAAAAGGAGAAAAGGATTTAGATACATTTGGCAGATGGAAAATAGAATGTAGGTATGTAAGGAAATGTATAGAAACATCTATTTTTTTTTAAATAAAGCAAAAATGAAATTAACATTTCTGCACAAGTAGAAGGTCAGAGTGCACAGCTGAGAAGCATCTGTTTTAGTTAAACTATGACGAATTCACAAATGCATAGTCAAGGTATATAAAATAAAACAAACCACAAGAGATGCAATCTTTTTCAAATTGAGCAGACATAGGAGAGGTTCAAATATGAGTTAGCTTGATACATAAAACATTGTATTAAAACAGAAAACAGTAACTTTAAAGAAGTTTTCAAGAAAAAACAAAAAGTCTGAGGTCTATAGTCAAGATTTGTGAGCGTTTATCATGAAGGGCTGCTGAAAATGTATGTCCATCCTTCCTCTACTGGTTATTCGGAGTGGGTTGCAGGAATGGGGAGCAGAAAATGCATATAGGATTTAAAGTGGTGAAGTTTTTTGCTTCAAAACAGAAGTAGGTTGTTTCAGATTTCTGAGAAAGCAAGATGATAAAAGTGTGTTAAATGTATGTAACCAACTCCTGAAATGGTTTGCTTTAAAAAAGTGAATTTGAACTTTAGACATAACAACAAACTTTGGCCCATGACTGTACATGAGAACTGGACCGAGTTAGTGTGATGTCACACAACTAGCTTCCGGCTCCAAACAAATGAAGTCAATTTATTTGCCATTTGTTTACAGATACAGACTGTTAGAAGGCCACACCCAACACAAAATGTGTCAATTGAACATTTCAAGAGAAATGTTGCATTGTTTTTTTGAGGCATTTGATTGGTGAGTTTAAAACTTGAATAACTTGTACTATAGAAAAAATATAGCAGGAACATGTTAATTACTGAATAACAGCTGTTTATTTCTCAATAGAAGTCAATGGGATTTTGGTTTCTTAGAGCAGAACGCCAAGGGGAAGGGGGTGACCAAGTCCAGTTCTTGTATACAGTCAGTGCTGTGGCTCACCTGGCTCTCGTGTGCAATTACTCTCCGTCTGTACCAAGCTAATTTTTCTGCAGATATTCCTGAATATTTTGTAAGAAATAGAGCGCTGGAAGGAAATGAACAAGAAAACTGTGGTCTGCATGGGGATCGATTTATTGTGGTTAACTTAAATGAAAGGACAATCCAATTAACTGAAGTCTACAGAGATATGAAGGCAATTAAAAAAAAAAAAACATTAGGAACGATCTCATATGTAGACATTCTAATAACATAACAGCTGTGCCCCAGATTTTCTGTTTTTTCTTCTTTTTTTCCTCCTGGTCAGCAATACCCTTCTAACAGCTGAATTCAGACTTTTTGGTCCACACTCAAAAGTGCACTGTGAAAGTAAATAATATAAAGGTGTGAACACTGCAAATACACCCCCCATGTATAAAAATCAAAACTTCTTAAAATGTGAAAAAGTCACCCAAAAGTGTGCTAATGTAGAAAGAAAATTGTCATACCAAGATATTTTAAGAAAAACATAGTCACATAGACATGTTTTCCTAAAAATAAGAGAAAAAAAACTTTCTTGCAAGACAGAATTTTTTTTTTTTCCTTGAATCATTTTACCATCTAGAAACGTAGTTTTTTGCATTGTACCTTCTCATCTCAATCAAGACTGCATTACTAAAAGCACCAAAAAATCCATAATTTCATTAGAACTCATCCAAACTTCTCCAACAATCAGAGTTTGTCACTACAAGCTCCATGTTTGCAAATAAATGAAACTTTTTTTTTTTGAGAGTGACTTTCAACTGTACCTCCCAGTGTATCAAGTATGTGTTAACTCCTCCTCCGTGAGCCTTTTATCTCACAATGAAACTCCAGCCTCTCTTTACCTTTTCATGCCCGTGATTGAATAAATCCAGCTTGGATTCTTCCCTGCAGCAAGTTCCCATTACCAAAGGCTTTGGACCAGTCACCCCCTACTTTCGTTTTCATATTCATTGTTTATGTGCCTTTCTTCATAGCTTTCTTCTCACCTTCACACAGCCTTTCAGCACAGGTTTTTCATTTCTGATTTCATTTTGACATCTACCCATTCACATATTTTTGGTGTTTGGCTAAAAACTAGAGTGTTTCACAGGAATGATGGGGGCATGTTTATTAGCATCAGAGTCAAATACCTGGTCTGGATTTAGGTCCTCCATCTTTTATTTAGGGCTGCCACGATTAGTCGACTAATCGATGACTAATCGACTATTAAAATAGTCGACGACTAATTTAATAGTCGATTAATCGTTACTTTATTTTGTATGAAGTCAGAGTGTTGTAAAGTTGAAAGTTATAATAGCATTTTGCTAGCTTTTTGGACTACTTTGGCATTTATCAAGTTTTTTTAGGCTACTTTGGAGTTTAGCTAATGTTTAATATACATGCTAGCTGTTTTTGGCTAACTTAAGCGTTTTTTTTTTTTTTTTTTTAGGCTATTTTTGAATTTAACTAATATTTCAGCTACATGCTAGCTGTTTTGGCTAATTTAATTTTTTAAAGCTAATTTTGAGTTTAGCAGGAGTATGATAGCTATTTTGGCTAATTTAGCAGTTTTTTTTGTTTGTTTTTTACGCTAATTTGGAGTTTAGCTATTCTTTCAGCAGCATGCCCGCTATTTTGGCTAACTTTGGCTCTTTTTATTTTTTAGGATAATTTGGCATTTAACTAATATTTTATCTGGTTATCAACTTCAGCATCTTTATATCCAGTTTGTGCATGACCCGATCAGTCGACTAATCGGGAAAAATAATCGGTGATTAGTTGACTATTAAAATAAGCGTTTATGGCAGCCCTACTTTTATTACTAAAAAAAAAAATGATGCAGTTGGAGGCATGTTTTCTCATCTTTAGGAATTTTCTTCTGTTTTAAAAATATATTTCAAAAATAAATTTTGCCTCCAAATCTTATCAAAGTGTTTCATGAATACTTAGTTTCACTCTCTTGAGAATATAAATCTGTATTATCCAGATAACTTTAGGATTTTATGACTCAAAATCAATTAAATCCAAAGTTATTGTGACTAATTGATGGTTTTCATTGTCTGCTTTACTCTTATCCTGCAAAAAAAAGGAAACCTCCAGCTAACACTTTCTGCAGACAAATTCATCAATGCTGCTGTGCTTTTCCTCTTCAACAGGAAACAACTGCAGGAGTCGCTTGGCATCCTGTGACGGGACAGGACAGTCACAGAAACAAAAATCTGCAGAAGGGGATTGGAGGAGGCAGCTGTCCGAGTGAGAACACGTTTCCTCACAGGACTGAGAGGTGAGGACGGCGTCGGGCAGGAAAGGAAGCAGGATGGAGCTGACAACGCCATCTCGCACAGGATGCCGGGTCACGCAAGGCTGACAAAGGGTTTAGTTCATGGTTAAAGTCTTGAAGCATGATCAGGAAGAAGCGATTATCCTGAAGAGAAGCAGCCGGTAGCAACAAAAAAAGATGATTTTGAGACAAAGGAAAATAAGAGTTTTAAAAATCCGAAACAAGAGAAATGTTGCATGTAGAAACTTTTTTTTAATTCATGCAAAAGTACATCAATTAATCTAATTTAAACGGTTGTGTTGGTGGGTATTCCTATTATTTTAGAGCTAAAATTACTTCCTCAATCTGCAAATGTTTTTGACATTTTGAACTTATGTTACAACAAATGCAAAGAGATCTCCATTTATATCCAAACCTACCAATAATCTCTATTTGTTTTAAGTCAATAATCATTTGCTTTCATAATTTTACAAACAAAAACTCCAAAAACTAGCTTTTATTCAGAATAAAAAAAATACTGAAGAAAAATATGTGCTAAAGCACTAAAAACCTAAAGAATTGTAGTTGTTTATCTTACTTAAATACACTAAAAACATTTAAAGAAGTAATTTTATGATTTCCAATACTGTATTTACTTAACAGGACTTTTTCCAGGCACGTGATGTCTTGTTTCAGACTCTCACAAACACACTGAGGTCGGCTCCAACACAGAACAACTTCTCCTTTCAGACACCAACGTTTTATCGAGCAAAAAAAGTTCGATTCTGCTTTACAGACGTGAACAAGCCACAAAAACAAGTGACGATGCAAAGCGAAACATGGAAGTCTGAAACCCTTGAGCACCACGAGGCAGCGGTGTGCGCGTGATTGAGTGACCAGCACCGATAAACCAGAACAAAGACAGGCAGCTACTGACCACGCACAAAAAAAAAAAAAAAAAAAAAACAGCAGGAACGGTGAGCGTCATCTGTCAGCGGCTCGGCTCCTGTCGAAGCGCTTTGTGACAGCTGGTACTTTATCTGTCTCCAACATGAGGCCAGACCAGATCAGCTGTTTTCTAACAAATTGGTGGTGTACACCGTGACTATGTGGGTGCTTATGTCACACACAGATTCTTGTAATTCAAATGTTGCACAATAAACCTACCATTATGAGGTGAGACAACACCCAAACAAAAGTTGCATCACTCGTCCTCCTTGTAGCACACTGATAAATATTATCCTGAGAGAGCTTTTTTATTTATTAAATACTGGGGTTGGATAGGCTCCTGCTGCCCTAAACGAAACTAAGAGGGTTTAGAAACTGGATGGATGTGCCTTTATTGTGTGGAAAGACAGACTAATAATACACATTTAGGTCTAGTTTGCACATAAACTCTTTTGGAACACTGACTGCAAAAGACAGGGCACATTCTTTGCAGATGACAACCTAATTGGTGTTCCAATACTTACCAAATTGTTTTGCGAATTTTTCTAAATACTCAGTGCAAATGACAGCATAATTTTCAGCTCGCTAACACATTAGAATATATATTAAATGCTATTAAAATAAGTTCTACAACATTTTCCAGATTCTAAAGAACTGAAAAAGTTGAATTTGCTCCTTTAGGAGTTCATAAGTTATCCCAATCAAAATCATCTGAATAGATACAAGTTGCATTTAAACATTGGACCTTCTATTTTTAGCAGCTTCGCAAATTTTGCATCCATTGAACTTTTAATAAGTTTCTTCTTGAATTACTTCATCAGAATAGCTGCTGTTTGGATGTGAACTGCCTCCCACCTCAGAGATATTTTGCCAGAGGATGCCCCAAAGGTTCTTAATAGGGTAGAGAATGGGGGCCACACCATTGCGGCCAATGTTGCAGAGGTATTCCTTGCAGCATGAGATTCGGCATCGTCATGCTTTGAGATTACTTTGTTACCGAAAGTATGGTTCTTTTTGTGCCACGGAAGAAAGTAGCCAGTCAGAAACTCTACATACTTTTCAAGTCATTTTTACACCTTTAGGGGCCGTCCAGCTCTTTCCTCATCATTTCAGCCCTAACTATGACTCCACCACCTCCTTGATGACATCACAGCCTTGTTGGGACATGGCGGCCATCCACTAACCACCCACTACTCTATCCATCTGGACTATTTAGGGTTGCACGGTACTCATAATTAGTTAACAAGACTGTTTTATAAGGGTATTTTAGCAGCTGGTCTCTAAATCCAATATATTTGTCAGGCAGAAACCTTCCTCATTCTCCCTTTATCTGCACCAACCCATGTGTATCTGAATCAGCCACAAATCTCTTAATAGTACGATGAAAATGCTTACATTTTTTGAGAAATATCCAGGGTTTGTCCAAGGCATTTACTAATTTTCAGCATTGCTTGAAAATGTTTCACTTCTTAATAAAGTAGAACGTCTTTCTCTTGTAGTTTTTCCTTTAATTGAACTCACCTGGCAAACAAATTATCACAGGTGTCTTAACTTAACACTTAAATACAAATTGGCAAAATAATTAGGAATGCACAGTAAAACACTTAAAAACTATAAACTATTTTTGTTTATTGAAAGTGTCAGTTGTCCCAAGTCCAAGTTATTATTGGTCATATTATAGTATAGTTTTATATTATAGGCTCACTGCGCCCGTCTTAAAACTTTATTTAAACATCCAATTGACACAGCAGAAAACCAATGCTTTAAAATCTACATTACATTTCATGTTCAAAACTGGATTCCAGTAATAGGAGGATTTATCTGCACATCTCTGATTCCTAATTATAAATATTTTCATAACATAAATCTGGGTCCAGATCCGATATTTTGTCCACTATATATTGTATCCGTGTTTGTAGCTGCAGATGTGAGACTTGGTGGAAACTGAAAGCAGATGTATAAAAACCCCAAGAAAGAAGAAATGTATCACCTAAAAATGGAGGGAATTTGTAATCCTGCAGGGGATTTATCCATAAGAGAAAGCTATGATTACAGGAACACACAACTATACAAGACAATTTACAGGTATCAAAGTGTAAATGTTTATGCAGATTCTATCCAACCAAAAACTGCAAACACACAAGCCTCCTATTCTTCTGTCGGAGCACAGATGATGAAAGGAATGTAGAGTGTCCTGTAAATCAACCGCCTCGCCTTTCAGCTTAGATCTCTGTTCACCGAGCTCAGTACAGCTCAGCCATCATTTTACAAAAGATAGTGATCCTTTAAAAAGTAAAATTAAGAGCTAAAATGAATCATGTAAGGGAAGTACCATAAAAAAAGCTTATCCACAGATGTTGCATCATTGTTTCACCCTTTGGCCAAGTATTGGGGAGCAACTTTTAATTACTTAACCAAACATGTGGGAAAACTTATATGGCTACACCCAAAGTGCCACGCCCCCCCTCTGGCCAAAGGAAAAAAAAATTAAAAATTGGAAGCTATTGAAACCATAACTCTGTGTTGCTTTAAGTCCTTGAAGAAATGTGAACCCCACCTCGTGTAAGCTAAAACAAAGAGATGAAGACAGCTGCTGAGACCTCAAATGTCACCTCCTCCCTGCTCCTGAAACCGCCTCCCTCTCTTCACTCTCATCCTTTTTCCTTCCCGAGCCCACAACCACATGAAAGGCCGGCTGGGTTGGGCTCCCAAAATGGGGAGGAGGCCGTGGGGTGTAAGTGTTTAGACGCTCCCTCCGAATCCTCCGCCTGAAGACAGTTACTCCATCAAACATCGTGACTGGCTGATAGGAACACATTGTTTTTGTGGCCGCCCTCTTTTCACTGACTCGACTTTTATCCGTCAAAGAAAACACCCATGTTTGTTTCCATGCTAAACATCTACCATAACAGTGAACAGAGGGCGCAACGCAGGCATAAACCAGCAGGATGGCCCACATTTATACATGATTGATCGATAAAAAGAGAAAGATTGATGGATTTCTCTTTTCCTCTCAGCCCTCAGGGATTTGACATTTTCAACCAGACCAGTCACCACTGCCCCACAACAAAGACTCCCAGTCTCCTCTCCAGACTCTCCAGCGGGTAGAGATTTGTACCCCCAAAGCCCCGAGCTCCCCCGTGGGATTTTAACTCTGCAACTCGATTCAAGAGCTTTTCACGTCTGCAAAGTTATTCCAACGGTTCTAAAGGGGGCTGGAACCAAGCTGACTGGGTGATTTTGGTTCAAATTTTGACAGAGTGGGGGCACACTGCAGTTGGAGTTTGAGGGTGTTTAACTGAAGGGGGGTGCATGGGGGGGATTCTTTCATGTGGTGCTTGTTAGTGGCTGTGGGCCCCATTCGGGCTGACGAATCAAACAAAGAAGAGAGGTTTGAGCGGAGATGTGGAAGAGGCAGCTGAACATCAGACTGAATAGCACATTTTAGATTGACTTAATTGTCTGTTAGCAAATGTAAAAACATCAAACTGGCTAATCCAATTAATATTTGAATTTATTAGGAAAACATTTATTTTCATAGATTTGCAGTTAATTTACATATTATTTTAAAATAATTATTTGGATTTTTTTTGCAACTGAATTTCATTTGTTTTCTTCTCCATGCAGCCTTTGATTTTAGTCAATTTCAAATTTTGAATGATTTTATGGTTGTTACTGTAATATTCTCTGAGTATGAATATTTGATTGATTCATTAAATTTAAATTAATATTTTACTTTTTAACTGATTTTTAGGGTTTTATTTATTTATTTTTTAATTTTTTTTTATGTCTGTGTGGCGATTGTAAGCAGCTGGCCGTTTTTAAATTTCCTTCGGGATTAATAAAGCTATTCATTCATTCATTGATCTAACACTTTTGGGTCTTAAATAGAAGAAAGAAAAAAAAAAAAAAGACACATTTTCTCATTGATGACACTCTCCGATCATCTTTTGATCCATTTTAAAAACTGTGGTCATTTAACTATGATTATGCAATTTTTGTCCAAAACTTTGTCGTTTTCTAGGACATAGTTTCTATAGAGCGGTGGAAGTTCATTAAAAACGTGCCTCCGAGTTGTGGGCAGGACCCCAAGCAATCCCGCCCCCCTTCCTGTTACTGAGAGCTCTTTGTTTACACCAGAGGTGTCCAAAGTCGGACCTTGAGGGCCTCCTGCTGGTTTTCCAGAAATCCCTGCCTTATCTGCTGCTGATTACCCGGATCAGATGTGTTTGGGCAATCAGGAGCTTCAATGGCAGGTTGGTTGGAAAACATGTAGGACAACCCTGGTTTACACGCTCTCCCACTAGCTTACAGCCCTCAACTTAACATTAGCAGTGCAGCTAATAAAAAGTCTCCTGGATAAAAAAAAAAAAAAAAAAAAAAAAAATCAAAATCCAACTTTTTTTACAATTACCTATAAATTGTACAATCTCCATTTAAAAATTCTATTTGTAGTCATATTAAACAACTTTTAATTTATTTTTCAATTCCTTATCAAAAAGCTGCATCTACAGAATCAGGTATAAATCACTGATCTTGAAAGCAGATCTCTCACTAACTTGTGGTGTAAATCCAATCTGAGTGAAACTCCCCAAAGCTACTTCTGTCAAGAAGACGCCACTGACAGCTACACAAAAGCAGAAACCCGATACGCTGATACCACAGGTTGTGTACTACACCCTGGAGTAGTCATGTCAGACAGCTTCAGAACAAATGCTCCAAGAATCTTAGAATGAGAGCAAAGCGACAAACGTCTGTTACTGAAGACACACCAATGGGTTACGTCAGAAATACTTTCAATACCTCAACATTTAGGAAAATTAACTATCCAGTCATATTTTGATCTATTGCAAAAGTATTCCCAGTGTTTTTTTTTATTATGGTTATGTCAATTTCCCATCAACCCTTTGCTTACAGCTCCTCAAAACCCCAACTTAACATTAGCAGTGCAACAAAAAAGGCGCTCAACAATTAATCGAAAAGAGCCCGAGGAGAGCTGGGAAAACAGTTCTAAAAGTCACTATAGTAACATACAATGTCCTCATGGATTCAAATCCAGAAATGCTCCAAAGGATCCCTTGCTAAAGTCGGCACATGTCCAGGCCCGTCTAGAGTTCTCCAGAGTCCATCTAGATCAGGGGTGTCAAACTCAATCGCACAGGGGGAAAAAAAATCAAAAACACACCTTAGGTCGCGGGAAGAACAGAACATTTATTGAACCCCCTAAAAAAATTTTTTTTAATTTTTAAGCCGTAATTTTTTTAACATAATTATGAACTAGATATATAGCATTACCTGTGATAATGCTAGTGTGAATGCTGTAAGCTGAATTTGGCCATTGAAGATGCTAGTGCTGATAGCTGATGCTGAAGCTAATAGCTGAAAACACTGAAGCCAGTTGAAATATTAGCTAAATGCCAAAATAGCCCAAAAAACAAACAAAAATTTTTTTTAATAACTTAAGCTAGCCAAAACAGGTAGCATGTAGCTGAAAAAAACAGCTAAACTTCAAAATATCCTAAACAACTGAAAAAAAGCCTGAATTAGCCAAAACAGTTAGCATGTAGCAGAAATGTTAGTAAAACTCCAAAATAGCCTAAAAAATATTAATAAATGCTAAAGTAGTCCAAAATGCTAGCAGAGGGCCCGTTTTAAAAACTTTAAAACTGTTACTTATTAACATAATTATGAATAATAAAAAGCAGGAATATTATTCCTGAATAAATCAACTTAAAACATGAAGAACTTTCAATATTTTACTCTCCATAAAAATATATTCTGCAAACTTATACAAGCTAGAAATAAGCGCAAGATAACATTGGGCCATTAATAACAATAAAATAAAATGATCTGGAGAATAATTGCATTATATCAAGGGTCGGATCCAGGAGGATTGGGAATATTTCATGTGATCAGATGAAGTATAAACTACTCGTGTTTAATGAGTAGTGCTGCATTTACAAATGTAAAAAAATAAAGTGAAAAGTATACCCACTGTGAAGCATGGGGGTGGAAACATCATGCTTTGGGCTGCTTTTTTGCAAAGGTGACAGAACAACCGATAAACCTCCTTCCATTAATGTGGATGAAACGTTATTAAACACTACGTCGAGGTGTAATATGCAGGTTTAACCTTTTCAAAATCAAGTTTCTGTCCATGTCAACAACAATTTCTCAGAAGTTCTGGTCTGTGTTCTTGAAACGACAGAGATCAACTATGATTGGGAATGTCATATTAACGATCTGCAAAAACCTCAACATGTGGAATAGAGCCACTAAATCCAACGATGAGGATGAAATCTGGCCACAATGCATTTACAATCACGAAGGGGAGCTCAAACATCAACATCCAACTCAGTCTTAAGTAACATGCAATTAAGAGAATCCATAATTACACGCCTGAACAGCCGTGTTTCCTTCAAACCTACAGGTGAGACCATCATGTACATAAACACACGTCTGCTGTCCAGTCTCATCTTAGCCTCACATCCATGGGAAAATGGCATGAATGGGCACACAGCCTCCAGATGGGCTTAAGGAGATTAACAATCCTGTAGCAGTAAGAAAAAATATTCCTCATAATCCCCATCAGTGACTCTGACAATCCTGTCTCCCTGCGTGGTGGGAAAAGCTTTTCCTCCTGTCCTTTTGTTCTTTTTAGCACTAAATTTAAAAAAAACTATGATGTTATAACAATATTTTTTATGTTAAAAGGAAATTATAGGTACTTAAAAAGCACAAATAACTTCGCAATAATGAAAAACAGCATTTTTAACAGAAAAATGCCAGTAAAATAATTCAAAATAAAATGTAAAAAGTACTAACTGTACATATTCTATGAAGACAAAAATGGCAGGAAAAGTAAAAACTACATGATATAAAAAAAAAAAAAAAAGTTTTGCAATGTGATCCACCAAATACCCTCAGTCTCAAGCGTTTATGAAAAACTACCCACAAAATGGTTCAGTCCAGAGCCAATATTTGGTTTGTTCATTCCGGAGTTGCAAGAAAAACCTTCAGAGGTTTTTTTTTGTTTTATTTAGAAACAAAAGATTTTTCATTTTGATTGTCCGAGAAACAAAAACACAGTTCTGAATATTATATTGCATATCGGCTAATCAAGTTTCCCTGCTGCTAACCTACAATAACACAGTTAGTTGTGGTTATAGACTCGAATTACAATATTTTAACCACAAGGCGAACAAGCAGAAATCACAAGCGGCCCCAAAAAACCCCAAAAGTTATTTTAAAGTTGCTAAAATGTATTTTTCTTCCCAATAATATTATGTTTTTGGTTTCACTTTTAATACACAATTTTAATATCTCCTGGCTATGCTCTGTCAGCACATGCTGAAACCAGTCCTGCACCTCCTTTCTCCCCCAGGTAAGATTAATCCTGTTTGATAATCATTAAAAAAAAACAGTCCTGATTAATGTGGAATAGCATGAATGGTACAAGTACAGAAAAACGCTTTGTGGGGGAAATTTGCAGGCCTCGTCACAAGAATCATCAAAGTCCTAAGATCTCTCTAAGTACGTTAGGATTTAAAAGACTGAGATGAGCACTCTCATTCACATAAACAAAGACACAATGAGGTCTCTGTATGAAATCCAGCCAAAGCTCTTTTGCAGGATAATTAAGTCGATGGGGATTCCAGGGGGCACCATGTCATATTTCACAGACACCACAGAGAGGTGGGAGTGCACCAAATGACGAAGAGTAGAGCTTCAGAATACAAAGGCGAAAGGAAGCATCACTGAAGCAAATGTTCTGAGTCTGTGATAAACAAAGAAGGAAAGAAGCTGTACAAGGTGTGCCAAAGAAGAACAGAAAATACTTTAAAAAAATAGTAAAATGTTGAGTTATTCCCAAAAAATACAAAACCAATGACAGTATATGAGAACTGGACCGAGTGACGTCACCCATAGAAAATTGGTTACTTCCGGCTCCACCCAAATCAGGTCAATTTTTCACAATACACACATGTTGGAGCCAGAAATCATCAGTAACTAGTGATTGGTTCAAATTAATCAACATTACTATACCACTCTCACCAATCAGGAAGGAGCTTGTTGGAAGGCCCCGCCCCTACCGCTTGAAAGCAGGGTCAGGAGAATCTTATTTCTCAATAGAAGCCAGCAAGTACCTCCTATTTGGAACACAAGGGGGAGGAGTCACTCAGTCCAGTTCTCAAATACAGTCAATGGACTGCACAGATAACTTCTGATGCCACACAGGATTCTGAGCAACATAAATGAAGCCTGAAGCGGACGTATAAACAAGAGTTTATTTTACAGAGAATAGTAAGGTGAGACGTTTGTTGGCTCCACCCATACCAAACAGATTCAAAAACAAACCTTTAATTATGCGTAAATTTAAGCTCCGGTAAAAAATGATTTAATATTTGTTATAAGTAGAATAAGCCTGAAAATACTTACAAAACTAAGCTGCACCGTGGTTCATTTTTGGCTTAAAAATTTTGACTTTTAACATTAGAATCAAATAGAAAACCGTCCCTTTTGAAACAAGCCACTGGTGGTGATTTGAGGAACTGCAATATTTGTTACTTTAAATTCAGGATTGGAATTTGGGCGCTCTGTTCCACCAAATAAAGAATTTTTTTCCAATCAACATTTTCTAAAATAAATTATAAATGCTTATAGATGACAGTTACAAAAAGCTGTACAGAAACAGACGGAGTTTCATTCATATATATGTATTCAAGTGTTTTTTTTTTCTTTTCTTTCAATAAAAGGAGTCATAGAAAAACAGCTTTCACTGGAGGAAGCCACATCATTTGGGTTGGATACGAATAATCCAACCCAAATCAACTCGATAAGAATGAATTATTTGAGTGCCAACAGGATTTAGGTCCTAAATATTGTGTTCCTGTTCGGCGACACAGACTAAAATAAGGCAGGAAGTTGACTTTTCCTTTTCTTTTTTTTTTTTAAAAGTTCCAAGATTTAGATTTTTTTTCCCTCCATGAGGAAATGAATGATGATCATTTGTAATGTGGGGCTTTCCCATCTTTTCTGACAATCCTCTCCTTACAGACTCTAAACACAGCTGTTAAATAAATCTAATGTTTCCATCATGGGATTGCAGAAGGATATCTGCCCGAATCCAAACTAAACAGATCTATTTGTTGTCATTTCAGACATTTATTCTGGATATGGAAGAAGGCCAACCAACACTGCGACAGACATCAAGACGAAAGACCAAAACATGGCCTTCCTGACTGTTGCTTGTCTTGTTTTTACAGCTGAAGAATTTTAAACTCAGACGTTAATTTATGGTTGAAAGGAGCAGGACAGCAGCTGTTTGTAGTAGTTTATCAGGCGATCCAAATATAAACAGGGTTACAGGCCGACCTTTCTTTTTGTAAATGCAAATACTCTGCATGCAACAGCATGTTTGACTCTTTTAACCTGCAGATAGGGAGATTTTTTGGGGTTTTGTTTGCATTACAGCGGTCAGTAGTGTGGTACTGTTCTTATGCCTGGGTCAGAGTGTGGTGTTTAAGGGGGTAAAGTGACTTAATTTTTCCAATGGTGTATGGATAAGTGGAATTTTATAGTCCGAGCACCTACGCAAACTCAACAATACCTTTTTTTTTTTTTTTTTTTTTTTTTTTCAACATTTTTTTTTTTTTTTCAACAATACCTTTTATGTTCCTGTTAGACGAGCTCCCAGCTGCTGCTCGGTGTCATCACGAACCGTATGAACGTTTGTTTGCCCGCCCTTTGAACGCACCACTGAGAAACTATAATGTTACACAGGATGTAGAGCAACATGTACTTTGCCGAAAGCAAAGGTGGTGACTCTCCATTTTTAGAGCCGATGGCCAGAATATCTTATCTTTCGTGAAACACTGACCTTAAAGTAATCAAACAGGAACGATATTTTTTGTGCAACTGTACTACAAAACGAATTAAAAATGACTCATAATTAATCAAAAATATACAACAAACTATATAGTAGCTTTACTGATTTTTCTTATTAAAAATGTCTTTCTTTTCATTCATATAGTTTAAAATTTATCAGAATTAGGAAAAAACACACTAAATTTTGTCTATTCATAGCTTACTTTTCTTTCAGATTTGCACAGCGGCCCAATCTGCACTGATCTAAATTCTGCTAAACTCCCTAAACATTTAAATGCTACATAAATGTAAAATCTGCACTGCAAACTCCTACCTCTAGGCTCATTTGTTATGGAAATTGTTTTATATACGCCAAGCTGGAGCCTGAAATTTTGACCGCCAACCTGATTTTATATTGTAGTTTTTATTGAAAAATGTCTAAAATGCATTTTAAAAAGTTTTTAAAATATTTTAAAAAATATGTTAAAGCTTTGCTGTATGCAAAAGTGATTATTATTTGAAATAATAAAATGCTTTGTATTTAAATTCCTTTTTTAATCAAATAAATTCACCTTTCTGAATATGACTTCAAATACAAACTAAACTGCTGAAACTATTTTAAGGTTCAAAGAAATGTCAAGCTTTTACTGATCAATCAAAAAAGGAAGGTGAGATCTAAAAGTTAAAAAAATAAAAATAAAAAAAAAAGATTCAAAAACATGCAAAGGAGAAGTGTGCCTAAAACGTGCATCCACGGGAGAAGAGTGAGAGCAGACGTGTGGCGAGGCTGCAAATCGATCATAAAAGAGACGGAGCGCGCAGACGATGGAGCGGGAAGCCGGGGTCGTGTCTTTGTTGTGGCCGGGGCGGCGCTACGGAGGACTGACATCAAAGAGAGGAGGACAGCCACAGATGTGGAAGAGGAAAGGTCTGGAAACCATATGAAGGGCAGGATGAGAAAAAAGGAGATAAGACAGGGAAGAGTGACTGACGGAGGAAGATGATGGAGCATCAGGTCACATCTGTATATGGACTCACAAACACAAACAAGCTGTTAAAGACTCTCTCCAGTCATCTTTTGTAGAAGAGTTCCCACGGACATTTTTATTATGATTATGCCGTTTTAAAGTTTTCAGGACATAGCTTCCGTAGAGCGGCAGAAGTAGTAATTTTATCGATATGTGGGGGGACTTTTGATGTGGAGCAACCCCGCCCCCTTTCCCCTCCCGATTGTTGGAAGCTTAGAACAGGGAGCTTGTGTTTGATTTTCTACATTACAACTGCAATCTTTTTTCAAAACAGCATTTTTCATCTTTTACTGATTCACATCAATTTTAATAAAAAAAATACTCTAACACAATTTTAAGTTTAATTTTCTCCATCAGAAAAATGCCACTAGATTGTGTTGAAAGACCACCAAAAACAATCGTCTTTAGAGTGAGTCTTTGAGACTATGGTTGTTTAAGTGATCCAAATATGAAAAATACTGATATCTGAGCTTTAGTAGTTTATAAAAATCAAAAGTTCATAAGAATCTTACGTTTTTTCTCCATTATTCTTGACACCTTCATTGCATTTCCCAAATAAAAACTCAGATTTGCTCCAAATTCCTTGAAAGCGAAAATATTTCAAACTTTTCTTAGTAAAAAATGAAGGTCAAATGTTAAAAATAAATAAATATTGTTTCCTGGTAAACCAATATATAAAATTAATATAAAAAACATCTCAAATACCAAATTTAAATTTCCTAAAAGGTAATACTCTAATTAATATTCTAATAATTCTAAAATTTGGTGGAAAAAGTTGAAATCCGTTTCATCTCATCAGTGGCTTTTTCCACCCAGAATTACCTGGGTGAGTGCATAAAATAAACCTGTAAATATCAAGTCAAGTCTGATCATTGCTCTGTCAGTTTAAAGACGTTTACAGCGGATGTAAGATGGAGAAATAGACAGATAGAACTTCAAAATCTATTTTTATGACACAAAGGAACTACGGAGTCTTCTAAACCTCAAGACTTTTTGATTTCAGCTCTCCAAAGCGGGTGAAAAGAGAAGTAGACAGACTGTAAATAGTCCAGTGGCTGAAACTGGCTTGAGCTAAAATGCCAAAAATTGTGATCAACTCAACATCAGATTACATGCGCAACTCTAAAAATACACATGTTCCTAATAACTTTACTGAGTTAAATGATGCTTTCCAAATCAGTCTTTGATGGGGTAAAATTATGCAGAAATTGCTCGCCAGTGAGTAGAAATGTTTCAGACAAGAACAGGAAACGTGTTGACCGGCAAGGCAGGGCCAAAAGTTACGACCTGGTGAAGGAAAAGTGATTTGAGAACAAAAAGTTAAACAATAGATTCCTCTGTGTGTACGCAGAGTCCTGCGAGACGGCAGCTGCACTCACAATCAGAAGCAACGCAAAACCTCAAAAAATATCTCCCATTATATCTTTATTTCAGGCTGCTTTGTCTCTCTTGGGAGCGGGTCAGCCTCCAGAACCGGGCTGTGAGAAAAAAAAAAAAAAGACCCTGTGGGAACCAATTTGTGGATGCTGACTGCGTAATGACTGTTCTCCGTTTGTGAATGGAGGGAACGCCGTCGGAGTGAATGAGTGCCGCAAACGGGCAGAGAGAAGTTAAAGAAGGTTCTCCGAGCCTGACTGAAACCTGGAACTCGCTCGAGGGTTTCAGCGCCAACGTCCATCAGCACAAGCTCCCACACTTAAAGAAACACTTGAACATAGCAGCACCCCCTAAACAGATTAAATATCATAAGCTGAAGACTACATAAATATCTATCCGAGGCGTGGGGGTGTGCTCACCATACACTGTTTATTTTTGTGCAATAGAAGGATAATACATCCTATTGACATTAGTGGGTCAGCTGGAAACTCATTGTTTTTGCGCCGTGCGAGTATCTGTTTTAATACCCAGCTGATGCCTGACAGGAGAGCCCCAAGTCTCCCACAATTCCAATTAACCTTCACCAGTTTGACCTATTTTTCAGCACTAAAATAACACATACCCAGTTTAACACAGCTCCGCATTCAGCGCTCGAGACGTAGTAAGTCACCTTTTGTATATCTTGACATGCCGTCAATATAGTCCAGACTCAAAGTCAAGGCTGGTTTGAAGCCAAAGAGTTAGATGCATTTCAGTACTTTTTGTATGAAGTCATAGAACTGTCTATTAGGGAGATAGACAAGATCTCTAACTTTTGATTTTAAATAACGCTAAGTTGAAAAATATGGATACCTGGTAGGCACAAACAATAAGAGTTTGCAGCCTGGTTCAGGTGTGTCCAGCCACTTAGAACATGGCAAAGCAAGGTATGTTGGGAAAAAAGCAGGATTGGAGTAGCCCATTCCTGAACTAGATGTTGCATTAAAAAGGCCTATATCATGCAGTTTGGTACATCAATAAGCAACATGGGGTTAAACCACCTAGAAGTCTTTAACAGTGGAGAAAAAAAGGAAAAAAAAAAAGGTACATTCCAAAATAAGTGTTGCCCAATTGATTTGGAACATGGAAACTCCAAACATTTTTGGAACAACCAACAAATTTGTAGAATCTCCTGTAGTCTCAAAATGGCTCTTAAATACTCAATAACTGCACATTCAAACCAGAACATTTTGGTCAGGAAAAGCGATTGCTTCCTCTAAAAGTTAACTTAATTTCTCCGGGTCTGAAAGCTCATCTGCTCTACAGAACCAAACTCTGGACCAGTTTGAAAACCTGGGATTCAGTTTCCCTCCAAATTAAATATAATCCAGTTTACTGCAGTGGGAATACAAACAAACTAGATGTAAACAAAAAGTAGAGAAAAATGGTTCTTGAGATGTACCAGCTCAACCTGCTGCTGATTATCCGGATCAGGTGGTGTCCATAAAAAACAAAAAGTTTGGGGGGAGCATTTGAGCTGGTTACCCCTACAATAAATCATATTAGTGTATATAATGAGGGATTTTTAAGAGTTGTACAACTTTCTTGCTAATTTTTCCCTTCCTAACACCTGATGCCTGATCCCCAAAACTGGCATGATCATGAAAGTTTCATCTTATCAATTAACACTCCAACCACATCCAAAAAGCAAAAGAAACTTTTTGACTTCAAAAATTTAGCAGGTTAGAGAAGCAAAGTTATCCAACTATACACAAAAAATATATACATTCCCCTTACCTGGTTTCAAAAGTGCTTTGCTACATTAAATATCTGCTTCATCTGAAATTTGATCGTTTGAAAAAACATATTTGCATCCACTATTAAAAGAGTTGGATTATGTGACGACATTTAATACCCATCTTTTATTCCTATAGACCCGGTGTGACATTCTCCAGGTAATTGGGTCTCAAAAGCGCAGTGTGAAACTGAGCCAAGTAAAGGTGTCACATTTTTCAGCAATCTCGTGAACGCTAACAGAGTCTATTCTCGTCTGAATGCAGGCCAACCGTCTGATATTGATGCCAAGCACTAGTCGGTTATTTCTGGTTCTTATAGTCTCCTGCATGATCCACATAAATAACCTGTAAGAAGTTTTCCTTAAGTCTATTTCATTGGCTTTAGCCCAACTTCTGGTAATCTCTTAAACCTGAACTTTTGACTTAAATTTAATATGACACTAATTTGTATTTATATTACTATTATAATAAATATTTTTTAAACATTGTTTTTTTAGATTAAAATAAAAAATGTATGATACTTCAAAAAGGTTCACTTAACTTCCTTTCAAAATAAAAGACATCATATAAGATCATCTCAATGCAGAAATGAAGGTACTTCAATATTTTACAGTTTGTGGTGTACCAGAGCCAGAAATGTATAAGTCTAAATCGAATCACAGCTCATTTTGAACCACAAATTTTACCTAAATTCCTTGAATTTGTTTTGAAAAATAGAAATCCGCCTTCAGTATGAATTCTAGCTATGCTACCTGATCTCCGATTGATTTATCATGATACACAACGTCCACGACCGCGATTTTTGTAAGCTAAGAAGCTACAACCTTTAACGCTACGAGAGCCAGGTTCTTATGAACCGAAACTGTCAGAGCCACAAAGTTTCACCTCAAAGTTAGAAAAATACACTGTTTGAGGCCATTAACCCATTCGTTTATAGAATATAGCTTTGAAATGCTCTCTACAATTGAGTTTTTCTATATACTTTTTTATATTTTGACAATATCATATTCAAGTTCCTTTCAAAATAAAACACATCTTGTGTTTAATCAGATCCTCCAGCTGCAACAAACACGAGCTTTTCTATTGTTGTGACTTTTGTGTTCCTTCATTTTTTTTTCTTCTTTTACTAGCAATTAAAAACCTCACAACATTAGTGTAAAATCCAAATTATTTTAAAATCTATATATGTCAATGCAATAAGATTACATAACTCTGATTATAAACCCCTCTGACAGTAAATTAAACCTTTTACTAACATTTTGATATGGTAGGCCAATCTGACATTTAAAAAATCTAAACCTAAATTAAATTAATTAATTTTGAAGTTTTCTTCAAAGCCTGTGAGCCACAATGGAGGAATAAAAGAGCCACTCCGAAGCTGCCTTGAGGGATTTTTACAGCATTATGGGTAATGTAGTCCAGATCATGGTGGAGAAATACAAAAATGTGCTTCAGCGGTAGAGTGGAATAAAGTTTGACTTCTCTTACTACTTAGTTTTGTCAATTACATATTTTTCGCCACAACAGAGGGGGTCAAAGAGCCACGTGTGGCATCTGGTTCTAGACCCCTGCTTAAGATAAACCAGCATTAATGCAGTGAATCTCCTTTGCCAACATCTCCAGGCGAACTCCGATGAGCTGATGGGCAGATACCAGACATGCGCACGCTCCTGGCAGCCTCTCAGCACAAAGGAGGCCCCTCTTGTTGCCCCCTCGCCAGTAATCTGATCCACCTTCTGAGCTGGGGCTGGACTCACAGTAGTGGAAGACGACAGAGCGGCCAGCTGCTGCAGAACATTTACAAGCAAACCCTAAGCTGCTGAAATGATGTAACGCCGCACGTTCATCACAGCTGGGACGGCCATCAAAAGCAAACACAAGATTAGTTCTCAGGGAGGATCTGGGGTTAAAACCTTTCAGTGCGCATGCAGAAAGCTTGTGAAGCCCATCGGGTTAAAAACTTTCAAATACTGAAGCGACACCACAAGTTGTTGCGTTTGAAAGGAGTAGAGGCAGCATCCGAGGGCATCCTGAAAGAGGAGCTGGAGTCGGCTCCTACACCTCACCTCCAGAATATAGCTGAAAAATGACTCAAGCAGGTATAAATTTCTAAAGAAGAGCCAGGATACTTCACTGGTGCACGTTGATTCACCCCGAACCAGTTCCACTGAGTCACTACAGTCACCGACAACGAGACAGACCTGTCACAGACTGAGAGACAGACCAAAAACCAGTGAGTCAGAGCGGAAATCCTCCTCTTTCAGGGACGATCAGAGGAATCCGGGCTGGTCTTCTGGGTCAGGTGTTTCAAAACATTTTAGAGGAAAACAATCCCCTAAAAAACTAGTGTTGGACTGATAGTTCTGCTAAATGTTTACATCCCACGAGATAAGATGTCACTGCTGCCTCAGGCACAACAGTGTGAGTCAATGCCAGAGTTAATGTGTAACCATCACAAAACAAGCACATGAAGAAAACAATTGATTTTCCATCTGTGTGTCTGTTTAAATGATTAAAAATCTTACATTTATTTGACTTTTTGTGTATTATTTGGAATATAAATACTTATGCTATGCAGATTTAGAAGTTATTCCTCCAAAGCTGTGCTTAAAATGTTTACTTTTATTTGAGGTTTGGATAAAGTGAGTGGAAACTCACGGATTTGGACTTTCTTGGGGTCCAACCTGCGGACTTCCCCCTGCAGAAAATGCAGGCGCCCCTGGATCCTGCAGGATCTCCTGAAGACCGCTCCTGCCTCCACCTCGATGCCCAGGAAGATGTCGCTGGCATGCCGGGAAAGGTCTGAAAGTTGGTGGATTAAGCCGGTCAAAGTGTGACAGCTAACTTCGTCCAAGGAGGAGAAGAGCACCGGCCGTCGGGCTTTGCGTTTGCCCGGTTCTTCCCTCGCTTTCCAGCCGTCTCTCGCCGATAACCGACTCACTCGGCGCGGTTCCACAGTCCTCTGATGAAAGGGCATTTTCAAAAACACATACCAGGGACTCCACCAGGGGACAAAAAGTATTCACTGGTTCGGGAATCCTCCGCCTTAGAACAAAAGCGGCATTCCTGCTCTTTGGTTCCTCAGCCCGGCGACGTTTCCCGAAGCAGCAGACCGGAGCAGCTGAGCACCGGAGACGTTGCCTCCCATCGTCTATTCAAATTCGGGCAGACAGTGCAGGCTTGGAGGGACAAAAAAACGCCAGGAAAAGTGTGGGGAAAGTGCGAGGGAAAACCCGGAACTACTACAACCACCTGTGGAAACTGGAGCGGGAGCCGGTTACCTGCTCCGAGCGCGCGGGCGGAAAGAAAACAAGGAGCGGAGTTTAAATAGGAAAATACTACGGAAGACCCCGAGGGTCAAAAGGGGAAAAAAACTTTATTAAAAAAAATACAGCTTTTGTTCTATGTACAAGTTAAGAATACGATTTAAACATCTTATTTGTTTGTGTATTATAAATGTAACTCTTTTTTTCTGTATATTAATTAATTTATTTATTTATTCAGTTATTTATTACTATAGCATCAATAAAATAATGACTAAAATAATGACTTGATCCTACAAAATAAAATACTTTTTTATCCTTTTATAAAGTTGTAAATTATCATAACTGACTTTCTAAATTGAAATTTCATATTTTGTGTGAATGATTTACATGACTTCTTTTTTTCTATTAATTTATTCAGATATTCATCGGCATATGAATTATGATCACACGATAATGAATTGAATCTACAAAATAAGAGACTTTGTTTTTTTATCCTTTTATAATTTCACAAATTATAACAGATTTTCTAAATTGAGTTTTATAATACATTATTTAAATGGCTTGATTTGAACCAAATTCATGTTTATCTCTGACAAGTGTGTGTTTCCATGTGTATGTCTATCAATGTTTGTAGTTATATGTGGGTTTCTGAAACTAAAGACTTACTTATAAGAGAGGAAATAAAACTGTAAAGATACTGGGTGCACTGGGTGTAGTATGATCTAAGGGTTAGAGGTGAGAATTTATAAGGTTTTAAGTTGTTCTGACTCCCTTTTGGGTGTTATATATTTTTTATTATCTCATCCTATGTTTCCTTTTAAAATGTCTAAAATAAATTATTTGCCAAGCTTAGATTTTTAATATATAGTATATTTTTGAACGGTTAGATTTTAAGATGCAAACTAGCATTGCAAAGTAATCAAATATAAGTTGATGAAATACAGTTTGAGTTCCCTTTAATATAACAAACTTTCAAAATAAAAGTGCTTTATTTAAAAAAAAGAAATGTTTTTTAAGGGTAATCTTTGCAAACAGAATCAGGTTATTTTAGTGACTCACACCCTAAACTTTTTTTTTTATAACAGAAGAACAAACAGGGGTGTTTTACTATTTGCATTGTCATCATTACCTTCACCTTTAGATAAACAATAGTGAGGAAATCAGTGCGCCCCCTAGTGCCTGACAATGTTTTCCAATTGCTAGATTCCTCCAATAGTTTAAAGAGTTGCTCAACAGATTAGATTTAATTACTAAAATGGATGGACAGTTAAGGCCCCCTTCTGGCTGTAATGACACCCCCACCATGTGATTCATTGAAAGAAAAGGTTTTATCAGACATTTGTGAATAAATATCCGTATTTGTCCTTCCTTTCGCAGAAAAGGAGGCAGCAAGTAAGTCAAAGTCGGTGAGTGTCACTGTCAAGGCCTTCAATTTCAGTCAAAATAACTCATTGTTTTTGGAAATATCAAATATTCTCCAACAATATTTCCATTGCAAGGGGAAAATAAATGGTACAGAATTTGAGTTAAACATTAGTAAGACAAGAAAATAGCTTTAGATCCATGTGTGCAGATGAAACCAAAAACAAAGAAAATGAGCAAACAGTTGTATAGATGAAGTTTAATCAAGATTAAATATATGCCCAAAGAGATCTTCCAACTTAAAGAGACAAAAACAATAAAAAAAAAGAACTTCTGTAATTTCTAGAGCCAAACTTCAACTCATTATGGACTCAAATCTGGGCCACAACTGAACTCTGTACCCTCTTATTATACAGTGCATGGATATGCAACACCACCAGCCTCTTTCCACATTTTAAAACCCATATATAAACTCATTTGTAGAATTACAAACATACAAAAGTCAAGCAAATCAAAACACTTAAAGAAAACACACAAGTGGACAGGAATGATGCTCAATTAAGCTAAAAATTAATTTGAGAATTACGAAACGCGATGTGTTCCTGCTTTTCTCTTAACTTTGCTGAAAAAATGCAAAGAAAGTATAGTGGGAAAACAATGTCTTTTGAACACCAAATGAACACATTCCCCATGAAACCAATGTCCTTCAGAGAGCAGTTTACTAGAACAGGTGAGGCTGTCAGCCAAAAACACAAGGTCGGACTTCTCGCAACTTTATTCACAACAGATGACGATTCACGACAGTGTGACAGAAAACCACGAGTTCCTGAACTGGGCACAGACGTAACAGTGTCATGACCTGCAAAATGTGGATGTTAGTGTGATTTTTTTTCCTCTTCTTTTCTTTTAATCGGCACTTTTGTGAAAGTAATAAATGCAGTCAAAAGTGAAAACCAAAAAATTGAAGGTTTAGATGCTTTTTTGTGCGAGTTTGACCGAGAAACAAACTGAAACAAATTTAGATAAAAATAAAAATCTTTTTTTTTTTAGACTGAGATCCTTTGTGGTTACTATCACTTTATCACATGCATGTTATTTTGGTTTTGAACACCCATGTGACTTAATTACTCCTTAATTTTCCTTCACAACACTATCAAGTCATAAAGGTGAGAATGAGTCCTGCTGCTGCTCAGTAATTCTCTCATATCTTCATTTATGTAAGATGCCAAAAGAATACAGTAACACACTCCCGTTTAACAACAAAAAGGAAGATTTAGGTTGTGTACACTGGTGTTTTTAATGTGCAGAAGTACTCTGTAAAAGGCATAGTGTTATCATGAAGGACATTTGCAGTATTCTCAACATCCTCTGCATTTTTCTGCAGGATGGTCAACCACCAGTTCCTTACAACAGGAAACACCGGTTCAAAGTGTTTGACCTGCTAAGTTTCCACCGGTCAGGCGAAGGCGATGGTCCTAAAAGCCCAGGAGGGAAAGTAGTCGAATACAAATCAACAGCATATCCGTTCAGCCTGGAGATAATGAATGCAGCAAAGACAGGAAGTGATTTCACAACAGGAACGCACACTTCTTTTCCGCAGGTTTGATGACGGGATGTAGCATAAGTGAAAACTGGAGAACACACACACACATACAGGAGGAGCATTTTTGCTGAAGTAGAGGCTCCAGTTTTGTCTCTTTGTCACCCTCTGGTGGTTTATCAGATCATTCACACACACAAACACAGGCTGCCTTCACACATATATCTCCATTTGCGCACACACACTCTCCATGGATCTCCCACTGTCTATTCAGGCTTATCTGGTGTAGTAGACTCGGTAGTAGACACTCTTGGAGCGCCAGAGTGAATAGGAGTTGTCAAATTTGAGCAGGTACACTCCACGGCCGGGGTACTGGTGGCTGCCAGCGTATACCTCTTCATGACAGTCCCGCCGGTACACTGGCACAATCTCATCCACTTGAGGCTTCCCTGCTTCTTTCTTTGCCTTCTCCTCTTCGGTGGGAGGATCGCCTGTGACCACAAAGACAGCACGACATTAACAAAAGAGGAATCTTAAAATGAATCCCGAGTAGATTCAATTAAGCTCACCGTCTTCATCTTCATCCTCGTCGCTGGACTCTGACACGTGGACGCTGACCGAAGCAGAGGCCGAGTCTGTCCACTCGAAGAACACCCCAAAGCCGATGTCATAATAGTCTGTGGCAAACTCCCAGAACAAGTAGGAGCCCTCCTCGTGGGTGGGGACGCGCACCGTCACCACCTCACCGCGTCCCACCGTGATCACGCTGTCCGCATCCTGACGGATTTTCTCCTTGAAGTCTTTGATCTGCGGCCGTGTCCACATGGATGGAGCTGCTATCACAGGTGTGGGGTCCGCTGTGATCCAATAACAACACAGTCCGTGTTACAAAAAAATGATCCTACTTACTGTATGTTCTGAAACTTTAACCAGCTTTTTGTCCTTCCTGCCTTCCAGCTCATGTCACCAAGGACACAGCATCAAGTTTCAGGTTTGTGTGCAGCTCATCTCTCTACCCCAGGGGTGTCAAACTAAATCGCACAAGGCGTCAAAATCCAGAGCACACCTCAGGTTGCGGGCCAAACGGGATAAACATTTACTGAAAACTTAATTTTTAAAACGTAAAATTTTAATATAATTATGAACTAGATGTATAGCATTACCGGCGATAACGCTGGTGTGAATGTTGTAAGCAAAATTTGGCCGCTGAAGATGGTAGTGCTGATAACTGAAGATGCTGAAATTAATAGCTAAAAACGCCTTTTAGCCAGCTAAAATATTAGCCTACCGGTAACTCTAAAACAGCCAAAAAAACTACATCAAAGCGCTTAAATTAGCTAAAACAGCTAACATGTAGCTGAAATATTAGCTAAACTCCAAAACAGCCTAAAAAACTCAAAAAGAAAAGCCTAAATTCACCAAAACAGCTAGCATGTAGCTGAAATGTTAGCTAACCTCCAAAAGAACCTAAAAAATCTTAGTAAATGCCAAAAAAGTCCAAAAAGCTAACAGAATGCCAATTTTTAAAACTTTCAAACCGTAACTTTGTAACATAATTATGAATAATAAAAAGGAAGGAATATTATTCCAGAATAAATCAACTTAAACTCTCAATAACTTTCAATATTTTACTCTCCATAAGAATATATTTTATAAAAATTATACAAGTCAGAAATAAGCACAAAATAATATTGCGCCATTAATAACAATAGAATAAAATGACTTTTTTTTTTTTTAAAAAAGAGAGATCACCAACCTAATAATGGGCCGTTCTCTGACACCTCCTCAGCTGGCTCAGGCTCAGGCTCTCGGTCCAAGCTCTCCGAGTACGAGTCTGACTGGCCTCCATTGACTGTTGGAGCTTCCTCACTTGACAGTGGCAAGGAGGAACACAACGGCCCTGCTGTCGAGGCCGGGATAAGATCCCTGCCGTTAAAGCCGCTGGATTGTAGGGAACCATGCAGAACCGAGTCCGTCTGGTGCTGCTGTCTCTGTAGGGCCGCCTGAAACGAGTGAAGAGAGATCAAGCATTTTGAAGCATTTATTCATTAAAAAAAAAATCTAGACATCTCTACTGTGCAGCCTACCTGCTGCTGTGCCAGCTGGACTTGGTAGAGCTGCTGCATGTACTGTTGGTAGTGCTGCTCTTGAAGCTGGCGGATCAGACTGATCTGCTGCTCGGGGTTGTTGGGGTACTGCTGTGCAGCGTACTGCTGGAACTGCACCGCCGTCTGAGCGTTCAATGCCGCCATTATCTGTTGTCTGGTTAAAGTGGCGGACGAGTTAGATTACCAAAGATTTTTGCCTCACAGATATACGTTTTGAGAAGAAGAAGAAAAAAAAAAAAAAGACTTACTTCTGTTGTTCAATTCGCAGCCTCTCTTCCTCTGCCAATCTCTGTTCCTCTTCTTCTCTTCTCAACCTTTCCTCCTCTTCAAACCTCCGTCTCTCCTCCTCCAGCCTCTGTCGCTCCCTCTCCTCTTCCTCACGCCTCAGTCGCTCCTCCTCTTCCCTCCTAAGACAACAAAATAAACAAATAAAAAGGTTAAGGTGAGCTTTAATTCTGCAGAAGATATGTAAATCTATTAAACCCTTACTATTCATATTTTTTTTAATTTAGAAACATAATGCATGACAGGTTTGCAAATGCAAATCAAGTTAAAAAAATTATTGCTGTATAAATGTTTTTTAGCAAAATATTAAAAAGAAACAAAGAAAAATAATTAAGATATGCAGACACATTAAATTTCAAGAAAAAAGTGTCTAAAAATTGTAGCAGGAAAGTATGAAGAACTACATGATGTGAAAAAATAAGCTGATTGAGTTTAAATCAAATGCAGGAAGCCATGTCAGAGATCTGAGCAGACAAAATGGGTCTGCTTGTTGCCAACTTACAAAAAACTATTGCAAACTCATGTATTTTGGGTTTTTTTTTCCCAGTTAACAAAACATCAAATAAATTCAAATGACCATCAGAATAACTAAACGACAGATTTAAGGCCATAATTGTAATAGTTACATGGGAAAGTGTAAAGAATAAAAACAAGTAACATTGTAAAAATTCAAAATAAAAAGCCCTCACCTTCTAAATTTAAACTAGGAAGCATCACATATAGACTTCCAGGAATCACCTCAGAAGACTGGAGCCTTTTTCCATCAACTTCCATGTTAAAAATGTTAGATTTTAACACTTCAAATAAATGTATGCGCAGGTTTCAAAATATGATATTTATCGCTTTACTTGCATTATAAGTCAAATGTGTACATTATCGGACAGTTATTTGACTGGCAGGCAATGGACTCATGGGTGGACCAATAAAAGTCACGCTATACTTTTCACTGCCTCATCACACTTTTAAGAAATGTTGAGGTGAGTAGACAAAACTTTAGGGTTCACTTTTACCGTTCAAAATTTTAAGTCAGAGTTTATCAATATAATCTAGTCTACTTGCGCAAAAACATATCCAGAAAAGTCAATCTTTTTAGCATAATATAAATCCAAGCTTCTTACCTTTTCCTCTCTTGCTCCTCCTTCTCAATTTTGTGTGAAGTGACATAAGGAGCAAAGAGGTTACAGCACTTATTGAGTAGCTTAACAAACTCGATCATAGCCTCCTCTTTTTCCATGTTACCCAGAGAAGCCCACTCTTTTCTGTAGACAAAACAAAGATTATTATATTATCTTGCATTAAATCAAAGACTTTTAGAATAGAAAATTTGAGGAAGAGATAAACAGATTTATAAAGGTTTTAAGAGCTTTAAAACATAAAAAGAGGATGGTTTTAGATTTCATTCCTACTTGCTCACAGACACAAAAAAAAATCAATACGTTTTGTTGGATTACCTTCGGTCGTTGCCAAGGACATCAAAAAAGCCGACCTCAGGCGAGGCATCTGGATTGTAAGGGCCGAGCAGCACCTGTTTGTGCAGAGCCACCAGGCGAAGCTTCTCTTCATACGTTGGGTGGAAAGCCTTCCCATCTTTGTCTAAAAGGGGAGAAATATGTGGAAAGGAGGACAGTCAAAATCATGTCCATCAACTGGACAAAAGAAGAAAGTTTAAAAAAAAATGTATTAAACGTTTAACAATATAGTACATTTGAGACTGTATAAAATGCCTTTTAATTTTTTTTTAAGTCATACAATTTTTAAAGCAATTGATGGTTTATGGTGAAGAGTACAGAACACTCAAAAAAAGAAACAATCTGAGGAACAGTGATCTTTACATTTTTGAGTAAGATGAAGCAAAACTATTCCAAAATAACAGTTGTGACAACAGGCAGCAATTAACGCAATAAATAAAACGTGTAGTTTCAAACTCAAACCTGTTTGCACTTATCGCAACCACTCTTCTCCGAAAAGGCTGTCAAACAACTCAACAGTTAGGATTTCTCAAGTTTTCAAACGATGGTTGCGGTGTTTGTCCACCAAAGTGTGTTAATAAAGTTATGTAAAAAAAAATAGACATGCAAAGCAAACATACAAATTGTAGAGGACATGGGAGGGGCCTTGTGGATTCAGGAAAAAAAATGTAATTCCACAACTTCCCACAAATGTGGCAAAACAATCCATTTTTAAATCCGATTAAATATTTTGTTACAAAACGAGGCTAACACAGGCTGCTTTATCGCAGAAAATCTTGATAGGCGGAAAGATTAAAGCTCCTCATCAGCTTCGATGAATGAGTTCATTGGTTGTTGTGGAGACAGTTTTACAGCTGTAGTTCATTTAGATATGGAAACCCCGTAAAGACCAGTAAATAACAACAAAAATTGTATTTTTTGATAGATATGTTTGTTAGCAACTGATTAGCAAGAAAGCTAACACTGGAGCTGACAACAGTCCTGACAGCTAGCCGCTAATATGCTAACAAGCCAGAGGTCAGTTACCCTAATTAAAGCACTAAGGTAGAAAATAAACGCTTCTTTGAGTTAAGTATTTGTACTTCTTATAAATTAAACTTACCTTTAAAAAATTTCAAGGCCATTCCGTACAGCTCCTGCAGAGAAAAGCTCCATTTCCTTTCAATCGCCTCTTTGGCAGTCTCCCCATCCTCGCTAGCGACGCCGGGCTTGTCCGCCTCCGGCTCGGGGTAAGCGGGCTCCGGCGCCTCGCTTTGGCTCTGGTCGCCCTCCGGGTCCGGACTGAGAGTGAGGCCATCGATGGAAACTTCGAGCCGGCTGGACGTAGCGCTGTCGAGGTCGCCGCTCTGAACCTCTGTCGCCATCATGTAGACTGTCAGCTGAAGCGGCCACGTACCTACTTCCGTTTAGGTTTGGCGGAAGTTCCGGTTTTTGTTTTTTTTCTAACTAAAAGTATATGGTGACGATTAAATTCGCATTAATTTGCTACAAATACACGTCATTCAAAATATATAGTTACTTTACATGTTTTAAAATTATTTTGAATGACATTTAATACGGATTATGACTTTTTTGTATCCACTCACAGTATTGTTTTTAATACTTAAAACGCGTGTTCATATTCCTGTGTGTCAGGATTGGTTATGTGAAAAAAAAAATCAGTCTAGGACTATTGATATTAAAAGTCTAAAAATTGTATGGAACATAAACTAAAAAGGAAAAAATGAAATTTTGGCTCTGTGGATTTTTCTGAAAGAAAAATGGCAATAAATCTTAACATTTGCAATTAATTACATACATTTATGAGGGAAAAAAATGTCTGCGATGAGCATTAAAGCTATTTGTGAAATTTGTGTAAAAAACACATAAAATGTTGTGTGTCAATGCCAAATAATTTTATATTGCTGTTACACTATAGGCAGATTTTTTCTTCAAGAAATAAATACAAATAAACAATTAAAATTACATACATTCACAAAGGTTGCTGTTACAGATAATAAAAAAGTAAAAAATAAAAATATAAAAACAGGAATTGTCTTATTTTTGTGCTATATGTCTAAATAACTAAAGCTTTAAGTATTATCCAATTGATTTGTTAAATAAATGTACAACGTCGGGGCTCAAACTGGATAAATCCCTGATTATTTTTCTAATGTATAAATCAAAACTAAAGCAAGTAAATAAATGCAAAAGTGATGGAAATAAATCCAAATGTTTAAAAAAAATGTCCAAACTTACAGACTGAGTCACAATTGCAAAAAAATTACTAAAAGTTCCCTATCTAAAATCTGAAGATTTAAAAAAAATAGAAGAACAACAATAAATTCATTGGAAAATGCTTAAATACAAGAATTGATATGCAAACTTTCAAGAGAAAGAAAAAATGTGAAAGACAAACTAAAAATGAAACAGTAATAAATTGACAGAATAAAAGTAAAATAAATAACAAAAATGTGCAACAAAAATAATTAAACACATCTGTAAGCAGCGATGTTTTAGCTCAATTTTAATGTATAATTTCACAATGTAATCAGTAATTTGTTGAAAAGTTTAATGTGCGAGTGGGTATTTAGATGACTGTTTACATTTATATTGACGGTTGAATTTTATTGTATTTCACTTGTTTGAGGTCTGCAGACGAAAACTAGCTTTGGCTATAAACTGGTGTGAAGCATCTTTTATGTTTTTTGCACATGTCCTTGTTAAATAAACTACAAATAACCACTGACTAACTCACCGACATTTCAAGCCAAAAAATGAAGATATAAACAATACAAACAATACATTTGACTTTTGTATTGTTTTGAAAAATGAAAAACAACTATAAGTGTTGCAAAATGCAACATTTGGCTTCTCTTTGATTGAGTTTGAAAGATTTTTAGTGTCAAAGTGCCTCTGTGCAAGATATTAAACAACACTGCTATCATCTTTCCTTTTGCATTTAATATGCTTTCCAAGACACTATCCAAATAAGACAAATTCCAATTTTACAAACAAACAAAGAATCTAGTTTTCTATTAAACATTTCCCAGATATAATAAAGCGAAAAGCATTTGTGCGCCTTTGCAACGATCACACTCCTGTGTTACAGGAAGCTCCATTAAACACATTCAAGTTTCCTGAATCCTTCTCAAATACACAAAGTCCACAGTCAAATGAAAGGCCAATAGGACAGTTGCCAGTGTCACATATGTCTGCAAAGTTGTGAGGATTATTTGTCATGTGTCTGTGGGAAAATCCTTTCTGGCAGGGTAAAAAAAGAAACATAGACTGCCGAATCTTTAAATGTGTGAATATTCCTGTTTTTTTTATTTCACGGTCCACAGCTCTCTGTCATGACCAATATAAAGCAGGAACTTCAACACCTGGATTTTAGCATAGCAATCAAGTTTGTCCTGACAGGCAATACCCAATTAGGACCCCCAGACAGGGCAACTTCTCAACTGCGAATGTTCTAACCAACAGGCACATCTTACCTGAGTAAAGATCCAAGTGTCAAAAGTGCAGAGATCAATAAACGCAGAGTTGTTCGCAACATTTTCTCAAAGTCAACACACTCCTGGCAAAGATAATTCACTTTCTTGTGAAGCATTTTCAAAATAAAACTAATAAATCAGTCATTTTTTACCTGTATCTACCCAAAAATATCAATCAAAAATAATATGTACATTTAAAAACAAAAATAATTCAATTTGATTGACAAAAAATAAAGTTTTAATATATTTCTAAACACATGAAAACCCTGAGCTCTGTTGATCCCCTTTGATCCATTCAAAAAAATAAGTGCCCACTCATCAGGACTTTTTACAACTAATTTGTGTATTGAAATTCACTTTTTTTTTTTTGCATCTGAAGGCTTGATTTCCTTTAAGCTGCAGATCAACCATAGATCGTCTATGTGATCAACATGGAGGAGGTTGATTTGGGAAGAGCATGAGGCCGGCTGATCCTCCTTGAAGAAGTTTGACTTCCTAAATTACTTCTGTTTGCACATTGATCTATTTTTTCCACCACAGTTTTTGTCCCTACATGTTTCAAAAAATGTTTTCTTGGAAATTTTCTGTGTAATTGGGACAAACTAATATGCTTCAGAAACCATTAATAAACCCAAATGCAGAATAAATATTTGGAGATCTCTGGCTGGACATAAAGTTCTTCAATTACTGTCATAAAAGTCATTTAAAGGCGCACATAATTTCTGATCTTATGCCAAATTTCTCTTCAGATTTTTAGACTTTTGTCCCAAATATTTATCTGCTCTTCCCACATGGAATAAATGTTTTTTCTGCAAATGTGTATTGAGGCCTCAGCTCACGTTAACCCCGTTTTAACAGGCCCGCAGTGGCTGCCTCGCTCCAGGTGTGATGCTTTCACACCTCGGGGGTCCGCAGACGTCTGAAGTCGCTGCGCAGTCGCTGTTGTGCCAGCCGGCCCGGATGGTCGGCCCATTCACACATCCGCTCGGTACCACCTTTGATCGCGGCTGGGATATAACCCCCAGCGAGCGCACGGCTCACAGTCAGCGACTGCATCTCGGAGAGGAGGAGGACCATGTCTGCGGCTAGTGGGAATTTGCGCGTCCGGGACCTAAACCGCTTCCAGATGCTCCACGAAGGGCCCCCGCACGTGACCCGCATGGTGAGCTCAGGTGAGTGACCAACAGATCTGAGCTGTCCCAACATTTTTATATAACTCTCAAAAGAAAGATTCCATCTTTGAGCTGATCTTCTGCGTAATTTACGCACGAGTTCTGTTCCATGTTCGCGTAATTTACGCACCACTTCTGTTCCACGTTTGCCCCCTGAAGCTGAATTCTGTCCTATTCTCTTTAAATCACAGATTTTGGATCCTCAGATGTTACAAACTACTTTACCACCATAAATTCTGCACCAAAAGAGGATAAATCCACGAGCATAATGACGCACAGGAGAAAGAGGACCAACTTTACCCAGCAGCAAATTGAAGTGCTGGAAAAAGTTTACTCGGACACAAAGTATCCAGACATCTACCTGCGAGAGCACCTGGAGGCTCTTACTGGACTGCCAGAATCCAGGATTCAGGTAGGGATCCGTTTAAAGGAGATTTTTGTGCCAAAAATGTCACTTTAACACTAAATGTCTGATTTTAATTTATTATTTTAGGTTTGGTTTCAGAACCGAAGAGCCAAGTCTCGCAGACAGGTTGGATCTTCAGTCTCTAAGGTCTCAAACACAACAGGAGGGGTCACCTTCAGCCAAATCCAGAGCAGAATGTCATCTCAAAAAGGTAATTTCATCATTCTATTCTTCAATTATTTTCCTTTCAGATTAAGTAATTTATTTTTTTCAATATGTTCTACTGTTTTTCAGCTCATGAGCAGAACATCCACAATTCTGAGATGCAAAGGATTGGAGCATTTAAAGCAGATGATAGTTTCATGTCGCTTATTCACCAAAGCACTGTGGATCCTCACATGACCGGACTTCCAAGGAATTCCAGCTGTTACACCCAAAAGTCTTCATCCTGCTTCTATGATACAAAGGGCACCGGAGTGCAGCAACACAAGCCTGCCGTCTCCAACCCGAGCTACCATCTCTATCCCACCCACAATGAGCATCAAGTCAAAAGTGAGGCCAACAGGTCGGATTCCCAGAGTCCCAAAGTCTTGGTGGAGTACGACAACTTCCCACCTAATAAAACCATCGGGCCGGAGATGAAAATTGTGATTCCTCCGATCCCCAGCAGCTTCACAAGATCATCTCCCAAAGATAATCATCAAATGCAGTTTCCACCAATAAGAGCTTCAGGTGAAGGACTCGGCCACTTCTCTCCCATTCAAAACATGGAACTACAGAACATTTCCGACTCAGATTCCGATTGGGAACAGGAAGTAATGGCCGGCTTCAGCGACTTCTGCGATCTTTGAGACATAAAACCTACGAAAGTCTGTATTTATTATAAAACGGTAATAATATTCATGACTGTATTTGTATTTTTTTAAAATTGTGTTTGAAATAAAAAGAAAAAAAGATCAACTTTGCAGCATTATGTTTAATAAAAAAGGAGGGAAACGTTTATTTACAGTTGAGGCATTTTCATGTACAACTTTACAAAGCTGAAAAACAAATCCCGAAAGAAAACAAACTTTTGGGGTCTGGGGAGGTGATGGGGATGCAGGCTTTAGGTTGGGGTGGGGGCAGCAGCCATGCCAGATGTGGTAATGCTAACATCTTAAGATAGTAAAAGGCATCAAAATTTACCCAGAGATCTCGCTTACAAAAATACAAAAATCTCTTTTAGTGCACACAAAATTACAAAAAGCCTTTTCTGAATACGAGGCAGAAATGTTAAGATTCTATTAATTAGAGATATTGTACAATTATCTACAATAAACTTTTTTTTTTTAAACATTCTTTTGCTTCCTGACAGAACACAAACTTCGTAGGAAGAAACAGTTTTCTCAACATACACAACTACACAAAAAAATAAATAAATATGAACAATAAAAACTGTTAGAATGGATGTTTGGCACATTGGAGACCTTAGCGTTTGTTTCTGTTAGTTGCACAAACATTTCCCGTGAAATAAAACTGATGGGTAAAAACAAGAGCATCTTTTCGTCCCTCTGTTCAGATGGAAGGTGGCGGCGTGCCTCCGTGCGCGTGGAGGGGGAAGACGCTGGTGCTCAGACTGCATTGGTGTTGTTGGCAGCGAATGCGTGGAGATTTCCCAGTTGACTCAAACCGCTCTGAATGTGAGCGACGTGGATTTCTACGTTGTTCTGAAAGCAACTGGAAATACGCAAGACCGTTACTAAAGACATGAAAAATTAATGTACGGAGTGGTGCTGCCACAAACGATAATTTTATTAGTCTTATTATTATTTTTTCATCTAAATCGACTAATCTGGATGTAATGCAGACATCTTAACCATCATTAGCTTTAAACCAACTAAAAACAAGATATGTAGCATCACCTGTGATAATGCTAACGTGAATGCTGGAAGCTGAATTTGGCTGCTGGGGATGCTAATGCTGATAGCTGAAGATGCTGAAATTGATAGCCAGCTAAAACATTAGTTAGATGTCAAGGTGGCCTAAAAAACTAAAAAGCCTAAATTAGCCAAAACAGCTAGCATGTAGCTGAAATATTAGCTAAACTCCAAAATAGTCTAAAAAACTGAAAAAAAAAAAAAAATCCTAAATTAGCCAAAATAGCTAGCATTTAACGGTAATATTAACAAAACTCCAAAATAGTCTAAGAAACTGGAAAGAAATCCTAAATTAGCCAAAATAGCTAGCATATAGTGTAAATTTAGCTAAACTCCAAAATAGCCTAAAAAACTGGAAAAAAAAAATCCTAAATTAGCCAAAATAGCTAGCATGTAGCAGTAATATTAACAAAACTCCAAAATAGTTTAAAAAACCGGAAAGAAATCCCAAATTAGCCAAAATAGCTAGCATGTAGCGGTAATATTAGCTAAACTCAAAAATAGCCTAAAAAACTGAAAAAAAAAAACAATCCCAAATTAGCCAAAATAGCTAGCATGTAGCGGTAATATTAGCTAAACTCAAAAATAGCCTAAAAAACTGAAAAAAAAAAAACAATCCCAAATTAGCCAAAATAGCTAGCATGTAGCGGTAATATTAACTAAACTCAAAAATAGCCTAAAAAACTGAAAAAAAAAAAATCCCCAAATTAGCCAAAATAGCTAGCATGTAGCGGTAATATTAACAAAACTCCAAAATAGTCTAAAAAACCGTAAAGAAATCCTAAATTAGCCAAAATAGCTAGCATGTAGCTGTAATATTAGCTAAACTCCAAAATAGCCTAAAAAACCTTATTAAACAGTCCAAAAAGCAGGCAGAATGCAAATACAACATTCAACTTTACTACAATCTGACTCCATATAATATAAAGTAATGACTAATAAACTATTATTTGTCGACTATTTCAATAGTCGATTAGTCAACTAATTGTGGCAGCCATAATAAGGAACTAAAAAAGGAAAAGAATCTACCTGAGGTTGGATGGATTGACGGAAGCCTTGATGTCATTCAGGGAGTCTGTCAGAGATTTAAACTCAAATGAGTTCAGATCCCCTTCATCTGCCAGACACTGAAACGAACCAGGAGGTCAGATAAACAGGAAATCAACTTCATAAAAGGAATTGTTTCTGCTTCCTTCAGCTGCAGAACTTGGGAAGCATCCTCCACCTTTATCTGTAGGAGCAGAGCGGTGAGGCGGGAGACGAGGCTCGTGAGGCTGGGGTTCGTGACGGTCTGCTGTCCGTCCCACTGCGAGTTGTTCATCTGGACCATCTGCTGGGCTTGCTCTTCGCAGCGCCGCCGCAGCTCCGTGGGATGGTCGGCCGGAACCATTCCCTGATCCGGAGCAAGCTGGACAGACGGACATTTACAGTGAATGCTCTACAGCGTCTGTCTTTTTTTTTTTTTTGCGAGAATATAACAATGAGCACAATTCGAAGGTCAAAATCCAAGTTTGGTGTGTTTGTAAACACTTAATATCGTTTAAAATTAGGGCTTAGGTGGCGATCAGATTCGATTCACGAATCAAGCTCAATGAATCAAACCCCAATTCCTACTTTTTTGCATGATGTTTTATTCCTATGTGTATGTCTTTTTACTGGATGATGAAAATTGAAATTATTTTGTACTAAATCCCAATTTATGCTTTTATTTAGTACAAGAGATCAGAATCAACAAAACATATAAAAACAAATATTTAAATATAAAGAAATATTGTTACTCATTTATTTTTTGTCAAGCAGTAATATACCGGTAAATTAAAAACATTGTTGTTTTTCTTATCATTTATCACAAAACCTAAAAAAATGCTCTCCACAGTTTTCTATCCTCTTAAGTTCTTCAACATGTTACGTTCTAAGCCTTACTGCCATATTGGTGCAGAGCCCATATGAAAAAAATTATTATTTTTTCCCTGGCAGAATCGGATGATTCCCGTTGAATACATCCACACTTCAGTTGTGTAGTGCAGCATTTCAGCGTGAGGCTGCGTTTCTCCGCTTCAAGATCTGCTGAATTATGTTTATTGCGTCAACTGTTGAAGAGTTACCATAACCAAAAGGGTGTGAACACTGAAGCTCCGGTGTTGAAGCAAATTTATTTTTACCAGACGTTACATCAGTGAGTGAAACTTCAGTCTCAGTTTATGAATGGAAAAAGGCTCTTGCTAGTCTTACTTTGAAAACCGGAAGCTTCATCGACATGAATTTTTGTTTACTTCCGGTGACAGTAGCGCGGCTCTTTCTGTTTTGTTTTAGTTCATAAACTTAATATCCAACATTGTTCTGCATTTCAGAGCAAAAATACATCTTTCCAAGATTATATTTGACTACACTGTACTATATTTATAAAAATTGCGAATCAGCGATCTTGGACATCACAAATATTCAGACTTGAATTTTCAGGAGCAGATCACAAATAAAATCATATGTCTCGTACAGAAATGCAGATAGAGAGATCACATTTTTGCTAAAGCAACTTCATGATAAAAATCCCACATGAAATAAAAATTGCCACAAAGTAGCTTTTCAAATCAGGATTGTTTTAACTTGCCTGAAGTTTCTGAGTAAATCTCATACATTAATTTCAGGTTTAACTCTAAGGTTCCTACAAGTTTCTTCAACTTAAATTTAAGACTTTTCAACCTTTTTAAGGCTATAAATATAAAAAATCAAGACCTTTTCACACTATTTCCACATTTAATTAATTATACCCCACGTTATGATCTAAACTGTATCTTCTTATCTTGTTGTCTGTGATGCTTTAGAGCTCTTCTGGACCACAGTGTTTATTTACATCATTTAGTCAAAATAATCTCGGTTGAAAATTTTGATTTTTGACATGAAATGCAAGAAGCGGCACAGTTTTTCAAAATTCAAGAGTCCTGCTCTAAAATGAAAAATTTTACATTTCAAATTAAAACATCAGCATGAGAAACATTTTTGCTGTTCAAATTGTAAACCAGCTGCGATATGTTGCAGGGAATGCAAGAATCAGTTCAAATGATTACGATTGGATTGCCTATTAAATCATCAGGGTCCTTTGATTGGTCAAAACATGTGAAGAAAAAAAACTACTTCCTTTTCAAGGAAGTCTTTCAAATAGTGAGACTGGATGGGATGAACTTACGTCGCAACAGAACTGTTGCACTTCGTGAAACACTTTGTTCAGATCTTTGTTAAGCTGGTCCAGCTCCAGCACAGTGACAGCATATCGCTTCTGGAAGTCCAGGTCGATGGGCATCGCGTACGACTTCTGAAAACAAGAAGCACGAATGAAGTTGAGTCTAAACACATTAAACAGTTTGCAGTCATTCGGTGAGGATCGTACCAGTCTTTCTGCCTCTGTGTTCATTTCTTTTAAATGCTTGATGTGCTCTTTCTTTATCATCAGGATTTTAGACAGCCTGGTCTGAAAACAAACAAACAAACAAAAAAAAGTTATTAGAACAAGCCAAGTTTAAAAAAACAAAAAAAAAAATCTCTAATTTCATTTTACTAGAAGGGCTTACAACTTGAACCAAGAATTTAACAGGAAATCCTCCGAGTGTTTCTCCCTCAGAACATGAGAGTTTGTTCCTCCATGGTGATTGGCTCATAAGAGGATCATTGTCCTGAGAGGAAATAAAAATGAGTCTGATTAATAAATCTTACCAAGCAATTTACATGAAGAACAACAAAAATAAATGAAGGTTTACTGATAATTTTAATAGAGAGTTTGTAAAAAAAAAATAAAATAAAATAGCAGCCAATAATACTTTAATTTGATTGAAGCTAAGATTACCATGTGGACTGGAGTGGTAACGGACGGATACGCCGCTCTGGGCGGAGTCATGAGGTTCTGCATGTACCGCGCTGACCGGTGCTTCTGAGCGAAAGCTGAGATGGGCATGGTTTCGTTAGGTTCGTTGCTCTGGGAAAAAAAAAAAAACAAATTATTAGATCAGGAGCTTCAGAGCTTGTGGTGACAGTTGTTTTGGTGAAACTGTTTACCAAAACTTCGTAATCAGGCACGGTGTGAGTTCCCAGGCCACTGCGGTCGAAGGTGACGCGATACGTGGCGGCGCTTGTGTCGACTGCATCGATCTGTCCGGTAAACAATCCATCGTGGACGCCTCGGAGTCGAGCTGGAAAAGCAGAAAAATATTTTCAAACTTGTAACTTTTCAAAGCCGAAAAAAAAAATCAAATTTACCACATTTTCCAAAAAAAAAAAAACTAATATCCTTCTTTCAAATCATTAAAAATATTTTTTCTCTGTAGTTTAATCATTGTTCTTAACTTAAAATGCTTTCTTTAGTTGAAGCCCATTGGAAGTCAGGAGGATTTCAGCTCATTTATGTTGATCTCACCTGTGACTTTAGTTCCTATGATCAGAGGCAAAGGGATTTCCTCAGGAAGATCTTTGCAGTTTGACAAATCGGATAGTTTTCTCTGCTGCAGGAGACGCATTTTTTGCCGCTTCTGTCTCAGCGCCGTTCGCTCTTCAGCAAAAAATGCGGATGAACACCTGGAATCATGTTTTTGAGGGGAAACAACCAGAAAATAAAATAGAATGCAATAAAACTCAAGGCTAAATAAAGATCTCTTTGGAAATCTTTGAGGATGTTTTTTGTATATAAAGAAAAATCAACAGCATCAGGCTCTGCTGTTGTTTTCATCTTAAATATTTCTGAAGACATTTTTGTCCTAAACTTTTCACACTAATACATGATTTGGATTGTAAATTAGTAATAAAAAATAATGGTATCTTACCTACGAGGTTTCCCCATCAGTCGTCTGATTGTCCCCCACTCAACTCGCGTCAGTTTTCTTGTTTTCAAGTTGGGGAACGACTCTTTGAGGCACAGGCAAAACTCATTGTCACCCTCAAAAAGAGGCCTGAAGGAGAAAAGAAAATAATATGGAAAAAGTTGGTAAAAAAAAACAAACACAAGAATTAGTCGGCCTGGTTTGAGCAAAAGTGAGATTTACCGGTCTATGTTGGAGTAGAACCACTCATAGATGCACCACTTGTGAGCTTTGGGAAGCTTCAAAAGGTTTCTTAGTCTCAGCCCTATTTTCTGGGATGCCTTCTTGTCTGGCGTGACAATATTTGAAAACTTCTGAAACAAAATAACAATAAAAAATATTATTTTAGACAAAAAAAAAACAAAACCCCAAAACAATCATTTAAATTTGATTATCATTGCAGAAACCCATCATCGTTTAGTATCAAATCTCCATATCGACCCTTCCATTTACAAAAATATCAGGTTTCTGTTTTTACCTGCGGTGTGGTGCTGACCCTCTGGCTCCGGCGAGGAGACCTGGAAGGGACGCGCTGTTGGGGGGGTTCCTCTTCATCCCGGAATAGACGGCTCCTCTTTGAGCTCCGTGTGGGCTGCAGAAAGGACAAAGCAAAGAAACATTTTACCAACTTGACCTCATTTAGACAGCAGCCTCGAAATGAGCACCAAAAACCTATACTTAAAAGCTTTTTCCAGATTTTAAGGGAAAAAAATCTAAGGTAAATAATTATTAAAGGGATTTTAGAAAGTAAAGTTAAGTTTTCTATTCTATTTCTAAAATATTATTTTGAAGTTTAACTAATTCACTACATGCTAGCTGTTTTGACTAACCTAAGTGTTTTTTGAGGCTAATTTGGAATTCAGCTAATATTTTAGCTGGCCATCAGCGTTTTCTTCAGTGATTTCTGCTATCAACCTCAGTGTTTTCAGCTACCAGTTTCAGCAGCCAAATTCAGTTTACAGCATTCACACCAGTAGTATCACAGGTAATGCTGTATATCTAGTTCATAATAAAAAGTTACAGTTTTAAAAAGTTAAGTTTTATTTTGTTCAATAAATGTTTATCCTGTTCGGCCCACAACCTGGGGCGTGTTTTGGATTTTGGCCCGTTGTGCAATTGAGTTTGTCACCCTTGTCTTAGAGTGAAATACTGTCTGACTTCCCATCATCCCTTTGTTTACATGCTCTCCTTCTAGCTTACAACGTAACATTACCAGTGGAACAAAAAATGGTAACATCGACGCTATCCAGCTGTAAAGTTCTGAGCCAGATACCAGCTCAGACTAGGAAAATGAAGACATACAAGTGAATGCATCACAATGGAGCAGAGCAGGGAGTTTGTGGCCTGCAAACTGCAGCACCTACTACAGGCTTCTTCAAACAATTACTTATTCGATGCTCCTGATTTGCAACAAAGAAATGCTATTATAATCTTAATTTCCTTATCATATGTCTATCCTGAGAAAAATGCTATAATAAGAATTAAAAAATAAAAATAAAAAACTAAATTAAAGGGTTTGTTGATTGGAAAAAAAAGGCATTAAATGCTTTAGTTTAGTTTGGAAAAACTAAAATTCTAAATGAAATTTAAACTCGAATCACGATTCATACCGTATCCATTGTGAGAGAAGAATGTCTTCCTCTGGTGTTGTGAGTTCTTGGGAAATTGTTCTTCTCATTGAGAGTGTTGGACAAACTTCCCTCTGTAAGAAACAAAAAAACAAACAAACAAAAAAGATTTATTCATAGCAAGCATTCCAAGTACAATAAAGCTTAAATTTCTAGTTCTTTTTACTGCTTGTTTTTCCAGTAAAATAAACAGCTAAATACATGAAAAAAACACAAACAGAATATATATATATATATATATATATATATATATATATATATATATATATATATATATATATATATATCACACACACACACACATAATTGACAAGCTAAAATCAGGCATAAAATGACTTATCTAAATACAGGTTATAAAAATTGTGTCACTTTACAGGCCAATCCAGAGGCTAATAATCTAAGTGTTGACATACCCTTTAAACTGACGAGAGCCTCTGCTGAGGAACCTGAGAAAGAAGATCAACCAGCTTCATTAACATAAAGAAACAACACAAACACACAAACACACAAAAAGTTCAAGGGCATTTCTAACCAGTTCAACTATCATGACATATATCAACCACTGCATTTGATGACTGGTGCAGGGCTAACTAAATAATTGAGGCCTTTACCTCCAGTCCGAGCTGTCAAAATCAGGGAATACCAGGCAAACATCAACCAAGATGCGGTCAATTCGGTTTAACAATAAAGCAACTAAAAGCACCAGATTATTTTCCAGCGACATGAGAACGTCTCAGTTCTCAAATGAGGGTTATAAACGTTAAATAACACGTCAGAAACTCACCTAAATCCGTATTAGCGAACAGTAAATGGGATGTAATTGTCGCGAAAACATAAACAGTCTTGACTAAATTAACCGATTCAAAACTAGCAGGCGAGAACGTTAAAGAAACCCTTTAATTATTACTAATAATGACATAAAGTTGGTAGTTGTTGGCTCCTAGCTAAGCTAGCAGCCTTAGTCTAACCATTTAAGCCCAACTAAACTAGTTAACTCTACATTAGCTATGCTTAGCCGCTCCAGCTAACAGACGTTAGCTGATTTGAACAAACCGGTGTCTCTTATGCGTTCAAATTGGCACTTAAAATGTACTAAAACCTTGATGTGTCTCGTTAACAAATAATTAATTTGATCTGACAACTGGAGTGTCGATTTATTACGTGAAAAGACGCGCTGGTTTATTTCGTTAACTCGGTAAATTCGTGTTTTTTTACTCACTCTCGTCTAACAGCTGGTCCATCTCCGCCATCTTGAATTAGCCGCGCTGCTTTTTCAAAGACGTTGTCAAAATGCATTCTGGGTCGGAAATCTGCGGAGGGGGATTTGAGACATAAATAGTGAAAAACGGCCTGTAAAGTTAATGTTTGCCACCAAAGTCATAGAATTATTACTTCTATGGTTCGAAAATATAAACCTTGTTTGGTTTATAGCACGGAAAAAGTATAAAATTATGTTTAAATGCACCAAAGCTGTAATGCTCTTTGGGTGTCCTCTTTGTTTTGATTCTGTCTGTAACTCGTAGTTGTCATTTTGGTTTAGTTTGCATTTACTAGGAAAAAATACGGGACCGAACTGTAAAAAATAATACCAAAAAAAAAAAAGCCTTACTAAAATAATATGTTTTAATAATTGATTTCTTCAAAGTAATACTTGAATTGTTACTAACTTATTGTGTCTTTGTTCATCTGTAGTACACTTGTTTTTTTCATTAAATTAAATTTATTTGATTGTTTGCCCTTTATAAATATTAAATTAAATCAAATAAAAGTAAAGCAAATTCATCAAAACATTTAAATAAATACTAAATAAAAGTTTTTGGAGAAAATAAAACTTAATTACAGAGTATGATCATATAGGATATACAGACTAAAACTCATAAAAGCATGTGAAAAAATAATTTGAGATATTTTAAAAATATTTTAATATTTCTTAGCAACAATGAAATACGTATTTTTTTTGCCCAAACAGATTAGTAGAATACAAAAATAAAAATGACCAATATTAGATTTTTTTTTCTGTGAACATACTAATAATTTTAAATATATTGGGTGATAGTTACCATCTGATCTTTCAATATTTTTCTTCAGATATGACATAAAATCTCCATTTTAAAAGTAAATTATCTGTTTATAAAAAGTTTCAACACACCCAGAATTTTCTGCTACTTTACAGATGTTTTTTTCTGTATTTTATTTTAAAATATCCCCACAAATCTTACAATTTCAAATAGTTTGATGGCATACATGTGCAGGTATCTATTTTGTGCAATTATTAGTGTGCATCCTAAAAATAAATGCAGCAAATGTTATATATATAACCGTTGCTAGACAAATATAGCCCATGTACCAGAGTAAGAGGAAAAATCTGCTAAAAATACTTTTAGAAATACAACTTTTTCAAAAGGCAATTAAGTGGATGGGAAAAGCAAATGCAGACTCCTTGAATGTGCGATTGCCAACGTTTGACTAATTGCATGTCTAAGATTTGCGTTCTGAGCCCTTTTCAAAACACACAACTCCCAACCTGTGAAAGAAAAAAAAAAACATTTGTTTTTTACAGTTTTGAAAAACAAAATCTCAAATGAAGAAAAGAATCAATTTTCAGAGACACCATTTTATTGTATTTAAGTATAAAAAAATAAGAGGAAAACAGGATGTCAGTTCAACTTTTTTAATACTACACATGTACAGTTTAATATTTTTATGTGAGGAGAATGACCTGAAACTTTAAGATAGAAACAAGTTGACACATTCAAAACTTTATTAACTCCTTTTCTACAAAACATGCAGTTTAGAGGTCATTTTTGTGAGCAGACAGGAAACTAAAACGTGCTCTTAGACTAGAGGAAACGGTGTATTCTAGTTTCAAAGTTTCTAAATCTATTCCAGAACTATTATAACTGTAATGCCTGTCAGTCCTTTTATCCGTACAGGTTTTCTCTACCTAATGATGACTGAAACTTAACAAGAAAAAAAAAGCAGTAAAGTGACAAAAGGTTTCAGATTTTTTTCACATTGTTGCAGATGATGAAGCCCGGGCGGAAATGACAGTCGACCTTTTTTGTTTGTTCAAAGCTCTTTTCACCACAAGGATGTCTGGTAGTTAAACTTGATCTTCAATAGATACTTCAAGTTGATCTGCGCTACATCATACACAATGTATCTGGAGGAAACAGTGGTTAAGGAAAACAGATATAATGAATGAAATGAAAAATAACAGCTGGAAAGGAATAATTTATGGGTGATTTTGCAGAACGACTCCATTAATTTAACTTTTAAATATCCATTTAGCTGGAAATAACCAACAAAAAACGCAAAAAGATAGTAGTAAAAGACATAAAAGATAAATGTTAAAGGATACTCGTTGTACAGAAGGCTTGTATCATCTATGTTTGTTTGGACTCCTTTTCCCAGAGGCACTTGCACTCCGTCCAAAGTGACAGTAGCATTTGGATCAGGAGCGGTTCTACCCAGACCTGAAAGAAAAGAGTTAGAGCAGCACAAATTAAGTTTCAATTTAATATGAGAAAAAGACAATTTCTGCAGAATTTTGTCAAATCCAAGTCTCACCTTTAACACTGTGCTTTCCTTTTGGCAATTTTGTGATGTGACTGGCTTTCTTCAGCTCATGCCTGTATTATAAAAGATGAAAGGAATGAGAAGGCAATTTCCTGAAAGATGATGACCTTCCAACCTTCACTTACATGTTTCCTAACGCCACCTCTGCCAGCAGTAGGAGGCCAACGGGATCCGACTGCGAGGTGTGACAGTAGTTTGCACTCTTGGACACCATGTCGGCGAAGTACACACCTTTACCGAACATGTAACCGGTCTAGATGCAAGAGGATACAAATAAAATCAAATAAACAACAGCGCTTTTCTCGCCACAGTTTGGGGACAGAAAACACTAACCACTGGAGCTTCAGGAGGAGCAATGCGGAGACCCTGAGACATGATGCCGGCGTAGTTTGTTGTACGAGAACCGTGCCACAACAACTGTCTGTTGTGAAGCTCCTCGAAGGGACGGAAGCGTTGGCGCTCTCCTTCTCGGCCAATTTTGAAGATCTAATAAACAAGAGAGGTGTGATTGAAATCTTATCAATTCAGCCTAATGGAATGTAGCATCTTTTGTGCAAAAGGAACTTACCTCTTGTACTTCCAGAGTGTATGTGTTGTGCGTAGCAGCATGGGTGTTCTTTACATACTGGGTAATGACCTCAGCCTCCTGGGATGACTTGTCAACAACCTGTGGAGCAAACATCACAGAGAACAAAGCCTTAGTCGCAACTGCTCTTATGGGGGGATTCAGTCTGTCTGCGGGAGGAAAATGCAGGTGGCCTGCAGAAAATATCAATGTTGTAGACTTTTTGGTGAACCCGACCTGTCACTAGCGTATTTCCCAGAGTATACAAATAGTCTAATCAAGACTGAAAAAACCTTAAACAAGTTCCTGTGGAGTACAAGTTGCATCCCTGGCTAAACTATGAAAAAAAAACTGTGACTTATAATCTGGAAAATATGGTACATGTTCACTACAAATTGGGGAGTGAAAGTTCTTAGTAAACATGTCTACAATACACAAGAGTAAGTAAGGGTGAAATAAGTGAGACTTTACTTTTCCCTTAAATTCTGCGCACTCCTCAAGTGCAACCCTTTTATACATTAAGTAATTAGAGAGTAGGTTGTATGGGCATCCTACAATCACTAATGTATCATGTGTGTTTGGAATTTGCACACGGTCAATACGGGGCAGTACTTGCGTGGGGGCACCATATGACAGCATCACTAACAATACTTACAAATACTTCAAAATACACTTACAACATGCAAAAAAATGGTACGTTCCATTACGTCAGTTGAGCCAGATACATAATTTAAGATGCGCCACTCCTGTATACACCCCTCCACGGACCCAGGCAACCCAAACCAGGTGCATGTGAGTGATGCAACTTTCATATCGGGCTCGGAGGTGCACATTTGAGTGACCGCTTTCAATGAAAAGAGTACGTAAACACACCTTTATAAAATCTGGTTTTGGGCTTTATGTACAAAACATGCAGCGATTGGGCGAGTGTCAAAAAGTAACACCAGTCGAACTTTGACCAATCAGGGACCTGGATTTGGATTTGGAAAGCTAAATTTGCAATGCTTCAACATTTTGCAGTAAGTCTCTTCCAATTTTTAGTACATGGGCTAGTGTCAGGTACCGCCAGACCTGTGTGAACACCATCTGGTAAAAGCACGTACAAAAGCCAATGTTCAGCGCTTTCTTGAACGCACCACATACAGTATGTGTATGTGGCCAGGGGAGGGCTTACCATTAGGGAAAGGTAGGGGCTTCCTAACTCTCTTGAGGCCCCAAGCTGAACACTTAAAAGTGTCTAAAATAAATTTTACGCCTATTATTATTAAACTCAGGTAAAATAAACACCCAAAATCACTAAAAATGACACAAGAGTGATCATGTGAAAGTGTTTCGTTCTCCCCCCTCCCTCTGAAGCAATGGTATATTCCAGTCAATGGGACTCACAAGTTAGGTAGCAGAGGCGATGTTGACAAACTGGACCATTTCCAGTTGAATAGGGAATTTTTAAATTCTGATTTTGCTGGAAAAATTGCTTTAGGCGGGTGAACATAATTTGGGCGAATTCAGTAGCTTTTAGTTCCTTATTGAAATATGTTTCAGCCAGAGACGTGGAGTCATCGTCCTCACCTGCCATCATGAGATGTATAGCATACTAATACTTAAAATAAATTTTTTCACTAATCTGTTCTATAAATGCAATCAATATGTTTAATTTTGATTATTTTAATCATTTTTTTCAGTGAGGAAATTGTTCAATGTCTTAACCTAGGTAAGGATAAAAAAGCAAAAAAAACAACAAAAAAAAACAGCCTGGAACCCCCCAAACTGCTAAGTCTGCCACTGTATGTGGAATAAGCCTCAAGTCAATGAGAATAAAAATTGAGTTTTAGAGTGGGATCCCCTACCTCAATCTTGGTTTTGAGTTTCTCGTAGTTGATATCGATGGGATCGTGTTCGTTGTCCTGAGCTCCTCCTCTCAGCAGACTGTAAGCCACTTCAATGTCCAACAGGTTGTCCAACATCTCCACTTTAGCCTAGACAGAAAAGTCGCTTTACATTCTCCTTCTTTGGATCTACTGGGAGGAAATCAATCAAACAAGCTTACTTGAATGTAATCCAAGCTGTTGAGTAGTGGAGGCTTTTTCATGCCAAAGTCATGAGGAATGAGTGTGTAGAAACGGTTGGAGAGATCCAGTATCTGTGCTTCGGGCACGCAGTCTGAAACAGCCTGCGCCAAAAAAAAAAAAAAAAGTCCTATTATGGCTAAAGTTGGGAAAAACGCCATCACAGGAGAAGACTTCTGGCCCCTCTTTGAGGGACAACCTACCTGCTGGACTTCCGTCAAGAGAGCATAGGCGCTCTGGATTTGTCTCTTACTCAGCTTTCCCAGAGGCATTTTCTGGAGGTCAATCTGCACACAGAAATGAGCTCAATAAAAAAATTTTATAAATAAATACTACTTCCAAAAGGAGATAAAAACTTACTTCAAACTCCACCATGGCCTTCTTCATGCTCTCCACATCAAAGATCATCTTAATCAGCTCCTGAACGGGTTTGGCAAGCTTGGATTTGGTGCCGGCGGAGGCCGTCAGCCTCTTCACGGCTTCCTCATCCTGCCAAAATAATAAAAATTAAAAAAGCCCCACCATAACAATCAAACCACCATCTAACATGGGGTGGCGGTTTATGCTTCCCCACCTGTCCATAGTCAATCTCCAGAGGGTAGAACTTAGTGGGATATTTGATAAAGTTAGACGAGCCCCATTCGTTTCCCGTCTTTTCCTTATAAACGCTAAGAAAATTATCCAGAGCCGAGTTCTTGTCGTGGAATTTGTCCAGTTTGTTTCCTCCGATGGTGGTTCCCACTCTGCCCCACGACCGGAACACCCAGTACCTTCAAACAGATAAAAAAACGACTCAGATGAGGAATCCGATCAGACGTTAAAGGTGGAATCATCTTAAGAAAGTCGACCTTTTATGCAGATCGTCCTCTAGCAGCTGCAGCTTATAGTAGGAGTTAGTTCCTCTGACGATGTCCACCAGGCCCAGAGTGGCGCTGTACATCTTCCCGCTCTGTTCCAGGACGTGAGCGCTGTTTTCCAGACCTAAAACCAAAAAGCATCAGTAAAGAAGGAGCCAAAAACAAAACTACATCCAGCAAATCCGTCAAACCTGAGTCTGGGTCCACGGCAGCTCCACCTTTGACCGTCAGCTTCATTTTCTTGGATTTGTTGCCACCTGTACAGATCGTATGGAGTTCAAATAAAAGCAGACACGTCTTTCAGGACTTCTCCAGAAGAGGATTTTACCTTCTTCCTCCTTCACTCTACCAGTGCTCTTGGCAGCCAGAGCTCCAGACTTGGAGGCTGCAGCGGGCGCCTGGGGCTCTACTTTAACCTCGGCGCCCCACGTTGAGATGGCGTGCAGAGAGACCAGCTCCTGGAGAGCTTTGCCGGAAGACTTGATGTCTCGGAGGAAATCCTCTGACACCACGCGCACTCCTGCGTCCCTAATTTCCTCCATCTTTTTTCCCATTTTCTCTACTTCCTCTGAACAAATGAGAACAGAGAACGGGTTAAAGCGGAGAACGTTCGCACTGATATCCCCCTAGTGTAGGGGTCTGCAACCTCTGGCTCTTTTATACATTTATTGTGACTCTTTAGCTTTACTGAAGAAGGCTAACGGTTGCATAAATAAGGGATTAGTTCGTCAAGTTTTGTCATTTCTGTTTAGATCTTTAACATGTCGAGCAACTAAGAAATAAAAGTTTAATTTACTTTCAGAAATTCGGTAGAAATGTTCTGTAAATTTTTGTTTTTTATTTATAGTGAGCCACATAAAAGTTTTTATTTGGATAAATTACACTAAAGGGGTTAAAGTTTTGAACAAATGTGGTTTAAAATGATTGAAAAGGATTTAGAGTTATGTGTTTTCAATAAAAAGCTCAGGTCATTCTAAACGTTTAAAAAAAGTAAATAGATTCTATTAAAAAGTTTATTCTTGAGATTAAAAGGAAAAAAGTACACTAAAATCAGAATGATAAAAAATATGACAACTGCTGCAGCAGGAGGACCTTTGTTGACACAGAGTAGGTTTTATTTTGAAAGGAGCTAATGTGCGCTGCTTTCAAAAGTAAAAGAAATTACAACTATATAGAATCATATAGACACTGTTGTAATTCAATTACTGTAATATTTAAAAACTTTAAAAATTTAATTTAAAAAATGCTAAATTAATAAAAACAAATATTTTTAAACGTGTGACTTTGTGGCTCTCGTTGTGTTCCGGTCTGTAAGAAACTAGACTCTTTTAGAGTCAAACTTTGCAGACCCCTGCCCTAGTGTCACTCACTTTTAGTGCTGAGGCAGAGAGACGCCTTGTTGGCTGTGCCGGTTATCTTTCCACCCATTTCCTCCACTTCTGTCTTCAGCTCCTCCTTGTTCTTAGACAGTTTTCCAACAGCCAGCAGCTTCATTCCAGTCAAAGGCTTATCTAAACGTCAACAAGACCATTTTTTTAAAAACATTTTTCCTCCAAACCAGTTTGTCAAAAAAATGTGCTAAAAGAACACTCCATCCCACCTGAAGGTGCTCCTTCTGGCAGCGGCTCCTTCAGAGCTCCAGACCCACTCGCCAGAGGTTCACCTTTGGCTGTCGTCACTGTTTGGGTCGGAGCTTCTTTGGGATAAACTCTGTCTTGACGCTTGAACTTGAATTTTTTCAAAAATGGAACTTCGTGGAACTCCTGAAAATCCAAAGCATTGAGATGCACAGGGCTGTAACAAGTACCCAAACACTCTGATATTTTCGATCTGTTCTCAAAAATTAGAGAACATTTTTTTATGATATCCAAGACTGCGGATTTGTGACCTTTAGAAATGCAAAAATACAATTCAGGGAATGAAATTAGATTAGAAACATTTTTTTTTCAAGCAATTAAGAAAAAAAATAATTAATGCGGAATACAATAAATCATCAGAAGTTTATATCCATAAAGACATTTCAAACACAGGATAACTAGACATTAAGAATTGTTTGAAAGGGAGTGGGAGGAAGCAAATTTATATAATCCCACCCCGGCTCAACCATACCATTATTATCCTTATCCGCTTCGTAATTTAAGATCTTTCCAACATAGACTAAGGTTATTAGGAATCCCCAAGTAACTATAAATCACATTACTATGCAAGTAGATACAAGACTAATTCAGACTTTGTCATTACATATCAAAATAGTGTCAAAAATATCAAAAAAATCATACAAAATATTCTGATTATTTTTCCATTTGAAAAAAAATGATTAATATAAATCAAGTATTAAACATCGACACAAATATATGTATGCACTGCGGATTCATTAATGTAAAGCGAGTGTCATAGGAATGTATGTTGTGTTTTTTTGATATAACAATCATTAAAATACATCTGGTAACACATATCAGCGTTCTAAAATGAAGATTGTTGTTGGATTTTCCTGTAGCTGCTGTTACAGGAAGTTAATTAATTTTTCAAAATAAAATGTTGGTTCTCATTTTTCAAAGTAAAGCTACTGAGTGTGTTTTGTAGATGAAAAGAAAAAAAAGAGAAACTTGGAAAAAAAAAATAGACATATATAGTTGATAATTTGAATTATTTATCATGCTTTGTTGATTCTCCTGTTATTATTTTAATTTATACATAACCAATGAAAGACATAAATATAGCAGCCAGTCAGACAGATTAATCCTTTAACACCTTAGGCATCGTCTGTGACGCTTAAACACAAAATCTTTAGTATACTGTAACTTTTCAATCTTCTGCCGCTTTCTCCTTCAGAATTTGCTGGAATTCTCACATCAACAGTTAAATCAAAGAACATAAACACTGGAGTGCCGGGGTTAAAAGGTTAATATGAAATAGTAAGAAATGTGAATGGTGGATCTTGATTTGTTAATCGGATCGCCTCCTAAGTAAGAATCTACAGCCCTAGGAATGTATACAGGATCAAAAAAGGGACATACCTTCGGGATGATCCAGTCTTTACGCGGGGGCGTCGTAGTTTTAAACACACACTTTGTCCAGGCGGAAATGTCTCCTGTACAGTAATACGCATCCCCTTTAAACACAAGTTGACCCTGGCACTCCTTACAGGCCTCCAGAGCTCCAAAGGCCATGCCGTCCGCCACTCTGTCGACCACCTGAGTTTAAAACCTGCCATGAGTCAACAGAGATGTATGCAGCGAAAGAGTCTTCATTGGTGAGTTTTTCTTACGTTGGACTCTCCGGAAGGAACATCCTGAGCGTTTGCGATCAGCAGCTCCTTCATGTCGTTGGTTGAGCAGTGTTTCCTGAGTTTGTCCTTAATCCCCCAAATTAGCTGGCTTTGATTCTGCAGCAACAACACCACATTCAATCCAGGAGCAACAAAGAAAAAACCAAATTAATCCTGAACTTTAAAGAAAAGCACCTTCAGATTCTCCACCAGCTTTTTATTCTCCTCCTCCTCTTCTTGCTTCAGCTTCTTTGAAACGCCGTCCAACTCGTCGCCTGGACGTTTTCTGCAAATGCAAACAAAAATCTGGATTTATTTTCATGGTTACAGAACGCAAAATAATATACAAATAATTAAAAAAAAAGAAAGAATAAAGACTGCCTGCAAGTCAAAAATTATGTAGTTTGTCCTGGACCTCCAAACTACAAAGTGCAGCAGGAAGAACCATATTTCAGATTTTTGAGGCATTCGATTGGTCAGTTCAATCAGAAAAAAAAAAAAAATTAAGAAGGGAATCAGAGCAATAATGTTTTTTCTGACAAATCTAATGACTAGCGATATAACTCTCCATTGAAGTTTGTGGGATTTTGTCTTCTTGGAACCAGCAGGTACTTCCTGTTTGGAACACGAGGGGGAGGAGTCACTCGTACAGTCAATGGGCTCAACCAAATTACAGATATGGTTATGATGTTGAATGTAGACAACCTAAATTTGGTATGCATTCTTTTGCGGTCAAATTGACAGAAAAAGAATGGAAAATAACTTTAGGTTTTGCAGAACTTTGTCTTAGTGCAGGGGTCTACAACCTTCAACTCTGAAAGAGCCATTTAGGTTGATTTCTCACAGACAACAACCACAAAGTCTCCCTTCACCCTTTAAAAAAATAACATGCTGATTTGTATTTACACTGTTGCTACTATTAATAATGAATTGTTGTTCATTTTGAATGAATAAAACATAAACATTAAAAGAAAATAGCCTTTTTTTTTTACTTTTAACAGAAGTTCCTTTCAAAATAAAAGACACCCCGTCACATATGACCATTTTAATGCAGCAAAAGTAGTAGTAGAAAATGTAATGTCAGCAGTGATTAAATAAAAATAGTTAATTCACTGTTGTTGGTGCATCTCTGACAGAAATGTAAATCTAACAAACCAAACTAAAATTAGAGCTAATTAAGTGACCCTGACATATTTTTGAACACAATTAAAACCCCTAATTTTTTCAAAAATAAGAGATTTGCTTAATAATCTGGTGCTTCGTAATACTGGTTGTGCTCATTGACGTCCATTGTTTCTTGGGTTTTTTTAGTATGGGACAGGGCGCACAAAAATGTGTCAAAATGTTGCAGTTTGACTTGTGATACACAATGTCCTTCAACTGTTTATAGTTACTTTTAACATTTAGAATTTTTTTTCCATTAATAAAATAAGTAGGGATTTAATTATGCAAGCTCGCTTCTTCCCATTCCTTTTCAAGCAATCAATCAAACTCTACTAGACTTTAGTTAATAATTACTGAACCAAATGTGACATAAGTGCGTTTTGTTTTTGTTTTCTATTTTTTTAATCAACACATTTCCTTATTTCTGTAATGAGTTTGAAATATTTTTGTGTTTTTTCCTATATTTTTTCCACAATCTGTTCTTGAAATAAACCAATTAATTAATCAATCAATAATAAAGGACCCTGTGGTTCCGGAGCTGCAGGTTGCAGAAACCCCGTCTTAATGCTTCTTTGTTGCCGTTTGTGTAAACATGTGTTAGACGAGCTCGAAAAGACTGAGTCTATAGAAAGAAGACAGGTTCTCTGAACAAACTTAAGCCGAGAATCATCCATCAATCCATCTTCTGAACCCTCCGTTTCAGAGTCAGGTTGCTGGAGCCACTGTTGAGCATCATTTTTAAAGAAAAGCGGTACCAGCCGAGGTCTGGTAGCACCTGAACAGCAGATCCTGTGGGAGGTGAACCTACTTCATCAAAGTAAGAGTCTCCCCTGGTTTGTTTTGCCCAAGGTTCCATTAGTTTTCCGAAAATCCAAACAAGACACCCCATTAAGGATCCAAATAAGCCGCCCAGGGATGAAGGTGACGGCCACGAGGAAGAACAAACAAGTCTGCATGCGACACCTCAACTCATGAAGGAGACTCGAGAGCAAACGGACACAAACAAGCGAGCCGGTACACGTCTGAGCGCTCCCGGGGACCGGGGGCCAGGGCGGCTCCCGGGACACCTCAACACCACACATGACCATCGGGAGGACAAAGCATCAACCCGTGCATAAAAGAGCAGAGGGGTGTCTGGTTATCTGAGTCGAGGGGTTGATGATGAATTCTTGAGAGGTATGTGGAGCAGATTGGTGAGAAGTTTTGATGAATTTCCCGTCACTTGTTTTCATCTCCTTTGTAGGAAATTATGGAAACCGAAGATGCACCACTTCTTTTTTTCCAACAAACCATCAACTCCTCGCTTCAGTTTTCCTTTCAGCATCCTCCTAACTTCACAAACCGGCTCTCCGCTGCCACCTCCTCTCCGTCGGCGCCGCCGGCTGACCCGGTGATGCACCCAAACGTGCCTTACATGGTGGCCGAGCTGGTGATCGCCCTGTGCTCCACTCTGGGGAACCTGCTGGTCTGCGCCGCCGTCGGTCTGAACCGGAAGCTGCGCACGGTCACCAACTATTTCTTGGTCTCGCTGGCGGTAGCGGACATCTGCGTGGGAACCATCGCCATCCCCTGCGCCATCCTGACCGACGTCGGTCTGCCGCGCTACAACTTCTACCTGTGTCTGCTGATGCTCAGCGTGCTGATCATGTTCACTCAGAGCTCCATCTTCAGCCTGCTGGCTGTGGCGGTGGAGCGCTACGTCGCCATCTTCATGCCGCTGCGCTACAGTGTCCTGATGACGCCTCGGAACGCCCTGATGGTGATCCTCAGCATGTGGCTGCTAGCATGCCTCATCGGTTTAGTCCCACTGATGGGCTGGCACAAGAAGCCGTCAGATTCCAACTACTGTTTCTTCGTTTTGGTCGTAGACATGACCTATATGGTCTACTTCAACTTCTTTGCCTGCGTGCTCGCGCCTCTCGTCATCATGTTCCTCATCTACGCCCAGATCTTCCTCACGGTGAAGCAGCAGATGAGGCGCATCGCCACTGAGAAAGGCGGGGAGCGGCAGAGCAGGACGGCGGCCACCATGCGCAAGGAGATGAAGATGGCCACGTCGCTCTTCCTCGTCCTCTTCCTCTTCACCATCTGCTGGATTCCGCTCCACGTCATCAACTGCTTCCTCCTGCTTTGCCCAAAGTGCCCCGTCCCGCTGGAGCTGCTGCTCACCACCATCATCCTGTCCCACGCCAACTCTGCCGTGAACCCCTTCCTGTACGCGTACACCATGACGGCTTTCAGGGACGCCTTTAAGGCCATTTTTCTGCGCTGCAGGCCGATGGGAGAGGCAGAGGTTTTAGGTGGGAACAACAGAGGAGATGAGACGAGTTCTAGACCAAATCAAGTCTGAGAATCCAGTCTCTAAGTCACGTGTCAAAGTCAAGGCCCAAGGGCCGTATCCGGCCCGAGGGCAATTCTATCTGCCCTCCATATCATTTTATTTTTTTGTTATTGATGGCCCAACGTTACCTTGCGCTCTTTTCTAACTTGTATAAATTTGACAAAATGTATTTTTATGGAAAATAAAATATTGACAGTTATTTAAGGTTTAAGCCAATTTATTTTGAAAAAACATTCTTGCCTTTTCAAAATTTATAATTTCTGTTAAAAGTATCAGTTCTGTTAGCTTTTTGGATTATTTTGGTATTTACTGAGATTTTTTTAGGCTATTTTGGAGTTTTAGATACATACTAGCCATTTTGGCTAATTTAGACTTTAAAAAAAAATTTAAGACTTTTAGAGTTTAGCTAATATTTCAGCTACGCGCTAGCTGTCTTGGCTAATTTAGCCTTTTTTTGTTTTTTTTATATTGTTTGGAAGTTTGGATAAAAAATACATGTTTTGGCTAATTACGTTTTCTAACAATATTTTGAAATTTAACAATTTTTTCAGCAACATGCTAGATTTCTTGGCAAAACCTTTTTTTCCCCCTGTTTTTTAAGGTATTTTGAAGCTATTTTTCCTCACTGTGGGACTAATAAAGGTTTTTTATCATTTTAATCTTGTTTTAGCTACATGCTAGCTGTTTTGGCAAATCTAAGCTTTTTTTCAGATTTTTAGGCTAATTTGGCTTTTAGCTAGTATTTTTGGTGGGTAACAGCTTCAGCGTTTTCAGCCATCAGCTTCAGCAGTTTTTAACTATCAATTTCCACATTTTCAGCTGCCAAATTAATCTTACAGCATTCACACCAGCATTAACGCAGGTAATGCTACATATCTAGTTCATAATTATGTTGAAAAGTTCAGACTTTAAAGTTTAAAAATTTAGTTTTAGTGTTCAATGAATGTTCATGCTGTTCGGCCCGCGACCTAAGGTGTGTTTTGGGTTTTGTGTGCGATTGAGTTCGACACCCCTGCTCAAAGTTAAACATTAAGAATATTTTACCCCTCAGTTTTTACAGCAGGAAGCCTCTTCTTCAGCTCCTCCTTGTCCTCCGCCCGCAGCGCATTGAAGCCCTTTAGCTGTGCAGCGCTGTAGTTGGGTTTGAAAGCCAGCTCCTCTCTGCTGCTCACGAAACACGCGGTGTGGTACCAGCGGTCGATCAGGCCCAGCTGAGGCTTCTCGGGGTCCACCACTTTCTTAGACACGCGAATCTGATCCTGGAAGAGAGGTAAGAAGGTTATTTTATTGACGACCAGTGCATTTGAGCAATTTCAAAAAGCAAACCTTTTCTATTTTCTGCTGACATCCTTTGCACGTGCTGCGGTTTGATTTGGCGTATTCCACCGCAAAGTCATTCAGCGTCTTTTCTCCTTTAGCCGCGCTCCCAGAGTTTCCCTTTCCTACAAGATAGAAGCTTTATCTTACTCCACAAGAAAATGATAAAAAGTAAACAAACATGATAACTAAACGTCAGACATCAACAGACCTGTCCCGGCCACTCCACCACTCTCTATAGCTTTTTTGACAGCTTCCTGGTCCGCCCAGCGGAGGTCCGAAAAGCCGCCCACGTCGGCCGTGGACTGCACCGAGGCTCGCTGCCAGAAGCAGGAGAAGTGGTGCCAGTGAGGGACCTTTCCGTCGAACATGGGGGACTGCAGGACACAGAGCAAACATCAGGCGTGGAAATATTCAGCTGCAGAGATGCTAGCAGTTTGAATCTGCCGGCTTTGTTCTGTAAAAAGTGGTTTGGTTGTCTTAAAGCTCCACCGCGACGGGTGTTTGAGAGTGCAGTTTAGATTGTTGAAAAATTGGGACCTACTTGAAGACATCTGTGTTTTTTTAACTATAAAAAAAAGATATTTTTATGAGAAATTTAGAAGTAGTATAATAATATTTCAATAAAATTGTATTTTTTGAAGGAAAAATGAATTAAAAACTACAAATTTGAATAGTTCATTTTGTGAACATGTCCTACTACTATTTTATAAACTATATTTGTCACTTTTTCTGTCTGGTTTCATTTAAAACAAGAGGCTTTCCAGCTGACCTTCAGCATTTGAGCTGAAGTGACTCACGAAAATCATCATTTTGTTTTTCTTTATTCAAAATAAAAATACACTTTGATATAAAATTACCTTTAACGTGTTTCTAATACAAAAACAAATCCAGTATAAACAAACAAAGATGTATTAAAGTCGAATTTATAGATTACGTTTTAAATTTGTTTTTTAATATTTAGATACTTCACATTTTATGATTTCTTCTGATTTGACTAGAATTATAAAAATACCAAATAAGCTGTTTTTAATTGTTTTATTAATAATATCAATAAATATTAATTGATCGGTCTGAGGGACAGAAAATTTACAAACATGTCTAAATTTAATAACCTCGACTTTTTAAAACAAAAAATGAAATGCATTTATGACCCCTTTATATTCTTTAAATTTATTTTGCCCCACTTTTTTCTGTGCTTTCAACATTTTTTTTTTACTTTTTGACAACAAATCTTACATCTCTGGATATTATCATTTTTTTAACTGACAAATGTGATTGATGTACACATTTTTCATATTTTTTTTACTTGCATTAGAAATTATTTTATTTGTAAAATTTACAGGATTATAGTGAATCTTTTTGTTCAGTGTAAATGTATTTAAAATACATTTTAATAAATGAAAAATAATATTATTTTTGGTTGCAGAAGGAACGGAAGCCTGGAGCAGACAAAATTCCGAATGAATAAATGAAAAGAAAAGGCGAATAAAGTAAAGAAAGTAGTGAGTCGTGCAGGCTCTTTTGATAAAATCTTCACTATTGAGTCAGACTGATCTGAATCCGTGATTTTTCCTCCTCATGTCCCGCGAGCATTCAGAAAATTCCATATATTTGGAGCATTAGCGCCTCTTTGTGCGGAAGATTCAGCAGCCATTTAAATGCTAACGAGGGCCTAAACCAGACAAAGCCGGAACTACTCAACACCTATAAACCTTTTTAAAAGTACATGTTTAGCTTTTTGCATTTGCTGAGACTACTTGGGTTAAGAAATTAAATTCGTAAGGATAATTCAGCCCTCGAATGTTTCCTTGGACCGCCGCTGTCTACCTGCACCACGATGGCCATCCTCAGCGACTCCTTCGCGATTTTCTCCTTGCATTTCTTGCACGAAGCTTGGCCGCTTTTGGCGTACTCTGCCCGGAACAACTTGTCATTCTGGGAGTCGGCCATGGTTTGCCTCTAATGTTTAAAGAGCTTAACCGAAGATGACGAAGTTTCTCCAGAGCACGAGGGGCAACAACAGAGACACCGCGAAGAGCACCGAGCAAGATCCGACACAGAGGTCTCACTCTGACTTTTTTTTCTTTTCTTTTTTTTTTTTTTTTTTTTTTTTCCCCCAAATGCTGATTCTGGCACTGGTTATCAGTGGACGCCAAGATCTGTCTACGTGAGCAAATATATCTAATAGATGCATGTGTTTTATTCATTGTAAAAAAAAAAAAAAAAAAAAAAAACCCGGATTATATACATCATTTCATATTTTCAGCATTTCTTTCGTAACATGTCTGCATACCGAGCCCGTTTATTAGAATGAAAGTTTATGTTGTCTTTTATGTGAAAATCATATATATTGTTTCAAATATCCATATTCATAAGCTTTTTTTGTTTTAAAATATTTTTTGAAAGCATCGGATATCCTCACTTAAAAGAAAAAAAAGGCTTTCAATCAGGAAGTTTCTTGTATTTCTGATTTGTTTACTATATTTTCTTTATTTAAAAAAACAAATATATTTAAGTCGTTTTTTTAAAAAAAGTGAAGAATCAAATAAATCAGTAAGTCTTGCAAGAAAAAAAAGATTTTGCAGAGAATCCTTAGAATGTTATTAATTTAAAAAAAAAAAAAAAAAAAAAAAAAAAAAACAGGAAAAAAGAACGTTTACTTTCCCATGTACATAAACAAGTGGAATATGCAGCCAATTAGGAAATAAAATAAATGATTAAAGGACTTTAACTTTTTGTTGCAAATTTTTTTATTTTAATAATGCATCTTGTTTAGTTTATTTATTGTTTAAAAATTGGAGATGTTAAGATAGAACTTGGATATTTTTTAAAACGTTTCTTTCCACATATTATCGTTTAAATGGTTCCTCAAAAATTAAGTCAGGGCATCCATTTCTCACAATAAACGATTGTTGGAAACGTCACAGATTACCCGCGCTCCCTTCAGCCTAAAATAGTAGATTGAAGAGAAGTCGATTCAACCGCTAAAGAGCCTTACATGCTCAGATTCCAGTGCATCACTGATAACCATTAAAAGCACTTTTTCTAGATAGCAGACCTAAAATTTTAATAAAAATAGCACAGACATTGTACAGTTAACAATTAGCAGGACTCTGTTGCATTTCTGTGGATTCCAGCACATATAGGAATGATGGGAAATGAAAATTAACAGACAGACATGCAAAGCAAGCAGCGGAAAAGCCTTGTGTAGATATACATATTGCTTTTAACAAAAACGAGGTGAAAAGTCTGGTGAGGGGAAAAGTTTTGACAAATAGCCAAAAAAAGATGGGAGGGTGATATTACAGGATCCAAAAGGCTGTTGGAAAGATGGGATATAATAGACGATAGACTAGAGAGCAGAATTGTGTCCAGACCATTATATATTATGTCTATGGTCCAGACTTGTGGCTTGGTTTTAAATATTTAGATTTAGGTTAAATATAGCTTGGATTTAAATATTTAGATTTGAGTTAACTATATAATTTTGATTTACACATTTAGATTTGAGTTAAATATATAGCTTGGATTTAAATATTTAGATTTAGGTTAAATATATAATTTGAATTTAAACATTTAGATTTGAGTTAAATATATAGCTTGGATTTAAATATTTAGATTGAGGTTAAATCCAATCAAATCAAATTTTATTCATCAAAAAGCGCTTCTCATACTTCTCACAGCTCAAAGCGCTTTACATTAAAAACAAAAACATATACAATAAAAGCCAACGCCCCCACCCCACCCCACTCCCCTCTCCTTATCAACACATACAACCCATGATCCCACACAAAATGAACTCTTATAAAAATGATTTCCAAATAAAAACTGTAAAATAAACTTAAAAATTAAATATATAATTCAAATATATAATTTGAATTTAAATATTTAGATTCAAGTTAAATATATAGCTTAGATTTAAATATTTAGATTCAAGGTAAATATATAGCTGTCGTGTGTTTCCCCAGGGCTGATTGCCGCTCCTCCCTGACGGGCTACACCTGTGTCCTTTGTTTTTTTTTTATCCCCTTTCTGTATATAATGGGTTCCTTCCCCTCACTTCCTTGCAGGTTTGTCTTGTCACCCTTACCCACTAATCCTGTCTCTCATTCCAGGTTCTTGTGTGGTTTTTGGCCTTAGTTAGTTATGGACTTTAACCTTAGTGACTGTTCCTGTTTTTTAAGCCTTGTGGTCTTCCTTCGTTTTGGATTTTGTTATTAAAAGACACTTTGATTTGGAGCTCGCAGCTGTCCTGCAATTGTGTCCGCACACCAAAGCCTGACAATAGCATATAGCTCTGATTTCAATATTTAGATTTATGTTAAATATATAATTTAGATTTAAATATTTAGATTTGAGGTAAATATGTAGCTCTTATGTAAATATTTAGCTAATGTGCAAATTTACTAGCCAATACCTTGACGTGGACTTCCAACTTACACATTCAGACAAGATTTTGATGGCTTTTTATGGTGTTATATTTATGACAAAACTCCACGCAGAAATGAGACATCTCAGCGTATGCATCAAGCATTCCGCGAGGACAAATCAGACCCTTGCGAGTGCTTTTTCTCTCGCTTTTTCCTCCTCCAGGAGCAGAAAAAGTCCTCGTGCACAAGAGACTGTCCATTTCCGGGTGTGTGAGGTGATCCCTCGGAGTGATGCATGTGCGCGAGCAGAATTACAGTGAGCGCGAAATTTCACGAGTGGACTCTGGCTCTGTGCGCGGAGAAAAGTTCTGAGCGTGCGAGTGAAAACAGAGTTTTGACATAGGGCTGCACCGGCTTTCTTCTGATTGGTCTATTTAAAAGCTTACATTTTCAATATAGTTTACTGGTAAACAAGCTGCCAGAAAGATTCGTCACTAAGTAACTTTGGCAGCATTTAAAGAAACTAAATGTGCTGTGTATATTCTAACTCCTCATAACATCTTTACAGTGTCCCCCTGTTTATTTGCGTTTCTGATGGAGAAATATCTTAAAAATACTCTGATAATCCCGGAGTATAATTATCATCTAGAGTAGATGTTTATTATGGATTTATTACAGAAAAGAGATGCAACCTGGCAACCTTACATGGCTCATATAAAGTACGAGTATGTTGTTCTGGATTAAAAAAAAATAAGTCTTTATGCTAAGCAATATTCCAATGTTGGTTGAATTGAATGATTGACTCTTTTCCTGACAGAAATGTCAGGCACTCCTTCATCCATCATGTTCTTCAGAAAAAACTTTTTGGACATCCTCCCCCTCGAACTTACAAAAGGTTACACGTTTAAAGCAGACGCAGACAGTCCGAGCTGTAAAGTAACAAAATCATGGATTGTAAATTACCTGTCTAAACACAGCACTAAAACACATCAAATTCCAGCGGAAAAGTGTGCAGTCTGAACGTCTAAATGAGACGTCTAGCTGTGTTATTGACCCAACAGGTGTGTAAGCTAGCGGTACTCAGGTGGAGCATGTGACAGGATTTAGGAGCACAGAGTTGGGTAGAATCTAATCCTCCCCTTTGCAAAGGTGAAACTTACTGTATATATATATTAATATATATATATAATATATATATATATATATAATATATATTATATATATATATATATATATATATATATATATATACCCATATGTGTATATGTGGAAATTTGTTGTATCTTGTTTGCAATTGTTAAATAAAGTTTGAAGAAAAAAAAATGTCCATCCGTCATTGTTATGTCTATCCGCCATGGTACTATTGGTCTGAAACGAAAGCAAACATTTTTTTTTTTGGACCTTTCAATATTAAAGGTTTCTTTTTGATTTACTAGGTAGATTTATCAAAACACAACATTTATGACTAACATGATAAAAATAAAATGTTATAAACACTAAACTGTTTTTTCCAACATATTTTAAGCATCAAAAACAGACAAAAACGTGTTTATTTGATAAACCACATACTATTAAACATTTCTGAAAAAAAATGTATAAAAGCATGGTATTTATGAAAAATGAACAGCACATGATGTCTTAAATACCAACATTGTATTGCATTTATAGAGTTGCATGAATAATACACACATGAACCAGTTTATATGTGACTAACTACCGAGGTTTGCAACCAGCAGCCCATCATTGTGGCTCTTTGGCATCGAAGGAAAATCCAACAATTTAAGGGAATTTTAGATTTGTTAGTTACGTTTTTTCATCTCACATGAATAAAATTAATAATCTAAGTCCTATTTGACACAAGATGCATTTTATTTTGAAAGAAACTTGTGTGTGCCGTTGTTAAAAGGTAATATAACACTAATATGCTTGATGGCCACAAAAAGGTTTTTTTTCTAAACATTAAAGGGCAATTTTGTAGTAAGAAACTGGATCAAATGGCTTTTTTCGTGCTAAAAGTTGCAGACCCCTGAACTAAAGTGTGATTAGTTGTTTTCATAGAGGTACTTTTGGCTGAGATGTTTAATGTCTTACAATGCAAGATATGTGTTGGCTTTTATTTGACAGAAAAAATGGCAACAAGAAAGCTAGAAAAAAAATTGAGATCCCTCTAATATTTGTTACATTTTACAAGAGGTCACTGGAAGAGAAAGGCCCGTTCAAGGTGAGGTTTCAGTCCCAGGAATGGTGATTTTAGACTTTTACTTCTCCTTACACGTTGATGGAGAAAACCGTGAAGAAACGGGAGCGAGATCCTTGGAGGGCTTGATCCGCCCTGTAAACATGCAGCAACAGCACCGCCCGGATAAGTCATCTCTTCTGTGTGGCTCTCAGCACTTCAGTTTGCAGGGAATCAGACCAAAGTTGCTGTTCGTTTCTCTTATTTTCTCCTTGTCTCTGGCTTGGACCAGCCCAAAGACGACCTCCGCCAGGGTCAGGCGTCCTGATGGGCGCCCCCCAAGCCTGCCGTACTTCCCAACGCTGTCCTGCTTACTGCGCATGGTGCTGATGAAGTACGTGCGCACTTTTCCCTGGCACTCACTCACCTGCAGTTAAAACAAAAGTGACTTTTTTCATTTAAAATAAACAAAAGAAAGAAGTTTTCCTTACTTTATATATCATTATTTCAAAAGTAACTACAGGTTAACCTTCCACTCACCCCCTTGATAAATATTTCTCCTCGTAGCTCCAGGGCAAACCCCCACTCTGACAGGACTTTTCGGGTGGCTTCCGGCACCTGGATCCGTCCGCTCACTCCTGTGGTGTCCATTCGACTCGCCAGGTTCACCGTTGCCCCCCAGATGTCATATTGAGGTTTGGTGGCTCCGATCACCCCCGCCACTACTGGCCCATGAGCAATTCCTTAAAAGAATGAAATGCTGCATTTAGATATTTGATGGAAGGTCGATGATTCTCCACACCGTGAAGTCAGCCACTCACCTACACGCAGCTTAAAGTTCTGAGCAGAGAGCCGGTTGGTCTCCTTTAAGGTCTCCTGCATCGCCAATGCAAACAAAACCAGCTCGCTCAGGTGATTCCACTCATCCACGGATGCCTGGAAACATTAAATCCAAACAAGTGAGCTTTGCAAAAAAAATGAAACAGAAATGAGTCTGAAACTGATCTCCCACCTGCTTATTTGGAGCTAAACCGGAAGCTGCCATATAGCAGCTTCCAATGGTTTTGATCTTCTCCACGCAGTGGAAGTACGACTCCTCCAACAGCTAGAAAAGATTCAATGTCAGAGCAAACTACTTCTGCTGGTAGAACATGATTAACTTACTACCAAATAAGAACCAGCTAGTATTTTTTTCTGCTCACTTCATCAAAGCCGGCAATGATCTCATTCAGCAGCCGCAGGCAGTCCACTCCTTCGTGTTTAATCTCTTTCTGCTCAAAGTATTCATTGAAGCCGGCGACCGAGGCAAACATGACACCCACTTCATCGTAGGACTGGGAGTAAAGCTCCTGCAATCGGAACACACACTTGTACAATAACACGCTTCCTGTGGGTGTTCTACGACCTTAAAGATAGGGTTTTTTTAAAGCATTTTCTTGTGGCGATTTTCTCATGATGGAGGACATAATGAAGAAATTAAGCTTAAATGTATTTATTTATTCAAATCAATGTGAATCAGGAGCAAATGAAAAAATGCAGTTTGAAAAAGATTGATTTCTAGACGAGTTGAACGTCTTTGTGCTCCTTGTCTGGACTGACATTTGGCATAAATTTAGCATAAAGACCACTGGGAACACTTAAAATAGATCAAAAAATGATGGGAGAATGTTTTTAGCAGAATGTTCTTCTGGTTAGGGCTGCCACGATTAGTCGACTAATCAACGACTAAAAAAATAGTCGACGACTAATTTAATAGTCGATTAGTCATTACTATATATTATATGGAGTTTGAGCGTAGAAAAGTTGAAAGTTATATTGACATTCTGTTAACTTTTTGGATTATTTTTTAGGCTAATTTGGACTTTAACTAATATTTCAGCCACGTGCTAGCTGTTTTGGCTAGCTTACGCTTTTTTTGTTTGTTTTTTAGGCTAATTTGGCATAATACCAATATTTTAGCTTGCTATCAGCAACAGCACTTTTAGCTATTAGCTTCAGCGATTTCATAAGCTATCAATTTCAGCATCTTCAGCTATCAGCACTAGCATGTTCGAAAGCCAAATTCAGCTTACATTATTCACACTAACGTTGTCGCAGGTAATGCTATATATCTAGTTTTTAGTTAGTTTAAATCTAATTGTGGTTAAGATGATTGTTTTACATCCAATTTGGGCATGACCCGATTAGTCGATTCATCAGAAAAAATAATCGGTAATTAGTCGACTCTTAAAATAATCGTTCATGGCAGCATTACTTCTGATTATTTTTAAAAATTACGTTTTTTTTAAGTGTAAGTACAGTAAAATAACTTGAGGAAAAAATTTCTTTGCCTGTTTGACAAAAAAAAACCCATTGGCAATAATATGTCTGTAAATCTTTTTGATACAACATTTCTTTTAACGGGTCTTGGTTTGTGTTTGGTACCTGATCATTTTTGTTCCGCTCCAGAAAATGTTGCGCCACGTGCACAGGTAGGATGTTGTGCAGCAAACTCTCGTTGTGCTCCCTCAGCTCCCTCATGTCCTCCACCTCCTGCTGGGCCTGCAGGCGCCACAGAAAGTCCAGCCTGGCGGTGGCCTCCCACTGGAGAGCAGAGGAAACGGCAAAGTGAAGCACGCTCGCTTTGGTTTTATTGTTACAAAAGTTTCTTTGTACCTGTCGTCCATTATAAAAAACAGCAACTGTGAACATAACCATGAGTAGAATGGAAATCCCTTTTCTCCTCACATAGTTCGACCTGTAAGACAAGTTGGTAGTTTGACAAACTCATAAAGTTAGAAACTATAGATGGACTTTCTGCACGAACCTTTGCAGTGTGTCGTGGCGTGCGAGCGTGACAAACGCCAGGTGGATGGCATAGGAGTAAAGGGTGACCACAAAGAGCAGCACCGCCAGCTTCAGTAGGGAGTTCAGCCGCAGAAAAACAGCACAGGTCACCATGGCAACCACACCGCTCAGCACGAAGATCTGAATTTGACAGAAATTACTTATTTATGCAATAACAGGCTGAGGTCACGCAGGAGCAAGAAGGAAATGAAATCAACGGCAGAGGAGATTGGGCTCCCGTTTTACCTCGGGGTAGGTGCAGATGGTGAAAGGAGCCGAGCCTATTTTCAACTTCTCCATCATGCCAGTCTCATCCGTCATCGAGAGGAGACACCAGACCTGCGCACAGAACATGATTTACAAAGAAGAAGCCACGACTTCTAGCGCTCTTCATATTTAAGTGTCTTTTTTAGTCGTAATTCTGATCTAATTTGGTTTTCTAAAACATTTAAACCAAAAGGAAATATTTATATACAACTCAGAAGGATTCCTATTCAGATATAGAGAACAGCAAATGGAAATGAATAAGTGTTTCTGCTTCAATTACGCAACTTTAGTTTTCACAGATTTATTAAAAATCTGTCAAAAGAGTGTGCTTTAGTTGAAAAATATGGCAGATTTTTTATAGCTAAAGCAGGTAGCAGTAAATGCAGTTTATTTTTAACACAGAAATTACGCCGTAAGTTTTTAAAAATTGAACTACTTTAGCGAAGACGGGTTTGGGGGTAAAACAGTGTGAAGTCGGATTCTTATTTGTTGTATCTGTTTTAAAATAGTTAACTGTAGATCTGTATGTATTCAATTTGTGGAATAAATATAAATCATTTTATATCATTGTACATTTGCTTCAAACTGAAAATCAACACTAATAACTTCATAGTTATGTAGTAATATATTATATAATGTGATTTAAATTTGAGGACCAAAGAACAAATTTTTTTGCCACATGGTGGCACCATAAGCTAGCTTTACATTTTGTTTTTCATTAAAGCACTATAATTGTTACAGTGCAACACATGCAGCAGAAAATTTATATTTACCCAGATAAAATCTGTAAATATGGCTAAAACCATGGGCGGAGCTACAGGGGGGGCAAGGGGGACACCTGCCCCCCTAAATTCTGAGTCAATATTAGTATAATTATTGACAAACATTAAAAAAAAATTAGTAAAACCTTCTTTAAGCGTTTCTAATAGCACCTATGCTAAAGGAACAGCTGTTTTAATATTAGTAGAAATAATTAGACTGTTTGAAATATGCATTTTTTAATGTTTTTTTTCCTACACTGCTGTTGTTATTTGCCATTTACTCACTTCTTTAGCTCAAATAAAATGTTCTAGCCCCACCACTGGCTAAAACTAAAGCAATTTGTGCTTCAACTGATACATTTAAGATTTTTTTTTTTCTGAATGAAGAGACTCATAAAGGTCTTGATAAGTCTTTGATCTTTAACTAAGTTTAACTAAACTAATTTAACCTTTATCCTCCCAGAGCTGTCAGATCTTCTGCTGCAGGTCTGCACATAGTTTCTAGTGTCAGAACATAAAACAGCTGCAACATTGTGGATTTTGTCTATGGAACGACTTCCAATGATGCAGTAAAGTTTTTAAAAATAAGATACACACCTTCCTTTTTAACCAATTATTAATTCAAATCATTTTTCCAATTTATTACAACTTCTTTTTTCATTTACTGTAAAAATAATAATTAGATCCTTTTGTTTAGTTACAGTTGTTATTTAGTTTTATTGTCTTGGCTAAATAAGCATTTTGACATTTTAATTTTATAATCCTGTTGCAATATTGTTATCATTTTAGTTTATTTTCAAGGAAAATTGATTTTTTTTGTCAGGTTATCTATTTATGTACTTTAAATGACACTTTTATGGTTCTTCTTACTTTTGTCTTATTATTTATTTCACTAGGATGTAATTGCTGTGTTTGCAGCATTGTCTGAAAAGTGCTGCGGAGGTCTGAAACTGATTTGATTTTACGTTCTCACCATGTCTGAAGAGGCCAGGGCAAAGTTGATGAGAATGGCGGTGAGAGTGAGGACGTTGCGTGCGCTGTTGTTTTCGTGGAACCAGCAGCAGATGTTCTGCAGCACCGCAGGCGTCCTCTTGAATTCCTCAGCGAGGGAAACCAGCAGCAGCATCATGTACGCAAGCAGGAAAACAGAAAACTGGAGGACCGCTGGAAGCTGCCTGAAATTTAAGGGAAAAATAAAAGAAGAAAACCATAAATTTAGACATTAAGAAGCAAAAGAACGGCAACCACATGGAAAATTTTTGGCTTATTTTTGACTGTGTTTTAATTTTTTGTAGATCATTTTAGTTATTTTTTTATTTTGTTGTGCATCACTTGATTTTGAACGTTTTATGCTTTAGTGTTTTTCTCAATTTGCTTTCCTTCCATTTATTCTTCAATTCTTATGTATATATATATATATATACATATTTTATTTTTTTTCAACAGACACCTCAATAAACTACAGAGCTTTAAAGATTAAATTAAAAAGAGAAATATTTTCCTCAAATCATAATTTGTAGCCACAAATTAGTATTTTGGTGCGCACAAAAGGCAAACAAAATGTTACTTTTTGGCCACAAATGATTCATTTGAGGGAAAAATTTGGTCTTTTTTTATGTCATGTCCAGAACTAAATAAGAAAACAGGAAAAAACAATCTGATAAATGGAGTTCTGAGTGTTTGGGGCCTCACCTGGGAACAGGCATGAAGGCCTGAGCAGCCATGAGGAAGAGGAGTACGATGAAGGAGCAGATCATGTTGGAGTTGAACATTTCATCTCTGATTTGAGAGAACTAGATCAAAGAAAAGTGTCATTCCAGGTTATTGCAGAGATATTTCTTTGCAAACTTTCACCGCTGATTGTCTCTACCTGCATACCTTGTCCTCGATCAGGGCATCCTTAAAAACCAAGGTCAATGGAGTGATGTGCTCCTTGTGCATGCGCTCGCTGCTTCGTACCTCGATCGCGTGTTTGATGCGTTTGTTGATTTCTCTGGAAGTCGACTGCCATATGCTGGGCAGCGATCCATTCGTGAAGGACGCCAGGATCTGAATTGGAACAAATAGTTAACAAGGTTTTCAACTGATTGTGGTATTACCATCCATAATGCACTCACACTATTCATGTCAATGACGTGACCAAAAGGGATCTCAGGGTTCCAGGTCCGAACAGTTCTCTGGACTTTGATGGGCTCAGTGTGGCCGTTCCTCTCCTCTGAAGGGCAGATGAGGAAGGTGTCTATGTTATGTTTCATCAAGAACTCATTCCTGTCCCCTCCGTGACCGTCCTCTGTCTTGTAGATCCCCCCTAGACAGTCCAAAGTCGTCCTTGAGATGTGAATGCGCCTGGATGATGAAAAAAAAAAAATGCAAATAAAACTGGAAGTTGATTTAAAAATTCTCAAATTTGCAAAGGTGTTCCACAAGGGCCACTTCTAGGACCACTACAATATTTGCATTAATTAAGGTTTTCACTGAGATAATTTGATCATTTATACAAATATGAACCTTAATGCAGACAACAGTAAGCTCTGTAGATGCAGCACCACCAGCCAGTAAGCATATCACATAGACCGGGGGTGCCCAGATCCAGGCCTCGAGGGCCGATTTCCTACATATTTTCCAACCAACCTGCAATTGAAGCTCCTTATTGACCAAACACATCTGATCCAGGTAATCAGCAGCAGATAAGGCAGGGGTCTTGGAAAATCAGCAGGAAGCTGGTCCTCGAGGCTGGGATTTGGGCACCCCGACATGAATCTTTTTTGCATTTATTAATTTCAGAATTTACCTCTGCTTGGTCCCTCTATCTACTCATTCTTAACCCATTGAAGGTTGTTCAAAATTCTCCTGAAAGACTGTTGACTAAAACCAGACAGAGTAGGTAAATTACATCGATTTTGAGATCTTTTCACTGGATTTCAGCAGTGGTGGACTTAGCAGTTTTGGGGCCCCAGGTGAACAATAAAGAGGGGCCCTCTGCAGTGGTTGCATTAACCATTTATTTTTTTAAATCCTTACCATAGTAAATCATACATAACATTTGTCATTTCTTTATTTTTCAGGTTTTCTAAAGAAGGCAAAAGACAAAAAAAATACTTGATGATGGAACGCAACAACACACTGAAGAATGGGGTAAAAAATATTCTGCCACTCCTTTTGCCACATGACTTCCATTATCTTCTTTGTGAGGTTCTGTTCTTCTTTTTCCTATTTTTTCCCCTGCACTTACTAATTACTGTGTTTTTCTTTTCAAACTCTTGGAAGAGTCACACTCTGCTAGCTAACTTGCTGTCGATGGAATATTCCATTGTTGCAGATTTATGGGGGAGGGACACTTTCACTTGAGCAGTCATACGCCATCCTTATTTCTTTTATTATGACAGAGTCCAATGATGATGGCCATAAAAACCTTTTTTTAAGTATTCAAGCTTGAGGCCCCAAAAGTGTTGGGGGCCCCAAGGAGTCGCCCACTTTTGCCTAATGGTAAGTACGCCCCTGGATTTAAGTCAGCTTTAAGAACGATTTAGAATGCTTTTATAGTTTTTTAAAGCAGCTATTTCCTTGGCTGCTAAGATTTTTTTTACAAATATTTATTCAAATTGTTGTCAAATAGGTTTAAATTGCTTGAAATTTTTTACAGAAAGAAAGGTCAACTTCACAAAAATGCACATTTTCTGTATATAACTTTCAAAAACTCACATTTTAAAATCTGCACAATAATTGGTGCTATATTGTCCAAAAACAGTTTTTAACCTGTTAAATCAACCTATCTTCAAATGACAACATGATTAGAGAAAAAAAAGCATACATCTTGAGCCTTTTAGGATACCTACCCTGGTATCCCTCCAGCTTCCAGCATGTTGGCGATGCCCACATCCCATGACCAGACGTCAAACTGCCACTTCTGCAGACCCAGCACGCCGCACAGGACAGAACCAGAGTGTATGCCGATCCTCATGTCTAAGTCAAAGTTCAGCTGCTTCCTCACAAGCCTGTTGTAATTAAATGGGCTGAGTTAAAGTATATCTTTAAAAATCAATAGAATTTTTTTTTACTGATGACTCCTCTATTCAGCACCAACCGTATAGTGGTGATCATAGCCAGGCCCATTTCTACACAACAGCGGGCATGGGCGTGCTGGGGTTCAGGTACCCCAGACACACAGTAATAACAGTCCCCTAGTATCTTTATCCGCAAGCAGTGGTGTTCCTATATTGATGGATGAAAGAAAAGTTTTGCAAATGAAAACAAGGGATTTATTTAAAATAGAAAAAAGAAAAATCAAGAATTTTCACCTCAGCCAGGCGGTCAAAACGTCCAAAAAGCTCATTAAGGGTTTGAACCAAATCCTGAGCCGACAGATTCATGGATAACTGAGTGAAACCTTTAATGTCTGCAAAAAGGATGCTGGAGATGACAAAAAATAGATCAAATCTTATTATAATAGCACTTTCTTGAAAGACAAAAGCTTCTTTAGTATTTCTACCTGACATCTTTATACTGATGAATGTAGATCTTATGAAACTCTTGAGGGTTCAGCTCGTCCTCCAAAGAACTCATGTCTGCAATCATCTCCAAGGCAACGAAGCGAGGCAGAATTGACAGGACTAGGCGTTCCTGTCAAGCAGCATCACAACATTAACCTTCTTGAAACAATAACTTTTAACCTTCTCTTTGTTCAACTGTTTCCTTCCTTGTACCTGTCTCTGGTTCTCTTGCTCCAGTTTGAGGCGACCCTCGATGCAGCGCCGCGTCTCCAGGAAAACCTGTCTCTGGGCGTGATCTGTCAGGTAGTGGATGAACAAGCCGGCCGTGTTCATACCCAGGTACAGAAGGCCTTTGGCAAACACCTAAAAAAAAAAAAAAAAGTTACTTTAAATTCTTTTATTGATCCTTAAAAAAAAACACAATAACCTGCAACGAGTCAAGTACCAATTAATTGTGAGCCTGATGAGAGCATCAGGTTGCAGAAGACAAACAAGAGGGAAAAAGTTGAAGATTAAAAATCATATAAACTTGTTTCTTAATTAGAGGAAAAAATGCAATAGATAAAAAAAAATATGTCATGAAAAATAACTTGCATACAAAAAAAATCTTTTAAACGCTAAAACTGTGGTTTAGTTACACACTTGAGGTCCTTCCTGACAACAATCCGCTAACCAAAGTAGGAAAACTTGATCGATTTTTGTCAGGCACATAAACATTTTTAGAACAAATTTGCACGACAAAGACTTCCGCAGTAAGATCTTGAGAGGAAGGGAAGGTGTGGAAACCTGGTTACACTTTAACATAAGAACCTATAAGGTAATATTACAGGTAACCAGGTGTCCCTAAGAATCGCGTGGACTGAAATAAAGATTCCTCTCTGGAGATGAGCCTGACTTACATTTACGTTTACACGAGTTCTAGTTGTGGTTTGTCCTTCAGAATAATTAACAAATGCAACATTTGCAACAAATTAGGTCAAAATGTCACTTTCGCCTCTTTTTTTCCCATTTATTTTCATTATATATGAAATTATTTAAATTGTATCTTCCTTATTATGTGTTTTATTTCAATGCTTCCCACTTTAATATAAAGATCTGTGTTTCAGCTTCTGTCTCTCTAACACCCATTAGTCAAAGTCAAGGCCCGGGGGCCGGCCCCGGCCCGCACGATAGTTGTTTCCGGCCCACCAGATCATTTTATATTATTATTATTATTATTAACGGCCCGATGTTATCTATTGCCATCCTAATTTTGACAAATATATATTTCATGGAGAGCAAAATACGGAAAGTTATTTAGGTTTATTTATTATGTCTGTTTGTATTCATATTTATGCTAAAAAAGTTAAGTTTTGAAAGTTTAAACAATTTTGTTTTTTTATGCATTCAGTTAATGTTTATCCTGTTTGGCCCACAACCTACAGTGTGTTTTGGATTTTGACTCCCTGTGCGATTGAGTTTGACACCCCTGCTTTAACAGACTAACTGGTCTAGACGGCTCTATTTGAAGTTAAGGCACAGCCCTTGCCACACAAGCCATAAAGCAGAAACTGTGCACAAGAAAACCCAAAACAAAACAATAAAGGGAATACTTTAGATCACGGGTGTCAAATTCAGTCGAACAAGGGGGAAAAATCTAAAACACACCTTGGGTCGCGGGCCGAACAGGATAAACATTTATTGAACACAATAAATTAAATTTTTAAAACTTTAAAACTGTAACGTTTTAACATAATTATGAACTCGATATATAAGATTACCTGCGATAATGCTAGAGTGAATGCTGTAAGCTGAATTTGGTCGCAAAAGATGCTAGTGCTGATGGCTGAAAATGCTGAAATTGATAGCCAGCTAAAATAGCCAAATTAGCCTAAAAAACTAAAAAAAAAAGAAAAAAAAGCTTAGGTTAGCCAAAAAATCTAGCATGTAGTTGAAAAAATTACTAAACTTCAAAGCAACGTTAAAAAACTGGAAAAAAAAGCATAAATTAGCATGAAAATATTAGCTCCAAACTCAAAAACAGCCTAAAAAACGTAAAAAGAAAAAGCGAAATTGGCTGAAACAGAATAGTGCGTAGCAGAAATATTAGCTAAACTCCAAAATGGCCTAAAAAATTTTAGTAAATGCCAAAATAGTCCAAAAAGCTAGCAGAATGCCAATTTTTAAAACTTAAAACTGTAACTTCTTAGGAAAATTATGAATAATAAAAAGGCAGGAATATTTTTCCAGAATAAATAAACTTGATTTTTTACTCTCCATAAAAATATGTTTTGTCAAAATGATGCAAATTTGAAATAAGCGCTAGATAACATCGAGCCATTAATTAAAATAAAATTATCCGGAGAGCCGGATACAATTACCTGGAGGGCCAGATCCGGCCCCAGCGCCTCAACTTTGACCCGTGTGCATTAGATGGTTTAGGAGGATTTGCAACATACTTTTTGAATCAAGTTTAAGTTTAAATTAAAGCATTGAAACTAGGGATGTGTGTCTTTCCCTCTCACATCATTCAATACGCATCTCGATACATGGTCCACGAATCGATACATAAAAGATTCAACTATTAATACAGTCCAATGCTTTCACAAAAATATTAAAGTCTAGATATTTCTTATTCATATGGCATTTAAAACTTAAAAACTTTAATGTGTATTTAGTAATGTGTAATTGTTTGTCCTATAATATTTGTTAAATGTTTTTCTGCCTCTTGGCCAGGACACTCTTGCAAAAGAGATTTGCAATCTCAATGAGTTTTCTCCTGGTTAAATAAAGGTGAAATAAAAACTATAAATAACAATGCATGGGATTTGACAGAGAAATTAATTCAGGTATTGACTTGGAAGAAGGACGCTTATGAATGCATCGCATGCACATAAAAAGATGATTGATAAAATTCAAAGAGAAACTGCAGTTTGCCAGAAATAGATAATTTACTTCTTGATTAATCAATCAATATATACCTTTAAACCATCGTAATCTTGTTCATATTTGTGGGTTTTGCTCGATCAATTTGTACATCCTTAATCGATACTGCTGTTAGTCCCACTGCCTGATTTATTTCTCGATATGTATCTACGTATTTACATCCCTAATAAAAACTCACATTAGTGTTTCTGTGATTTATTTTTCCTGAAGGGAAAATCTAAGAAAAAATGGAATTCATCTTAGAAATCAAAGACATGTTGGATCAGCACACAGCTTTAAAGTCACCCTGTGGGTATTAATCATGCCATGCTCAAGGGCACTCTATAGACGGTGGGATCTTGAAGTTGAGTCATAGCAATTGAAATGTCTTCATCAGTCTGGATGAATGAGAACATGGATGGTGGGAGGAGTCAAATCCAACATTATGCAATTGAACCAGCAACCCTTAAGCCACAACTCACTGTAATACCTATTCACCTTATTATTTCTTTTTTTGTTTTGCACAAATCTGACAACTCTAACCAGTAGGGAGAAGAAGATATAACATATATATTTCTCAATTCAAATGTTCTCACCTTTTTTAAAAGCACAGCATCTTTGTAGTACGACCAAATCTCCACAACGAGGTGCAGCGTCGAGGTGACGGATCCGGCGCAGATAGCCCACAGCAGAGGGAGGGGTAGCAGAGTATATGTGGCAAAAAGTGTAAATAAAACATACCAGGATGGATCTTTCTCCAACCCAAAAACAAACCCTCCCAGAATCTGTGCGGTTTGAGAGAACCAGCTCGCAAGGCCAGCATAGTGAAGCCACTTCGGGGACAAGGAGTCTTTGCAGTTTAACACCACAACGCACAGAGCTCCAGCTAACATCATGAAAATGCTGGTTAAGTAGGAACGCAGGGTGTCTGCGTTGGGCTCCGGGGCCAGCACCAGGTACAGGACCAACACGTGCAGTTTGGCCACTGCGTCGATCACATTGGTGACGGCGAGAGAGTTGCGTCTTTGGTGAGAGGAGTATTGCTGGTAGAGCTTCTCCAGGTCACGGGACTTGAAGGTGTGCCGCAGCATGGGTATGTAAACACCACGGACGGTGTTGCCCCAGCAAACAAAGAAATCTGCATCGCTGGCGTAGGCACGGGTAGAACCCCCAACGCTGCCGTGCGTGCTGGTGGACCCCCGGGTCTGGACTCTGACAGTGGACGAGCGGCGTTTGGTGGCCCCGCGTGAGGCCTTGCTGCGGATCTGTCTGTTGATCTCCTCGATGTAGGAATCTGTCACACAGATTTTGCGTGCTGGTTCAACTCCCGCCTTTAAAAAAAAAGAAACCAGAAAGTAAAAAAAAAAATATTTTAAAATTATTTTATTTACTTTATGAAAGCACAAAGACAAACAGATGAGTGTAAAACCACCTGAGCGTTGAGCTCCTGCTGGATGATGATGTGCTTGACGGCGTTCTGCCACAGCATCTTCTTCCGCCTGAGTCCCGGAGACAGAGAGGCGCTCAGACAGGGAGGCTCGTGCAGCTCCACAGGTGAGACTTTTGCTGTGTCGGCAAAGGTCACCATGGTGATAACCTTAGCCGACATCAGTCGTTGGTCTTGGGAGAATTCAGGCCCTGGAACTTGAAGGGAAAAAGGAAGAACTAGTTATTAAAAAAGCAGCTATTTTTAGTATTAATAAATAAATGATGTATTTTATTTTTTACTTTTAGGAAGTAATTTTGCTTTATGTAAACAACCAAAGATCAAGCTATCTGAAAGAATATAGCTTGTAAACTCTATACTGTACGATCCGTGCACATTTTTAACTGTTTTATTTTTCAAAGTTTATTTAGTTCTTAATGTATATGAAAAGGAAACAAACGCAACAACCACATTTTACTCCTGTGATGTGATATGTGTGAAACTTATTTTTTTCTTGTTAAATTATTCTTATTTAAAAATACAATGGAGAGTGGAATATTGTGCTACTTTTGTCAAACTTTTATAATTCAGGTTGTTTATTCTGAACACAAGTCTTCCCACTAGGCTATTAGATGATCCAAAGTTTGCTTTTTTTTTTTTAATGTTTTTATTTTCTTGTATGCAAAATAAGAATCATTATTGCAGACTCATCCTGCATTTATATTTATGATTATAATACTTTTTAAGCATTTGACAGTGAATACAGTACTTAAAGTTTGCAGCTGAGAAAACTGCAATAAAAAATATAAATAATAACTCCTCAATGTTGATTTATTATATTATACACTGTGTTTGACACAAAAGCATCTTAAAATGTTTATTTATTTTTTAAAATTATAAATATATTTCTGCAACTTTTCTTTGGAAATTTTTATTTTTAATTTTCACCACAACTTATACATAACAAAACAAAACATATATCAATTAAATATTGGAATTGTACACATAAAGAATACTGTCAGTACTTTAAAAACAAAAGGAGAAAAAAAAAAGATGATTAAAACAGTCACAAAAATGATTAAATAAGACTTGAAGTTCATCTATATAGTGTTTCAATTCTACCTTGGGTATTTATATTTAGCTATATCTTTATAAATATATGTACATTTGAATATATATGAAAATATTAAACAACCTGTAATGATCTAAAGCACAAAAACTTTTCTAAAAACAAAATTTTTCTTCAAAGGCTCACTCTGATCATCTTTTAATCTGTTTTAAAAGCATTTCAAGTGGTCTTTTAATTATGGTTATGTTGTTTTTAGCCAAAATAAATAATTTGTGTTGGTGCGGAGCAACCCCACCCCCCTTCCCATCCCCACTACTAAGAGCTCTCTGTTTACATGCTCTCCTACTTGCTTACAGCCCCTAACATTACTGGTGAAACCAAAATGATGAGTAATACTGGAGTTATTGAGGCGTACAGTTCTGATCCAGATGCCAGCTCAGACGAGGAAACCGGAGACGTACATGGATGTAGTCGGCTACAAGTTGATTCATCAGACAGTTCAGTAACTTCTTTAAAATTGCATTTTTTAAAACTCCTGATTTACAACAATTTGAATAAATAAATACTTAGAAATTCAATTTTAAGCTTAATTTTCTTTAGATATGTCCTTCATAATGAGAAAAATGACCTAAATACATGCTAAAAATGCCAAAACACAATTTTCTTTTAAATTTAAGATGATAAATGATGTATTTTAAATGTATATAAAGTAACAAGCCTAGTATTTTTTTCATTCAAGTAAAACAAATCCATGATTATTAAAAAATGTTTATTTCCTTTTAACTTTAAGACAGCAATGTAAGTTATTATCTCTGTGTTTCATGGACTTCAGAACATCGAGTCCTCCACAAACTGCACCTCCTTCAAAATAATCCCGCTCCTTCTGTCCGAGATCCCGCTTCACGCAGTCATGCAGCACGCGTTCACAACGCCACCTGTCTGGCTCCACGTGTTGACACAGTCTGTGCCAGGGAAAAGGCAGCTTTCAAATGAATTATCTGGGATCCAGATTTAGCCCTGAGCTGGTTAATGCTCAGAGTTAAACTCCTCCAGGCCCTTCTGGCTCCTCATGCTGCCGTCCAGCTCATCACTTTGCTTCTCATCAAGCTCATGTTTCCTCACTTAACAGGCTTGATGCAGAAACAGTGTTTGACAGTAAACACCACGCGTTTAATTAACTCTGTCACGATGGAAGGTCAGCTAAATCGTTCAGGTATTTTAACAGAATCAAACTAAATAGAAATATGTAGTGTTTTTGCTTTAATCAAGCTGCTTTAATTATCTTTAATTTAGAGTTTTTTGCTTTCGAAAAATGAGGTTTTACTGACCTTTTCTTGCTCACTGACTCCATTTTCACTTTTCACGTCCATCTTTTGACCCCAACTTGATGAATCGACAGATTCCATCGAGCAACAGATGTAGGCGAAGGAAGAAAAAAAAAACGTAAAAGGCAAAAATAGAAAGTTTGAGTAATCCCCACTGTGATGAAGAACTTCTTGTTCCTGTATGCGAAGCAAGTTATGAGTCCATCAGAGGTGTGTGTGGATCTGCTCTGTTGGATTTTAGGTCACCACCTGAGCTCTTCTGAAAGGAAATCAACAACTGCCACGAAGCAAAGCTGGAGGAGTGAAGAACGCAAAGAGGATTAATTAGTCAGCAGCCACTCTCACTGACCTGCTCAGATAAGTTCACTGACATCAAGACGAGTCCTGCACAAATTCATCGATGCTGCCTTTTTGAATTTTAAGATGACAAAGTCTCTTTATATGCTGTTCCTATGCTTCCTTCAAACTAGGATAGTGTGCAGGTTGATGATTAATTCTTTTTGGAAATTGATTAACGTTTTTTTTTTTCATCCCGTAATTCAAAATGATTAAGTTTGCTAGTTGCAAAATGAATTTTCATTTGAATTATGGTCATAAAAACCCTTATCAATTTAAAATGCAATTCCTGTTATTTTAATTTTAAAATAGTTGGAAAAATTTAAATGTTTTTATACTGAATTCTAAATATTAAAAAATCATGAAAGCGTTTTTCACTTTTCAATTTTAAAAACACAACACTTCAGTGCCTTGTTTGTTTTAAATTCATTTAAAGCAGGGGTCACCAACCCAAGGTGACCCCTCAAGGACCACACAAGGTGCCCCCCGGGGCGCTTATAAAAATAACACAACTCACTTGTGAGCCGCGTCTAAAATTACATTTTATTCTGTTGCTTTTTTTTTTTTAATTACACTTGCATTTATATTGATTTAAAAATGAAAACATCTTAAAAATATTTTAATGATCCATGAATTTTAGTGACCTCTGACCTACTTCAAGTCAAAGAACATTAATTTTGTTAAAAAATCTTCAGATTTGGTCATTAGTTCAAAATGTGACAAGACTTGTTTAAAAATGTGTGAGTTGATTTTCCTTAAACATTGCATAATTGATAAACATGGTACAACAAAGTGAAAATGTCCAGGTTTTATTGTAAATAAGAGCTTGTTCTTAATAACTTCCCTGATTAAATAAAGGTTTAATAAAAAATGGGAAATTTTTCCTATGAAATATAAGTGATCATCTGAAATCATCTACTGAGATTAATAAAGTGCTGAATATTGATATTTGTTTCCTAGCTTGTTGTCATTATTGATAATTATGGTGAGAAATCCGTGTCTTTACATAGAGGAGTATCATTATTCATTATTATTAAGGAATAACTAAAGCAAAACTGAACAAATTTGCTATTTCAAAATGGTAGCCCTTCATATGACTCAGTACCTATGAAGTAGCCCTCAGTTTCAAAAAGGTTGGTGACCCCTGATTTAAAGTCTATTATATTATAATTTGCAACTGTGTTGTTGTGTCAAAATTCACTTTCCTGTTTACCAATTTTTTTGCTTTCTAATATTTTCCTTAAAATCTTCAATCTGGGCTATTCTCCTACTTCAAACTCAATTAAATTATCCAATTTCTACTTTTTTGTTTCAATAAACATTTTGTGTTCACACTGTTTCTGATCTGTACCAGGATTCAGATGAGCTTTCACTCTTTTAACAGTTGTGGTTAAAAAAGTCCATTGTGATACTTTCATAGACAAAGTGATTTATTTAGATTGAATCTGCTGACTTGAAAATTAGCTAAATTCCTCACTAAAAACAGCAACAACAAAAAACAAGCAAAATATATCAGTTTTTTCTTTACTATTAACAGAAGTGAAACAGTCCTTTTTTTGTTTTGCTGCAATATGAAGTGTAGTGAAGTAATAATCATAATGTGTTGTGTGTCTCCTGTGCAGATTTGGAGCAACTATTTAATTTTATTCATTTTCTCATCACTTTGTGAAATAATATTGCAAATAGATTTATTTATTTTTATGATTTGAAATACACTTTCTAATCAAAAGTGTGGTGTACATTGTATTTTCCAGAATTTATTGCATTCGTAGTCTTTGTGTTTAAACACTAATTGGACTGATTGTACATATTAAGACTAAGACAAACCAATCTCTTCTGTGGGCTGACAGCTCGGTCAGGCCTGAAGTCCTGGTAAGCTGGTTAATGTTTCTGAGACTGCTAATTGTTTCCAGGCAACACTCAAAGCTCCTAAGGCTGATCTAATGAGCTCCCATCTGTCCCCGGGTGACTGTGTGGCTCAAAGCTTTCATACTGGTTACTGCACCTCTAAAAATAACCCCGCGGTCCGAGACGTGCAGCTCATCTGTAACTAATGCACCGCCAACTCAATAACTAACCTGCAGTCATTTCTTTGCCTATGACAAAATGAAAACATTGTTGGACATTTATCAAGTCAAACTAGTTCGACTGCTGCAGACAAACCCTGAAAACTGAATTCTTTCTTTGTGTTTTCAGCAGCTCACTGACTCACACTTTTACAATCAGACAAACAAAAGATCCAGCTCGATTGGACGAAACTTTTTACCAAACATCTCTATTTGGATCCAGTTTGGTTGTGTTTGTTTCCATGATCTGCCCCGGCAACTCGTGCTTCGGGTGTTGGATGCCAGCCAAAGCTCTTTAAGTTGATGTGTGATAGGTTATTTAAGGACAAAGTGGAGACTTTTTTTTAGGACATTCCACCTTAAATGGCTCACAGAGTACTGACAAAAGTTGACTTCAGAGGACGATTTTGTTTATCTTCTTGCGTGTATCTAAAGTTTTCTCTTATCTGGAGGTGGAATATGTTGTTTATGTAAACTATAGATGTTTCTTACCAAATGTACTTCGATATAATGAAAAAGTTTAAATAAGACATCAACAATTGCCTCATAAATATTAATAATATTCATATAACTCAGTGGATACAAGGATAGTGAGGAGCATGAGACGTTGCAGTCAAGCTGCCAAATGATGGTCAATTTTTGTTATTTGGAGTCATATTTTGGGGTAATAAATATCAAACTAAGGAAAATATTGTTTATTCTCATTCATTCTTAGCTTTATCAAAGGGAACTTTACTGTATTTAATTGTAATTCAGACCAAATAGATAAAGGGCTTATGTAATGAAAATGTCCCTGAGTTATTGTTAGTAGTGTTAATTTTCATAGTACTCTGAAATACAAAATGAGTACAAGATAGATGACATTGATGTACATTTTCTTATACACTGCTCATAAAAATCAAAGGACAACTTTAAAGAAACACATTAGATCCATCAGATCTCAATATGAAGTTGGATATCTATACAAATAACGACAGGACAGTGTCTTAGGAACAAAAGGATGCCAAGTCTTTAAATGGAAATAAAAGTTTTCAGTCTTCAGAGGCTCAATTGTGTAGACACCATCAAATCAGAGTGAAATGAAGATGTGGCAGGCTAGTCCATTTTCTCCAAAACTTCATTTCTGCAACTCAAACTGCTTTTCAGTATCTTGTGTGGCCCCCACGAGCTTGTATGCACGCTTGATAACGTGGCGGCATGCTCCTAATTAGACGACCAATGGTGTCTTGTGGCCTTTCCTCCCAGATCTGTGTGAGGGCATCCCTGAACTGTTGTACAGTCTGAGGAGAAACCTGGCGGCGCCTAATGGACCAAAACATAATGTCCCAGAGATGTTCTATTGGGTTTAATTCAGGGGATGGTGAAGGTCATTCAATTGTTTCAATTCCTTCATCCTCCAGGTGCTGCCTGCATACTCTTGCCACGTGAGGCCGGGCATTGTGGTGCATTAGGAGGAAACCAGGAGCTCCTGCACCAGCGAAGGGTCTGACAATGGGTTCAAGGATTTTATCTGGATACCTTATGGCAGTCAGAGCACCATTTCCTAGGCAGTAGAGGTCTATGCGTCCCTCCATGGATACGCCTCCCCAGACCATCACTGACCCACCAGCAAACCTGTCATGTTGAACCACGTTGCAGGCAGCATAACGTTCTCCTTGTCTTCTCCAGACTCTTTCACGTCTATCACAGGTGCTCAGGGTGAACCTGCTCTGGTCTGTGAAAAGTACAAGGCGCCAGTGGCGGACTTGCCAATTCTGGTGTTCTTGAGCAAATGCCAGTGGAGATCCACGGTGCTGGGCAGTGAACACAGGGCCCACTACAGGACGTGGGGCCCTCAGGCCACCTTCATGAAGTCTGTTCCTGATTGTTTGGGTCGAGACATTCACACCATCTGTAGGGCACGAGCAGTGCTCAGCCTGCTCCGCCTTGCACAAACGAACAGGTATCGGTCCTGCTGAGGGGTTGAGGACCTTTTATGGCCCTGTCCAGCTCTTCCAGAATAACCACCAATCTCCTGAAATCTCCTCCATGTTCTGGAGATTGTGCTGCCAGTAGAGATAATTACACAAGCCAAAATCAGCACGACTGGAAAACCAGCCAAAAAAGATCAAGAGGGAGAAACTTGAAATGACCTCCACATGTAACACCAGTCCTGTTTGGAGGGTTTTCTAATTGTTGCTACTGAAGTGCACCTGTTGTTAATTCCATGAACACCAATACAGCTGAAATTGATTAACGAGACCCTCAGCTGATTAACCAAGAAGAAAATTATCAGACAGGTTTCATTTAATTCATGCCAGGTCCAATAAAAAAAGTGTTGCTTTCGTTTTTGTGAGCAGTATATGTAACTGGAGCAGGAGTCGACAATCTGAAGCCCCAGAGTCACATGTGGCTCTTTTATCTCTATATTGGGAATCTTTGAATATGAAAAGAAAAGTTTGGTCATTTCTGGTTTGATTTTTAAACTTTTATATTAGTAACATAACTGAAAAGTGGTAAAAGTTTAGGTACACTGTCACAGTGGTTTATTGGAAAAACTTTGAAGCACATTGTTTGGTGCGCAACAGTCTAGCTGCTGCTTTGAGGCAAAGTATAGAATTGCGTTTAAATGCATAGATTTTAAAAACATTCATGATACATCAATGTTGTTGCTTTTATATTTGATGTCACAAGGAGAAAAAGCATGAAGACACTCAAAAATTGTGATAGAAAATGTCAGGTTTGACTTTCCTATTCTTTTAAGTAAATCTAATGCAAAAGAAAAATCTGATATAGGACTAAATATTGGTTTTATTTTTGTTTTGAAATAAACGTTTAACCTTTTAACGCCTGTTGTTGCAAATATGCGACAAACCACTTTGGCTCTAAAATGACCTAAAAGATATTCAAACGCAAAAATGTAAGTGATTTTTGTTCTCATAGAAGGAAACAGATTCAGGCATTAACCCTTTAAGGCCTAAGCCTCAAAATGTCCGCCTGGACTTTTCTGCTAATTTTGACTGTGAAAGGATCAGAGAATGTCCTACAAATCTGTTCTTTTGTCTCTTTTTCCAGAAGACATTGAATTTTCAGTATCTATCATCATTTTACAATTTATTATATTTCATAATAGTGTTAGACCAATTTAAATAGTAAAAAAACACAAAATCGAAAAGTGATTTTTAGAGTTTTTAGTGAGAAAAACAGTGCAAATGTACATGAACAACAGATTTTGTTTGTTAAAAGTTTAAATTTATCCAATATAAAACAATTTACAACAACATTTCTGTATTTCTCTCTCTAAAAGTGCAAAAAATAGTGCATAAAATGTCAAATATCTACAGGCGTTTTTGGTCACACAGGGCAATTCTGTCCTCCTTGGCTCCTCAAAGGCCTTGGTGATGCTGTCAGTGACAGTCTAAGGTCCCAAACTTCAAGGAAGTGCTCTTGGTGCACAGTTTGCAGCATCAGTGGGAAAAGATTTCACCTGCTGATGGTTTTCTGTGTTTAGAGGTGGTTGGACATCTGGGATTTGTCTGGAGTTGAATCTCAGTGGATGAGGATCTCCATAATCAGGCTCTGCATCTGTCTTCCAAGGCTGTTGTGGTTGTGAGCAGATTAGGTCTCTGACCAAATCACAAGCACCTCCAGAATCCTCAAATTTTCTCCTCGTTGGTCCTCCAGAATCATCAGCTCCAGCCCACAGGACACTTGAAGAAAAAATGTTTTCATTTATTGGGATATTTATTTCCTAAACAAACATAATTCTATGCTTATTTTATAAGATTGGTTATAATTTATGATTAAAAAATAAGCTAACTTACATTTGAATGACATTTCCCTCACACAGATTGTGTTTCTGAGCAAAAACTAGCCAGTAAGTGTTTGATTCCTTCATAAAATAACCCGGAAATGCAGCTCCACAGACGTTACCTTTTCTCGCCAAAAATGACTCCTTCCGTTGCTCCTTCGGTCTCAAAGTCTTCTCAGGACCTTCATGAAAGTTATATTTCCATGGATGGTCGTTTTTCAGACATTTTCCTTATTTTTTTCGCCGTTACACAAACTATTTTCGACCGCGCTGCACTCTGCATCTCTCCTCAGCTCCGCCTGTCTCACCGGTAAACAAAAGAACTCCCCGCGGGCTTCCGGGTGAGATTATCGTAATGAGTCAATATTGATAAGAAAGTGCAATGTCTCAGCTTTCAGAAACTGTTGGAATTTTTAAAATAGAGCGAACCGTTCAGGAATTACGGTAATTCAAAGAGCGCGTGTAAAAATGTGTCACCGGTGACACATTCGCCCTTAAAGGGAGTTAACAACATTTTTAGCAACTTTTTATACATTCATTGACTAATGGCCAAAGAAAATAAATAAAAAGGGTTTTTTCTAAACAGGGAAGTGAAACTTTGTGGCTCTTGAGTTTTGGTCAGAAGACATAAGAATACAGTTTTTGTTTAGTAATTATATTATTTTAGGAGAAATATTTCATACACAAGTGTCTCTTTTTAAAAAAAAATAAATAAATAAAATAGCCCCAACCTTTTGTTTTTCAGAAACAATTTGAATCTTTTATGTTTGTCTCTTTGAAGACTATAAAATAAAAAGGCTTTAAAGCTTTTTGATAATTGATCAGGTTATTAAATCTAGTTCATTTTTTTCTTCTTATTTATTTATCATTTTGGTTTATTTAAATACATTGCAATGATTTTCATTCTTTGCTCAGACTATTACTTTATGTTGCTTGTAAGATGGTACATCACTCTTTGCTTTGTTGAATTTGTTAATAAAACGTTTTTTTTTTAAGTTTTGGTCTGGAGGAAAGTGGACTAAATGGCATCAAAAGGTTAAAGGTCGCAAAGCCTTGCCCTTGAGAAAATAAACAGGAAAAAAACATTAAAATGGTTAAAAATAGTTTGATAAGTTTTAACTGCTTTTTCATGAAAGATAACAATCGTTTTAGGTATACATAATTGAACATAAAAAATACATTTTTAAAGAGTTTTTTTTTTTTTAATATATATATATATATATATATATATATATATATATATATATAATATATATATATATATATATATATATATATATTATATATATATATATATATATATATATATATATATATATATATATATTTTAAAGATCTTTCTATAACATTTAGCATTTGTTTATGGGGCATGTAGACACCTGCTTACCAACACAGTGGACTCTGAAGGGTGGTGCTCATGGTTTCTAGCTCTGAACTGTTTGACAGTCAAAGGTAGCCAGCCTCTGATGCTGCTGGCTACATGAAAGATGCTCTGTTGTAGTTAGGCGTTTTTCTTTCTTTTTCTTTTCTTTATTTTTATTAAATCTTAAACCAAGTCTCTTCTGACAGCCCCTCGCATGCCAAATCTTAAAGGGATTTATTTTTCCTCCTTTATGGTAAGCAAAATATTTTTTAAAGAGAAAAGTTATTCAGTTTTGGCTAATGTAGCTGTGTTGTGCTAGCAATACTGACCAATAGCATATTTAAATGTACTTTTTAAAAGCTAATTTACATCTAAACAACGCGAGTTAGTATTTTTTAAATGTTTTGTCTACAAATCTATTTCTTAAAATGTCAGAACTGTAGTATTAATCCACAGGAAGGAAGTAGCATCCGACACTGAGTTCGGACCAGTTTGGCTAATGTAGCTTTGAGCTAGCAGAACTGGGTAGTAACATATTTAATTGTAATATTTGATATCGGTTTTTTTTTCACATTTAATTAACGTTAATAATATGTATTCAAGTATTTTGGTTCCTGAATTATTTTTAAATGTCACGTCTTTACTAGAAAACCAAAGGAATTGGCATCCGAGGCTGTACGACTATTAGCATGTTTGCTATCAGTTAACGATACCAAATATCTTCCACCTTAAGTATCTATCTGTGACCTGTTTTCCTCCTCCAAACATCATATTTATTTTACTGTTGTTTTTGACCAAAAAGAAGAAAAAAATAAACCTAAATACACTTTTTCGAATAACTTGCGAATGCTAACTTTAGCAGGCCAAAGAGAAGCCAGCGGCTTTCCTGATTCTCCAAGCCCGGGTGGTGACTCGCTCCAGCCTTGAAGCGCATCCGCTCGTCTCGTCCATTTAAACCCGGAATCGCAGCGCCCCCTTGTGGCTCCCATCAATCATGACAGGTGAGAAACACCAAACTACACTGATAAGAGATAGATCCACACATAAAAAGTGCATCAAATTGCCTAAAATATATTTTTTACAAATTAAAAAAAGGGTTTAAATTTGTCTCGTTTGTGTCTGATGTCTAAGTCATGTTGTGTGCAGTGTAAACTTACGCAGAAATCTGAAATATTATATTCTTGCAGCAAGCTGGCATCCCCGGTTTTGTTCCCTGATGTTTCAAACCCACTCACAGACGAACAGCCTCACAGTGCCCTTCTTTCTTAGCTTTTCTCCACCCTCTTTCGATGTTTGTTGGATAGTAAGGCCCATTGTTTCAGAGATGTTTATTTATGAGCAAGATGCGCACTGAATACAGCACTGCTGTTGAAGGGCTTATCGTTAATCTCTTAGTTAATGCGGGCGATGTACCTATGCTGTAAGATAAATTATCAAGAAGCCTTGGGACAGGGACGTGGACATTTTAGCTCCAGGAGCGATTGTGTTGGATTTATGCAGATTTTTTGAAACTTTATGCAAAAAGTTGGAATGTGGCTGTAAAAGTGTTTGTAAAAATTCAGCTGCAGAGATTGGATTTTTATTTTTTGAACAATTGTTTCGGCCTTGGATTAGAATGCTGCAGCGTTTATGAAAAGAATATTGTTTGTTGCCCGCTATGCCCTTGCCTGCATCTGATGTTCCGGCCACTCAGAGGCTGGCACTTGACTGCCGCACCCTTCTTGACCATCATGTTGGCAAGGGTAAGTGACAAAACCGTCTTTTGTTTTGAAACTTACATTTTTCTTGAAAGTTGCGTGTATTTACTTTCCTTGCAAAAGAGGATATCATGTTCAGTTTTCTGAATGAAATGGCTGGATTTTGTTGTGCTTTCCAAAAAAGAAATGAACCCTGTGAAGCTCACTACATCAAAAAGTTGTCAGAAAAATTATTATTTTATTGAATTAAGATGTTTTCTTTTGAAACTTTCGATTAAATCTACAAAAAAATAATTAAACATAAATTTTTTATGAGTCGAATTGGGTAATTTTGTGAGTTTAATGTCAGTTTAAGATGCAAAAATATTTGCATGAGTGATTATGAAAAAAAAACACCTTTTTACCCACTGTCTCAAATTTGGTCCACACGTTTTTAACATGGTGTAACTTTATTATTTAGAGTTCATTTTCAACAAATTTTGAATTTTATAATAAAGTAAGATTTCAGTTGTTATTAATTCACAATAAAGGTCTGAAAAACAGCTAAAATCTTTTAAAGTTTTTGAGGTTTCATGATGGCAGTCTTTTTGAAATAAGCAGGAAAGGCCCTTCTACTGCCCCTAGTGGATTGATGGTGAACTACAAGGCAGTAAACAGACCAAGTTAATGGGTTTTTAAGAAAAGTTTGCATCAAATAAAAAAAATGAAAACAAAATTTGGATTAAATATGATAAAAATGGTTACATATGGTTGAAGACCCACTCTGATAAAAAAAAAAAAAAAGTATTTTTATGGCTTTTTTTTTGGTGATGGAGTATAAAGAAAATTAATCTTAAAATTTCTTTTTTGATAATTTCTTTATTCAAGTTGTTGTGAATTATGAGAAGATGATTAAAACTTGTGATGTAGAAAATATGCTGGGTGGACTATATGCCCCCTGCTCCATTCTGATATATCCACTTGCAGACAAATTTGGCTTAAAATGATATCGCTGGAGTGCTCCAATGATGCTCGCCATTTTTTTTTTTTTGCGCTTTTGGATTTTTGTTGTGATGTCAACTTTTGGATGGAAGGGAGATAGTCAGAGAGTGTGTTAACAGAGAGCTTTCAGGAACAGGGAAGGGAAGGGGGGGCGGGGTTTGCCAACAGTCTCGCCTATAACTCTGAGGCAAATTCCTAACAAACTACTGCTGCTCTGCAGAAACCTTGTTCTAGAAAATGACACAACTTACTTTTGGTTTTTGCTAAAAGCAGCAAAATTTTAATTAAAAGACCACAAGGGACACTTTTAAAATAGCCCAAAAGATGATCGGAGATGGACTTTAAATTATTTAACTTTACAGGTCAAGACTTTGGGTTTTTTTTTTTTTAGAGTAGAGGGATATACTGTACCAAAACCTTTGAAAAAGCCAGAAATGCTGCACAATGCTTCTTGGAATTAAGTGCACCAATGGCATCATTCATAAATTTAATCAGAGAAGCAATTATAATATCAGCAAATTATTACATAGTTACAAAGAAATGTTATTATCAGCTAAAGTGAAAATGTAGCTTTCACTTCTAAAAATGTCAGTTTTTAAAATCAATACATTTTTTTTTCAGCATAAACTAAAGCAATCTCAGTAAGTGTTTCAGTCAGCCGTACATTGACGGCCGCTTTATCCTCCCCGTGCTTTTCGTTAATGTGGATTTAAACATGAACTGAGTCGAGGTTTCTGCTCGAGTAGAGAATTTGTTTGGCGCAGGTGGGAAGATTTGTCATCGCACAACACACTCCACCGCCTGGGCTGTTCTGTTTATGCACTGTCTGGAAAAAGAAAAAAAAAAGATGAAGATTGGAACAGAAAAGATCTCATTTCTCTTATGTAAATTGTGAAACATTTCATGGGTAAATCATTTGGAGATAAAATAGAAACCTTTCTGTTCTCTACTTGAATTATTAGTCATTGCAAAATAATAAATGACATAAAAATAACTTGGAATAAATTGGATTTTTACTTTTTGCTTGCTTTTTTGCATTCTGTAAGTTAATTAAATAATATTGAATTGATTATACTGACCCACTCATAGAAATTGTAGTTGCATATACATATGGAAGGGACTGTGGTTACATAAACAAGATAAAGATGGAAAATCTGAATGATGGGAAGAGTAATAATAAAAAGGAGGGGGGGGTTGACACTTGAGGAGGAGGAAGGGAGCGGGGATATTTTGCGCCAGAGGGATGTCTGTCCTTGATGCATTTATCTTTTGCACTGTGACTTCAGCTTTTCCCATATTTTCTCCCTCTGTGATGCATTTTATGTAAAAGAAAACAGTGGCTGTGCTTGGCGTGACTCAGGAGGAGCACTGTTGCAGAAGAATGGGAAAACCCAAGGTCATTGCAGCATGCTTTTTCTCTGGTGTTGTCAGTCAGCCCCATTTTGTGTGCAAGCGTGTGAGTCTGCATGGCAGAGAGAGAGCGTGTGTGTGTGTGTATTTCATAGCGTCAAGGCAGCCTCTGCACCAATCATGGAGCACGCTTCATATGCTTTTTAGCTGCTAGAACACGTGCAGGCATTTCTTTTTTTTTTCCCAGAGTGAGAGGTGTGCATTTCTAGTGCCTTTCGGCACAGCAGTGTGTCTGAATGAGAAGCTGAAGCAGCACTAAGCCAAGCGTCTGTAGTGAGACATCACGATCAATGTACGGTAAGGAATACGATCCTTTTTTTACCTCTTGTGTCACGTCTGACGGCGTCAGCGTGTGAACTCCGTTGAGCCAGTTTTCCTGCATTCTTTAAACCAGTTTCTTTTGCTGCTTCCTTGAAACAGATTTCAGTTTGATCGTCTCACAGAGAAGGGGCTTACAGGAGGTTTTTTTATTTTTTTATGCTTTGTGGAGATACTCTAACCTACAAAATAAAGGACACCCGGATTCAAAGATGTTTATTTTTTTCGGTAAAACCTTGATTTTGTTTGAAATCTTGTACGCTTTGAAAGTATTTTCATTCATTAACTTTCAATATCCAGGTTTGTGACCGTAAACATTCTCGGTATGAGAGTATTCCTGATGGACGGTCACTGTGGTCGCACTATTACTGGAGTTGTTGACATTCATTGACCAGCCGAGATGAGAAGAAAATAATTGGCATTTTAATTATGATAATATTGAAACTTGAGCGCCTGGGCTTTCAGGCTAATAAATGATCAACACTTGAAGCTCCTACTCGAGAATTAAAATAGAATATAAATGAAATTTCGATGCATCCGTAGCCCTGCTTGACGCTGATTTATGGTGTGTTAAAATAACTTTGTGTGATGAGAATTTGTTGGCTGTTTGGTCTGATTATTCTCTTTTTCACGGCCGCCCACACTGGATTGTGTGCTTTGAACATAGATAGATTTACTGCCAGGGAAGACCTCTTTATGTGTCTCTACATATGTGTGAGGCTCTTTGACATGTTGACGTTGTGCATCAGACTTCCAGCTTCAACAAACTTAAACCTTATTATTATTTTTTTTTAATTGAATTTTCTGAATTTGAAGACTTCTGGAAGCTTAAAAATAGCCTCCCTCTTACATAATGATAACCCCCAAAGGGTGACAGGCTCGTTACAATCCCGAGAAGTGACTTGGATGTGTTAGACAAGAATTGACACCAGACATCTCTGACTGTTTTCTGCTAAACGAGGCCACTCATTATTCTGCATGTCTCATAACTGCATCGCACAAATTTAATGGATATATTTGGTTGGGTGAACTTTTTTCATTCATTTAGTGATGGGAAAACATGTTTTTACTCGTCTTCATCAGTCATTCACTCGGTGGAAGCGCTAAGCCCTCCTGGGGGAAATGGAAAGTGTAATCTGTTAATGCCCCAGCCCCATTGTTTTGAGGATAAAAGCAGATTTGTGATTGGCTGGCTTCTTGGTGTGATCAGTGTTGGGGGGGTGGAAACCCCCCCCTATCACATATTAAATTCGAAGTAAAGAACCATGCAGATAATGCCCACCTTCTTCTGTTGAATTCGTCTCCTGGTGACTCATTTCTGCAAATGAGGGTTTATAAATGCAAGGTTATGTTTGGAAGTGTGGGGTAGCTGGCTGTCTATCTGCTTAATGTGTTGGTCATCACATCGTGTGGAGTGGGTGGATGCCACGAGACCCCCGCTTGGTTTCTCCTTCCACCGCTGTCATGCAGATCTTTGTCCACCCACCACCCAACCAACCAGTCAGCCTATCATTATGGAAAACACAAACGGATGCCCCCGTTTTTCTTTTTTTTTTTTTTTTTTTTTTTTTTTTGACGCAATCTAAACAAAGCTGATTGGATTTTCTCTGCCACTGAGTCAGATTAAATATTATTTTGAGCGGTGGTAATGCAGATCCTTTATTTCCTGTAATTACAGGTGGACTGAAAGTAAAATTATGTAACTGTTGTTAGTAGTGACAGCTTTTATTCCCCTCATCTTAACTTGCATTCAGGCTATTATGCCTGTTTCTTTAGCTGAAAATGTATTGTTTTTTTTGTTTTTTTACTTTGTACTGCAAATCTCTGGTTGCTTTTATGTTGCCTACATTTTTAAGAAGAATCTTTTAATTGGAATTTAAGGAACAAAAGTAAATGTAAGAACAAAAAAAATGTGTCTTTTTTTTTTTTAGCAAACAAGAGTTTTTCTCATTCGGTGGGACTTCTCTGCCTCTTATTTCCACCTTTATGTAAATTCATTTTTACTAATTCTTTACCCTCTGAGTTGAAGCAGCAAGAATGAGGCAGATGCAGGAGCACCTATAACAGGGGTGGCAAACTCATTTGCACAAGGGGTCAAAATCCAAAACGCATCTTAGGTCCCGGGCAGAACAGAACAAACATTTATTGAACTCTCTAAAGCTAAATTTTTTAAATTTAAAATTTAAATTTAAATTTAAATTTTTTAAACTGCAACTTTTTTGACATATTTATAAACTAGATATACAGCACTACACGTGATAATGCTAGTATGAATGCTGTAAGCTGAATTTGGTCGCTTATGATGCTAGTGCTGATAGCTGAAGATGCTGAAATTAATAGCTAAAAATACTGAAGCTGATAGCTGAAATCACAAAAGCCGATAACCAGCTAAAATATTTGCTAAATGCCAAAACAGTCTAAAAGTCTTAAAAAAAAGGTTAGCCATGATAGCTAGCATATAGCTGAAAAATAACTAAATTTCAAAATAATTTAGCTACAACAGCTAGCATGTGAATAGTAGTCTAACTCCAAAACAAACCACAAACGTTTTAAAAAGCCTAAATTAGCCAAAACAAGTAGTATGTAGTTAGAATGTTAGCTGAACTCCAGAAGAGCATTAAAAGCAAAATAAAAAGCCTAAATTAGTTAAAAAAATAAAAATAGCTAGCATGTAGCTGAAATATTAGCTAAACTCCAAAATAGCCCAAAAATTTTAGTAAATGCGAAAATAGTCAAAAACGCTACCAGAACGCTAATTTTTAAAACTTTAAAACTGTAACTTTTTTAACATAATTATGAATAATGAAAAGACAGGAATATTATTCCAGAATAAATCAACCTTAACCTTAAATAACTTTCAGTATTTTACTCTCCATAAAAATATATTTTGTCAAAATTTTACAAGTTAAAAATTAGCGCAAGATAACATCAGGCCATTAATAATAATAAAATGAAACGATCTGGAGGGCCGGATAGAATTATTCTGAGGGCCTTGACTTACTAACACGTGACCTATAGATTTTGAAGGTTAATTTCTTACTGAACTTTAGCAGAAGTTCTGCCGCTGACTTCATGTCCTCTCATTGGGGGATGATAGAACTTTTGGTACAGATGCTCATACAGTAATTAAAAGATTCAGGGCCCCCACCACACTTGATGATGTCCTCCTTCCAGGCCTGTTGCCGTCTGTCACCCTGTGGTAACTGGTAATTTAGTTAATGTTGGCTCAGTGTGCTATAATCATGAGGGTTTAGAGTCACATCGCTGAACAAAAGGGCTTGTTGGTGAGGGTTTGTGGGGTAAGTTAAAAAGATTTCGGGTTGTTTTGCTTTTGCATGAGAAACAATAGAGTTCCGCACCATATCTGCTGTTAAAATATGCTTGATTTAATGTTGGAGCTCACATCAAATTAGGAGTTATTGTGAAGTTTTTAATGTTTTTCCTTACAACAAAACTTTTATTTTCCCAGCATTCCCAATGACTCATCCCTGCTGATTAGTTTCAACCAATCAGAACCCCCTTCTCTTAAACTAAAAATGCTAATGCATCCGTTTTTATGTTTTGTATCTTCATTAAATGGAAAATAATGTTAGTATTGCTTTGGCTGAAGTGGTACTGTTCATGTAATTGAGAACATTTTTGTGTCTAACATTACTTTAATGTATTACCATTGAAGTTTTTTTTTTTTTTACTGATCCGATCTATAGTCACACATTGCAGACAAAATAATGTATAATGTAACTGGAACGTTTGTGTAATTTTATCTGTAATTTTTAGACATTTTTTTAAAATATTTTTGCTGATTATTGAGACAAATTTGAGACAAATTCGGCTGTAAAAGAAACCATGTGTTGTGTGAAGTTGGGCTGACTTGATTAGTCAACTAATCGACTATTAAAATAGTCTACGACTAATTTAATCGTCGATTAGTCGTTACTTTATATTATATGAAGTCAGAGTGTAGCAAAGTTGAAAGTTATAATGGCATTCTGCTAGCTTTTTGGAATATTTTGGCATTTATTAAGGTTTTTTAAGGCTATTTTAGAGTTTAGCTAATATTTTAGCTACATGCTAGCTATTTTGACAAATTTAGGCTTTTTTTTTTTGTTTTTTAGGCTGATTTGGAGTGTATCTAATATTACAGCTGTATACTAGCTATTTTGGCCATCATAGCCTTTTTCTGTGTTTTAGGCTGATTTGGCATTCATCTAATATTTTAGCTGACTATCAGCTTCAGCTTCTTTAGCTATTAGCTTCAGCAATTTCAGCTATCAATTTAGCATCTTCAGCTATCAGCACTAGCATCTTCAGCGGCCAAATTCAGCTTACAGCATTCACACTAGCATTATCGCAGGTAATTCTACATATCTAGTTTTTAGTTAGTTTAAAGCTAACGATGGTTAAGATGAGTGTTACTGTGTTACATCCAGTTTGTATCTCATATCTGGATATTTAAAAAAATGATACATTTAGGATTTAAGTGTAACGCTTGATTAGAAATCGTAGTAAAACATCATATTGACAAACACCTCAACACTTTCTGTGCTGAGTTGTTAACATAAATGTAGTTGATGGAAAATTAAAGTTACATGGAAATTTTCAATGCAACATATATACATTTGATTTTTTTTGTATTCAAAACATTTAGGAAATTACAGAATTGTTTCTTTTAATGATATCTAAGGAGAAATAAATCTTTTCCTTCTGTCATATATTAATCTCTTCTGTGGATGTGTATTTTGTTGTTTGTGTGTCTTAGGGGTGTGCGGATGCTGCGGGGCCCTCAGACCTCGATACAAAAGGCTGGTGGACAACATCTTCCCAGAAGATCCCGAGGTGAGAAGATTGTGGTTCTTGTCGTTTCCTTGGTGACCTTTTTTTCCTGGTACTTTTCCACAGCCTTCTGGATGCTCACATTAACACAAGTCCAACTTAAATATGCATCTTATTTTTTCTGTCTAGAAACCATTTATTTAAAAACAAATACTATAGAAAGTGATTTGATTAAACTTATTCCTGATTGGAGACTTCTGTGTTTTGTTACTTTATGTTTTTAAAGGTTTTCTTACATTTAATTTAAGAGCTTTATAGACCCACTCTGTATTTTCTACATAGCAAAAAAAGGTTATTTGTAAATGACATTTTTTCAACTGCTCTTGATTTATATTTGATTAAAAAAAAAATTTGAGCCTAACTTTCTTAATATGTTTCCTCCACAACAAAAACACAATTTTCTTAATCTTTAAATCCACTTGAATCATGATTAATGATGGATCCTGTTTATCAGGTTTGCTGATAACCCGAAAACACTCAGATTTGGAAGCCAGCTAATGATACAAACGAGGCTGCTTCGAATGTGTTTGCATCAGCAAAACATTCTGTACCAGTCAGCTGAGTAAAGATGAATGCTTTGCTGTGTGGCTGGATGTCCCAGCTTTGCTTTTGTTTTTATTTAGTTCATCGTTATAGTTTTTTAGGAGTTTATTATGTAGTACACCAGCTGTGCTTGTGTCTTACAGTAGGTTATAAATAAAGTTTGTCAAATTTAGTTAAACTACTTATTGAAGAATTATCCCATTTGAGAACACCTTTTCTAGTGTTTTTAAATTTTTAGTATTTGTCATAATAATGTATTTTATTGAAGTTCTTTTAGTGGACGATTGGACATTTTTAGTGCTCTGCAGAGCAAAGTGAGGTTCAGAGAACTGGGTCAAGGGGAAAGCAAGAGGGAAAACGACAACCCAGTTTTATTTCTCTAGCAAAGGATTTGGATTTGTTTCATGCAGAAATGAATGATCTAGTTTAGAAAATTCTAATAATATTTACTATACTTTGAGGAATCTATTTAATTAAAGGTTTGTCACATATGAAACTTAAAAAAAATACAATTTGTTATTTTTTAAACATTTCTTCAACTTTTTCCTCCCCTTTCCAGGATGGGTTAGTAAAGTCCAACATGGAGAAGCTGACGTTTTACGCCTTGTCAGCTCCAGAGAAGCTGGACCGCATCGGCGCCTATCTCTCCGAGAGACTGTCGAGAGACGTGGCTCGTCACAGATATGGGTAAATTGCCGTGTATTTACTTTGCAATTTAATTCCCCGAACCTTGGCTTTCTTCAGTCAGACACGCAAGGTTGGTCTGTGACTTGATTGGGTCACCAGTCTCCTCAGTCTGGGAAAAAAAAAAAAAAAAACCCTTCCCAGATTACAGTCCAGCTGAAATATGTTCTGCATGAGCGGGTTTACCACGTCCTCATTTCTTCTGGATACAGATTAATTTTTTCCCACGAGATTAAAAGCTTCATTTTTTTTTTTTTCCCCTTCCGATTTAGATATGTGTGCATCGCCATGGAGGCGCTGGACCAGCTGCTGATGGCCTGCCACTGCCAGAGCATCAACCTGTTTGTGGAGAGCTTTCTAAAGATGGTGCGCAAGCTGCTGGAGTCCGACAAACCCAGCCTGCAGATCTTGGGAACCAACTCGGTGAGTCCTCAGAAGCCATATTTGTGAGGCTAATAAAAACGCTTCCTCATTTGCAAATATGCATTTAAGATCACATTTAAATCCCATTTTCTTCATAAAATCTAAATGAAAAAGCCTAGAAATCCATATTTCTATTTTTTTCTTCAGTAAGCCCACAAGTTGCCCTGATTTATCACCATAAATATCACCCAAGCTGCCTCTCACTAATGTGTCTCGGAGTCTAAAGCCTTCCTGTTGCATAAAAATGCTTTCCACAGGACTGGCTTTAGTGCTATTATCTAATCAGAAGACAGGAAGCATTATGTATCTCATGTCAGAACGCACAAAAAGATGGGGGGAGAATCTTGAGAGGAGTCGTAGCGTCTCACAAAGACGGGAGCTTAATAGCAGATTGGTGGACGTCGGCTGATGTGGGAAGCAGCTATCGTCTCTGTGAGACGGGTCAACCGAGGACAAGTAAAGGAAATCTGATTAGCTGCAGACCTATGAAGATAAAGCTTTGCAGATCTTCATCCTGACCCACTTTGAGTTTCTCCTGCACTTAAAAAGTTTGTGTCTAAAAGTAGTAGATGTTTTAGTAAAAGTAGGTGACGAATTGCCAAATAACTTTGTCAAAAAATAGTATTTACAACTTTTATTATTCAATTTATTCCAAATAGTTAAAAACTTTGATACATTGGACTAAATAATCACATCAATAGTATTAAACGACTATGTTATAAAAGTTGCAAGAATATTTGTGAACCCCAACTCCGAAAAAGACTAAATCTTTGAGGGTTTCTGCTGAAAAACAAAAGCCCAAATTTCATTTAGTTTCTATAAATTTTTAACTAAAATATCTATTAAAGACTCACTGTTAAAAATTGTGTTTTCTGGTGGTTTGTAGCAAACGCAGTTTAAAAAAGACCATATTTGTGACGTAGAATGGCTCACTGTTCCCAGCTCTTAGCAAAAGGATGGGAAGGGGGGCGGTGTTGCTTTACACCAATAGTTCTTCCCACAACTCAGATTTCTAATGGATTACTACAGAAACGATGTCCGATTTTGGCTCCAAAAACAGCTGAAAAGATGATCAGAGTGCGTCCTTAAACACTGATCTTGCATATTTTAATTTAATGATTGTTCTGTTGTGAAAGGAGAAATTGATTCTTTCCTCTAATATGGAGTTTCTCTATTTTTAGCCACAATTCCTAAAAGCTTGTGTTTACTAAAGCTGCATTAATGGAAGTAATGTGAGATGACTTCCAGGCAGAGGTGAATCGCTGCTGCAGCTTTATGGGATCTCTCAGAAGCTCAGTTCAATTTAATTAGCTGGCAGGATAAAGTCTAGCAAAGGGTGTTAATTAAAAAAAATATTCCGGTAACACACTGTGGGGGAAAAAAGGGACTTTCATTCACTAAATTAACTGCTTTCTTTTAGGTTCTGGTGCTTTTCCAGTCTTTGCTTCAGCTTCCCGTCTCGTTAAATCTTAAGGATGTAATGATTGCTTTGGGTAGCGTCATTAACCGGACGTGATCCTGAAGAGATCTGCTTCATAACTTATTAAGAGGAGACGGGTTTGAAGCCAAATGTCAGACATTAGCAGGCGCGGTGGGAGAGCCAGACCCCCCTCGTTTGTTTTTAATGCCTAATGAAATGTTTTGGAGCCACAGTGTAACTTGAACTTTACAGACGACGACATATTTGAAGGAAATTGATTTAAAATTAATGTGTGAAGTGCACCATAAACGTTTACCTCAAATATGCAATATAATGAAAGGAAGAGAGTAACTGTTAAGAAAACTCAGTTAAAGAAATGTTTCTATACAGCCCATGTGGGCCCGGGGGCCGGATCTGGCCCTCTGGGTAATCTATCCAGCCTTCCAGATCATTTTATTTTATTGTTATAATTGCCTATTGTTGTCTTGCGCTCATTTCTAACTCATATAGTTGGACAAAATATATTTTTCTGGAATAATATTCCTGCCTTTTAATTATTCATAATTACGTTAAAAAGTAACAGATTTAAAGTTTTAAAAATTGGCATTCTGCTAGCTTTTTGAACTATTTTGACATTTACTAAGATTTTTTAGGCTATTTTGAAGTTTAGCTATTATTTCAGATACATACTATAGCTGTTCTGGCTAACCTACGTTTTTTGTTTTAAGTTTTTTAGGTTAATCTGGAATATTGCTAACGTTTAGCTGGCTCCCAGCTTCAGCATTTTCAGCTTTTAGCTTCAACGATTTCAGCGATTAACTTTAGTGTTTTTAGCTATCAATTTTAGCATCTTCAGCTAACAGCACTAGCATCTTCAGTGGCCAAATTCAGCTTACAGCATCAGGTAAATGTTTATGCGGTTCTGCCCGGGACCTGAGGTGTGTTTTGGATTTTGGCCCCTTGTGCGATTGAGTTTGGCATCCCTGCTATACAGTGTATCAGGTTATGGAATGATATCAAACACTTGTCATTAGTAAAATGTTCCTAAAAAAGTAACAATAGGAAGTGTTGTGTATATATTTTATATATATTTCTTGTGTTTAAACTAAGTAATCCACATTTCTTGGTGGTGTTTTTTTTATTGATTTAAGAGAGGTCAAAAAAAGTACAGATGGCTTTAAAAAAAACGGGCAAAAATAATTCGTTTTTCTTCTTTCTGATCCCCTTTTTTTGTCACAGAAAAAGTTATTAGGTGAAGTAAAAAATAGTTTAAATCTTCATTAATGTCTCTAAATGTGTTGATCCTTTTAGCTATGTGTGGTTTGTACCTATCTGAGACAAAAATCTACCATAAAAATTATCCTTGGTGGACTTACACACACAATGTTTTTAGTATATATTCTCAAATGTGCTGTACTGACGGTAAAAGGATTCAAATTTTCTGCTCGTTTCAGTTTGTAAAGTTTGCCAATATCGAGGAGGACACGCCCTCGTATCACCGCAGTTACGACTTCTTCGTGTCGCGCTTCAGTGAGATGTGCCATTCAAGCTACGAAGACCCTGACATCCGCACAAAGTGAGTCTACTTTTATACACAGCTGCTATTTAAGGACCACTAGTTATTTAGTCTTTGTAGATTATTTTAAGAAGATTTTCTTTTTTTAACTCTGCGTTTGTTTAGCTGAAAATAGACATGCCCAAATATAACTTTAATGAGAATAAAGGAGAATAAAAGTCCTAGTGTGAGCCTCTGTTTTCTGGGTTGCCGTCAAAACGCTTTGTGATGTGTGTGGTTCTCGTCAGCATACGCATGGCAGGCATCAGGGGTCTGCAAGGTGTGGTGAGGAAGACGGTGAACGATGAGCTGCAGGCCAACATCTGGGATCCTCAGCATATGGACAAGATCGTCCCCTCTCTGCTGTTCAACCTGCAGAGTGAAGAAGGAACCGAGAGGTGAGCGATTCTTGTGTCTACAATGTTTTTAAAAAAAGAAAAAAAGAATGCAGGTATGCAGATCTCTGACAAGTGAAAGAAAGATATGGTTTTCAAATCTGTTTGACAACTCCTGAATCAATAAGTCTCACAATTGTTTCCTTTATCGGACTCTTTGAAATGTAGCTTATGTAGCTGTGTCCGCCCAAACAAAGAAGTCACAATATTTTTAATAATGGATAATCTGTTGACCATAAGCTGATGTGAACTGACAGAGAGTTTTATTTTTGTGTCAACCGCCACAGGATAAAAATCTGCTTCCAAGTCTTTGTGACGTCTAAAGAAAGAAAAAAAAAGAACTAAAGCTGTAGCCATAACTGGCCTCACGGGTGGTTACGGGCTGTCTGCGGGCGGAAATTGGGCAAATCTGTACGAGTTGCATACAAAGATTGGCAAAAAAATGTTCATGCACATTTTTTTCTACAGACAAATTTGTCATTTTTTCATCTTTCCCAAAATTTTTCCCCAAGTACACACTATCCTATGAACACTTTAGTATCACTTGCACACCCTGACTAGAGTACAGTATAAGGGCACCGATCGACACCATCACTCATCACTGCGTATAACTTAAATTATCCTTAGAATCACTTCAGGAAACACTTAGCACATGCACGACAACGGTAGGTTCCTGTTTCCTTAAGGTGGTCGTACGAGCCTCAAGGGAACTCTCCTTAACCCCTTTGACACTTTTTTAGATAAATAAGTATCAAACCACTTCTGCTCCAAACTAGCCTTATTTTATACACTATAACATGCACTATAAAAGCCTTAATTAAAAAAAAACAGAGCACCTTTAGTTAATTCTGATTGTTTACTGATGCACAATGCACTTTCAGTGAGTTTTTTTTTCTTTTTTGTTCTTTTGAATTGCAAACAAGATGATTTACTGTAAATTCGCTAGCGTGGCTAATATTTTGCAGTTTTGGACTTTGGTTTTTTTTTTTTTTTTTTACTTGTTGCTATTTAGGTGCTTTCAGACCGAACGCGATTCGCATGATAAATGTGGGTGCCCCGCCTCTCTTTCACCGCGCAGTGAATTTGCTGCTCGCCGTCTGAAATGTGTACCTGACGCTGCAGCCGCATGTGGGTGGAGCTACTAGCTCTGTTTGTGCATATCTCACTTAGAATGAGTGGAAGACACATATGATGTCGAGGAATGAGGTTTATTTATTGTAAGGAGTTCTACCAAAACATCAGTAAACATGTCTCCATGTTTGGGTTATGATTATTATTACAAGGTACATCACATTGTATCTGTATGACAACCGCTTCCACTGTGTTTCTGTGGCTGAGATTGAAGGCTCAACTGTTTCATATTAATGGATGGGAAGGTTAAAATTAGAAGACCTTTTTACTTTTTTTTAATGTCTCGATGAGACCTGAGCTGGCAGCCCCTGCAACGTCTCTTTTATCTGCCGACATATTGAGCGAGGGAGCTCTGCCGCGGCAGAGTCGATCTGTCCAGCGTGTATGTATATGTGTATGTATATTAGCTGAGCTCTGCAAACCTGCGGCTCAAAGGAAAAAGATGAAAGTTCTGGAGAAAAACGCTCGCTTTGGATTAATATTCTACCCATTGATCGAGTCACTGAAAACATCACACACCCAAAACTGAGTTCCTGATTGGCAGATGCGACGCAACGACTTATCAAACTTCAGGTATTTATATTTTGGCTGTGCCGCCCAATTCGTGCCTTACCGCTCAAATCGAGCTGCTCGCTCATATCGCGCCGCGGGACTTCAATTTGCCTCAGAGCGTGCCTATACCATTCATTTAACAATGGAGCTGGCCGCCTCTGCTGCACGTATCGCGTTTAGTGTGAATGCACCTTTAAGGTTGGGAGTTAGCATATTCACAGTAAAGGATTGTTTTAGCCGTATAAGTCTGTTTTTTTACTTATTGCAAAGTTGGGAGTTGCAGGTATTGTGAGCACGCTAACGTGGCTAATGCCTCTAATGTGGCTAAAGTGTTTCACTTTTTTTTCTTTATTATCAGTTTCCAAATATATTAACAAAATAAACAAGCAAACATTAATACCAGGACAATATACCAAAGATAACGATAATATGAGGGTTCAAAATGTCAAAGCGGGGCAAATCTCACAAGTCTTGCTCCAGCTTTATTCCGATACATGAAAGACTTTTTTGTCGTGTAATTCCAGCTGGACACCAACCGCAATTATTAATTTCTCCTCCACGATCAATTTTCACACAGCTGGCACTTTCACAAAGTGAAAAGGATGCTACCCATACGTCGGTGACGAATCAGGGACTCTGATTTGGTAAAGTTCGACTCGTTTAACTTTCAACACATGTTCGATGGCCAAACGTTTTCTACGTAGAGTCCAAAAATGGACTTAAAAACTTGAGTTTTGAACACGGAAGCCTGAAGACCAGTTCAGTGGTCCTGTGGTAGAGTGTCCGCCCTGAGATTGGAAGGTCGTGAGTTCAAATTCAGGCTGAGTCATAACAAAGACTCTAAAAATGGGAACTAGTGCCTCGCTGATTAACACGCAGCATAAAGGGGTTGGACTGGGAGGTTAAACCGCCAAATGGTTCTGGAGTGCGGCTGTGTCTGCAGCTCACCACTCCCCCAGAAGATGGGTCAAATGTGGGGAACAAATTTCACACATGTAGAGTGGTCGGCTTGAGATTGTAAGATTTTAGGTTTACTATTTACATAAATAGTAAACCTAAAATCGAGGATTGATGATGAACCAAAAACATACATGAAAATGTCTTTTTATATCTTGAAATAAATGAATGCGTCAAGGTGATAAGATGCGGTCGCTCTTCTCGTTGACCTTCCACAGACCTGGACAACCTGAAAATCTGCAGCACGCATGTAGGTCAATGGAAGATTTGAACACTTCGTATGTCACTTTTTTGACTTGTCAGGATTAAACAGAAGCATGTAACAAGACTCTTACTTTCACTGTCCTGTCCCCTATTTGTTCACCCGCTAGTGATGTCAGAGAGGGACAGTGGGGGGCAATAATGTGAACAGAAATGGTGCAGTAGGCGGAGAATACAAGCTCACACACAGAGAGAGAAATCAGCAAAGTAGTCTCTGTTGGCAGCTCCTTACGTGCTGAAATCCACTTTGACGTCACAACTGAGATCAAAGAGGTGTGAAGACGAGGGGGGCTTTAACACGGACAGATTGGATGGAGGATAGATAATAAAAAAAACCCAGAAAGATGTTTGGAGCAATATATCCCTCTCAGCCTCCCATCTCTGTTTGTGTTCTGCCCATGCTGGGCGTCCTCATTTCCTCCATCGTCACCCTCTGTACAGAAGGTATTGACCTCCAGGTGATGCATTTCTCACCACTTTAAGCTCCACAGTCGTATTCTACTCATTTTATAATCATTTTTGCTCAAGCATTTATGAAAAAGTAAACATTTGGGACAAATTTAAAGATTTTTTTTGAAGGGCAGCTCCCAGGATTTCTCCTCCAGCAGCAAACAAGATGAAAGAGTGAGGATGTTAATAAATAATGTAGTAATTGTGGACCACCAGAGGCGAGTCATGACTGAGCTGCAGCAGTGCTGTTTTTAACTAGGCATACAGGAGGATCCAGTCACAGACGTGTCCCAACGCTCAAAACAAAGCCTCGTTTTTCCAAGAAAGCCTGTCTTTTGTGGAAAGATTGCCCTCCTGACTCTTCTCTCTCTCTCCCTCCGTCCGTCCTGTTTACCCTTTTCTCTCCTCTACTTCTTTTGCCTCTTCCTCACCTGCATCGCCCACCCCCCCGCACCAGTCGCTCTCCCTCTCCGCTGCAGGCATCAGAGAAGGAGAAGGAAAGCCCGGTGGAGCTGACGGAGCGCTGCTTCAGGGAGCTGCTGGGAAGAGCCGCCTTCGGCAACATCAAGAGCGCCGTCACGCCGGTCCTGATGTGAGCCAACCCTCCATAGTTGTTTGTTTTTGTCTAGAAGGCTGCGTCTCACTGCTCCAATGCAGTATTTTTGTCTTCACGGGGCGCGACAAGGGCGATGCAAGGTTGTGTGTTTTCAGATGCGGAAATTTTAGATCACTGTTATGATGTTCAAGGTTTCCTGCTTTTAATCTGCGATCCGCGGCTTTAGTTAATCCCATGTTTTAGTTTGTATTTGTTCCTTGCTGTCACTGAAATACAGATAATCTCCGTCTCTCTGGTAAAATCTTGCTTTAGCTCAGGAGTTTCAAACTCAATCGCACAAGAGGTCAAAATCCAAAACACATCTTAGGTCGCGGGGTTGGACAGGATAAACGTTTACTGAACACTCTAAAACTACATTTTAAAAACTTTAAAACTGTAACTTTTGAACATAATTTTGAACTAGATATATAGCATTACTTGTGATAATACTACAGTGAATGCTGTGAGCTGAAAGAGGCTAGAGTTGATAACTGAATATGCTGAAATTGATGGCTAAAAACGCTGCAGCTGATAACTGAAATTACTGAAACTTATAACCAGAAGATAATAACTAAAACAGCCTAAAAAACAAAGCAAAGAAAAAAAATATGTTAGCCATAACAGCTAGCATGTAGCTGAAAAAATAGCTAAACTTCAAAATAGCCTAAAAAACAAAAAAAAAGCCTAAATTAGCCAAAACAACTGGCATTTAAATATTAGCATAACTCCAAAACAGCCTTAAAAAAAACCTTTTCAAAAGCCTAAATTAGCCAAAACAGCTAGCATGTAGCTGAAATATTAGCCAAACTCCAAAACAGTCTAAAAAAAAAAAAGTCCAAAAAGCTAGCAGAATGCCCTTTTTTTTCACTTTGACTGTAACTTTTTAACATAATCATGAATAATAAAAAGGCAGGAATATTATTCCGGAAGAAATCAATGTAAACCTTAAATATATTTCAATATTTTACTCTCCATAAAAATATATGTTGTCAAAAATATAAAAGTTAGTATAACATTGGGCCATTAATAACAATAAATTAATATAATCTGGAGGGCCGGATCCGGCCCCTGGGCCTTGACTGTGTCATGTGCTTCAGCTGATCCAGGAATTGTTTACCAAAGTGGACGGTTTGCGTTTTGCTTTTATAAGCACTTAAATCCTGCTTTTTGGTTGAAAAATTGTATCTTTTTTTTTTACCTAACCCGCTAAATACAACATATTGATACAATGTTTTTTAGATTTTTTTTTTAGATTCTTTAACATTTTATATATTATTTTATACTTTTCAAGACTGTCAATTTTTTACTTTTTATGCTATTTTCTTTTTATTTCTACTTTTAAGTTTATTTTTTTTCCTTTCCAGCTGCTTATTTGTTATTTTCATAATTTTTCATGTTATTTTTCTAAAACTGATCACTTACGTACAGTTTCATATAATTTTACAGCAGCATCAGAGTCTGTTGTGATCTTTTCTAAAGATTTTTCTTCCTCCTCTCCATCTCTCCTGACGTTTTTCTAATGATCTCGTTCTTCTTCTCTCCTCTGTACCTTCAGGCACTTGGATAACCACTCTCTATGGGAGGGGAAGAGCTTCGCAGTGCGTTGCTTCAAAATCATCATGTACTCCATCCAGGTGAGAGATCTTCTGCTCCTCCTCTATCTTTTTATTTTTTTTCCTTTCACTAATTTGTGTCATTTTCTGCTTCAGTCGCAGCACTCTCACCTGGTAATCCAGCAGCTCCTCGGCCACCTGGACGCAAACAGCAAGAACTCCGCCACCGTTCGGGCTGGAATAGTCGAGGTCCTGCTGGAGGCGGCCGCCATTGCTGCCAGCGGCTCCGTAGGTCAGTGTTACGACCCGTGCACCATCGTAGGGTACAAATGAGCTCAGATATAATAAAAACGTTTCTCCTCAATGTGTTTCCAGGTCCAACAGTGTTGGAGGTTTTCAACACTTTGCTGAAGCAGCTCCGCTTGAGTGTGGATTACGAGTTGACGGGTTCGTACGACGGCAGCACAAACATCGGGACAAAGATCATCAAAGCTCACGAGGAGAGGCAGCTGCAGGAAGCTGTCATCCGGACCATCGGTGAACATCTCAACATCTTCAGATTCTCTGATTTTTGCTATTTCCTGATGTTGATCTCTTTCTTTTTTTCTGTCTTTCAGGATCTTTTGCCAACACCTTACCCACCTACCAGAGATCAGAAGTGATGCTTTTCATAATGGGGAAGATTCCTGTCCCTGGAGTTTCTCTAACTCTACCCTCCTCAGACTCTGGGTACACCGGTCTCCACGTTCATCAGCACTTTTCTGAAAACATTTGAAGGATGTATTTGAATTCTATTTTGTTTTATATGCAGGCCTGAGGTCACAAGAATGATTCAGATCATGCTACTGAAGTCTTTAGTTCAGGTAAGTGTTACTAATTTTGAAATTTTGTATTCAATCATCCAAACTTTGTACAAATATGTCTGATAATCCATCAGGTGACAGCCGGTTTCCAGACCACAAACATGCTCACGGCGCTGCCCAGCTCCTTCCTGGAGCCGCTGCTGTCCTTCTCCCTGACAGAAGACCCCGAGATCCGACTGCTGGTGCTGGAAATCCTTCTCAGTCTAATCGACAGGCACGAGAACAGACCCAAGTTCTCCAAAATCAGGTGTGCGTCCGTCCTGTCAGTCGACGATCACAGAGAGGCTCCATCTTGTGTTGACTTTTGTTTTTTTCGTGCGCAGCATCATCTCCGACATCTCAGTGCTCAAACTGAAAGTGGACAAGTGCTCCAGGCAGGACAACCTATTTATGAAAAAGGTCTGCTTTTTTTTTTTTTTTTTTAAGGATTTTTTTTTTCTATAATCCTAATTGTGTGAATGTTTCGTAAGCATTCACACTATAGTGATTCTCCTGCTTCTTTCTGTATGTTTTTCAGCACGTAGAAACTCAGTCACACTTTCAACGATTTCAGCAATTTTGATATCAAAACGTTCAGCTCGTTCAGGACATTACCGTTTGTATTAGGCACCAGAACTTTCTGCCAGACCTGATGTTGCGCTCACTCCTTAGAATGAGCGTAACTAGATCGGTGGATAGTATACATGCAAGCATTTCTAGTTATATTATAGTCCAGATTTTTTTCTTTAACCTGCTTCTGGAATTTTCTCAATCCGTGCAGTACAAGCTAGGATATTTTCCGGATGAAAATTGCAGTTCACAAAACCACTCGTCAGCATACATGTATTTTTAGAATTCATAAACTTTATAGTTTTTGAAATATTGAGCAAACTATGCGTCATAAGAAATAAATGACAGTCTTCAAATTTCAAACTTTTTTGTAGATTAGCAGCAAACTTTTAAACACATTCATGGGCTATATTTTAATCTTGTATAGTAACTTTCTAAAGATTTGGAGTTTAGCTAAAATTTTAGCAACATGCTAATGTTTTTGGCTATTTTGTTATCTACTGAAGTTTTTTAAAGCTAATTTAGAGTTTAGCTTGTATTTTAGCGACAGGCTAACGTTTTTGACTAATATAGTTTACTGAATAATTTTAGGCTTCTTTTTAGTTTAGCTATTATTTAGGCAATGTTCTACCTTATTTGGCTAATTTGGATTTTAATGCTAATTTGGATTTTAACTAATATTTTAGCAAATTGCTAACGTTTTTGGTTATTTTTTTTTATCTACTGAGGTTTTAAAGGATAATTTAGAGTTTAGCTTCTATTTTAACAACATGATAACATTTTTGACTAATTTAGTTTACTGAGAATTTTTTAGGCTATTTTTGTGTTTAGCTAATATTTTATCAATATTTTGGCTAATTTGGCTTCTACTTAGGTTTTTTTCTTAAGCTAATTTGGAGTTTAACAAATATTTTAGCTACAAGCTAACGTTTTTGGCTAATTTCTTATCTACCGAAGTTTTATATGCTAATGTAGAGCTTAGCTTCTATTTTGGCAACATACTGAGACATTTCAGGTTATTTTGATTAGTTAGGTTGTATTTAAGCAACACACTAAATATTTGTGGACAATTGGCTTGTATTGGGGGTTTTAAAGAAATTTTACTATAATTTTTTTTTTAATTTAGGTCAACTTCTATTCTCTTTTCTGGTTCTTTAACAAAATTTCCACCTTTTAGCAAAATTAACATTTTGCCAATAGCTTTTGCATTTTCAACAAATTCCTTCCGCAATTAAAGTCATTTGCGTCATAATTTTCAACAAAACGCTTCAGCATATTCAGCGACCAGCAAAAAGCATTCATACAAGCATTATCACAGGTGATGCAACATTTTTGTTGTCTGTGTTCCAGCACGGACAGCAGCTGTACCGACACATCTACCTGAACTGTAAGGAGGAGAGCAGCGCTAAGGAGCACTACGAGACCCTCTTTGCACTTTTAGGCCTTCTCAGCGTGGAGCTGGCCAACGAGGAAGTGGTGGTGGACCTCATTCGCTTGGCCTTGGCGTTGCAGGTACAGATGAGCGTTTATTTCCCCTTAAGTTGTAGTTTTGTGTGGTGGGAAACCTCATCATCCCTGTGTGTCTGTCCAGGATCTGGCTCTGTCTACCGATGAAGCTCTGCCCACTTATAACCGCTGCGCCGTCCATGCCCTCGCTGCTGCCTACCTCAACCTCATTTGCCAGCTCACCACTGTTCCAGCCTTCTGCCAGCACATACATGAGGTGTCCTCCTGTAGTTTTTTTTTTTTTTTTACGTCTGTTTACCAAAAGCCGCCTCTTAACTCCTCATCCTCTCTGTGTCCTTCAGGTAATTGAGGTTAGACGAAAAGAAAAACCCCACCTTCTGCCTGAAGATGTCTTCGTTCAGAAACCCAAGTATGGATCTTACATTTAATGCTGCTTTTCTCCCAAAATATGACTAAAAAATGTCATTGTATTCTCCCTTTTTAAAATCAAGGCTGCCTTCTTCTCTGGATAAGGTGGATGGGGATGTCTTATTCCTCCAGTCAAAGATTACCGAAGTCCTTGGAGGAAGTGGTTATAACACAGAGAGGCTGGCCACACCTTATGTCCCCCAGTACACAGGTGAGGGGCCCCTAATGTCTGGCTCACCGACATAAACCAGCTTTTCCTTCACTTTCACCCTTCAAATAAATGTGATTTCCACCAGATGAGGACCGGCTTTCGAAGAGGAAGAGCATCGGAGAGACCATCTCGATCCAGATGGATGTAGAGTCTCGAAACAGTCCAGAGAAAAAGGAGGTAAAGTCTGTAAAAGCTTAAAAATGAACAAGTATAAATTGACATAACTTATTGGTTTTATTGCTTCCCTCTGTAGAGGACACCAGCTGAAGAGATCACATTTGAAACACTGAAAAATGCCATCGGTACGTCACTTTTCACTTTATCATACTGTATCTTTTCATATTGTTAAAGGGTTAAACTATTTATTTTATCGAATTATTAGATGCAAATTCTAAAAATAGATTGCTCCTTTTCTGTCAAATGAAAAGTGGTTTTCTGTCGCCCCCCAGTGGACAGCGTCGGTATGGAAGAGCAGGAAAGAGAGCGGAGACGACAAGTCGTCGAGAAGTTCCAAAAGGCTCCTTTTGAGGAGATAGCTGCCCACTGTGGTGCCAGGGTACATCAAAATACATGCTTTAATCCACGTTCATTTATAGATTCAGATAATTTCTAAGGTCTTTTTTTGTCGTTTTAGGCCACGATGCTGCAGAGCAAACTGAATCAGATCTTTGAGATCACAATCAGGTAAGGTCACAGCGGCTGTTATGTCGACTCAGAATGAATCACGCATCATTGACTCATGGTGATAGCAGCTGCTTTGTTTCTCTCCTCCTTCCAGGCCTCCTCCCAGCCCTTCTGGAACCATATCGTCAGGTTATGGCCAAAACCAGAGTCGATCTGTTCCCATTTATGAGATGAAGTTTCCTGACCTTTGCGTGTACTGAGCCACAAACTCTGCGGCGGCGTGACAAAACGGATTAACCTTTGAGTGCAGGGAAGGGGATCCGTGGAACCGATCTTCACTGTAAAGTCCTCTTAACTGTGGAATCTAACATTAAATACATTTTTGGGGAAAATCTCAACTGCAGCTGCAGAGAAAGAGATCTCTTGTAATAGATAAGGAACTAATCTGTTATTCATTTCTAATTAGAGGTTTCTTAAACTCCACTGGTTGGAGTTTTTTTTTTTTTTTTTTTAAATTGCCAAAAAATCGACGGTGACAAATTTTGATATTAATTTTGTTCCTTGTAGGGTGCCATACTTCAGTCATAAAATTGGATCAATTCTTCTGATTAGTTTTATAACAAGCAGATTTAAGGTAAGCTTAATGTATTTTAGGGTGCTCAGCTGTAGTTTTTGTTTCGCCTTTTTAGTGTTAACCAAAAGTGCTTTTTTTTTCTTTTGTTTTTGGGCATTTTAGCTTCATATTTTTACATTATTTATTACATAGTTTTAACTGAAAAAGCTCAACGATTCAGTCTCGACCACAAGAAACTCCCAGTTTACTGCAGTGTTTACATCCAACTAGAGAAATATTTTTTCTTTCCATATGTGTACATACAGAGAAATGAATCTTTAAGATGGTGTACAGAGTACTGAGGATTTATGTGTGTATATTGTATATTCTAAATTTGAAATTGCTGCTGCAGTGGTTGTGACCATAGTTAAAGTAGTGTTCAAATCTGCACCCAGAGACTCATTGAATTGACATCCGGATCCAGCAGATCCTGGCGTGCGTCCTGGCCGTGCATGCAGCTTCGCAGCGGTGCACCCGCCTCACAAAGACCCGAAAGCCATCTTGTGTGCAGACGTTTTTGCACATGCAGGTATTTCAGATTATATTGGCAATAATTTGGTGCGAGTCTGGCTTACACAGTCCAGCTGTGAGTAGCAGATCATTACGTTCTTTCAGCTTGTTGTGGTTCTGTGACGGCTCGGTTCTGTGATCCATCGTCGAGGCCTCCAGTTGTCTTCAATGTGTTTCTTTGGAACTTTCAATTTGGTCATGAACTTTTCAACTTCTGAATGTGGCGCCTGCTGTACGTGTATTCCAGTCGTGTAACGGACAATCTGTTGATGGTGACCCTTTTATTTTTTTAAATAACGCGAGCGAACATTTCTGTGTCTGTCTCCAGTTCCTGTCACAGTTTTCCAGCTTTGTTCAGAGTAAATGAAACCATCTCCAGTGATGCTTTCTAACGGGATCTTGAACTTCAGGTCAAGATCTGTAAATCGATCAGTCCGTGTCGTCTTTGCACGGGAAACCTTTTTTCCATTCCATGTCTGGTTCATAGATCTGTTTACGGTGTAGTGCTGTTTGTCAAATCCTTTCATTCTGTAAGTTTGCACTTTAAAATTGGGATAACCTAGTGACAAAGGCAGCTTTTACATAAAGAAAATGCCTTACACGTGTCATTCCTGACTTTGCATGCTAATGTTGTTGCTGTGTTGTACAATAAATGTATCTCTAAGCTCCTGACGGCTCAGTTTTTTGTTCATTTTTATTGTTATTAAAGCATCTGTAGAAAACAGCACAGAGCATGGGGTCTCCCAAATCACCTTTTTCCCAATTACTGCAGAGAATCTAGATCAGGAGCGTTCCATGAAGCAGCAGCTGATGGGGCGTCTGAAAAGCAAACAGGGTAAGGCCACGGGGACGGAAATGGACAAAGTACGCCATCAGTGCAAAGGAACAATACTCAACAGTTACTTGTATATTTTTTCAAGGTTTGTGCTGGATCACTATTTAAATTCACACTATTGGATTCTTTCAATGTTTAACAATTTAATTATACATCTGTATGTTGTGTAATGTGTGTTTGTTGAATGGTTTTGTGTCTTTGTTGTATGAGTTTTGTGTGTAAGTTGTGCAATGTGTGTTGTGTGTTTGTTCAAATCAAACTTTATTTATAAAAAAGCGCTTCTCATACTCTGCTGGAAGCGCTTTACATTAAAAACAAAAACATATACAATAAAAGCCAACCCCCCCACCCTCTATAAACACATACAACCCATCCCCCACACAATGAAAAATGACAAATGAAAATTGTAAAAACAGACATAAGGCTTGGCTCTGCTGTGAGGAAACTGTATTGGGGATTCTATCATACCAGGAGCCAGCTCGGTCAAAGGAACATCGCCACGGCGCCCACCCAAACCGGGACAGCAACGGAGTCCACTCCACAGCTGTGAGGCTGCAGTGCAGGACCCCAGCCGCCCCCGCAAGGGCGAGAACCACGGCAACGACCCCAGACCGAGCCAGCAAGCCCTGATATGATAGATCCCCACAGGAAACACTGGGGTTAAAAATAATAGTAAAATACTAAAATGAAATGCATAAAATATTGTTGAAAAAAAAATAAATTCACAAGATAAAATAAATAACGTAAAATATAAAAGTAATAACATATTAAAACTAATAGAATAAATAAGGACATAAAATCAACTAAAAGCAGAATTAAAAAGGTGGGTCTTGAGCCTCTTCTTAAAAACATCTACGGTCTCTGCGGCCCTGAGGTTCTCAGGCAGGCTGTTCCACAGGCGAGGACCGTAATGATGAAACGAGGCCTCACCATGTGTTTTGGTCCTCGCCTTAGGAACAACTAACAGGCTGGTGCCGGAAGACCTCAGGGTCCGCGAGGGTTCATACTTTAAAAGAAGATCATTGAGATAAGAAGGCCCAAGACCATAAAAACATTTATAAACCATTAAAAGAATCTTAAAATCAATCCTGAAACGCACAGGGAGCCAATGCAGCGATTTTAAAACTGGTGTAATGTGCTCCCGCCCCCTGGTCCTCGTCAGAACTCGTGCCGCTGAGTTCTGTAATAATTGTAAATCTAAAAGAGACTTTTGAGGTAAACCAGAGAGCAGGGCATTACAATAATCTAAACGACTAAAAATAAAAGCATGCATCAGCACCTCTGTGCTGGCAAGACAGAGGAATGGGCGGACTCTGGCGATGTTTTTAAGATGATAAAATCCTGTCTTAACGACAATTTTAATGTGAGGGATAAAATTCAGCTCAGAGTCTAAAAGAACGCCCAGGTTTCTCACCCAGTGAGAAGGGTTAAAATTCTGAAGATATGGTAAAATCCTCTCTCTCTTGTCTTCAGGACCGATGATTAAAACTTCTGTTTTGTCCTGGTTGAGCTGAAGGAAGTTCTCTGCCATCCATGACTTTATGTCTAAAATACAATTTAAAGGAGTGTTTATAGGTTCAAGGTCATCAGGAGACACGGCGATGTAAAGCTGAGTATCATCAGCATAGCTGTGAAAGTTAACGCCGTGTCTCCTGATGACTTCCCCAAGAGGCAACATGTATAAATTAAAAAGAATGGGACCTAAAATTGACCCTTGGGGAACCCCACAACTTATTTCATGGATTCTTGAGGAGCATGTATCCAAACCTACATAAAAGTGTCGATCTGTAAGGTAAGAATAAAACCACTTAAGAACATTTCCAGAGAGGCCAACATGACTCCTGAGTCTATCTAATAAAATCTGGTGATCTACCGTATCAAAAGCGGCACTAAGATCCAGCAGCACCAGAACAGAAAGATTCTGGGAGTCTAAGTTAATTCTAAGATCATTAACAATTTTTAAAAGAGCCGTCTCTGTGCTGTGGTTCACTCTAAAACCAAATTGATATTTTTCTAAAATGTTTTTCTTTTTTAAATACTCATGCAATTGAGTAGAGACACTTTTCTCTATAATTTTACTTAAAAGGATGTTGTATGGTTGTGTGTGTATGTTGTGTAATGTGAGTTGTGTGTTGTTGTGTAATGTGTGTTGTGGGTTTGTTGTATGGTTTTGTGTGTTGTTGTGTAATGTGTGTTGTGTGTTGTTGTGTAATGTGTGTTGTGTGTTTGTTGTATGGTTTTGTGTGTTGTTGTGTAATGTGTGTTGTGCGTTTGTTGTGAGGTCATCAAACATCAAAGACAACATCAAAGACAGTGACTTGATGACTCATCGCTGAAAGATTATAAATAGGATCCAACGGTTCCGACTCTCAGTCGCGTTTGGACCTCTCGGCGATCACAGCGTACCAGATCTTCACTGCAAGATTTGCCTTCGGTTACGAACAACTGTTTTTGTCGAATTGGGATTAGGAGCCTGAATACATTGTATCATGGAACCATCCAGACGTACACAAGCACCTCAAGTAGAGATCACTGCCCTGAAAAATGAAGTTCAGCGCCTGAACCAGCTTCTCCAGCAGAAAGATCAGCTGCTGGCAGATGCTGGTCTGAGAGTTGATCACTTCGAGGAACGGATGAGACACGAGAGAGAGCTTTGTGTTAAAGCTAAAACCTCTTTGAGGCGCCTCAAAGAGGAAAAGCAGCAGTTGCTCCAGCAGAAACAGCAGGAACACTTAGACCTCACCAGCAAAATATCTCAGCTGGAAGCAACTCTGGAAGAAGTCAAGAGCCTCGCAGCTGAGAAAGTGCAGCAATATGACTGTGCTCAAGCTGCAATGGTTCATTTAGGACGAGAATTTCAGAAGAAGACGGAAGAAATGGAATTGGAGAAGGAACAATTCATCCAAGAAATTGCCCAGCTAAAGGCTGAGCAGAAAAAGCAGCAACAGGTGGAAGAACTGGATATCTCCAGAAAAATCTCTCTGTTGGAAACAACCATCAAAACAGAGACGACCAGGGCCAATGAAGCAGAGAGACATTTAGCCCAGAAGAAGCAAGAAACTGCCAGCGCTCACGCTTCAATTGTCTCCTTAAGAGGGACACTGCAAAAACAGAGTCAAGAATTAGAACTCCAGAGGAGCCATCTTCTTCATCACCAGCTGGCTTTGTGCTTCTGCCAATGCCAGCTGGTAAAAGAAAGAGAGGAATGGCAGAAAACAAACTCCTCCCTTAACCAAGAACTGACTGCATTACAAAAAGTTCACCAGGAAAGTATCACTGCAACTCACAGAGCTGAAAAGAGTGTCTTGGATTTGCTTTCCTACATCGACAATGGCGTGGACACCCTCAAACAAACCATCCAAGAAAAAGACGCCATCATAAACAAATGTGAAGTCGTCTTGAAGGAAAAGCTGGACCAGCAAGAGCGACATCTTGACCAGGTCAAAAAGGCCTTTGGCAAGAAGAACTTTGACCTGGGTCAGCAGTTACATCAGATGGAAGAAAAGGTTCAAGAAGAGAGGAAACAAACAAATCACGTCAAGCTCAGCTTTGACCTGGAGCTAGAAGAGTCCACCAAATTAAGAGCTGCTTTGGCCAAAGTCCAGAAGGAACTGGACCACCAGAAACAGCAGATGGTTAAAGAAAAGTCCAGCTACTCTCAAGAAATCGCTCATCTAAAAGAAGTCATCAACAATAAAGAGACCACCATCAGCGATTTGGAAGAAACTTTCATGGTCCAAATGGATCAAATACAGCAGAAGGTGGAAGAGCTGAAACAGAAGCCTCAAAAGAAAACTGTTGGTCGGAGGTTCCTGAAACTGTTTAAAAAGTCCAAAAAATCAGACTAAGTGGACCTCTGACCACACCTTTGAATGATAAAAGCCTTCCTCCAGCAAACGGATTCTGACACAGAGACAATTAGAGAGGAATTATGTGGATTTCCTCTTCTTTTTAATCTTGTAAATGTTTATCTTCTTCTATTCTGTTCTTCTATTTTATTTAATGGAACTTCCCACGATCCTTGGGATAATCAGTTATTTTGTATCACAAAAATTTGCTTTAATTTTTTTTTAAATGGTTAGATGTTTGGGGAAGGGGGGGTTAAAAGACTGTTTCAGTGACAGCATCCCCTCTAACCCCTGACACTCCAGTCTGAAGAAAAATAGGACGTGAAACAAGAACAGAAACTGTTCAGAAAAAAATATGTATTTAGACATTTACTTATGTATTTATTTATTGCTTGTTTTTTTATGTATTTAATATTTAAAAACAGTAAAAAAAAAAAAAAAAGAAAAAAAAAAAGAAAAAAGAAAAAAAATTTATGTGTGTAATGCAACCACAAGGGGACACAAATTAGTGCCCACTTGTGCCGGTCCCAAGTCCGGATAAATGCAGAGGGGTGTGTGAGAGAATAAAAACATTGAATTCAATCATGTGTGTTTGTGGATCCCTGCTTTGGGCCTGACCACCTGGTGGGCAGGCCCCTCCACAGGGACCCTGTGATTTCCATAGTCCTGCTGACACATCCTTCTGACTAGGGCTGTAACGAGTATCCAGGTTCTCGGGTAATCCCAATCTGTTCCCAAAAATTCGCAGCGACCTCCAAGATCGCTGATTCGTACGACGGAGTATTAGGGTCACCTAAAAAAAAAAAAAAAAAAGGAATATTACGACTTTTAATCACGTAGATATACGACTTTAAATCTCGTAAATTTACGAGTTTAGTAATATTACAAGTTTTTTCTCGTAGATATACGACTTTAAATCTCGTAAATGTATGAGTTTTAATCTCGTAGATTTACGACTTTTTTCTCATAACTTTATTAAAATCGAGGGGAGTCTACATTCCAGCGAATTTATGCCGTGAACTGAAGCAGACCAACCAAACTCTGAAAAGCGTCTGGGATTTCATCAGGTAAACTGAATGTTTAAAATATTTCAAATATTTGGAAGTTCCTTTATTTGATTTACAGTTTAATAATGTTTTATTTGGTTGATGATGCTGCTTGCAGGATCTCTGCAGATCCGTTTATGAAGCGGTCCATATCCTCCAGTGTCCACTTCACGTCATTTCTTCCTCTGACAGACCAGATCTCCTCCAACTCTGTGATGCTTCCGTCTGAAGAGGACTAGTTTTTGGAATTTTCAATGTTCTTGTGCTAACGTTGTCATTTCCCAATGTTGTTTTGTGTCGAGACGGGACGTTTCATTTGGGACTGGTGTCAAGCCAGCACGCTCTCGTCGAACGACTGTCAAGTGAGCCCTCTCTCAAATACGGCTTGCCGCTTTTGTTCATAGGTTACGGTAAAAGCAGTCTGGACTTGTTTTAAAAAAAAAAAATGGCCTGAAACGTTCCCTTTCAATGTCTGTCATTTTATTTTACCATGATGTGATGCCCTATCTCGTAATATATATATATATATATATATATATATATATATATATATATATATATATATATATATATATATATAAACATACAAATATATAGTTGTCTATTACTATTAGGTTGGCACATCCATAAAAGAAAAACTCCTAGTTTCCACAGAGTCATTTCACTTCTCACTTACAGTATTCCTTCTTGTGTTATCACTCACAAAGTTTCAGCCAGATCTGATGTAATATTTTGTAGTACTGTCCATTTGAAAAAAAGTACTTTAACGATAAAAAACTACTGTTTTAAAACACTAATAAAACAAAAACTCCTAGTTTCCACAGAGTCATTTCACTTCTCACTTACAGTATTCATGCTTGTTGATTAACACACAAAGTTTTATCCAGATCTGATGTAGCATTTTGTAGTTTTGGCCTTTTGAAATGGGGTACTTTAGCGAGAAAAGGACTATTCTCCTATATTGACAAACAAATAAAATAAAAACTCCTAGTTTCCACAGACTCATTTCACTTCTCACTTACAGTATCCATTCTGGGTTATTAACCCACAAAGTTTCAGACAGATCTGATGTAGCATTTTGAAGTTTTGGCCTTTTGAAATGGGGTACTTTAGCGAGAAAAGGACTATTCTCCTATATTGACAAAGAAATAAAACAAAAACTCCTAGTTTCCACAGACTCATTTCACTTCTCACTTACAGTATCCATTATTGTTGATTAACACACAAAGTTTCAGACAGATCTGATGTAGCATTTTTTTGTAAATGTTTTTTAGCGCCTTTTTGAAATGGGGTTTTTTTACTTTTTTTTTAAAAAGCGAGAAAAGGACTATTCTCCTATATTGACAAAGAAATAAAACAAAAACTCCTAGTTTCCACAGACTCATTTCACTTCTCACTTACAGTATTCATGCTTGTTGATTAACACACAAAGTTTTATCCAGATCTGATGTAGCATTTTGAAGTTTTGGCCTTTTGAAATGGGGTACTTTAGCGAGAAAAGTATTATTTCTCCTATATTGACAAACAAAATAAAATAAAACTCCTAGTTTCCACAGACTCATTTCACTTCTCACTTACAGTATTCATGCTTGTTGATTAACCCACAAAGTTTTCAGACAGATCTGATGTAGCATTTTGTAGTTTTGGCCTTTTGAAATGGGGTACTTTAGCGAGAAAAGGACTATTCTCCTATATTGACAAAGAAATAAAAAAAAAACTCCTAGTTTCCACAGACTCATTTCACTTCTCACTTACAGTATCCATTATTGTTGATTAAACACACAAAGTTTTATCCAGATCTGATATAGCATTTTGAAGTTTTGGCCTTTTGAAATGGGTACTTTAGCGAGAAAAGGACTATTCTCCTATATTGACAAACAAATAAAATAAAAACTCCTAGTTTCCACAGACTCATTTCACTTCTCACTTACAGTATCCATTATTGTTGATTAACCCACAAAGTTTCAGACAGATCTGATGTAGCATTTTGTAGTTTTGGCCTTTTGAAATGGGGTACTTTAGCGAGAAAAGGACTATTCTCCTATATTGACAAACAAATAAAAAAAAAACTCCTAGTTTCCACAGACTCATTTCACTCTCACTTACAGTATCCATTATTGTTGATTAACACACAAAAGTTTTTTTTTAAATGAATTCATGACTTTTATTTTTTTTTTTTTTTAACTTCCAGTAATCTTGTTGTTAACACATTTGGAAGTTTTTTGGCCTTTTGAAATGGGGTACTTTTAGCGAGAAAAGTATTATTTTCCCTATATTGACAAACAAATAAAATAAAAACTCCTAGTTTCCACAGACTCATTTCACTTCTCACTTACAGTATTCATGCTTGTTGATTAACCCACAAAGTTTCAGACAGATCTGATGTAGCATTTTTTAGTTTTGGCCTTTTGAAATGGGGTACTTTAGCGAGAAAAGGACTATTCTCCTATATTGACAAACAAATAAAAACAAAATCCTAGTTTCCACAGACTCATTTCACTTCTCACTTAACAGTATCATTATTGTTGAATTAACCCACAAAGTTTCAGACAGATCTGATGTAGCATTTTGTAGTTTTGGCCTTTTGAAATGGGGTACTTTAGCGAGAAAAGGACTATTCTCCTATATTGACAAAGAAATAAAAAAAAAACTCCTAGTTTCCACAGACTCATTTCACTTCTCACTTACAGTATCCATTATTGTTGATTAACACACAAAGTTTTATCCAGATCTGATGTAGCATTTTGAAGTTTTGGCCTTTTGAAATGGGGTACTTTAGCGAGAAAAGTATTATTTCTCCTATATTGACAAACAAATAAAATAAAAACTCCTAGTTTCCACAGACTCATTTCACTTCTCACTTACAGTATTCATGCTTGTTGATTAACCCACAAAGTTTCAGACAGATCTGATGTAGCATTTTGTAGTTTTGGCCTTTTGAAATGGGGTACTTTAGCGAGAAAAGGACTATTCTCCTATATTGACAAACAAATAAAACAAAAACTCCTAGTTTCCACAGACTCATTTCACTTCTCACTTACAGTATCCATTATTGTTGATTAACCCACAAAGTTTCAGACAGATCTGATGTAGCATTTTGTAGTTTTGGCCTTTTGAAATGGGGTACTTTAGCGAGAAAAGGACTATTCTCCTATATTGACAAAGAAATAAAAAAAAACTCCTAGTTTCCACAGACTCATTTCACTTCTCACTTACAGTATCCATTATTGTTGATTAACACACAAAGTTTTATCCAGATCTGATATAGCATTTTGAAGTTTTGGCCTTTTGAAATGGGGTACTTTAGCGAGAAAAGTATTATTTCTCCTATATTGACAAACAAATAAAATAAACTCCTAGTTTCCACAGACTCATTTCACTTCTCACTTACAGTATTCATGCTTGTTGATTAACCCACAAAGTTTCAGACAGATCTGATGTAGCATTTTGTAGTTTTGGCCTTTTGAAATGGGGTACTTTAGCGAGAAAAGGACTATTCTCCTATATTGACAAAACAAATAATAAAAACTCCTAGTTTCCACAGACTCATTTCACTTCTCACTTACAGTATCCTTTGTTGTGTTGTCTCCCACAAAGTTTCAGCCAGATCTGATGTAGTATTTTGTAGTACTACCCCTTTGAAATCAAGTACTTTAGCGATAAAAACTACTGTTTTAGAACACTAATAAAATAAAAACTCCTAGTTTCCACAGACTCATTTCACTTCTCACTTACAGTATGTTGTGTTGTCTCCCACAAAGTTTCAGCCAGATCTGATGTAGTATTTTGTAGTACTACCCCTTTGAAATCAAGTACTTTAGCGATAAAAACTACTGTTTTAGAACACTAATAAAACAAAAACTCATAGTTTCCACAGAAAAAAAAAGTAAATAAAAAAAAAAAAGTACCCATTTCAAAAGGCCAAAACTTCAAAATGCTACATCAGATCTGTCTGAAACTTTGTGTGTTAATCAACAATAATGGATACTGTAAGTGAGAAGTGAAATGAGTCTGTGGAAACTAGGAGTTTTTGTTTTATTTCTTTGTCAATATAGGAGAATAGTCCTTTTCTCGCTAAAGTACCCCATTTCAAAAGGCCAAAACTTCAAAATGCTACATCAGATCTGGATAAAACTTTGTGTGTTAATCTACAAGCATGAATACTGTAAGTGAGAAGTGAAATGAGTCTGTGGAAACTAGGAGTTTTCGTTTTATTTGTTTGTCAATATAGGAGAAATAATACTTTTTTCGCTAAAGTACCCCATTTCAAAAGGCCAAAACTTCAAAATGCTACATCAGATCTGGATAAAACTTTGTGTGTTAATCTACAAGCATGAATACTGTAAGTGAGAAGTGAAATGAGTCTGTGGAAACTAGGAGTTTTTGTTTTATTTGTTTGTCAATATAGGAGAAATAATACTTTTTTCGCTAAAGTACCCCATTTCAAAAGGCCAAAACTTCAAAATGCTACATCAGATCTGGATAAAACTTTGTGTGTTAATCTACAAGCATGAATACTGTAAGTGAGAAGTGAAATGAGTCTGTGGAAACTAGGAGTTTTCGTTTTATTTGTTTGTCAATATAGGAGAAATAATACTTTTTTCGCTAAAGTACCCCATTTCAAAAGGCCAAAACTACAAAATGCTACATCAGATCTGTCTGAAACTTTGTGGGTTAATCAACAATAATGGATACTGTAAGTGAGAAGTGAAATGAGTCTGTGGAAACTAGGAGTTTTTGTTTTATTTGTTTGTCAATATAGGAGAATAGTCCTTTTCTCGCCAAAGTACCCCATTTCAAAAGGCCAAAACTTCAAAATGCTACATCAGATCTGGATAAAACTTTGTGTGTTAATCTACAAGCATGAATACTGTAAGTGAGAAGTGAAATGAGTCTGTGGAAACTAGGAGTTTTCGTTTTATTTGTTTGTCAATATAGGAGAAATTATTTTTTCGCTAAAGTACCCCATTTCAAAAGGCCAAACTTCAAAATGCTACATCAGATCTGGATAAAACTTTGTGTGTTAATCTACAAGCATGAATACTGTAAGTGAGAAGTGAAATGAGTCTGTGGAAACTAGGAGTTTTCGTTTTATTTGTTTGTCAATATAGGAGAAATAATACTTTTTTCGCTAAAGTACCCCATTTCAAAAAACTACAAAAATGCTACATCAGATCTGGATAAAACTTTGTGTGTTAATCTACAAGCATGAATACTGTAAGTGAGAAGTGAAATGAGTCTGTGGAAACTAGGAGTTTTTTTTTTATTTCTTTGTCAATATAGGAGAATAGTCCTTTTCTCGCTAAAGTACCCCATTTCAAAAGGCCAAAACTACAAAATGCTACATCAGATCTGTCTGAAACTTTGTGTGTTAATCAACAATAATGGATACTGTAAGTGAGAAGTGAAATGAGTCTGTGGAAACTAGGAGTTTTTGTTTTATTTCTTTGTCAATATAGGAGAATAGTCCTTTTCTCGCTAAAGTACCCCATTTCAAAAGGCCAAAACTTCAAAATGCTACATCAGATCTGGATAAAACTTTGTGTGTTAATCTACAAGCATGAATACTGTAAGTGAGAAGTGAAATGAGTCTGTGGAAACTAGGAGTTTTCGTTTTATTTGTTTGTCAATATAGGAGAAATAATACTTTTTTCGCTAAAGTACCCCATTTCAAAAGGCCAAAACTACAAAATGCTACATCAGATCTGGATAAAACTTTGTGTGTTAATCTACAAGCATGAATACTGTAAGTGAGAAGTGAAATGAGTCTGTGGAAACTAGGAGTTTTTTTTTTATTTCTTTGTCAATATAGGAGAATAGTCCTTTTCTCGCTAAAGTACCCCATTTCAAAAGGCCAAAACTACAAAATGCTACATCAGATCTGTCTGAAACTTTGTGTGTTAATCAACAATAATGGATACTGTAAGTGAGAAGTGAAATGAGTCTGTGGAAACTAGGAGTTTTTGTTTTATTTCTTTGTCAATATAGGAGAATAGTCCTTTTCTCGCTAAAGTACCCCATTTCAAAAGGCCAAAACTTCAAAATGCTACATCAGATCTGGATAAAACTTTGTGTGTTAATCTACAAGCATGAATACTGTAAGTGAGAAGTGAAATGAGTCTGTGGAAACTAGGAGTTTTCGTTTTATTTGTTTGTCAATATAGGAGAAATAATACTTTTTTCGCTAAAGTACCCCATTTCAAAAGGCCAAAACTTCAAAATGCTACATCAGATCTGGATAAAACTTTGTGTGTTAATCTACAAGCATGAATACTGTAAGTGAGAAGTGAAATGAGTCTGTGGAAACTAGGAGTTTTTGTTTATTTGTTTGTCAATATAGGAGAAATAATACTTTTTTCGCTAAAGTACCCCATTTCAAAAGGCCAAAACTTCAAAATGCTACATCAGATCTGGATAAAACTTTGTGTGTTAATCTACAAGCATGAATACTGTAAGTGAGAAGTGAAATGAGTCTGTGGAAACTAGGAGTTTTCGTTTTATTTGTTTGTCAATATAGGAGAAATAATACTTTTTTCGCTAAAGTACCCCATTTCAAAAGGCCAAAACTACAAAATGCTACATCAGATCTGTCTGAAACTTTGTGGGTTAATCAACAATAATGGATACTGTAAGTGAGAAGTGAAATGAGTCTGTGGAAACTAGGAGTTTTTGTTTTATTTGTTTGTCAATATAGGAGAATAGTCCTTTTCTCGCCAAAGTACCCCATTTCAAAAGGCCAAAACTTCAAAATGCTACATCAGATCTGGATAAACTTTGTGTGTTAATCTACAAGCATGAATACTGTAAGTGAGAAGTGAAATGAGTCTGTGGAAACTAGGAGTTTTCGTTTTATTTGTTTGTCAATATAGGAGAAATTACTTTTTTTTCGCTAAAGTACCCCATTTCAAAAGGCCAAAACTTCAAAATGCTACATCAGATCTGGATAAAACTTTGTGTGTTAATCTACAAGCATGAATACTGTAAGTGAGAAGTGAAATGAGTCTGTGGAAACTAGGAGTTTTCGTTTTATTTGTTTGTCAATATAGGAGAAATAATACTTTTTTCGCTAAAGTACCCCATTTCAAAAGGCCAAAACTACAAAATGCTACATCAGATCTGTCTGAAACTTTGTGGGTTAATCAACAATAATGGATACTGTAAGTGAGAAGTGAAATGAGTCTGTGGAAACTAGGAGTTTTTGTTTTATTTGTTTGTCAATATAGGAGAATAGTCTTTTTCTCGCTAAAGTACCCATTTCAAAAGGCCAAAACTACAAAATGCTACATCAGATCTGTCTGAAACTTTGTGGGTTAATCAACAAGCATGAATACTGTAAGTGAGAAGTGAAATGACTCTGTGGAAACTAGGAGTTTTTTTTTAATTTGTTTGTCAATATAGGAGAATAGTCCTTTTCTCGCTAAAGTACCCCATTTCAAAAGGCCAAAACTTCAAAATGCTACATCAGATCTATCTGAAACTTTGTGTGTTAATCAACAAGCATGAATACTGTAAGTGAGAAGTGAAATGAGTCTGTGGAAACTAGGAGTTTTCGTTTTATTTGTTTGTCAATATAGGAGAAATAATACTTTTCTCGCTAAAGTACCCCATTTCAAAAGGCCAAAACTTCAAAATGCTACATCAGATCTGGATAAAACTTTGTGTGTTAATCAACAATAATGGATACTGTAAGTGAGAAGTGAAATGAGTCTGTGGAAACTAGGAGTTTTTTTTTTATTTCTTTGTCAATATAGGAGAAATAATACTTTTTTCGCTAAAGTACCCCATTTCAAAAGGCCAAAACTTCAAAATGCTACATCAGATCTGGATAAAACTTTGTGTGTTAATCAACAATAATGGATACTGTAAGTGAGAAGTGAAATGAGTCTGTGGAAACTAGGAGTTTTTATTTTATTTGTTTGTCAATATAGGAGAAATAATACTTTTCTCGCTAAAGTACCCCATTTCAAAAGGCCAAAACTTCAAAATGCTACATCAGATCTGGATAAAACTTTGTGTGTTAATCTACAAGCATGAATACTGTAAGTGAGAAGTGAAATGAGTCTGTGGAAACTAGGAGTTTTTGTTTTATTTGTTTGTCAATATAGGAGAATAGTCCTTTTCTCGCTAAAGTACCCCATTTCAAAGGCCAAAACTTCAAAATGCTACATCAGATCTGGATAAAACTTTGTGTGTTAATCAACAAGCATGAATACTGTAAGTGAGAAGTGAAATGAGTCTGTGGAAACTAGGAGTTTTCGTTTATTTGTTTGTCAATATAGGAGAAATAATACTTTTTTCGCTAAAGTACCCCATTTCAAAAGGCCAAAACTTCAAAATGCTACATCAGATCTGGATAAAACTTTGTGTGTTAATCAACAAGCATGAATACTGTAAGTGAGAAGTGAAATGAGTCTGTGGAAACTAGGAGTTTTCGTTTTATTTGTTTGTCAATATAGGAGAAATAATACTTTTTTCGCTAAAGTACCCCATTTCAAAAGGCCAAAACTTCAAAATGCTACATCAGATCTGTCTGAAACTTTGTGGGTTAATCAACAATAATGGATACTGTAAGTGAGAAGTGAAATGACTCTGTGGAAACTAGGAGTTTTTGTTTTATTAGTGTTTTAAAAACAGTAGTTTTTTATCGTTAAAGTACTTTTTTCAAATGGACAGTACTACAAAATATTACATCAGATCTGCTGAAACTTTGTGAGTGACAACACAAGAAGGAATACTGTAAGTGAGAAGTGAAATGACTCTGTGGAAACTAGGAGTTTTTCTTTTATGGATGTGCCAACCTAATAGTAATAGACAACTATATATTTGATGGTTTTATATATATAATATTATATACGAGATAGGGCATCACATCATGGTAAAATAAAATGACAGACATTGAAAGGGAACGTTTCAGGCCATGTTTCTTTTTTAAAAAAACAAGTCCAGACTGCTTTTTACCGTAACCTATAAACACAAAGCGCAAGCCGTATTTGAGAGAGGGCTCACTTGACAGTCGTTCGAACGAGAGCGTGCTGGTTGACACACAGTCATTTGGGGAAGGAGCGTCCGGGCTCTGTTTACATTCTCTTTTGGTTTCTGAGCATGACAGAGACATGACGTAAGGTGGAGAAAGGAAATGAAAGACGTAATAAAGTGACGATCCTGATGAACATGTATCTCTGAGCTCTTTATTTTACATATGAAACTCCGCACTGTTGTGTATTGAAGTTAGCTGTTTACGAACTGCATTACCCAGAAGGCCAAGCGACTGGTCACATGTTCGTGCACGGCAAATGGTAAGCAGCAGATGAGCGCCAGTCATGCACAGTGCAGCAGTAAGAAGAGACTGTTAATAAAAAGTCTGTTTAACACAATAATAGCGCCTCTTTGCTTACTTGAAGATACGCAAGACAACACACGCACTACCGAACCCGGAAATAATTTGATTTTGAATCGCCAAAAGGTTCAGAATTTCTTTGCTTTTAACACCGATCTGGACATAATCTACACCAGATTCTCCACGTCTTTCATCTTCAAGCACGGCTCTGATAAACAGACAACTTTGGTTCTTTTCTCATTAAATTACGACTTTTAATCTCGAAGATTTACGACTTTAAATCCCGTAGATTTACACGTTTTTTCTCATAAATTTACGACTTTAAAAGTTGTACATTTAACCTATGAGTTTTAAAGTCATAAATATACGACTTTATTCTCATAATTTAGCGGTTACAACTTTTATCTCGTAAATGTACGAGATTTAAAGTCGTATATTTACGAGATTAAAAGTCATAAATTTAGCCTATGACTTTTAAAGTCATAAATATACGACTTTATTCTCATAATTTAGCAGTTACGACTTTTTTCTCGTAAATTTACGAGATTTAAAGTCGTATATCTACGAGATTAAAAGTCGTAATATTACTTTTTTTTTTTTTCGGTGACCCTAATACTCCGTCGTAGATTCGTGATCTTTATAAATACAGTAAATTGTAGTAAAATATGATCAAAATACAATCTGGGAACGATGAATTTGTCCTTTGTAATGCAGATTAATGTAGGATTTTAAATTTACAAACTAAAACAAAGCCTAAAGAGCCGCGGCAGTCACCGGAAGTAAACACATCTTCGCTGCGGAGAAGCTTCCGGTTTTCAAAGTAAAACTAGCGAGAGCTTTTTGCGTTCAAAAACCGAGACTGAAGTTCTGTTCACTGACATAACTGTTGAAAAAATGAATTAGCTTTAACATTGGAGCAACAGCTCCAGTGTTTATATTCTTTTGGTTATGATAACTCTTCAACAGTTGATGCAATAAACGAAACTCTATCTTATTCTGAAGAAACGCAGCCTCGCACTGCTGAAAGGCGGATGTAATCAACGTGAATCAGATGATTCTGCTGCAGAAAAAAACTTTTTTTTCATACAGACTCTCTAACAATATGTAATGCTTAGAACGTAACTATATTGAATAACTTTGAGGATAGAAAACTGTGGAAAACATTTCTTTTTTTTTTTTTTGCTAAATGATACAAGACAGCAGTGATTGTTATCCCTTTTATGTTGTTTTTGTTACTGCTTAACTTAACCCTGAAGGTTGACCAAAAAAAATAAAATGACAAAAAAATATTCTTTCTCTCTGAATTTTTGGTGGGTTTCTTCTTTTATTTTTATTGACTTTTGTTCATTCTGATCTACTGTTAAAGGAATAAATGTTGGTGATTTAATATAAATAATTTCAATTTTCCTCCATCTAGTAAATATATACATCGCAATAAACATAATATTAAAAATTAAGAATCGTTGTTCAATTCGTGAATCATTGAGCTTGATTTTTGAATCGTATCGAATCACCACCTAAGCAACGATCCACAGTCCTACTGTTGGACCTGTCTGAAAACACAATGGATTGTAGAGCATCAGTTGAATATTTTTTAATGGTCGGCTTATTTGTATTGTTACGACGGTACGACGGAGTATTAGGGTCACCTAAAAAAAAAAAAAAAGGAATATTACGACTTTTAATCTCGTAGATATACGACTTTAAATCTCGTAAATTTACGAGTTTAGTAATATTACAAGTTTTTTCTCGTAGATATACGACTTTAAATCTCGTAAATGTATGAGTTTTAATCTCGTAGATTTACGACTTTTTTCTCATAACTTTATTAAAATCGAGGGGAGTCTACATTCCACAGCGAATTTATGTCCGTGAACTGAAGCAGACCAACCAAACTGTGAAAAGCGTCTGGGATTTCATCAGGTAAACTGAATGTTTAAAATATAAAATATTTGGAAGTTCCTTTATTTGATTTACAGTTTATTAATGTTTTATTTCGTGATGCTGCTTGCAGGATCTCTGCAGATCCCTCTCGTTATGGAAGCGGTCCATATCTCCAGCTGTCCACTTCAGTCATTTCTTCCTCTGACAGACCAGATTCCTCCAACTCTGTGATGCTTCCGTCTGAAGAGGATAGTTTTTGGAATTTTTCAATGTTCTTGTGCTAACGTGACAGACTATTGTCATTTCCCAATGTTGTTTTGTGTCGAGACGGGACGTTTCATTTGGGGAAGGAGGCGTCCGGAGCTCTGTTTACATTCTCTTTTGGTTTCTGAGCATGACAGAGACATGACGTAAGGTGAAGAAAGGAAATGAAAGATGTAATAAAGTGACGATCCTGATGAACATGTATCTCTGAGCTCTTTATTTTACATATGAAACTCCGCACTGTTGTGTATTGAAGTTAGCTGTTTACGAACTGCATTACCCAGAAGGCCAAGCGACTGGTCACATGTTCGGTGCACGGCAAATGGTAAGCAGCAGATGAGCGCCAGTCATGCACAGTGCAGCAGTAAGAAGAGACTGTTAATAAAAAGTCTGTTTAACACAATAATAGCGCCTCTTTTGCTTACTTGAAGATACGCAAGACAACACACGCACTACCGAACCCGGAAATAATTTGATTTTGAATCGCCAAAGGGTTCAGAATTTCTTTGTTTTTAACACCGATCTGGACATAATCTACACCAGATTCTCCACGTCTTTCATCTTCAAGCACGGCTTTGATAAACAGACAACTTTGGTTCTTTTCTCATTAAATTACGACTTTGAATCTCGAAGATTTACGACTTTAAATCCCGTAGATTTACACGTTTTTTCTCATAAATTTACGACTTTAAAAGTTGTACATTTAACCTATGACTTTTAAAGTCATAAATATACGACTTTATTCTCATAATTTAGCGGTTACGACTTTTATCTCGTAAATGTACGAGATTTAAAGTCGTATATCTACGAGATTAAAAGTCATAAATTTAGCCTATGACTTTTAAAGTCATAAATATACGACTTTATTCTCATAATTTAGCAGTTACGACTTTTTTCTCGTAAATTTACGAGATTTAAAGTCGTATATCTACGAGATTAAAAGTCGTAATATTACTTTTTTTTTTTTTTCGGTGACCCTAATACTCCGTCGTACGACGGAGTATTAGGGTCACCTAAAAAAAAAAAAAAAGAATATTACGACTTTTAATCTCGTAGATATACGACTTTAAATCTCGTAAATTTACGAGTTTAGTAATATTACAAGTTTTTTCTCGTAGATATACGACTTTAAATCTCGTAAATGTATGAGTTTTAATCTCGTAGATTTACGACTTTTTTCTCATAACTTTATTAAAGTCGAGGGGAGTCTACATTCCAGCGAATTTCTGCCGTGATCTGAAGCAGACCAACCAAACTGTGAAAAGCGTCTGGGATTTCATCAGGTAAACTGAATGTTTAAAATATTTCAAATATTTGGAAGTTCCTTTATTTGATTTACAGTTTAATAATGTTTTATTGGTTGATGCTGCTTGCAGGATCTCTGCAGATCCCGTTTATGAAGCGGTCCATATCCTCCAGCTGTCCACTTCAGTCATTTCTTCCTCTACGACAGACCAGATCTCCTCCAACTCTGTGATGCCTCCGTCTGAAGAGGACCAGTTTTTGGAATTTTCAATGTTCTTGTGCTAACGTGACAGACTATTGTCATTTCTCAATGTTGTTTTGTGTCGAGACGGGACGTTTCATTTGGGGAAGGAGGCGTCCGGAGCTCTGTTTACATTCTCTTTTGGTTTCTGAGCATGACAGAGACATGATGTAAGGTGGTGAAAGGAAATGAAAGATGTAATAAAGTGACGATCCTGATGAACATGTATCTCTGAGCTCTTTATTTTACATATGAAACTCCGCACTGTTGTGTATTGAAGTTAGCTGTTTAAGAACTGCATTACCCAGAAGGCCAAGCGACTGGTCACATGTTCGGTGCACGGCAAATGGTAAGCAGCAGATGAGCGCCAGTCATGCACAGTGTAGCAGTATGAAGAGACTGTTAATAAAAAGTCTGTTTAACACAATAATAGCGCCTCTTTTGCTTACTTGAAGATACGCAAGACAACACACGCACTACCGAACCCGGAAATAATTTGATTTTGAATCTCCAAAACGTTCAGAATTTATTCGCTTTTAACACCGATCTGGACATAATCTACACCAGATTCTCCACGTCCTTCATCTTCAAGCACGGCTCTGATAAACAGACAACTTTGGTTCTTTTCTCATTAAATTACAACTTTTAATCTCGTAGATTTACGACTTTAAATCCCGTAGATTTACACGTTTTTTCTCATAAATTTACGACTTTAAAAGTTGTACATTTAACCTATGACTTTTAAAGTCATAAATATACGACTTTATTCTCATAATTTAGCGGTTACGACTTTTATCTCGTAAATGTACGAGATTTAAAGTCGTATATTTACGAGATTAAAAGTCATAAATTTAGCCTATGACTTTTAAAGTCATAAATATACGACTTTATTCTCATAATTTAGCGGTTACGACTTTTTTCTCGTAAATTTACGAGATTTAAAGTCGTATATCTACGAGATTAAAAGTCGTAATATTACTTTTTTTTTTTTTCGGTGACCCTAATACTCCGTCGTACAATATTAATTATTTATAAGGAGATTTTTCAAATTTTTTATTTGCATTGTATTAGATTATTTTTGGTGAAATTCTCCAACCAACACATGTATGGATTCCACATATAAAGAAACATGCATCTGTCCTTATTAAAATGTGTTATTCAAAAATATATATAAATATATTAATTTATGAGAGCAGTTAAATGAAATTTTTTTTTTTTAATAGATGTATCTGTTGTGCATGAACATTTAATTAAACATTTATTTTTATGTCTACCCCAGTTGTTTAATTTTGTTCTTTTCTCAAAACATTCAGCTCATTTGAGCTCCAAAAATACGAGCTAAATCGAACATTTCTTTTCCTTTTTCTGTTTTACTGCTTGTCTGTAATTTCTGATAAACAAGTGGAAGGGGGGCTGCCTGTACACGCAAAAAGCATTGTGGGAAATGCTGTTTATTTCACATTCGCTCAGCGTTAGCTTTTGTACAGCAAACTCAGTTTCCCAGAAAGTATCTGCTAAACGTGCTAGCCACTTCCCACCAACCAATCATTTTTTAGTATTCAAAAGCGAAAAGCATTCAAGTGGAAATCATCTTGATATAAATGTATAAACACATCCTGAAAACACAGCAACTCTCTTTTAAATTCCAAATCCATGGACTTTTAAATATGAACATCAGACCAAACACAGAACAGCTGGACTTCCCAGTGGCCAAATGACCTCACTACATGCATACATGTACACTAACTGGAAGTAATATTTGAACATTGCAGAACAAAAACAAACATGGCAACGATCTTCTAGGTTAAGAATTGGTGGATTTCATGCCAGAAAGTTGCAACAACTTAGAGACTCAATGAAAGATCAGCAGCACTCGACCATCAACGTCACCTGACAGACAGAGAACCTTCACCAACATCTTATGACGTAGGTGTGATGTTTCTGTAAGAAATAGAGGAGAAATTGAGCATAAGAAGTCCACATCTTGTTCCTCTTTAGACATGAAAGCCCAGCAGGCTAAAAAGAACACAGAGAAGAGTCCAGCCATGACATCAAGTTGGGCCTGTGCAGTTGATCAGAACACAATAATACTTATGAAGGACCTGCAGTGTAAGGTATCCACCTAACACAGAGACAGGCATGGCCATATGGTGATACAGTTCTACCAGGATCCACAGAACAATATCAAGGAGGTACGGGGAAAGTGGTGCACCCTGAAGCAAAAAGTCTCTTCATTATCTGTGTTCTATCCATGTGAGCCAGCAGAAAGCTGAAGCTATTTCCCCAATTGTGACATCACACTATCTTCTCAGCATTCCCACTCTTCTGAATTTCTTTTTCATGTGTTCTCCGGTTAAGACCAGGAACAAGGAGACACTGCTTTGAGAAAGGCGCTCAATGACCCAAAGCAGCTCCTGGCCACTGAAGAGAAGATGGCGGCCTTGAGGAACAACCACCAACAGCTGATCAGAAAACACCTCCGGGGGGTGGAGAAGGAGCAACTCAAAGTGAGACTGGCCGGGGACAATGAGGAGCTGCAGGAGAAGGATGTGAAGATGCAGGTGAGGAGGAGGAGCTTCAGGTGGAACGGCACGTTTTTGGCTGAACTGATCCATGAATTCACACCTGCAGACTTGGAAAAGTTCTACCGATCCTCATTCAAGATGCAGGTACAGACTGGAAAGAAGAAGAGACAGAAACAAGAGATTCATTCTGTACAATTTCAGGGAATAAAGATCATCTGGCCAGATAAATCAAGGTAAGTCAACAGTTTCTCTCTGTTCCATCTTCAGCTTTAAACTGACAAACTGTCATACGTTTGTACTGTGAGAAGAAATAGTAAAGTTCTTCTTCTGTCTTCATATATAGAGGTGAATGCACTCTGTGTTGTATGATGTGTGTTGTGTGTTTGTTGTATGGCTTTGTGTGTTGTTGTGTAATGTGTGTTGTGTGTTTGTTGTATGGTTGTGTGTGTATGTTGTGTAATGTGAGTTGTGTGTTGTTGTGTAATGTGTGTTGTGTGTTGTTGTGTAATGTGTGTTGTGCGTTTGTTGTATGGTTTTGTGTGTTGTTGTGTAATGTGAGTTGTGCGTTTGTTGTGAGGTCATCAAACATCAAAGACAACATCAAAGACAATGACTTGATGACTCATCGCTGAAAGATTATAAATAGGATCCAACGGTTCCGACTCTCAGTCACGTTTGGACCTCTCGGCGATCACAGCGTACCCAGATCTTCACTGCAAGATTTGCCTTCGTTACGAACAACTGTTTGTTCAAATTGGGATTAGGAGCCTGAATACATTGTATCATGGAACCATCCAGACGTACACAAGCACCTCAAGTAGAGGTCACTGCCCTGAAAAAGGAAGTTCAGCGCCTGAACCAGCTTCTCCAGCAGAAAGATCAGCTGCTGGCAGATGCTGGTCTGAGAGTTGATCACTTCGAGGAACGGATGAGACATGAGAAAGAGCTTTGTGTTAAAGCTAAAACCTCTTTGAGGCGCCTCAAAGAGGAAAAGCAGCAGTTGCTCCAGCAGAAACAGCAGGAACATTTAGACCTCACCAGCAAAATATCTCAGCTGGAAGCAACTCTGGAAGAAGTCAAGAGCCTCGCAGCTGAGAAAGTGCAGCAATATGACTGTGCTCAAGCTGCAATGGTTCATTTAGGACGAGAATTTCAGAAGAAGACGCAAGAAATGGAATTGGAGAAGGAACAATTCATCCAAGAAATTGCCCAGCTAAAGGCTGAGCAGAAAAAGCAGCAACAGGTGGAAGAACTGGATATCTCCAGAAAAATCTCTCTGTTGGAAACAACCATCAAAACAGAGACGACCAGGGCCAATGAAGCAGAGAGACATTTAGCCCAGAAGAAGCAAGAAACTGCCAGCGCTCACGCTTCAATTGTCTCCTTAAGAGGGACACTGCAAAAACAGAGTCAAGAATTAGAACTCCAGAGGAGCCATCTTTCATCACCAGCTGGCTTTGTGCTTCCCAATGCCAGCTGGTAAAAAAAGAGAGGAATGGCAGAAAAACAAAACTCCTCCCTTAACCAAGAACTGACTGCATTACAAAAAGTTCACCAGGAAAGTATCACTGCAACTCACAGAGCTGAAAAGAGTGTCTTGGATTTGCTTTCCTACATCGAAAATGGCGTGGACACCCTCAAACAAACCATCCAAGAAAAAGACGCCATCATAAACAAATGTGAAGTCGTCTTGAAGAAAGCTGGACCAGCAAGAGCGACATTCTTGACGAGGTCAAAAAGGCCTTTGCAAGAAGAACTTTGACCTGGGACAGCAGTTACATCAGATGGAAGAAAAGGTTCAAAAGAGAGGAAACAAAACAATCACGCCAAGCTCAGCTTTGACCTGGAGCTAGAAGAGTCCACCAAATTAAGAGCTGCTTTGGCCAAAGTCCAGAAGGAACTGGACCACCAGAAACAGCAGACGGTAAAAGAAAAGTCCAGCTACTCTCAAGAAATCGCTCTTCTAAAAGAAGTCATCAACAATAAAGAGACCACCATCAGCGATTTGGAAGAAACTTTCATGGTCCAAATGGATCAAATACAGCAGAAGGTGGAAGAGCTGAAACAGAAGCCTCAAAAGAAAACTGTTGGTCGGAGGTTCCTGAAACTGTTTAAAAAGTCCAAAAAATCAGACTAAGTGGACCTCTGACCACACCTTTGAATGATAAAAGCCTTCCTCCAGCAAACGGATTCTGACACAGAGACAATTAGAGAGGAATTATGTGGATTTCCTCTTCTTTTTAATCTTGTAAATGTCTATCTTCTTCTATTCTGTTCTTCTATTTTATTTAATGGAACTTCCCACGATCCTTGTGATAATCAGTTATTTTGTATCACAAAAATTTGCTTTAATTTTTTTTAAATGGTTAGATGTTTGGGGAAGGGGTTAAAGACTGTTTCAGTGACAGCATCCCCTCTAACCCCTGACACTCCAGTCTGAAGAAAAATAGGACGTGGAACAAGAACAGAAACTGTTCAGAGAAAAATATGTATTTAGACATTTACTTATGTATTTATTTATTGCTTGTTTTTTTTATGTATTTAATATTTAAAAACAGTTAAAAAAAAAAAAAAAAAAAAAAAGAAAAACCAAAAAAAAAGTATGTGTGTAATGCAACCACAAGGGGACACAAATTAGTGCCAACTTGTGCCGGTCCCAAGTCCGGATAAATGCAGAGGGGTGTGTGAGAGAATAAAAACATTGAATTCAATCATGTGTGTTTGTGGATCCCTGCTTTGGGCCTGACCACCTGGTGGGCGGGCCCCTCCACAGGGACCCTGTGATTTCCATAGTCCTGCTGACACATCCTTCTGACTAGGGCTGTAACGAGTATCCAGGTGCTCGGGTAATCCCAATCTGTTCCCAAAAATTCGCAGCGACCTCCAAGATCGCTGATTCATGATCTTTATAAATACAGTAAATTGTATTAAAATATGATCAAAATACAATCTGGGAACGATGAATTTGTCCTTTGTAATGCAGATTAATGTAGGATTTTAAGTTTACAAACTAAAACAAAGCCTAAAGAGCCGCGGCAGTCACCGGAAGTAAACACATCTTCGTTGTGGAGAAGCTTCCGGTTTTCAAAGTAAAACTAGCGAGAGCTTTTTTCTGTTCAAAAACCGAGACTGAAGTTCTGCTCACTGATATAGCTGTTGAAAAATTGAATTAGCTTTAACATTGGAGCTTTAGCTCGAGTGTTAACATTCTTTTGGTTATGATAACTCTTCAACAGTTGATGCAATTAACGAAACTCCATCTTATTCTGAAGAAACGCAGCCTCACGCTGCAGAAAGGCGGATGTAATCAACGTGAATCAGATGATTCTGCTGCAGAAAAAAACTTTTTTTCATGTTTACTCTCTAACAATATGTAACGCTTAGAACATAACAATATTGAATAACTTTGAGGATTGAAAACTGTGGAAAACAATTTTATTTTTGGCTAAATGATACAAAACAGCAGTGATTGTTATCCCTTTTATGTTGTTTTTGTTACTGCTGAACTTAACCCTGAAGGTTGACCAAAAAAAGTTTAAAATGACAAACAAATATTTTTTCTCTCTGAATTTTTGGTGGGTTTTATTCTTTTTCTTTTTAATCAGTTTTGTTGATTCTGATCTACTGTTAAAGGAATAAATGTTGGTGATTTAATATAAATAATTTCAATTTTCCTCCATCTAGTAAATATATACATAGCAATAAACATAATATTAAAAATTAAGAATCGTTGTTCAATTCGTGAATCATTGAGCTTGATTTGTGAATCGTATCGAATCACCACCTAAGCAACGATCCACAGTCCTACTGTTGGACCTGTGTGAAAACACAATGGATTGTAGAGCATCAGTTGAACATTTTTTAATGGTCGGCTTATTCTATTGTAGTAAAAACATTTTCAAAACAACATAACAGCTTACTTTGCTCTTTTACTTCACTATACTGGCTCAGAACATACTGTCCTTATTTTTTGGAAAAAAAAAAAAAAAAAAAACTAGTTAAATTGTTAAAATTGAGAGACAGTTCTCTAATATATATATATATATTATATATATATATATATATATTATAATATAATAATATATATTATATATATAAATATTAATCATTTATAAGGAGCATTTTCAAGTTTTTTATTTGCATTGTATTTATTTATTTTTTGGTGAAATTCTCCAACCAACAGATGTATGGATTGTACATATAAAGAAAAATGCATCTGTCCTTATTAAAATGTGTTATAAAAAATAAAAAAACAATAATAAATATATTAATTTATGAGAACAGTAAATAGATGGATCTGTTGTACATTAACATTTAACTAAATATATTTATTTTTATGTCTAGCCCAGCCTTTTAAATTTTGTTCTTTTCTCAAAACATTTAGCTCATTTGAGCTCCAAAAATACGAACTAAATCGAACATTTCTCTTCCTTTTTCTGTTTTTCTGCCTGTCTGTAATTTCTGATAAACAAGTGGAAGGGGGGCTGCCTGTACACGCGAAAGGCGTTGTGGGAAATGCTGTTTGTTTCACATTCGCTCAGCGTTAGCTTTTGCACAGCAAACTCAGTTTCCCAGAAAGTGTCCGCTAACTTTGCTAGCCACTTCCCACCAACCAATCATTTTTTAGTATTCAAAAGCGACCGCCTCGCGTGGCTTTAGGGCTACTCTCATTGGTCAACACGTTGTGCCAATCAGATGTTTACCCCTCAAGTTGTTACCTCCTATCGTTTCTGCCCTGGGAGTAACTGGTCACTGTGCAGAGATAAGGCGTCCCGTTGTGGAGGACCTGCTACCGAATAATGAGGATAAAGTGAGTTTTGAAGAATGACACTGTTTGTTTGGGGGCTTTCCCGGAAATGTTTGTTTGTGGCTGCTCTGCTGGCGCCGCGTATCTGCGGCACTTTCTGGCTTCTTTGTTAACGGTCGGCTTGAAAGTACTGACAGTCAAGACAGAGGCAGACAGACAGACAGGCGGATTGAATGGGTTTTTTTTTCCCCTTTCAAAAAACATGGCTTTAAAACAGCAGCGCTTTAATTCTTAAATTCACCGAAAATACTATAGTTCAGTCGATAATGGGTAGGTTATAGATTTTATAGCAACGTTAGCAAAATTGTTTAAATATATTATACATTTATTTCTGTGTATTTATGATTTATCTCAGAAAATAAATTATATACGTTGAATGTATTTTGATAGAAAAACCCAGAAGAATTGAAGCCTTTTCTTTCTTTTTTTTTAAATAGTTTTGAATTTTTGTGATATTTTAATTCAAAATTTAATGTATTTTAAACATAATTGCAATTTTTAAAAATGTTTTTAAAACATTAAAAAGCACTTTTAAGTATAATATGTGTATCATTTCTGCCTTTTAGCTCGTTGTGAGAAAGTTCAAGTATTATCCGTACGTCAAATGATGGAGGTGCAGGAGTCCTTGGGAAGGTGGGACAGGCTGGGCAGTCGGGACCTCAGCTCCAGGCTGGAAGCGATGGAGATCATTTCCCAGGAGGTCGCAAGGAAAGTGGAGGCCATCGGACCCCTCACATCGTCGCCCCCGGCAACTTCGCTCGGCAGTGATCTGAATGACATCTTGGCTCACCTTCTAATGCTCTCCAAACGGTGTCCTTTTGAAGATGTGAGAGAGAGGTGCATCCAGCTCCTGCAGGAGGTCCAGGTAGGATGTTGTTCGTCTCTCCTCTATGTTTGTATCACGAGGCTGCCATCTGGCATCCTCCTCTCTTCACCTTTTAATAAGCACTGCAAACATTGAGTCGAATCTCACAAGACTGGCAGTTTTTGTTGGGTGGATCACAACTGATGATACAAGGAAAAATCTTTAGATTATCTACCTGAAAATAATGCAAAACCTGAGATTTAATAACAGTATTGGCTCTATTTAACTACATTCAGCCTGCATTAACAAATTCAACAATCTGAATTTCTGCAAATTAGAAAATTTCCATTCAAATTAGCATATAAATAAGAAGGTAAATGTAATTATTATTCGGAACAATTGGCAAATGTGCATTAACAGATATTATTATATTTTGAACAAGAAGTAATTTTGTAAATAGAAAATATTGTATTTTTCTGAGTATAAGTTGCAGCAACAGAAGAATTCTTAATATAGACAAATATATATTTATATAAGTCGCACCTATTCAATGAAGTACGGGACTAAGATTGGAGATTTTATCTTAGGAGACAAATCATAATAATGGAATAAATAACAATACTACAAAATGTATGCAAGCTTCACTACACACTGATGCTTAGTTAGCTTCATGAAACGTAAGAGGAATCTGGTATATTAGCGCAACATATGAACAATTATAAAGAATATGCTAACAAGTCAACTAAATTCCTTATATTACTAAATTAGTTGATTTATCATCTGCCTTGAATGCACTTTTAGCATATGGCGTTCCCAATATTAGCGCATGTCATTACCCGAGCGTAAAATTAGAAGAAGTTTTGTCCAAATTGCCCAAATTTTACTTCTACTTTCCATACTTACACATTTTCAAATGATTTGTGATTTAAAACGCCACTAAAAAATTTGGCCACATTTTTTGTACGTATAATCGACTTAAAAATGTACCTAGCGGCATGCGAACGCGGAAGCTAAAACCGCACGTTTACATAGACTTTTTTTTTAAAGTGGTCGCTTGTACGTGCGTTGTCTAGGGCGGTGTGAACGTAGCTTAAGACAGGGCGGCACTTCTTCTGCTGGTTTTCTGTTGGTAGCAAATACAGAAGTGCCCTCTAGTGGTTGTTGCTACTCATTAAAAAAAATTAAAATAAATCATTTCGCTATATCCGAATCCCCCCCTACTCACTATACAGCGCGTTCGTCATCTCCTAGTGCTGTCCGAATCTACTAAGTGCACGAGAAATTTCCCAGAAGTCTTTGTGAAAAACTAGCGTGCATCGATGCTCACTAAATGAGCAAATATTGACCATAATGCATTGCGATCGAACAAAAAAATGCTTAAAAATGTCATTTTTGAATTAAAAATTTTCACCGTCAGAGGTCAGAGCACAGTGGCGTCACAAATAAACAGTGTGAAATGTTCGTATTGATTCGATTTTTTTAAAATATCATTTTAAGTATCATATCCGGCGTTTAGAAAAACAAAAGACAAAATAGAAATGGAGTTTGACAATAACAATGTAATGCAAACAGTGTTCCTTTTTATTACTTTTAGTATTTTTTTAGCTGTTCATCCAACATTATCTCCAGGATAATCCTTTGTGGCTGAAATATCAAGCGTCTGCGGTGTCTGTGTACGATCAGCATGCAGGCCGCCTTCATGGGGCGGGAGCCGTCAACGGGGGCAGCCCCTTTTCAGCCGCTGCCTCTGAAAAGGCTGTTTATCTTGGTGGTCAAAGTTCACGTGAACGGCCGATACTTCATTCAGGACTTTGTGAGTGTGCCAGCCTCTGGTTCGGACTTCACAGGCTGGTTTTAAACCAATTCATGCATCGGTTTCTATATGATATCTTTAAGGATGTGAAAAACAAATGGCATTCTTAGTTGTTGTTTTGGCCTTTTCCCTTTCACAAACACTAGGACTTTAGATGGACTGCCATGTTGTTATTCCAAGGAAGTCCTCAGTTTGAGCCATGCAGAATTCCTGTTTGTGCGGAAGTGCTTTCGGAAGAGATGAGAGATGAGGTGGTGGTGGGTGTCGGTGGGGTGGAGAAAGCAGCTTTGAGGGTTTTAGCTCTGTACAGACTGTCTGGAATTTCTGAATTATGCTAAGCTGCCTTTGCACAGCAGAAACTACATTTATGGACTCCGTGATTATAAATGTTTTTCCTCCGTTGGGAAGACATCTTCGCGATGCTCCATCCTTTTTTTGTTTTCTTCTAAGGGAGGGGGCTGCATGCAGGTGGGGGATTCTGACTCAAGCAGTTCTCTAATTCCAGCAGATCGGTCTTTAAAGATGAAATCTTGGAAAGAACAGATGCAGTTCTGTAAGAAGGAGGCCTCCTGCTAGGTTAGAAGAAATTACCTAAATTAAACTGTAAAGCTTTAGCCAATCTTCCACTAGTTTATTGTCTATTCAGGGAATTAGATTATGGAAGTAAATCCACCCTAATGTAAAGAAAATGGGGTGAAAAACATCTAAAATGAGACAAAGAATGGTTTAGGCACTTACTTATAAATCATATTATCACCTTCTAAGTAGATCGCCCCCTGTAGGGCAGAAAGTTCTACTTTTTTATTTTCTTTGTCTAAAAAACATTAATTCGGACTCCCTGGAATATATCACTATTATTCCCTTTTTCCGATCGCTGTAGTGTCCAATAAATGATCAATCCTCGTTTAAAGAAAGCATTACTAATTTATTTTAATTAAAAGTAAAAGTTAATGTATTTAAAACATTTTTTTTTGCTAGTTTTAAATGTAACAAAACATATTTTTGACTAAAATTCTGTTTTTGATCAGTTTAAATCCCTAGTACTGCCAGTTTTTAATATCTAAACATGATTTGTTTTGATTAGATCACATTTTTACTATAAATTTGCTACAAACAATTATTTTAATAGTGAATTAATCACCGATTATTTTTTCCAATTGACTAATTTTGTGCTAACTGGATGTAAAGCACACATGTTAACTATCATTAGCTTTAAACTAACTAAAAACTGGATATATAGCATTTCCCACTGATAGTGCTAGTGTGAATGTTGTTAGCTAAATTTGGCCGCAGAAATTGATAGCTAAATACGCTGCAGCTGATAGCTGAAATCACTGAAGCTGATAGCCAGCTGAAATATTAGTTAAATCCGAAATTAGCCTAAAAAAACTGAGGAAAACCTAAGTTAACCAAAACAGCTAGCATGTAGCTGAAATATTAGCTAAACTCCAAATTAGCCCAAAAACTTTAATAAATGCCAAAGTAGTCCAAAAAGTTAGCAGAATGCTATCATAACTTTTAACTTTACCACACTGTGACTCCATATAATATAAATTAACGACTAATTAACTATTAAATTAGTTTTCGACTATTTTGATTGTCAATTAGTCATCAATTAGTCGACTAATCGTGGCAGCACTACTATAAATTCTTATCTGTTGTCTAATTATAGGAGAAAATTCATTAATATTTTAAGCCCTGGTAGCATGGCCACTCTGATTTTCAGATATACGTCTCATTAGTTGCTAAATTTATTTATTTATCTTTGATAATCCGACGTGTTTTTGTGCACGATCCCCCATGAACGCTGCACTGCAAGCGTCACAGTGGAGCGGGTTCAAAACCCACAGAACCAAATCCTGTGTTGCCCTAATATTGCTGAGTTGCATAGGTCAAAGGTCAGTGGGTCGCAAGCTAAAATAGAGTTATGTGTGTGTGTGGGGAGGGGTCGGGTTCCCATGCACGTCCTCGTGTAGGGGCGTGCTGGAGCAAAGCCGGGTCAGAGTGGCTTATCCCAGCACTACAGAGAGGATGGTGAGAATAAGCAGATGCTGTCAGACGGCCAATCCGTCGTCTGTGAGCTGAATCTTACTGATGCAAGAGACAAATCAAATAGATGCATAGATATAGCTACAAAACAAAAGAGATTTGATTGAATGTCTAAAGCTACATACACACCAGGCATTTGACACACTTACAATAAAAAGCTAAATTTGTGCTGTTGTTGGTGTGTTTTCCCCATGGTGTTCACACTGGACAAGCAGGGTGGGACTTCTTCTTCTTTTTACTATTTACTAGCTCATGTCTGCCACCTACAGTTTGAAAAAGAATGTCCTTAAATCATGGTCCTTACACAGCTCTATTCTGACCTATGAAAGACTTTGTGTCTTCCAACCAACGTCACTACCAAATCCATGTCCCTGATTGGTCAAAGTTTGATATGGTTTAACTGACATTCATTGGTCACACGTTTTTCACCTAGAGCCTGAAAACGGTTGTACAAACTTGTGCAGCTACGCATTAATTTTGAATAGGGAATGCATTTTCATTGCCTTTTCAGTCAAAATGGACGTGTGTTGCCGCGGAGGGTGTGAGTTAGCTAAAGACAGGCTTGGAAAAATTGGGAAATTAATAAACTTTGGGTTCTTCGTGTTTTGTGATGTACCCTACTGCTCCTTAGGACCCTGACTACTTCCACTGAGTATTAAATATTTGAAAAACAATTCATTTGGGGCCACTATTTCTATTTTTACTCTAATAACATTAAGTATTGTAAATGGTAAATGGCGTATACTTGTATGGCGCTTTCTACCTTCCTTCGATGGCCCAAAGCGCTTCACAGTCACAGACCCATTCACCCATTCACGCACACATTCATACACTGGTGGTGGCTCCGCTGCCGAACAGTGGCGCCAACCTCCCACCAGAGGCAATTTAGGGTTCAGTGTCTTGCCCAAAGACACTTTGACACATGGGCGGGCAGGGAATCAAACCCACTATTTTCCGATCGTGAGACGACTGCCCTACCACTGCACCACAGCCGCGTTTATAAACCATAGTCGACTAATCGACTATTAAAATAGTCGACGACTTAACTTAATATTCGATTAGTCATTACTTTATTTTATATGGAGTCGGAGTGTAGTAAAGTTGAAAGTTATAATGGTTTACTGCTAGCTTGTTGGGCTATTTTGGCAATTATTAAGGTTTTTTTGGGGGGAATTTAGCTAATTTTTCAGCTACATGCTAGCTATTTTTGCTAATTTAGTATTTTTCAGTTTTTTTTGGAAAATTTTGAGTTTAGCTAATATTTCAGCTGCATGCTAGCTGTTTTGGCTAATTTAGTTCTTTTTTCAGTTCTTTAGGTTAATTTGGCATTTAACTAACATTTTAGCCGTCCATCAGCTTCAGCGTGTTCAACTATCAACCTTAGCGTGTTTAGCTATCAATTTCAGCATCTTCAGCGGCCAAATTAATCTTAAACCAACATTTAGTCCCAATAACCTTTAAGTTTCATTTAGTTTAAAGCAATTAATTATGAATTTCTATCCATAATTTAATATCTAAAAACAAGTTTTAAAAATGCCATTTAAATGAAGATTTAAACTGCAGTGGCATTACACTGTTTTCTTCTTTTTTTACTAATTTAAGAGGTTCTGTGGAGGATAAGCTGTCATGGCTAATTGGTCAAGTTTCCTGTTTTCCCCTTCAAATGTAATTTGCCATTATAATGTGCTTTTTAAAGCTTGCATAACAGCTGCCTGACTTAATGTTGTTTTTCTTTTAGTGAACTTTCACGTGGGTGATGAAATCCAACAATTTGTGTATAAAGCAAGTTTTTATTTAAAACAGAAATTAAGTTTAAAAAAAAAATGGTTTTAGTTCTGTACAAACTTTTTTTTTTTTTACCTAAAATTTGAAAAGGCACTAAAGAAAAAAGTATTTTTAAAGTTAAAATATGTCGGTTTTCGAGATGGGATAACCAGTCCCAGGAACAAACACTTGTGTGATTAATAACCTGCTGGTTTGGCGTCTTCAACAACAAACGGAGAACTTGTGACGCTCCAGGCCCTCACAGATACCATTACATACCGATTTTTATTTTCTATTTTTCTCTTTCAGACTTCTAGAACAGAAAGACATCTGTCATGCTTGGTTTAAAGTAAATACCGTTTCTTTTCATCTTGTTTTTCCAAGACTGAAGTACACTACGTTTGATGGCGCAAACATGGTTATTATTTAGTTGCAAGATTTTTGTAACTTTTAAATGCCATTGAGGGCATTTCTCGACTTTTCTTTCCGTCTGTGAAGACTGTGCATGACGTGTCTCCTCAGTTCAGATTCCATTTGTTAACTGTAGTTCTTGTTCAGAAGTGACAACAAAAGCCCTGATGGGTTTTCCATGTCTTTATGCATAAATGTATGCGTTCTGTGCACATGCCCTTTTCTTTTTCTAGGTAGTAAAACAGGTTTGAGGAAGTCAGTTGAAACTAATGAAGAAAAGAAACCCTGAAATAGAGGCAATTAAATGAAACTATGTAAGTAATCAAAACAAAATATACATGTTAAATAGTGTTTTATCATATTAATCATTTTATTATTAAGAGTCGAATACCGTTGTTGCTTTTGAGATCAAAGCAGTCACATTGAAGCAAATGTCAGTTGCGCCTTTTTTCTAAAATAATAACTCTTGTTTTTTTCAGCAGACTCCTGGCCACACTCGAACATTCCCTAATTCAAGAAGTGACAAATCCAGCAACAATTCGCACAAACAAACCAAACTTTCACTGCAGTCTCCTTTCCACTGAGCGGTCCGGTCCTGTAAGGAGTAGTACGTATGGACCGGTTAATTCTGGCAATCATTTCCACTCAGTCAAGCTTCTCTTCCAATGAGGGGTTTGTTTTCACGGCGCATGTTAACGTGTCATTGTGTCATTGTGATGCGACAACTAGAAAAGCAACAACAATGGAGGTCATCCAGCAGCTTCTACTACATCGTGTAGAACAGGAATTTGATGTTGTTTGAAAGAAGATGGCAGACGAATACCGCCGTAAAGAGGAAAAAGTTGGAATTGCTAGCTTAGTGCTCTATTGGTGCTTTCTAATGTCGTCATCATTTTCTGCCTATCAACGGGTAGCTACAGCGGCTCCACCCCAACTGTTCCATTCCATTTTTTTTTTAATCTACGACAGATGGGGGCCTCTCAAGTGGTACGGGTCGGAACTGTCCATTTTACAGGGCAAACACCCGAAAACAAGACTTTATTCAAACTTTAGATTCTCTCGATTGCTTGTATCAACGTCAGATACAACACTAACTTTTACTATTTTGGTACGATGGAGGCATGATACAAGATGGCTCCTGAGGAAGTGACGGCTAAGAAGGTACGATAAGTGTTTATGATATATCGATTTTTGGAAAAGCTGTGTGATAAGCAATGTGTATAATGTTGAAATATATTTTAATGAGCTAGTATTCATCCAACCACATTTAATGATTTGCTATTGCATCGCTGGTCCTCTGCTTACATCCCATAATGCCAGGCTACAGTGGCCGTTTTGGTCCAGTTGTTTCACTCCGAGCGCGGCGCCTATTCAGACTGAAAAAACTCAGAATGAACCGGAGGTCAGTCCGATTGGAAATGAACTTAGAGAATCTTGGAAGACGAGTCCAAGAGCAATTTTCGGACCAGAGTCCACTTTGGTGTATTCAGACTGGAAATTTGTTCCGGATTATCAGGGAAAACAAACTCTGGTTCACTTCAAGTGAACCAAATGTGTCCAGTCTCAATACACCGCAGATTTTTCTGGGTTTCAACTTCAAAATATTATTAAAATAATTGTTTGTAGCAAATTTATAGTAAAAATGTGATTTAAATGTTTCAACTTAATACTCAGAAACACGTTCTAAGACTTTGACTATATGTCTATTTCAAATATTTTGGATTAGGAATATTTTACTGGAAAACAAAAGCACAAAAGTAGTGATCTGCTCAATCCTGAACTATTTCTGTTCGCGTAGGGCAGGTGGGTAAAAGACAGCAGAAGCAGGCATGCAGTGCCCTCTGGCACAGTGAAATGAGCACAAAGGACATGACGGGGAAGGAGAGCTGTGGATTTACAGCTGCTTGCCAGTTGGGCAAAGTGGTGGAACAAAATGGAGATTGGATCTCAGCTGAATGGCAGGAGCTGCTGTTTTTCTTCAAACTGTGACACATTTTCATTCTAGATTCTCTTTGAAGCCAGATGTAGTGCGTTCGCTTTCTTAAAATTTAAACACTGACATTTTCGTTCTAGTTTTGATGTATTTCTGGCCTCATGTGGGATTTATGTCTTATTTGGATCAAAGGGATGGAACAATTGTTTTACATCATGTGTCAAAGTCAAGGCCCTCTGGGTAATTATGTCCGGCCCTCCAGATCATTTTATTTTATTGTTATTAATGACCCGATTTTATCTTGTGCTCATTTCTAACTTGTATAATTTTGGGAAAATATAGTCAAATATTGAAAGCTATTTAAGGTTTAAGTTGATTTATTGTGGAAAAATATTCCTTCCTTTTTCATTATTCATAATTATGTTAAAAAGTTAAGGTTTTAAAGTTTTAAAAACTGGCATTTTGCTAGCTTTCTAAACTTTTTTGGCATTTACTAAGATTTTTTAGGCTATTTTGGTGTTTAGTTTATAATTAAGGTAAATGCTAGCTGTTATGGCTAATTTAGGCTTTTTAAAAAAAAAAGTTTTTTAGACTGTTTTGGAGTAAGGCTAATATTGACACACAAGCTCTTTTGGCTAATTTAGGCTTTTCTTTTTAAATTTTTTTTACTGTTTTGGAGTTATGTTGGTATTTAGATGCTACCTGTTTTAGCTAATTTAGGCTATTTTCTGTTTTTTTGTGGCTATTTTAAAGTTTAGATATTTTTTCAGCTCCATGCTAGCTGTTTTGGCTACCTATTTTTTTTTTAAAGACTAACTTGACATTTAGCTAATATTTAGCTATCATCCTCATTGTTTTCAGCCACTAGCTTCAGCGTTTTTAGCTATCAATTTCAGCATCGTAAGCTATTAGCACTAGCATTTCCAGCGGCCAAATTCACCTTACAGCATTTACACTAACATTATCACAAGTAATGCTATATATCTAGTTCATAATTATGTTAAAAATTTACGGTTTTAACGTTTGATAAATGTTTATCGTGTTCTGGATTATTGCCTCTTGTGCGATTGAGTTTGACACCCCTGGTTTACTTCAATTCATATTTTTTCTTGTATTTCCGTCGTGCTTTGTCACTTTCCCCTGCACTTTTTTTTGGCTTTAGTTCCGAAGTAGCACGGCCAAAAATAATCACGAGCCAGCACCCCCCTGCTAACCAACAACGACACCCCATCATTGCACCTCGTACCAATGCTTATGTATATATTTATATATATATTTTAAAATCTAAAGCTTTTGGAACATCATTTATTTACTTGCAAAAGATTGACAGTGACCTAGTTGCACATTTCTCACATGCCCCCCCTCCTCCTTCTGATCTTGAGTGTGCAGCCGGAGGCTCGTTTCACTGGTGGGAGCTGATGTTTGTGCGCTCCCCCACAAAGGAGAGTCGGATCCGGGCCGGCTGGATATAGAATCGCAGAGGAAAGTAAAGACGGCGGTGAAGAACGTGCTGGGTTGAAGTTAATGATTAGAAATTGTGGTTTTACGGAGAGAATGCAAAGGAGGAGGCTGAACAAACACTCTCTTTTCTTAGTATTCTGTTAGAAACCTCCAGTGGAAAACTACCAGCACCCCGAAAGAACAAAAGACCTTCCTTCACTTTCAGCTGGAATCCGGATTTAGCTTAGAAAAAGTTCTTTTTTTTTGTTTTAAGAATACATATTTTACATTATATTATTACATCAAAGCTTCCAAATTAGGTCGACGATATTAAATCGTCTAATTAATTTAGAAGGCCTTTCAATGATTTTTTTTCCTACTTTACAATTTGCTCTATTTATAAATCTTTAGAACTGTTTTATTTATTATTATTTCATTGATACCAATCGTTTTATTACATTCCCACCTTCTTTTTAAAAAAAATATTTTAATTATAATATACAGCCTGCAACAATCCAAAAATACTATTTTCCAAGTAGTAAATTCTGTCTTTTTTGTGCTGGGAAAATGTACTGTTTTTATATTTTATAGTTAAAGATCAAACATGTGGGAGTAGAATAAAAATACATAAATTCATAAAAAAGAAGTATGACAAAAAACAAGTGAAACTCTGCTAAACTATACTATTTCCAAAAGGGTTCTGCAATTTTTATGCTTGTTTTGAACTATAAATTCATGTTTAAAAACTTTTGAAACCTTTTTGAATTAATAAAGTGCTAATGAGAGGATCTGCAACATCGTACGCAGTATTTGTCAAACTCACCGGGGACTACTGAGAGTTAAATATTTAATTTTAATTTAATATTTTTATTGTATTTTTAATTTTATCTATTTTATTTTAATTTTTAATTTAATTTTATTCTTTTTTATTTTAATTTATTTAATAGTCAGTACTAAAGATGAGACTACTCTTTCTGGGTTAAAAGAATACATGCACAAAATCATAAAATACGAACGTGTATGGAAGTTTATATTTTATGCAAGTATGAAAGTAAAAAAGTAATTCATTCTGTGCTTACTTCGTGTATTTCTGTTTTAAAAAAAGCAAGTCTTGGCAGAATTTCTGCACATTTTTGGCTCCCTTGCTTCCTGAAATGTTCTACCCCACCTTTACTTTTATTTTGACACGTTTTTAGTTCAGATTAGAAAATCCTACATCCTAAGTTTATGTATTGTCATTATTTTCTTAAAAAAAAAAAATCTTTAATAAGCAGGCTCAAATATTCTGGAAGGGAAAATGGCGCTACATGATTAGCAGAGCTGTAATTCTATCAATAGTTTTAGTTTTTTCCACAAAAAAAGCACAACAACCCTGAAAAAGCTGCTTCACACCCATTCAATCAGATTTAAGAATGAGTGTTTCACCTCAGAATCGAAGTCATCCTCGGCCCCCTTCATCTCTCTGTTTATACTGAACAGCTGACAGTGGGCGGGGCTTCGCATGTCATCACCCTCCTGCGCCAGCAGCTGCTGCGGAGCCATCACGCAGACTCTTCCTCACCTGTTTGCTCCTATCCTCCCTTTTTCCAGCCAGACTGGGGTCAAACTGAAGTCACGGTTATCTCACCGCTGGGTCCAACGACCTGGACCGTTCACCGCTGCCTTATCTCATCATCGGGGGGTTTACCAGTGCAAAATATTCTGTAGAAGAGAAAAAAAAAAAAAAAAAGAGAAAAATAGGTTCAGTCATGCCATAAACCACATTTTTGGATGAATTCTAAAATATTTACAATTTTTCCTGAATATATGATTTACATTTAATAAAAAATAACATGCTATAAATGTCCAACAAGAGTAGGGAGGAGGATTGGTGAAGCAAAGACTTTTTTTCTTATTTTCCAACTTTATTTGTGCAGCAGATTTAGTTAAAACAAGTGGATTATCCCATCTGTGTAGGGGTGAGCTTGTATTTACCTTTGCTGGAACACAGTCTGCTTAGAAAAGTTTTAGTTCAGAAAGCAGGCTCTGTCCTTCCTGTTGATTTGATTTTATCAGTTATGCAATACTTGACTTAAGCAGGTTCTGTTGATTGTTTATTTCCTGATCTTTTAAAAGAAAATTGATACAAAACAATCTATTTGTTTCCTGAAATAGAAAGCTGAACGTTTCCTATTACCTTCAAAAGTTTCCTTCTGTTAAGAAATGAAACATTTGGAGTACGTTTTCTAATGCCCTAGATGAATAACTCGAGAGAAAGCGCTGAACCCGACATGCCTGCAGTCTGGCTTCCTACTAGAAGAATTGCTCAAACAGAAACCTGAACCCAAAGTTCAGCTGCTGCATACCTCAAACTGTCAAGTGTCACAGAACACCCAGATGAGGATTTAAGTTTGTTTTAGAGGCAGAAGAGATTCAGCTGACTTTAACAGCCTGGTTTTGGATAAAAGGAGCATCTGAACATCCTAGAGCACGCGTCAAAGTCGAGGCCCGGGGGCCGCATCCGGCCCTCCGAGTAATTCTATCCGTCCCTCCAAATCATTCTTTCAAATATTGAAAGTTATTTAAGGTTTAAGTTGATTTATTCTGGAATAATATTCCTGCCTTTTTATTTTTTATTATTATGTTAAAAAGTTAAGGTTTTTAAAGTTTTAAAAATAGGTATTCTGCTAGCTTTATGGACTATTTTGGTATTTACTGGGATTATTTTTAGGCTGTTTGGAGCTAATATTTCAGCTACATGATAGCTGTTTTGTCTAATTTAGGCTTTTCTTTTTAAGTTTTTTAGGCTTTTTTGAAGTTAGGTTAATATTTTTACACGCTAGTTGTTTGGGCTAATTTAGGCTTTTCTCAGGTTAAGGATATTTTGAAGTTTAGCTATTTTTTCAGCTACATGTTAGCTGTTTTGGCCAACCTAAGTTTTTTCTTCTTTTCTCTGAGGCTTACTTAGCATTTAGCTAATATTGAAGCTGGCATTCAGCTTCAGCGATTTCAGCTATCAGTTTCGTTATTTTCAGCTATTAGCTTCAGTGTTTTCAGCTATCATCTTCAGTATTTTCAGCTATCATCTTCAGCATTTTCAGCTATCAGCTTCAGCATTTTCAGCTATCAGCTTCAGTCTTTTCAGCTTCAGCGTTTTTCAGCTATCATTTTCTGCGTTTTCAGCAATCAGCTTCAGTATTTTCAGCTATCAGCTTCAGCGTTTTTAGCTATCAGCTTCAGCGTTTTCAGCTATCAGCTTCAGCGTTTTCAGCTATCAGCTTCAGCGTTTTCAGCTATCAGCTTCAGTATTTTCAGCTATCAGCTTCAGCGTTTTCAGCTATCAGCTTCAGTATTTTCAGCTATCAGCTTCAGCGTTTTCAGCTATCAGCTTCAGCGTTTTTCAGCTATCATTTTCTGCGTTTTCAGCAATCAGCTTCAGCGTTTTTAGCTATCAGCTTCAGCGTTTTCAGCTATCAGCTTCAGCGTTTTCAGCTATCAGCTTCAGCGTTTTCAGCTATCAGCTTCAGCGTTTTCAGCTATCAGCTTCAGCGTTTTCAGCTATCAGCTTCAGCGTTTTCAGCTATCAATTTCCGCATCTTCAGCGGCCAAATTTAGTTTACTTGTATCGATTTAAAATGCTGACAAGACGATATTTAATTAATTACTTGTGAACGTCCTTCAGCTTCGTTTTGTTTGTTTGTTTATTTGTTTTCCACCTAAACCCCCCCTGAGTTAGCAGCACTGCGCACTTTGAGTTGCTCTACACTGCACCAGAACAACAACCTGCTTGGGTTAAATATTCTGTCTCATTGGTTCTGTGAGCCCTGCGGTTTTTTTTGTCATAAGACATTTACTACTTAGTATGGCTTAGTTTTTTTTCTAAGTTTTACTCTTAAAAAAAAAAAGATAAATAATTTATTCTGGCACAGTCTTTATATATATTACAATATGTATCGTATTGAGTGATGTATATCGCGATTCATATCGTATCGCCAGATTTTTGCCACCCATATCATTTGAAAAAGACCACAAGAACATGCTAAAAAAAAAAAAATGCTTTTTCATCTGAGAAGGTCTTTTAGTCCTTTATTTTTAGAAATATTTCAAATCTCAGCTGTAACATATCTCTGACATTGTGTTAATCCTCCTGAGGAGATGATAGGATATCAAACAAAAGGACACTTTTCTGTTTTAGATCAGTGTTAATGTCATTCCTCCTCATATGAATCTGAGACACTATTTACACATTTGAACGTCAACATATTCTCCAATAAAATCTTCAGACATTTATGGGTAACTTTATCATCTGCTCTGTCTCCAAATGTTTTATCTCGGGGCTTAATTGTCATCTGTTTGGAGTAAATTTAATTGCCCCATAAATGAATTATGAAGGATATTGCACAGTTGATGGATCGCTTTAAAAACAAAATCAATATATGTGTCTTTCATTTCTCAACCACAAGCACCTTGCTGTCATTGCAGTTCACTTCTTCCGCCACACGAGGGAGCCCTTAACCAGTACTTCCTCTCAGCCCCTCTCCGGTTTCTCAATGGGAATTTTCCATGCACTGTGCAGAATGCATGCAATGCTGCACATGATTTTTTCATTTCTTTTCCTCTGGCCCCGGTTGCTGGATGTCCGTCCAGTCTGCGTGTTTATCGAGATGTGTGCCGGAGCGTCTGGCTTTGAATGCGAGCCGGCTCGTGTGCGCGTCTGTTTACACATTTTGAGAGATTTATGGCAGCAAACATGCAAGTTTTAAAGGCGGCTGCAGATCAGGTCGCAAGCATGAATAGCCCGGTGGCTGCGGTCCAGGCCTCCGTCTGCGGTAGCCCCGTATTAGGACACAAAGCACACATTCAACACCGGGCATGGGTAAGGACAACACACAAACAAAATATTAGGGACACTTGCTAATATCAGGAAATTGTGTAAGAACATAAGCTGCAACTCTTTGTTCTGTTTGCTGAAGTTGTAACTGAAAAGAAGGGGATCACAAACTAAAATAGAGCAACTTTCTTAAAATCTGAACAATTAGACCTAGTATGATGGTATTTGGAGCTATGAACCCTTATGTCTCCCACTACAGTTGCTGTTACTTCAAACGTCAAAGCCGAGTTGGCTTAGAACCGACCGTGATGTTGTTTTAGCATGTGTGCTATTGTTTTAGGTCCAGCGCGTCGGGGTGGAGGGTATTGTGCTCCTTTCTCGGGAGGATTGTCCCAGCCTGGTGCGTGCGTGCGTGTTTATGTTCCTCGGCCAGTTTGTCAGGACGGTGACAGCGCCAGCGCTACGGGACCTCTAACATTCCCACAGTCGTGGCCCGCTGACCCCTGCCCCGCTGCTCTAAGTGAGCCGGCGGCGGACGCAGAGTGCGCGTCGGCTCGTGTGATTGACGCGTTTGTAGTTGTTTGTTGGACTTCTTGGCCCTTGTGTCAAAGTCGCGGCCCGGGGGCCCGCCGAGTAAATATATCCGGCCCTCCACATTTTTTTTTTTTTTTAATAAAAGTGAATTTTTTTTTTTCTGAATCCTTTTTTTTAAAATAACAAAATGGCAACAAAATAAAAAAATTGCATCATACACAAAAACATTATTTGAAAAAAATTGCTTTTTTTTGTGAAAAATATGTTATTTAATGTCATATTCTATCAAAACACAGTGTACAGAGAAGGTGTGTTTATGAGAGTGTGTATCACTCCGATTGGCTGCAGCTCAAAGAAAAAACATATCTGAGGTATGATGCATGACACATGATGCAACTGTACCACTTTCATGTGCTGGGCTGGGACGTCCAGTACCAGTCTGTCACCATCGTAAAGGTAAACAAATCACCTGCTTTGCTTCTTTTAGGTTGAAGTTTCTGTTCTTTTTTTCTGTAGTGAACTTTAGAACCACCGGACTGTAAGAAGTCACAAAAAAAAAAAAAAAAAAAAAAAAAAGGAACATCCTTATTTCCTCTTTGACACGTGAGTCTTGTTTTCAGTTTAGACACGAGTGACCAAAACAAGCTGCAGACACCCACCAGTGAGAATCCCAGACACCTCCAAGTCTCAGCACAGACACGTACAGATATAGAAATGTGTGACCGTGTGGGGAAAAAAACAAATACAGAGAGGCCTTCATAACATTTGAACGCTTCATATTCAGTTTCACACTTTAGAGAAAGGCATATATGTACAATATGACGGCATTTGAGGAAGGTGAAATCGAGATAAAAAATTTTTTTTTTCTTTTTTTCCCCTCCCTCAACAAAAAAGTAAATAAATACACTTTACTTTCCAAGTAAGGGGGATTTCTGTGCTTAAAAAATACCTCTGTTGGGACTTTGAGAGCTTTAAAAGCTTGAGGACGTACAGTAACACTGCAGGTACACTTTGGTTGGTTGTAGCGATCCATTATGAGAATATCAGATAGAGTTACAGGTTTGTCTAATTAATGATGTTATAGAGCAAGCGTTGTGTAATACTTCTTAATAGGAGGTGAACCACATCCTGACTTTTATGCCTTTAAAGTCCCACTTCAACCATCTTTTGATCTGTTTTCAAAGTCTTATCTCTTAATTATGACATTTTTAGCAAAAACTAAAATAATTTGTCGGTTTTTAGAAAAAAAGTTTTGAGCCAGCCCAGACGAGGAAACTAGGGATCTACTTGGAGTTTGTGACATAACAAACATACTTTTTCCGACTGGATTTTGAATGAAGAAAAATACTCAGGAATGCAATTTTAAGCTAAATTTTCCTTATAACCGTTGGGAAAATGCAACAAAAACACAATTTTTCATTCAATCTGTTCATTTTCTGGTTGCATTTGCTCTTCGGCGGGTCATCTCAGGTGGACGCTGACGTGCATTCTCTCAGGGGACAGTAGTGTCGGCACGCCTGAAGCCCTAAAAAGCCATACTGAAAAAGTCACGACACTTGCTTTTCTGCAAAAATTCCTGCATTCCGTTACAAAAGTAAAGATATAGGTGGTTAAGTCGTTCCCAAAGGGTTTAACAGCATCAAGCTGCATTATTATAATTAGGAAAACATCAAACAAATCAGTGAAATTGGGTTTTTTTTTGGCTCATTATATGATGTAAATACACATAAACTTGCGTTTCATTAGTGTCACAGAAAGTACAAACATCACTGGGAAGAAGAGGATGTCATTACAGTTTTAAAGTTAGAAGTCTTGTGACAGCTGACTGCAACTGAACACCATGAATACCACTGAGGTGAGTGTGACCTGCATGTATCCTTCAAGTTTTACGGCTTAAATCATAAAAAAATCCCAGCTAATGTCACTTTTTTTTATTTATTTATTTTTTTTTATTAATAAACATGATGCATTTATTGGTGGTTTTTTTGTTGTTGTCATCCAATATTTTTACCATCATAAATACAGAAAAATTGGTTAGTCCAAGAGAGTGGGTGCTTTTCCTACATCAAGTGAATACTTTAGGACTCCAAAATCCATAAAACGCCGTAGGTCGCGAACAGAATGATCATTTATTGAACACTAAAACAAAATTTTTAAACTTTAAAAACGTAACTTTTTAACATAATTATGAACTAGATATATAGCAATACATGGCAAAATGCTAGTGTGAATGCTATAAGCTTAATTTGGCAGCTGAAGATGCTAGTACTGATAGCTGAAGATGCCGAAATTGATAGCTAAAAACACTGAAGCTGATAGTTCAAATCACTGAAGTTGATAGCTGAAAACTCTGAAGCTGACAGCCAGCTAAAATATTGGCTAAATGCTAAATTAATTTTTAAAATAAAACCTAGGTTAGCCAACAGCTATCTTAAAAAATAGCTACATGTCAAAAATAGCTTAAATTCTAAATTAGCCAAAACAGCTAGCATGTAAATATTAGCCTAACTCCAAAATGGCTTAAAAAATCTTAGTAAATGCCAAAATAGTCCAAAAATCGAGAGGAATGCCCATTTAAAAAAATTTTAACCATAACTTTTTAACATAATTATGAAAAATAAAATGACAGGAATATCATTCCAGAATAAATAAACTTAAACCTTAAATAATTTTCAATATTTTACAGTTCATAAAATATTTTTTGTCAAAATTATGCAAGTTAAAAATAACAAAGTTAAAAATTGACTTGTGCTGTAAAGGTTAGGCTTAGGTAAAAATAGAAATAAAACCTGTTTTTAGTTTTATGTTTTCTTACACTCGCACTTTGTTAAAAAGTCAGCAGATTCATCTGCTCAAAAATATGTTAGCTAGAAGTTTAAAGGGAATGGAAACTGGAATGGAATGACAGAAAAATCCCCCAAAAGGGAAATATTTCACAACCCGCTGACTTTGTATTTAAAGCACCATGCATTACTATGTCATCTAAACAAACTATTCTGCTCCAATAGTTAGAATAATTTGTCAGTGAGGTTTTGTTTCTTCTTCTACCTGCGAAACTTACACTTGTTTTATCTTTTTGAAACATTCCAGAAATGGCTGCAGCAAAATTACTGTTGAGTAATCTGCAGGTGAAGTTGAATAGCACCTGTGGTTTCAAATTTCTGTGACTCAAATGAAGGATTTGATCTCTCGATTTTGTTGAGATTACAGCGAAAGTCTGTCAATAAACACCAAAATTGCGTTTAAGTAAAGGCAGAAGTACAAGAGTAGCTCAGTCAACAGAATTCTTGAGAGAGGAGAAGTATCTGAGTCATGGGGGGGGGGGGGGGGTAGGGCAGATGATTAGAGACAAAAACAACTTCTCCATCTGGTTCCTCAATAATGTTTAGCTGGCGTGTTGCCACACCTCGTCGGTTCCCCTGTAGGTTTCTAGACATCCAGTCCCATCAGCTGTAAACACGCCTCAGGAAGGCAGGCATGTCAAGTTTGGCAGACGACCAACACAAAGCCTAAACAAGCCCCCCCCAGACTCGCCTGCCTGCCTCCGTTTTCAACGCGGCGGTTACAACATCTAAGCAAATATCGGTAAAACCGTATTAACTATTGTCAATATTGACCAGCAGTCGTGCAGATGGAGGGAGAATGTATATATCTGCAGTGCGATCACTGAAAGGAGCTTTTCTGTATGAAGAGCTCCCAGCAGGATATTAATCAGCCGCAGTTTGATTGGCTGCTTCGGGGTTGTTTCGCCCGAGCCATTAACTTGTCTGACGCCAGAAAAGAAGGAGGGAAAGGAAGTGGATCGATACCGACCTGTTGTAAATTTCAACCAGTGCCGTGGTAGGTAGCGCGGTGCCGGACGAGAGCAAGCGACATTAGGAAGCTTACGCAACAGTTTAATGGATGTCAACACAGAGAGCAAGCAATTGATTCTAGCCCATCCTGTACTATCCTACCTGATTATTGTTTTAAAACAACTCACTCCGATCTTTAAAAGTGTTCAGCAGCCAGCAAGGCCAAGTAGGCCCCATTTGGTTTAAAAGGGGACAGAAAATGTGGGCCCCGAATGGGTTTGTCCACAGTTTCTCTTGTGGCCCCACCTGCGTTTGCCCACATTGGCTTAAGTGGGAACTAAGTGGGTAGGGTCTCCACAGTAGCCGGCCGCCCAGTGTAAAGCACAGCGGGCTAGCGAGCTCCGCTGTATTGAGCTCTGCTTTACCAAGCTAGTGAGATCCACTGTTGCACGCTCGTGAGCTCCTCTGTAGTGAGCTAGCGGGCTCCATTATATTGAGCTTGCAAGCACTGTTGTATTGAGCTAGCAACCTCCCCTGTAGCAAGCTAGCAAGCTCCGCTGTAGCATGCTAGCGGGCTCCGCTGTATCCAGCTAGCGACCTCCGCTGTATCCAGCTAGCGACCTCCACTATATAGAGCTAGCGAGCTCCACTAAATTGAGCTAGCAAGCTCCGCTGTTTAGAGCTAGCGACCTCTGCTGTATTGAGCTAGCGACCTCTGCTGTATCGACCTCCGCTGTGTTAAGCTAGCAAGCTCTGCTGTCTTGAGCTAGGGAGCACTTATCATATATGGACGTATGGTTCGGGCCCTCTCCACTCCCGCCACTTTTTGGGTGTCCCCAACTTGTTGTTTTTGGACGTGCTTGCTGTTTCCATTAAATCACAGATCCTCAACCGTTGGGATGCAATACTGGCCTCGATAACGGATGCGGAACTGGTAGCAGGTTAGGGTACCAACACTGGGATGCTTCCCGAGGGTTGGGGACCCCTGATTAGTGTATGCATGTTTTTCCTGTCTGTGGCCCGGTACCAAGCGGTCATCAGACCAATACTGGTTCGCGGCCCAGTTGTTGGGGACCCCTGATTTTATAGAAATAGCCAGCACAGGGGGACACTGAAAAAGCCCAAACCATACGCTCATATATGACAAGTTGGCAGTGAGAGTGCTTTGCTATATCCACATATCTATCTTTTCCGATGATATTGTCAGGAATCAGCTCTCTGTCTCCCCCTCTGGTCACTGTTAGGAGCCATCTCTAAAGTACTGACTGCACTACATCTCCCAGCAACAATAGCGCACAGTTCCTAGATGCTACTTAGCTGTTTCTCATTTGCCGATCAGCCACAGGACAAGCACTGCACAGAGGCTCACTCAGTGCGAAGTATTGTTTGTGCCTCCTTGCCTGCATTACTGAGCGTTTCTATCTGGATCTGATCTTCTGTGTACCTGACGCTGCTTTATCTCTGATTGCCTGGTGCCTGCCCTGACCCTCACCTGGACTCTAACATCTCAGCTTTCTTCTTGGATGCTCCCATGCTCATGATTGACCCCATTGTCCCCCCCGCCCATGTCTATATCCACCCATGGTTTCTAATGGTCTTTAAATCACGATTTCGTCAATTTTAGCTAAAATCATATTTTCCGCAGTAGTTAGTTAGAAATTCATCTCTGAATTGTGGCGCCCGACTCTCCCACTAGCTTACAGCCCATCGGTGTGCAGCAAAAATTTTAAAATACATTTTCTTAATCTACGTCCTCCATCAACATGTTTAAAAACACCAAAAACGTGATTTTCATCGTAGTGGGACTTTAAGAAAAGCAAAAAAAGTCAGATAACCCGGCCCACCCCTCATTCTTTCACTTATCAGTCAACATGTAATCCAATGTGTCGACCCAGAATCCCCTCTGAGTCCCAGCCGCCTGTCTGTCATCTTCCATGTCAGTTCTATATTTGCTTATCTCCCTCTGCTTGTTTATCTTTGCAGCGCCGCCTTGCAGAATACTCCTCGCCGCTGTTTGTTTACTCGCTATATCTTGAGTGCATAACTGAATATACTAAGCCAATTGTTGCCTGGTGGTCAGGTGCTGTCACATGCTTCTGTCCACGCAAACAACTGCGTCTTAAACAAGACGTGGTCTTGTTTTAAGCAGCTGCTGCTTTCCTCTATCATATAAAGACCATTAAGGAGATTTAGCTTTAGCTGAAAGATCCTCAAGTTTGCACACACAGCATTTAACTGCTTAAAAAACACATTATAAATGCTTTTGACTTTTATTTGCAGTTCTTTAAGAATGCGTGCATCTGTATCTTCCGGTTTTGTCACCCGATGATTGAGATTTATTCGATCTGATGTACAGAAGAGGTTGTAAACGTTGGCCAACCCAAAACACTGAGCTTCTGGTTTATGCAAATGAAAGTGTTGCCACAGGCCTAAAAAATCTGTTGAGCTGCAAACCCAAAAAAACGGTCTGCATGACTTGTTTTTCTCACTTTTTTCCCCTCTTCTCTCGTCACCACATTTATGCGTTGGAGTTGCTCAACACAGACACTGCTGTGTTATTTGTGCCCCATTTACCTTCAATCAATATATTAATCCATAAAAGATTACGTGGTTGTTTTTGCTGCTTAAAGTCCCCACTCCAACTATATATTTTTTTTATTGTAAAAGTGGTTTAATGACATTAAAAAACATTTTAAAAAAAGCTGTCTTTTTTTTTTTTTTTTTTTTTTTTATATATTTTGTTCAAAGCAGCAGGAGCTCATTAGAAATTCGCTTTCGGGTTGTTGAGGCTAGCTGATTTCCCAGCAAGAGCCTCACAAACCCAAGCTAACATTAGCGTAGCAAAAGAGGCTCAGAAAAGGAAAATGAAAACATACTTTATGCATATCGGACCGCAGAAAAAGAAACTTTGTCTTGCCCATAGAAGTAGCTGCGTCCTAAGTCTGAGCTTTTTCAAGCATCCGGTTTTCGTCTGCTCCTGATCTAACATGATTTAAATTAGTAAATACTCTGAAACTAAGTTTTAATCTTAAATTCTTTAATACATGTTCTCCATCATAAGAAAAATTCTAAAACCATCAAAAAAGCAAAATTTTTAATATTTTTCATCATTTGTAAAATGATTTAATTATAATCATTTCATTTTTAGCTAAAATAATACAAAATATTCTGTTGTTTTCTATGACATAGTTTCTGCAGAGCTGCAGAAGTTTAGTAGAAATTCCCCTCTGAGTTGTGGGTGGGACCGTTGGTGCAGAGTAAGCCCCCTCTCAGTTCCCATCATCCCCTATTTCCATTACCTGACATATCTTTTTCTTACACACTAACCAAAATAAAATAAAAAAAAATGTGACCCATATCATCATTTTTCACAGTGATTTGAATAAAGAAATACTCAAATATGCAATTTGCGTATTTATTTTCTTTAATATATGTCCTCTATTATCAGAAAAATGCCATAAGAACTTGGTAGAAGCACCAAAAACACACGTTTCATCCAAATGGGGTCACTTCTGGTCTGATAGTGTTTTGTAGGCTTCCTATTTTTTTCCCAAAGACATTTATGCTGATTTTTTTTTTCTTTTCTCTCATATAAATATAGGTTATTAGGACTGTGCTGCACTGTATGTTTGAGGAAAAAGCAAATATAGTTTGTAGTTGTTGTTTAACTAAGGAACCTGTGCAAAAAATCACAGGCGACCGTCCATTTCTCAAGGTGAATCTGAATCATAAGGCAATAAAAATGACATTTTTAAGCCAAAACTTGTAAAAAAAAATAAATAATAATAATAATTTTAAAGAAGATTTTTTAATAATTTAGTAAAATGATTTTGTGGTTTTAACCTCCCCCCACACACTTTATGGTTTCATTATTGTGCAATACATGTTGCACAAACCTGGCAACACAAAGGAGGAAGAAAAAGTTGGTAAAACAAGTTGTGAATGATTTTCTTGTACTGGTATTGTTTGTTTGAAGTCTTTAAGGTAATTACATTTAGTTTCCTTGTATTTATCGGTGATAAACCTTCAATTCAGTTTCACTTAAAGAACAAAGACGTAAACGAAGATCAATATTGATGAGCTGAGAGGTTAAGGAATTAAATTGGGGTGCTTCATAAAATAATTCATATATTTAATGAAATATGGAGGAAGAAATGTCTCTTTGGAGCAGATCTGTGTCTCTGGAAAAACAACCATTACCCTAAAGCTGGAGGTTTGAGGGAAGCTAAAAATGAATCAATGCTCTTTTGGCAAAAACAAAAGTGCCCGTCTGGTTCTCGGTCTTGCGTGCATATGGTGCAAAAGTAGGTCCCGTCCAAATGCAAGAGAGAGCCTGTTAAAGCCTGACCTGACCTCCTCTTTATTTCCTCTATCCATCACTCCAAGGCCTCGGAGAAAACAGAGCGAGCAGGAAAACAACAACTGCCGTTAACAGACGGCTGCTCCGGGCGCCCGCGCCAATTGGTGGAGACGCAGCGCAGGCGACCGCCGCCATTGGCCGAGAGCAGACACACCTCTAGAATCTGTTTGTGCAGCGAGGAAGCAAAGGGGGGGTTGGAGGGGAAATTGGGGACAGGGGTTTGATTGCTAAAAAGCTGGTTGGGGGGTTTTACATTTACTGAAGGGTGGGGATTTGAACGCTGGACAGTCTTTCTGGAAGTTTGTTAGGAACTTCTAGGAAACTGGGGATGTTTGTGCGTTGTTTGTTTTGTGTGTTTGTGGGTCGTGCTCGGCTTTCCTAAAATCACAACCAGGCGAACCTCATTTAGACCCACCATTTATGAACTTCCCAGAAAGTCGAGTGGAGGAAAGCTTCCTTGATCCGAGGAGAAAACAACTTTTTTATCTTGGAGTCAGATCAACATGTTGCTGCAGTCAGGCCTGCCTATGCTTGTCACAAAAGCTGCATTCTGCTCTCATCTGCAGCTGCTAAATCAATCATATTATTTTTTTATTCTTAACACTCATAGATCTCTGCATTTGCTTTCATTTGTGACAATTTTTATAACAAACAATGTGTTTTTCAATTCCTGAAATATGAAATAAAGTAAAAAGTTCCTCAAAAATGATGTAAGAAAAAGTCAGGATAGCTTTAAAAGGAAAAAAAAAGGCTCGTCTGATGATCTTATCCAGAATCAGCTCATATTTAGGATAAGCTGCTTTGAGGATGGAACAGATGGGATCTAATGATTTTATTCGGAATATTCCAGCAAAAACCGGAGAAGATGTTTCTGATCATTTTTATTCCATCACCTCACAGATGTTCTCTTCAGATTTAAATTCAGTAAACTTTCAAACCGTGTTTAACCCACCATTTAATCCACTTAATTTCACCTAAAATGAAAAAAACACTAAACAATATTTTTTATTTGCGAAATTGGAAACAGAATTTGCAGAACAACTTCAATAAAGTAATGAAATTTGATCATGTGTTTAAAAACGTTTAAAAAATGTATAGATTTCCCCTCCAGGCTGGTTCATAAAAGCACTATAAGATTACAAGATACATTTTCTCAATCATCGTGTGAATGCGTCCCAGAAAAAGTGGATAAATGCAAACAGATGCATCAGCAATCCTCCAAGCAAAAACAACCGCACCCAAAACACCCATAAGATTTTATTTCACGGCTTTTCTTTTCTTTTCTTTTCTTTTCTTTTCTTTTCTTGTTTGCTTCTTCGCAAACCGCAGAGATCAATAAAACTTGTGACTCCACTAAAGTGTGGCACAGTCACACTGTTTTATGTGTTGCTAAGAGGATTTGAGACAGATTATAAGCCAATCTGTTTAAAGTTAAAACTACTAAATGGACAATAATCCATTTTTTTTATTCTAGAAATACAAAATGATGTAGGTTTGTGTTGTTCAACCCTCAAGCATAAAACGGCTTCAGGCTGTTTTTTTGCTGACTGTGACGATGAGGCATGTTGGGACATGTTACGGTGAAGTTCTTTTACGTCTCCTCTTCCTTTTTGGACAAAACAACACCGTCTACAAATCCAGTTAAATATAAATTTTGAACGTATTTATGATATGCAGGTCAACTGTTGGTGTTAGATGCAAACTTGTTCAAATTGAAGCTCAAACTGTGTGAAAAATGGGAAAATTTTAGCAACAATTGCGGAGTTTTTTAGCCTGTTTTTGAGGTGAGGACGCTGTCCCTGCTGGTTCAAACCGGCGCGTTCATCAGAGATGTGGAATTGACTGCATCACCCAAAAACACTGATGACTGGGTCAAAAATTGCCTTTTTTTCAATATAAGAAATTTTTGAAAGTGGGTCACATGACTTCCTTTCAAAATAAAAGACACCTTGTGCCACATTGGATCATCTCAGTACTGTAACTTTTCAGCCGTTAACATAATTCCAGAAGATTTGATCGTTTTAAAGGATGAAAAGTTAAAGATTTTGTGTTGAAGTGTAGTTCAAAAATGACTCTTGATTCACTGTTTGTGAATAAATTGAATAAAATTTGAGTTACTTTTTAAAATGATCTTTAAAGTCTCCCTATGACAATTTTTTTATTTAAAAAAAAATAGCATTTTAATTATGACTATGATGATTTGAAACCAAAATAACACAACCTAAATGTCTTAAAAAGCCATTTTTCAGATGGATCTGAAACCTCTGTTTTCTAAAATCTCCTCTGAGGGGGGGAGGCTTTTGGAGCTGAGCTTATTACAGTTCTCTTTCATAAGAAAAATGCCACACATTCACGTTAAAAACTCAAAAATCAGCGGAGGGGGACTTTAACCAGCGATGTGGCTCAGTAGCCGCAGGTTTAGCCGGTTTCATTACCTGCAAGACACCCAGAATGCAGCAGATTTTGGGGACTCACAGAAAAATATAAGTACTGTATGAAAGTTGAGACACAGTACAGAGTTTTTTAGGTCGAGGACTGACTCCGAAAGAATTGGGAGGGGAAAGTCTGTCTTTCACAGGAAGTGAAGCTCTGTGTGATACCCCATACAGGAAGTAAAGGAGTGGGTGAAAGTTTGCTTGAGACCACAGGGGAAGTTTCTCCGGTTTCAACAGCTGAGCGTTATCGGCGCTGCAGCCTGCTCGAACATCACAAAGCATTAACATGTTGGCAGGCTTTACTTTTTAAACATTTTTACCTAACTTTGCAATGTCAGCATGCGGCAGAAGGCGTATGTGGTCAAAAATAAAAAGGAAGTTGAGGTAAAAAGTCGTTGTGCTGTCAGCCTGTTTTTATGGTTGTTTTTGGCGATACAAGACTTTCACACAATAGAAATGAGGTTACCTGCAAACTTGAAGATCAGCAACTTCAGAAACGGATTGACTCAACTGGTACTATACGTAAATTGAAACTCATGTTATCATCAAAAGCTCTCGTTTCTGCATCAGAATGAGCATTATTTTACTTTGTAGTGGTTACACTTACCTCAAAATCTCTGCACCTAGTATTGATATTTATTAGTTTTTTTAAGTTTTTTTGTAAAAATTGTTTAATTTGGAAAAATAATCACTCAAATGGTATAGGTTTTTTTTTTTTGAATTAACTTTTGTTTCAGAATGTGTTTCATCAAATGTATTGGATCTAGAAGGATGGTGCATTCAATATCAATTGAAAAAGTAGGAATTGGGAATCTCGGGCAGGAAAAAATCATAAAACCAAAAGTAACTTTTCAATTTACAGAGAATTTTTTGGGGAATATTTTCATTTAAAAGCTGTTTTTGCAGATAGTTTCAATTAAATAAGAAAAAAAGAAACGTATGAGTTTATTTTTCTCCCAGTCATCATAGATACACATTTCTCTAATGTTGTTATATTGTTCCTCTCATCTCTGTGAGAGCTCAACTGACGGGGTAAGGCCGGCGTGTTGTTGTAGGCAGCTGGTGGAGGGCTTTCCTGTCCAAACAGGCCAAACGCTGAGGTGGCAAGCTGTGAGGGAGAAAAGTGGGGTGACCACCGCTAATCCCTGATCCAGGCATGGAGGGGGTGGAGCAAAAACAAACAGGGTATGCTAAATGAACGGGGGGCTACATGTTCTTCTCCCCCACAGAGAAGCTCCATGTGTGCGTAAAGCTTACATTCCAATTGGACAAAACTGTGGAAACCCTTTTCTTAATCGAAGAAAAACCCACCTAAATATTGAAGTAATTGTGTGAACGCTTCACATCATTCACACAATGGTAATTCTCCTGTGTTTTCATCTTTTACAGTAATTTTCAAAAATGTTGAGTTTACCTAATATTTTAGTGACATGCTAACGTTTTTGGATAATTTGTTATCTACTGTGTTTTCTAGGCTAATCTAGAGTTTAGCTTCTATTTTAGCAACGTGCTAATTTGTTATCTACTGGGTTTTCTAGGCTAATTTAGAATTTAGCTTCTATTTTAGCAACATGCTAATTTGTTATCTACTGCGTTTTTTATGCTTATTTGGAGTTTAGCTTCTTTTTTAGCAACAGGCTAATGCTTTTGACTAATTTATTATCTACTGCGTTTTTTGTGCTATTTTGGAATTTAGCTTCTACATGCTAATGTTTTGGGTAATTTGTAATATACTGGGTTTTTTATGCTAAATTAGAGTTTAGCGTCTATTTTAGCCACAGGCTAACGTTTTTCAATAATTTAGTTCACTGAGGAATTTTAGGCAATTTTGAAGTTTATCTAGTAGTGCTAGCTTTTTGGCTAATTTGGCATCTACTGAAGTTTTGATATGCTAATTTGAAGTTGAGCTAATATTTTAGCTACATGCTAACATTTTGGCAAATTTTTATCTAGTGAATTTTTTTAAGCCAATTTAGAGTTTAGCTTTCTATTTTAGCAACAGGCTAATGTTTTTGACTAATTTAGTTCACTGAGGAAAATTTTAGACTAATTTGGAGTTTAGCTCCTGTTCAAGCAAAAACCTAAAAAGTTTAGCAAAATTGGCATGTATGAGGGATTAAAAAGCAATTTTATTACAATTTTTTTCAGAAATGTAGGTCAACTTCATCGCTCGTTCATAGTTCTTTAATGAAAATCCTAGTCTTCTAGCAAATTTAACATTTTGCAAATACCTTATGCATTTTTAGCAAATCCCTTCAGCAATTAAAGTAAATTTCATAACCATTTTCAGCAAAAACTTTCAACATCTTCAGCAACTACTTTCCACAAAAAGCATTCACACTAGTATTTTTGCGTGTTATGCAACTTTTAAAAGGGATTTTGACTTTAATGATAATTGTATTTTTGGTGTTTCTAACATGTTCTTTTTCTGAAAATTGAATACATCCACATATAAAAAGAAAAAATACGTTTCTCTGTATGATTTATTCACATTGAAAAGGCGCTGTTTGAATAAGAGGGCTACATTAAAAAATCTGACTCAAAATATAATTTTTTTGTTGCACCTGTAAAATTAGGGGCTTATAAGATAGCTGGAAAGAGTCTAAAAAGCTCTCAGTTGTGTGACAGGGATTGGGGCGGGGTTGCCCACAACTCATAATTATTAAAACTAGATTAAAAGTTGATCGGAGTGGGTGACTGCAAAACAAACTAATCAAATTCTAACTTCCGTTTCGAAAATAAGATATAAATCTTTTTCTTTTACCAGAACTAGACAAAATTTACACATCCATAAAAAAAAAAAAAAAAAAAGATTTTTAGACAGCAAAATAATCAGAACTAATAGAATTCAAGGACTGGGTGTTGTGCAAAAACTCATATTTTGCCCCAAAATAATTTTCCGTTCATAAAATTGGTAAATTTCTAGTGTTGATCCATGTATGTATGTGAGGGAGGACAAGTTGGGAGTCATGTTCAGTCATGTTGGTAAGTAACTATTTTTAGAGAGCTGGTAGTCACTATAGTGGAACATTCCAAATCTTTAGTTTTTTTTGTTTGTTTGTTTGTTTTTGACTAAATAGGCTTGGTTTTCAAAATGTATCCTGCAAAATTTGGCTTGGTGAACGATCAGACAATTTTTTTTCTGTTCAAAAGTTTTCATTCTTATACTTTCTCATCCTGTGTGTATCCTGTGGTAGTGCTGAAAGCTGAATATCCTGAAATTGATAGCTAAAAATGCTGAAGCTGATAGCCAGCTAAAATATCAGCTAAATGACAAATTAGCCTAAAAAAAAGGTTAGCCAAAACAGCTAGATTGCAGCTGAAAAAATAGCTAAACTTTAAAATAACATAAAAAACTGAAAAAAGCCTAAATTAGCAAAACTAGCTAGCATATAGTCGAAATATTAGCGAGACTCCAAAATAGCTTAAAAAATCTTAGTAGATACGATAATAGTCCAAAATGCTAGCAAATATTTTTCCAAAATAAAAAATAACTTTAAATATTTTACTCTAAAAAAGAATTTTATCAAAATTATACAAGTTAAAAATAAGCGCAAGATAACACCAAACCATTAAAAACAATAAAATAAAATGATCTGGTGGGCCGGATATACAGTAAATACTCTGAGGGCTGGAACCGTCATCTAAATGAATCAAGTTGTTTTCTCTGTGCACAAAGTATTCCAATATTTTTGCTGTATATTTACCCAAGAATTTGTTGAGTCCTAACAATGTCTCATGCTTAAATCATAAGCTTTATTACCCGAGATACTGACCTCTTATTGTTATGCAATGCCAAAGTCCAAATGACAGCTGCACGCAGTTTTATTTTTGTGCTTTGTCACTCCTGTGTGACATTCTGCCGTGTCCTCAACCGATGAACTCCACCGTTTGTTTCCCGATTGGAGAAACACACATTTTTTGGGGCAGCAGGAATAGAAAGGAAAGCATTGACAACACTCCTGACATTAGTGTTTCATGAGGGAAGGAAAAGGGAAGGGCCAGAAAGTACTGCTATGTGGCCAGATTTATATTTGTTCTCCTTGAGGTACAAAAAAAAAAGGAGATAGTGAAAAGACATTAAAACAAAAGGGAGATGATAGAATAAAAGTGGTTTTGTTGGCCGATCGCCTGCGCAGCTGCAGCAGACAAAGCCTCCACTGGTGAAGATCTGGAGAACATTAGCTGCACTGATTCATGATGCACTCACTTCATTTCAGCAGAGGTTTTTTATCAACTGCGGGGTTTTAAATCAGTCTCCAAATGAGAAATGGCTCCCGGTGGAAGCTTTGTGAATGGAACTTCTCCCTTTATAATTCCCTTTGTTAATGTTTTTCCTGCAATTTCTCCCTGTTGTGATACATTTTATTGTTTCATCTTCAAATATGCACAGCGTTGCTCTTGGCTGAGGAATACTCCTCTGTGAAAATAAAAACTCGCATAAACAAGAAAAATTCCTGCAAAAAAAAAAATAATAAAAACTTTATTTCAAACCTACCATAACAGAAAATGTAAACATATTTGGACGCCTCTGACATTGCTCAGCACATTGAGTTTTGAAGGGTTGGTGTAAATTGTTCTCTTCTGCCAACGATGACCAATAAGCTTCGAGTTTAGGTGTTTGTGTCGCATGAAAGGATCTGGCAACGCAGGCACACAAAGTACACACTTGCTAGTTCGGTCCCACCCATTTTTGTCCTGAGGGGACACAATGTTTTTGACCCCTTCAGTTAGATGATTACAGAGAAATATCGTTAGCTAGATATCTATTAGCATGCCTGTGAGAAACAGACCCCACCCCCAAACCCCAGGCAGCCACCTCCGGTTGAACTGTGCATGTTTTTGCATCTCTTTATGAAGGTCTGGTTAAGATGGGTGGAAAACAAGTCAATACTGATCTAATACTTTCTCATTTATACTTAAGCTACGTTCATGTGCATATGGTGTTCACACTGGACTGTCGGACCTGATATTAGCGCAAATCTCACCAGTCTGGCTCCAGGCTTGTTCTTTCACAGCTCTATTCTAATGAAGGAAATACTTGGAATCGTATAATTTACACAAACCACAACTAATGATTTCTCCTTCATCATCAATTTTCAAATGGTTGGCTATAATAGAAGTTGTTTGCAGTTGCGAGACTTGAAATCCTAATAGCTACACACCGTTCTGCAGTATCTGAAACAAAATATATAAATGTTCTTTATGTAAACATGTATGTTTTTGTCCTTTTACTGTAATGGTTGGCAATAACAGACAACTGAAATTCTAATTTTGTAATTTGTTTTCCTTTTTCTTTCACAAACAGGTCTGTTATTTTGGCCTTAGTTCACCCTGAAGACTTTGTTTTCTCTTGTAAATAAATTGGTTATATCTTTATGGAGACAACCTTTTTGTGTTTTTGTCATACATTTTTCTTAGTTCACTTTTATGTTATACCCCAGATCTCTTAGACTAAAATGACAAAGACTTATGAAAGGGCAAAAGAAAAGTATTTTTTTACATTTTAAAATAGGCTTAAATGGAAAATACCAGCTCAACAAATGAAAGCAACATTTATCCAGTTGGCAAAGAGTGTTTTTAACTTAAACTTGCAGCCATCATGCATTTGTTTAGCTTTACCTGTTGTCAAGGTTTCTAGAGGTGATAACACACTGAACTGTGACCTGAGTGTTACTGTTTTATATTGGCATGACTGCTATTAAAGTTTGTTGAACTTTCCTTAGAGTGGGTCAGCAAATAACAACTGGAGCAAATATAAAACATGGAATCTGCAGTGTCTGCACCGTCCTGATTGAAAGCAAAAGAAAGCTTGTCATCCTTCAGTCAGTACTTCCCAGGAAGAAAACTGTTGGTGGCTTTTTGGAAATAACAAAAAAATAAATAAATAAAACATCTAATTATTGGGTAATTTAAGCAAACATTTGATTAATTGTTTTGGTTTATTTCAAGCATTAATTGTTGACAAAGGAAAAAAATATCACCCAGATGTATTAAACTCATTACAGAACTAATAAAATGGATTGATTAAAGAAAAAGCAAACAAAAAAGACACTTATTAAGTCAGGGGTCCCTAAACGTTTTCCTCATAACTGTTTCTTCTCTGATGAAGGGCCGGTGTCGGTTTATAGGCTAACAGAAAGCGTGTAGCAATCGCAGCCTAAACCCAAAGATTTATGGTTTTCCAGGAAGCCTTACATACCCACATTTTGAGAAATTCTTCTCTGTAATCTTCACAGAAAAAAATATTAAAACGTTTTGAAAACTAGATATATAGCATTACCTGTGATAAATTAATAGCATAAGATGCTTAGCTAAAAATACTGAAGCTGATAGCTGAAGATGCTAAAGTTTATAGCTGAAAACGCTTAAGCTGATAGCTAGCTAAAATATTAGTGAATTAGCTGAAAAAACTGAAAAAGCCTAAATTAGCCAAAACAGCTAGCATGTAGCTGAAATGCTAACTAAATGTCAAATTAACCTAAAAAACTGGAAAAATGTCAAATTTAGCCAAAACAGCTAGCATAAAACTAAAATATTAGCTAAACTCCAAATTAGCCTAAAAAACTGAAAAAAGCCTAAATTAGCCAAAACAGCTAGCATTTAGCTGAAATGTTAGCTAAATGCCAAATTTAGCCTAAAAGCCTAAAAAAACTGGAAAAATGCCTAATTTAATCAAAACAGTTTGGGGGGCCGAGCCAAATGCGAAGAAGGGCCAGATCCGGCCCACGGGCCATAGTTTGGGGACCCCCGGTTTACGTCACCAACATGAATCAGCTGACGTTAATATAAGCAGCTTTTCATATCGCCTTTTCACAGATATAGGGAGGCACAATATGAGAAAAAACTTGCGATACGCGATAAAAGTGATCAATATTGCGATACGTGAAGAAATAGCGCAAAAACCAACTAAAACATCATTTCCATTTCACTGCAACAGTAACAAAAAGTCAACATAGAAAGGATCCATCCGATTGGTCACACAAGTAAAGGGCTCTATTTGATTTGTTTCATACTTCAAGCTGCCATGAGATTGTATTAGCATGTGCAGGCAAATTTAAGTTAACATTTTTTCGCATCTCACTCCATCTTTTGCGACGCTATTGCGTTAACGACAAACTTGCATTTTATTGTGCGAGCCTTGTGTTGTTATTTCTCTGCGACAAAATGGGCTGATATGTTAATGTTGCTTACCAGTGAAGTCATCTGTATGTTAATTGCGTAAACGATTGAAGAGTTACGGTAGTCAAAAGAATGTAAATGTTACAAACAACAGCTAACAGCGTTTTCTGCTGAGTTGTGTAGACTGAAAAAGTTTGCTCGTTTCAACAAGCAGCATGTGCTGCCGTTGACCCCTCCCACATCTCCAAGCACATACTACACAGAAAGCTGAATAAATAGATTCATGCAGCATTGCTAAATATTTGTTTATACACTTTATATATTATCTCACACCTAATATGAAAAATGTTACCAAAAATGTTCATAAATCCTGCAAAGTGTTGTGACGATGAAAAGTAGTACACAACACGGTGTTTGGTGTATTCTGGTCAATATTGAAGTCACTTGTTTGTCTTTTATCAAAGTTTTTCCGTTTTTAAAGACTTTTGTTTGACAATTTTTACCAATTTTAAAGACCAGTAAAAGTTTTTCTGACGCAGTTAGTGTTCAAGTTCAAAACTATCCGTTCTAGCACGCGTCTGTGCGTGCGTTGTGTGTGCGTGCCGTCTTTCCCGGCTGCTTCCTTTTTCAGATTCATGGGCGGCTTCTTTTCCTTCCTGTGTAGCTACAGTCTCGGCCAGGCTTCCTTAAAGCCTTTCAGCTTCACAAAGCGGGCTGTGTGGCCTCGCATGTGCGCTCCAAACATGCAGTTGCTGAGAGTGCAGATGGGAAACGGGACGCGGGTCTCCTCTGTGATGTGAGGCGAGCAAACAGGGTGCACCGCCCTGAGGTCAGAGACAGATAAGAGGGAACATGGATGAAGTTTCTCACAGAATGATGTCAGAGCTTGTGAAAATACTGTCACAAACCAGCCTGTTTTCGGTAATTTTATATTATTTTTATCACTTGGCTTGCGTCAATGATACCTGCCGAGAGGACACATGGTCACAGCCGATGGCTCAGACATGCAGAAAAAAAACACTTTGGTTTTCTGTTTGTGGTTATCGCCTCTTCATCGTTGATGAAATATCAATTCTCTTGCAAAATAGAAGAGTGTCTGGACTTTCTGTTTGGGTGCTGTTGTTTTGACCTTTGAAGACCTTGTTGTTGTGTGACTAACACAATCAAATCCTACATTTTACTGTTATCTGGATAAAATACAAATGTTTGTTTACTTGATTGGAATCAATAATGACATGAAAAGGTTGTCGAATACTCGGATTTTGAGAACACATTAAAACCCTTTAAGATCTGTAATTTTATCAAAGGTGGGAGCTGTTTTTACTGGCACCAAACTCTATATCCACTTTGTAAAGTTGTTTTCAACCTCAAAGGCTTTTCAGTTTGGGTTACTGGAGTGCTGAACTCAAGCTATCGATACAGTGTGATAATGAATAAGCCGTGTATTATGCAACTCCAACTGTCATGGTTCTCCATCAAAGTAGTTCAGTACGGTCAGCATCTCTGTATCTCAACCCTATATGGAGTCATACAGTTGTACCACAGGAATCAATGCAAAAGCAGGAGCTGTCCATTTGAGGTTTACTCGCAGTACACCCTTCATTTCAAGCAAGAGTGCGTTTGCTGTGATCCTTCGGTTTCAATTGGTTTCCTCTAAGAAGTATTCCTAGGAACTGTTCTCTTGACTTAAGAACAGAACAATTGCGCAGAACAGAGTATGCTTGGAGGTCAGTTGTACAACAGTACTTTGGGGTCCATGACCGGTGACCTGTTAAGACCATTTGAGCTGGTATGTAAAAATTGTGATGCCAAAACACACCATAGGTCACGGGCTGAACAGGATAAACATTTACTGAACACACAAAAACTAAATTTTTTAAACTTTAAAACCGTAACATAATTACGAACTAGATATATAGCATTACCTGCGATTTGGCCACTGAAGATTCTGAGACTGACAGCTAAAAACGCTGATAGCAGAAAAGCTAAAAACTAAAAAACTCAGGTTAGCAAAAAACTAGCATGTTGCGTAAAAAAATAGCTAAACTTCAAAATAACCCAAAAAACTGGGAAAAAAGCCTAAATTAGCCAAAACAGCTAGCATGTAAATATTAGCCTAACTCAAAAACAGCCTAAAAAAGGCTAAATTAGCCAAAACAGCTAGCATGTAGCTGAAATATTAGCTAAACTTTAAATTAGCCTAAAAATTCTTGGCAAATGCCAAAGTAGTCCAAAATGCTAGCAGAGTAGCAATTTTTTAAACTTTAAAACCGTAACATAATTATTAACTAGATATATAGCATTACCTGCGATTTGGCCGCTGAAGATTCTGAAGCTGACAGCTAAAAAGGCTGATAGCAGAAAAGCTAAAACTGCAAACTAAAAAACTCAGGTTAGCAAAAAACTAGCATGTAGCGTAAAAAATAGCTAAACTTCAAAATACCCCCAAAAAACTGGGAAAAAAGCCTAAAGTAGCCAAAACAGCTAGCATGCAAATATTATCCTAACTCGAAAACAGCCTAAAAAAGGCAAAATTAGCTAAAACAGCTAGCATGTAGCTGAAATATTAGCTAAACTGTAAAATAGCTTAAAAATTCTTGGCAAATGCCAAAATAGTCCAAAAAGCTAGCAGAGTAGCAATTTTTAAAAGTGTAACTTTTTAACATAATTATGAATAAATCAACTTAAATCTTCAATAACTTTGAATATTTTACTCTCTATACAAATATGTTTTGTTAAAATTATACAAGTTATAAATGAGTGCAAGAAAACATCGGGCCATTAATAACAATAAAATAGAATGACCTGGAGGGCCGGGTATAATTACCTGGAGGGCCGAATCCGGCCCCCGGGCCTTGACTTTGATATGTGTGGTCTACAGCCAATCAGTACGCAGTGCGCTGTAAAAACAAAACAAGCAAAATTGCACTGAAAAATTTGTGAAACACTCAGACCGCGAAAGTTAAGGTTTGGACTTTGAGTTTAAACAAAATAAAGAGTGAAAATGTTTATGCGTGTCTCAGAAAAGTTTAGTAAGCGTGTAGTGAGACATCTGTAGTCATACTTCTCGGATTTCACCTATCGCTTGTTATTTGTAGACCGTAACCAAGACGATAAAAGACGACAAAGGAATTGGTTCAGATGGGTGCTGTCCTAGCATTAGATATGTGAATGTCAATGGCAGTAATGAGTAAGTTAGGTTTGAGTTCCAAAAAAATGGAAACATTCCATAGTATACATGCTCTAACAAACTGTGTTTCCCATCACAAGCTGACCATTGTCTATGCAGACTCATTAACTAAATGTCACGCTCGAGAAGTGCCAATTGCATCAGCAGTCCTAAGCAAATGTGGATTGCAAATTACAATCCAAACTTTGTCCAGAAACCTCCCTCTCTTCCTTTTACACAAACAGACTGCACCGTCCCACTTCCCCTATGAGCCCCAAAGACTCGAAACAAAGCCTCTCTGACATCAACCACTTTTCCAGGAGAAAGTGTTGTTTTTTTATGCATTTCTTAGAAAATATGAGACTTTGCCAATGCTTTTTATGGTGTGTGTTATAACTGCGGGAGCCTGTCCAAGTGGCTCTGATAAGAAAGAACAGGCAGGACACTGTTGACAACTAACTAATGAAAGTTTCAATATTTTCAACCAAAACTGGGAGGAGTTTTGCTTTTAAAGTCCCACTCTGATTATCTTTTGATCTATTATAGAAGCATTCCCAGATGCTGTTTTTGCGACCAATTTTGAGCTTAATTTTCTTTATATATATCCCCCATCATCAGAAAAAAGATGCCACGAGAAAATGTTAACACACCAAAAACACAATTTTTTCCTGGAAAGTCACATATGGAGATAGTCATGTTATGTTTCACGCTTGATTCTGCCTTTTTTTTTTCTCTTACTTTGGCAGAGCTGTCAAATTTGCTAGAATCTGAGTCATAGCATCTGTTGATTTGAGGGGGCCTGCTACTCATCAAACCGACGCTCACTCTGCAGGAATATCGCTTGCTATAGGCCGCAGGTCCAACACCATTACTTTCTTCCTTCTCTCTCACTTCAACTGCAAACAGTTGAAGTTTGCATGTTTGAAAAAAATGTTCTAGTACAGTCATCTAAAACAATATCACCACGCTAGGTGATAGTTGGTTGATCTTTAGCATCCAACACAATCCCAAAGAGGAAATGCAACCCAGATTTTCATGGAGTACAATCATTTACTTGTCTCCAAGTTCCTACTCCTTAGAGAAGACTGTGAGCAATTTACTCCAAGATCAGACAATGTTTAGAAAAAAACACCAGAAAATTCCTTAAAGCCGCATCTTGAACCCTACTAGCCCACGTTTATGACCATATACTTCAAAAAGACTTCTAAGAAAAGCTGTTTTTGCTTTTAAAAATTAAAATGTTTGATCAATTTTATTTTATCTACAGTTTTTCAAGAAAAAAATACTCAGAAAATTTGGATTGCAGTTTGAACATAGAAGACCAAGATGATTGGCCGACATTGTGTCCAATGTTCCCATAAGTAAATCACGGTTCCCTAGAGTCAACAGAACATGGAATTTTATAAAAGAAAAAGTTTTCCTTCATCTTTAGAGTTTTCTGAGAGAATGACACAACTCTAAAATGAAATAGACATACTTTAAATGCCACAAACGCACAAAGTTCTCAAACGGTCTTCATGCTTCTCACTTAGAAATCACTCACGTTTGTACATATTTTTATCTTCACAGAGGAACACTTCTCAGTAAATTTAGTCGCATAACAATCCTCAGATTTTCTTCGAATTGCGCTTCAACTACATTCCTTTTTTCTCTATCAGCAAGTAGTGTCATCTGTTGTTTGCCTCAAGGAAGTCAAGTAAAACGAGGAAACCAGCTAGAACGGATTAGGCAACGAGAAGGTATTTAGATGATGATTATAACTAAAACTAACAGCTTTGGCAAATTTTGTGTTTTCCTCAAAGATAAATAATACATTTGTAGTGAAAAGCAAATCACAGAATTGTACTTTTAGACACTTGATAGCACTATTTTATTGGGTTTTCACCTTCTCAGAGGTGTTTTTGTCATGCCTGTGACCTCTTTTTTATGGGGTATGCTTCTAATTCCAAACCAGCTCTTTGTGATTTATATGAAATATAGTTGGCGGTCAGAGAACTGGCTTCAGAACAGGACTTGGGGTCAAATCAGTTGCTTAAAAAAACAGCATGCAAAGGTTTATGACTTGGTTTAAAGAAGGGGTGCAAAGATGGATGCAAAGGGGAAAGGTGACCAACTGAGCATTCAGATTGGTACAAAAAAAAACACCATCTTCATGCTTCTGTTTCAATATTTTTTCCTATTTTTTACATGCAATCTGGGGAAGACACTGGATGTTTAAGCCAACCTAAAAGTAGTCTATTTAAGTTTACTACCAATGTACTTTGTCCATACTAAAAGTGAGGCAGTCACACAGAGCTCTTCCACCAGTTCACCGATATGGAAGGAGTTTGCGTGGAAGACCTTAACTAGATACTTTATAACCCCTAAGATCAAAAGTAAACAACTGAAAACGCCGCAGCCCTGCTGGAGGCAATGTGGGAGTTATGAGGGAAATCACACTCACATCTTTTGGTCCTGTTCCAAACTCCAACTTTTCTGGGCGACTGTAATAGTTACTATCAAAAAAATTCTGGGATAGCATCTACCGAACACGTTTACAGTTATATACCTGGGTAATTTAGAAGACTCTGTATTAAGCGAAGACCTTTACCTGTGTAAGATTCTACTTGTGGCTTGTAAGAAAGCTGTGACTAAGAACTGGCATCAAGTGGATCCCCCAGGAAAGAGCCTCTGGCTGGAGATTGTGTGGACCATTTACGCAACAGAAAAACTGACATTTCAACTAAAACTAAAAAGTGGCTCGTTTCACAAAAAATGGAAGAAATGGACTCGATTTGTGGAAGATGATCCACAGTAATGGAAATCTACACCTAAGACTTTGGACCTAATCGTAAAACAATGACAACCCTGTTTTCGCTTTGTTTTTTTTTTTTTGTTTTTTTTTTTCTGACCTTCTCTATATGTGTACGTGTTTTGCCTTGTACTTACAAAAACTCCGAAAATACAATAAAAAGTGAGTTTAAAAAAAAAAAAAAGTGAGGCAGTATACTTGAAACTTTTTGCATGCTATCTATATATTTTAAACTTAATGTTCCAATTACGTCTGAAGAAGTATTCGGTTATGCCTCGTTTCCACTGAGCAGACCTGTCCACTCTTGGCCGGTTTAGAATGATCCGGGCAATTCAAGTGAGTGTTTCTATTGATGGATGATGTGGCTGTGCGTCATAACGGTGTGAGTACAGCGGTTCTCTGTATTCACAGATTCGGCGTGTCTCTGGTCCCTAACCTCTGCGAATATGCGGGGAATACTGAATGCAAAGAATTTATAACCTTTTCAAGAGGACTGCAGGAGGCGCAGAAAAGAGGACAAAACCTTTGGCTTGGATCTTGAGTTGAGCGTTGGTCAGATACTTTCTGTTGTTGTAATACCTTTCCACCAATCAATGAATTTCATCATGTGATGACAGTACCCGTCCAGCAAGGCCAAGTGGGCCCCATATGGTTGGTAGAAAATGGTACCCCAATTGGGTTATTTTTTCAGTTTCCGTGGTGGCCCAACCTATGTTTGCCCACATTGGCTCTGCTGCCCAGGGCCCGACAGCCTAGACGGCGACCCTGCTAGCTCTACCAGCCCCTGTGTGTGGCACTGGCTTTCTTTACTGGGCGCAGCACTCGCTTGCTTAGCTGGCCCCTGGACGCGGCATTCACTTGCTCTTCTGTCCCCTGGGCACAGCACTGTCTTGCTCAGCTGGCCCCTGGGCTCGGCACTAGCTTGCTTTGCCGGCCCCTGGGCGCGGCACTCGCTTGCTTTGCTGGACCCTCGGCAGCGGAGCTTCCTATGCTGTCCACTAGGAAACTGGCTACCATAATGAGCCAACCCACTGAGTGCCCACTTAAGCCAATGTGGGCAAACACAACTGGGGCCCCCATGGCAACACCAGACAAACCCATTTCAGGCCCACATTTTCTGTCCACTTTGAACCCATATGGTGCCCACTTGGCCTTGCTGGCTGGGGAGCTCCACCCTAACTGGTCTATTTTATTTTTTTATGGATCTACAACCAACGGAGGACCAAAAATGGTACAAATCGGCTAATTTCATTGTGTGAGCGCTCAAAGTACTGGTCAGGTCCAGTCTGGACCAGTCATTGGGAACGAGGCATTAGATACTAGCTATACTTCACGTATATGGTCTTTAGTAGACTAGCTATACAATATATTCAAGTATACAAATAAACATAAAATGCACTTCTTTTTGAGAAGGGAATTAAAGTACTGAAAAAAAAAATAATCTTTTAATGTTGTTACTCATCTTTGCTAAAGTTAACTTGCAGAATTCTGCCACAGATCTGAACTACCTTGTTGAATTGTGGGTAAAGAGCTTGAAGCTCTTCAAGAAAGCCTCAGGTCATGTGGCGTCAAGATGTGGCCTTTTCACATCCTCACGGCCACGAAAGGTTTTATTACCTCAACAGATTAATTCAGATGCATCAACACGCCGGCTCATTGTTTTCCTCGCCTTCATGACTCCACTCACACCACCTGCAGTAATCTCTCAGCTCCTGTGTTAATTGATGACGCGCCCTCTTTTTTTTTCCCTCTTTGCTGTGTCATTCTCTTTTCTTTGCCCTCGTCTTTGCCTGACTTGAGCGAGCTCATACCTCAGCTGTGATGTAACTCTCTAACAAACATGTTTACTTGACGGCGGTTTGCTTTGCTCGGCACACAGAGGCTCCATTCATGTGAAGCTGCTTTTTTTTTTTTTTTTTTTTTTGTACTGTACATCTAGCAACAAAACAGAGCAACTGGCTCACGTCCTGTCCTGTCTCTTCCATCCTGCTGTGGCCCGTGAGCCCTTTATTTGTGCAGAATGGCTATTGTTTTGGGTTTGGCCGCGACAAAACACGACTCCTAAGAGAAAATTAGGATGAAGGGGGAAAATGCTGGATTGATGTTTCTTTTCCTCTGTTAACTAAGCAGAAATGGGAGATCATAAGCTGCAGGCTTAGACTCTTACCTACACTGGAACTTGCATACTTTTGCACGGCAATCAAACCTCTAACGCGGAGCCGCGTGAACTGGTCAACAGGATACCAAACTTTGTTTTTCTTTCTCCCTCCTCTCAGACTTGACCTTTTTTTTTTTTTTTTTTTTTTTTTGGTTTTTGCTCCTTTTGCCTCTTGATGGAGCATTGCTGCCGTGTTTGTGGTTTACCCAAATTTGTTTGTTTGACTTTCTGGAGCCCTTCATCACACAAAAGCCAGTTTAAAGCTGGGTTTTGGCCCGGTGAACTCTCTGCTTCCGTGCCGCGTTTCGGGGCTCGCAGACGATCAGTGTCCAGATCATTTGCTTTATGCACTATGGGTGAGTCATTCCCATGAACTGCGAAAGGTTCCCGTTCAGCGATCACTCCGACGAGCCTCGCCTCTCCCTTTCCTCCAGATTGGTGTTAGTCAAAGGGAAGATGACCATCTGCTGCCCCAGTTGCCCAGTGACTGGACAACAGCCTTCCCTCATGGCACAGTTCCACCGTCCATTGTCTGCCTGAGATTCTGGGTCTGAGGGGGTTTTCTTTTAATACGTCTGCACTCTTTATATATTAAGCAGTCTTGACTAAAATATTGCATCACTTCTTTTTTTTTTTCCTTTTAAAAGGACCCACTCCAATCGTCTTTGGATCTATTTTAAAAGCATTCCCAGTAATATTTTAACTATGTTTTTGCAATTTTTTTTTTTGCCAAAAATAAGGAATATAGTTTGTGCAGAGTGGCAATAGTTTGTTAGAAATTTGCCTCTGAACTGTGAGCTGTGGACTGTTGGTGTGGAGCAATCCCACCCCCTTTCCCCTCCCCTTGCTGAGAGTAGGGAGCTTTTGCCCCGCCCAATGTTTTTTCTAAATCGCAAAAACACAATTATTTCGCCGACTCCTGATTCTCCCTCTGATGAAAATCCAGTTTTCTGAGTTTTTAACATGCATATGTGGCATTTTTCTGCTAAAAGAGAACAAATGTAATAAGAAATCATTTAGTTTTTGTATTTCCGAGTATTTCTCCTTTTAAATCGCTGTCAATCAAACTGTCGCAGAAAAACTCCGTTTGAATTCATGAACCGCGCTTACGTCACGAGAAAACCGCGGAAATGCGAACGGCGGCTCATTTGACCGCAGCTGCGGATAATAAATCCACGAAGCTCCTCGCTTCCTCTTCCGAGCTAACATCCAGCTCAAAACGATACGGGTGTAGCAGCGGCGATGATTTACGCTAGCGAGACGGGGAGGGGGCCGTGTGTGTCCGAGCAGGTCCGCTCAGCTCCAAAAGCCACGCCCACCCAGAGGATATTTATCAGGCAAAGGCTTCAGATCAACATGAAAAATGTCTTTTTATGATATTTAGGTTGTGGGGTTTTGGTTAAAAACTTCATAATCATAATTAAAACACTACTGAGAATGTTTTTTTTAACAAAAAAATTGTGATGGGGGCTTTTAAATAGAGAAATACTCAAAAACTTCAATTTTTAGGTTATTTTTTTATACATTTGTCCTCCATCATCAGAAAAATGTCACAAAAACATGTTAAAAATATGATTTTCATCAGAGTACGTCCCCGAAAAGTTCTTTAAAGTTCTTCTGCACAGTTGAGAAGTATTTGAGTGCATGCAGTCTGTTTTTTTTTTTTTTTTTTGCATCCTCTTAAAGCAGAATCGAGTATTGTGCGATGCTTTCCTGTGGTAGTCTCATTAGAGAGCGCACCCTCCAACAGCGCAGGATGCCTCTCTGTGCTGCGTGGTTGATTCAAGGCTATGCTGGGAAGACCGCGCTAGCCTGGCTGATGGGTTAACGAAGGGTCAGATTCGTCCACAAAAGGCCAAACCTTTGGAGCATAAAGAGAATAAGCATAAGTTCTACAACCGCACAAACAAAAAAACTGAATTTGAGAAGAGGGAGGGGTTATTGCATGTAATTTTATTTATAATGACCTAGTTGAGCTTTCTCACTTAAAAACTTTTTTTTTTCATTCAGCCAAACATCTGTTTTGTATTCCTCCTGCATCCTGTTCCAGGCAGACAAAAGCCCATCTCGGTGGAAAAGCTTTGACACCTCCGCGGCTCCGTAGACTCATCACTCTAATTCAAAGAAACTAGTTCGAAAGACCGATCGTTTCTCACGAGCGTGTGTTTTCCCATCTTTTCTCTGCACTCCCAGCCAGAAAGCAAAAGTTTGGGTCCCAATGGATGCGATAGAAATTAAGAGCGCTCACTTGTGGGCTCCGGTCCAAACTGGACAACCAAGTCAAGTGTGCTGATGCAATGTGAAAGGAAAGTACATCGTGGACACTTGGCACGCCGACAAAGTCTTTGTTCAAACTCAAAGAGCAGAAGTCTTTGCGGGGTGTCTGGTGTAATTTTGTTAGACTTTGAAAGCAGTCAGATCTGACTCAAGAAACTCTAAGAGACCCACTCTGATGAAAATGCTGTTTTTAGTGTGTTTTTGTGGCATTTTTCTCACACAAGAGGACTTTTATGAAGAAAATTAAGCTTAAAGTTGCATTTCTGAGCAGTTCTTTAATTAAAATTGTTGTGAATCAGGAGCAGACGAAAGATTGTATTTGTGATGTAGAAAATAAATTGGGCGGGGCCACAAACTCCCTGCTCGGATGCATCCACTTATGCAGGTCTTTAATTTCCTCATCATTTACAATGATTAATAAAAAACCCTCTGGTTTTATTTTTCTAAATCTATGTCCCCATCATCAGAAAATTACAACAAGAACATGTTAAAAACTTGATTTTTATCAAAGCGTGTCAGTTCTTTAAAGGTCTGCACACAGCTCACACTTTTGTCACCCTAAAAAGAGAATTTGAAATTGTGCTTTTGGTGTTTCTACCATGTTTTTGTGGCATTTTTCTTATAGAGGAGGGCTGTGGGCGGGGCTACAAGCTCCCATCTCCACCACCGCTGATGCATCCACTCGTAAACCAGACGAAAACACATGTTTTTAAAAAGCCATAATTAGCTAAAAAGCTAGTTTTCATCTGTTGTCCCCTGTGAATTAATTGAAGGTATCGTCTAAGGCCGAATTCGAATTCTTCCTCTACCCCTACGGCTTCTCCCTACCCCTCCAAACGGAGACTTATGGAAAAATTCGGAGTTCACTCCCACTCGATGACATCATCAATAGTCGCCAGTCAGCTACGTTAGCAAAGAGCTGCTAGCACTCACAAATAATTACCAAATATGATATAATATCATTAAAAAATACATAAATTATGTATATATATATATATATTATATAATTACTAAAACTACTTTGGACACCCCTACCCCTTCAAAAGCCCCTACAATTGAAGAGGTGGGGGGAGATTTGAAAATTTGAGAATATGTTAAACTACAGGTATTAGAGTTTATGTTGTCTTGTTTTTTTTTTTTTTTTTGGCTTTATTTTTCAGATTTTTTTTTCTTTAAATTCTTTTTAAAATATTAAAATCAGAGAACCTTAAAAAAAAAAAAAAACAAAGTGAAACAAACAAGTGACAGTTCACAGTCTCAGCTCACTGCTAATGTTTGGTATAACACTCAAAACCAATATTGAAAGATATGCGGTGGCTAACCACTCATATTGTTCCAAACACCAGAGTGATGTGAGAGCTCTTGAAACTCCGCTGACTAAATCGCCATCTCAGTCATTTTCAGACTATTTTCTGATTCTTCCATTTATTTGAAGTTTTTTTTTTCTGATCCTTTGATCTTCCGTAATTACGATGATGATTTTCAGCTCTTCCTCCTTACAGAAGGAAACCAAGTTGTTTTTTTTTCTCTTCTTCTTCCTCAACTGAAAGTCTAACGTGAGCCGGAGCCGCGAGTCTCCATCGGATCACATTCCAGACATTCAGCTGTCAGTGAAAATGTTTGGAATTGATGTTAAATGCTTGTTTGTTTCCCTCCAACTGTGGACTCGGTGACATTACTGCTTGACGACAAACTGTAAGAGTTGCAGAAAACATGCAGCGTGAACAGAAAAACACCTGAGGGAAAGCGAGGGGATCAGAGAGATTTGAGGATCAGGTGGGTTTGTATGTGTTTGTGTGGGAAACCTGATAGAAATCTGTTTTTTTTTTTTTTGCAGAGCCATTATCCCCTTTAGACTTCAACAGTAGACCGACACTGTGCTGTGGCTGCTGCTGATCCCATAATGGGCTGACTCTGCACTGGAGCTGCACAAATACGGCTCCGCTCGATCAAAACTGAGAGTGTGTGTTTCTGTTAACACTGTGTGCGTCTCTGCATTACAGTATAAGTTGCGTGTAATGCGTGTGTGTGCTTTGCACCTCCTCAGGTGAGTGAGCAATGATAGGTAATCTAGTGAACAGAGTCATCGATTTTTCCCACTGCGCAGGAAGTGGCTGGTTATTGATTTTCAGGGACAATGATGTAACTCCAGACGTTCCGGGGTGTTTACTTATCCATGATAAGGTACGAGGAGCTTTCTCTCAGCCCGCTGGTCAAATAATCCCCTCTCTCTGCCTATCGCTCTTTCCACCTTCTTTTCTTTTATTGCGAACGCCCTCTTTAACCCCAGCGTCCGTCATTTCAAAAGTTTACACTAAAAAAAAGTCGTCTAAAGAACATCTTTTTAACAATGAAAAATGTATATTTCCTTGTTTTTTAAATGTAAAACTTTATTGATCCAGTCCACAATGACAACAATATTAAACAAGCTTTGATCTAGCTAATTAATTAATTTTTATCTATTTTAATCTAAAAACCTCTTTGTTCTTTCACCTGTAACCCGCTGGAATATTTAGCACAAATTCAGATCCAGTCAAGGGGAATGACATGAAACTTTTTCTATTCACTGGTTTATTCATTTCTCGGTCCCACACGTCTGTGACTCATTAACCACAGAGCAAATGCATCCAGCACTACCTGTGGCGTGAGCGATGGAGGACCGCACACACAAGCACACAATGCAGGCACACTTATGGCGGGGTTACGAGGTCCACCCAGAGTTTGTAAACATTCAAAATCAGCCTTTTCTCGAAACGAACGAATCAGTCGTGTGAATATTTCAAACATTTCATACACATTATATATGTGCAGAATTTTAAATATCTATAGTGAATGAATTCTATAGGATTTTTGGTGGAATTATTAACAAATAAAGCAAATGAAAACAAGTATTTTTAAGTCTGTGTCTATAAAATATAGAATTTAGGCTTAAAATATTTTTAAAATATCCTCGTTTTTCCCACACTCCAGATCATGTGCGAGTCATTTCCTACTCAGGAACCCACTGGCCTCAAAGGGACGATGTATATGTGAGTCTGTGTGTGCGTTGTGCCCATCCCGCTCCTGTTTGCACACATGAAATCTGCTGGTTCTGCTGTTTATAGTTTGCGCGCTGCTGTTTAAAGTCAAACTTATGGAGCCACAGAAAGAGGGAAAAAAAGGACAACTGAGAGGTCTAGGGGTTATCAGGCGAAATCTGGAGGCCATGAATAGTTGTGGTGAACCTTCTGGATCAATACCAGCTGATCTTTTTGGAGCCTTACTTTTAGACATTACAGATAATTCGGGGTTGAACTCTGTCATTTCAAAATAAAACACACGTGCAAGATAAAATAGGGATTGTGTGTGTCATGTTAATAAATCCAAAACATTGAAATCTTAATTAGAGAAATGTTTTATTCATTTTTTCATAACATTTTTTGCTAATTTCATCAACAATACGCACAAAGAAATCCATGTCATGTTTTCCTATTCATACTTTTAAGACTTCTAATCTTTTAAAGCTCTTATTTAGATTATTAGTTCACAGAGGGTATTTCATTTTAGAATCTGCAAAGTCTCTTAGAGGACATATTTAAAGAAAACTAAGCTTAAAACTGCATTTTTTTTTTAGTATTTCTTTATTCAAATCATTGTGAGTCAGAAGTAGTGCTGCCACCAAAGATTATTTTAAGAGTCGAATAATCACCGATTGTTTTTTCTAATTAGTCGACTAATCGGGTCATGGGCAAACTGGATGTAAAACACACACCTTAACCATCATTAGCTTTAAACCAACTAAAAACTGTATGGATTACCTGTGATAATGCTAGTGTGAATGCTGTAAGGTGAATTTGGCTGCTCAAGATGCTAGTGCTGAAAGCTGACGATACCAAAATTGATAGCTAAAAAAAACCCTGAAGCTGGTACCCAGCTAAAATATTAGCTAAATGCTAAATTAGCCTAAACAATGGGGAAAAAAGCCTAAATTAGACAAAACAGCTAGCATGTAGCTGAAATATTAGCTAAACTTCAAAAAAATCTAAACAACTCAAAAAATCCTAAATTAACCAAAATAGCTAGTAATAAATATTAGCTAAACTCAAAAATAGCCTCAAAAACCTTTATAACAAATTATATCTTTCCATTTAAATACACTCTGACTCCATATAATATAAAGTAACAACTAATCAACTATTAAATTAGTCGTCGACTATTTTAATAGTCGATTAGTCATCACTTATTTGACTAATTGTGGCAGCTTTAATCAGGAGCAGACGAAAAAATACAGTTTCCAAAAGCTCAAAGGACAAGACAAACGGATCCATCATTTTCCTGGTCTGATCTGGAATCTAACTCAAAACTGTGCAGCTGGGTTGATCTGGGATTGCTCGCCGTTTATGTTGCACCAGTTAGGTTAGAGGTTTTAAGGGGCTGTAAGCTAGTGGGAGAGAGTGTAAACAAGGGATGATGGGAAATGAGGCCAGGCTTACTCCATGCTACTGCAACTCTGCAGAAAGTATGCCCCAGAAATTTGTCTAATCATAATTTTTAATAATTATAATCATATTTTTTTTTAAAGACTGGACTTTTGAACTAAAGATTGGAACTGGAATTAGTCATGAATTGCTTGATAAATAAAGCAATTAGGAAGTAAAAGAAGATGTAGAAATACACGCATATGTACACATACAAGTTTTTGACTTTTTGATGGTCAAAAGAATAGTAGAACAGTAAAAAGTTGAGGTATAAAAAGAGTTTTTTTTTTTTTATCTTTTTTTAATAGACAAAACTATTTTTTTTAAATAAATGACATTTGGTTAATTTCAAACTGATTTACCTTCTTGGTAAATTTTTAGATGGAATTTGTAGTAGATGTTTTGATTTGATGGTACTTTCAATAGAACAAAATTAAAGTATAAATATCAGACAATGGCTATCGGGTATCGACCGACACGTTTTTGAAAATATCGTTGACTATTGGCAAAAATCCAACCTTTTCTGTATTTTTGATCAAATCTGCCCTCAAAGCGAAAACTTTAAAGGTGTTCTGACATTCCACCAACGTTTCTATGTAACAAGTGAATTCTAAACCTTTGTGCGATTCTGTGGATCAACAGGTTTCTGTTTAGTTTAGGAATCCTTCGTTGACTCTGCTGGCTGAAAGCTTCGATGCACAAGTTGCTTCTTGGTATTTTTGGCAGCGAAAGCGCCGTCTCTGTTTTCTCGCTCAAGCAGGTGAAGGGTAAGATCTTTTGTTTTGCGCTTTACAATGCCTGCGAAGAGTTATAGCCAACAACATTTTGGCCGCCTTCCCGTTCTGATGAGTCATATTTTGCACAGTCAGCTCTTGTCAAAAAGAGGGCGGGGGGGGGTGAACAGCTGTGCTTTCCAAAGCAGGCAAACAGCAGCATCCGACCGCGGGGGACTTGTTTTTTGGACGGTTGTTATGAGTCCTGATGCTGATATAATCTTGGCTTTGTTAGATCATGTTTTTGTATATAAGGAGATGAGCTTTGATAGTTCACGTCTTTAGCATCTGTAGGACAAGGAGGTTGTTTGTGCAGAGAGTGTTCAGGTGGAGTCTTCATACAGATTTCTCTGCCTGTATCGCATCAGGATTAAGATAGAAGGAAAAGGTTTGGCATTTTGAGCTTTTTTTTTTTTTTTTTTTTCCTGTTGTATTGTGACAGCTGCCCTCCCTCTGTTAGAATAACATCCCAGGGAACTCGCTCTTCCACACAGGCACACCAGCCTTGCAGAGTTCCGCCTCTTCCCTTGGATTCTCAACCACAGCACCTATAGATTACCGAGTCATTAATGCAAATACACGGCCCTGCTTCCAAAAACGTGTTTCCTTCACGTCCCCTCAGTTCCTCAAATTTGTTGCAAACTTTTGTGGAATCGCTGGTTCGGTCTGCTCTGGATGGGGTGTGCCTGCCCCTCTCAGGAAAGTCAGAACTTGGCGAGCCCGCACCGCTGAAACCCTGCCAGAACATACACAGATAAGAGAATAGGAGAAGAGGAAAGAAGAGAAAAGGGGGCAAAAGGCAACACGAATTCCCACAGATATGAGTCCCACTCCGTGTTTTTAACATGTTCATGTCATAATGGGGGACGTATACGAAGAAAATTAAATGATTTCTTTATTCAAATTGTTGGGAGACAAAAAAGTTTGAAAAGCTTATGATGTAGGTGCTGATGTTTGTCTTTGTTTTCCTCGTCGTAGCTAGCTAAAAACTGTTCAACTGAATAGCGCTGCTATTGCTCGCTATTTTTGTTGCACCGGTAATGTTAGGTTAAAGTTATGAGGAACTGTAAGCTAATAAGAGAGAGTGCAATCAAGGGACGATGGGAAATGAGGGCCGGCTTACTTCACGCCAACAACTCTTTCTATTGAATGAATGTTGATCTGCAGAAACTATGTCTTGTGTTTGATTTAGGCTTAAACAGCGTAATCATAACTTAAAGACCACCAAAATAGATTAAAAGTTGCTTGGAGTGGGACTTTAATCACAAACAAAACAAAATCTAGTTACCTAAAGGGCTGCCACAAATGATTGTTTTAAAAGTCGACTAATCACAAATTAATGTTTTTTGATTAGTTGACTAATCAGAGTTGGATGTAAAAACCTACTTCTAAAAAAACCTTAAGAAAAGGAAATATTTTTGACAAAAGATGAAGTTTTGGTCTCACTGACTCAAATATGACAAAAAGTTTTTAACAGTAATCAACCTCTCTACACTCTCACTTTGTAATTCCAAACTGTGTAATGTTCTTGCTCGTAGCCAGGAAAGTTAGCATTTCTACATGTCATGCAGAAAGACTTTATCTTTTTTTAAAGCAGATGTTTCCTTCTGCAGAGAAATGTTACTCCAACAGGATTGAAGTTGCAGGGATGCACAGAAAACTTTTGGCTAATAGAAAAGTTGCATCACCTGCGATAGTGCTTGTGTGAATGCTTTTTGCCGCTGACGATACTGAAGCTTTTGCTGAAAATGGTGACACATTTACTTTAATTGCTGAAGGGATTTGCTGAAAATTTAAAAGCTATTTGCAAAATGTTAAATTTGCTAAAAGAGTGGAAATGTCGTTAAAGAACTATGAAAGAGAGCTGAAGTTGAACTAAATTGATGAAAAATGTGTAGTAAAATTGCTTAAAAATCCCTAATTCATGCCAATTTTGCACAAATATTTAGTGTGTTGCTTAAATATGAGCTAAACGCTAAATTAGCCCAATAAACTTTAGCAGATTCCAAATGAGCCAAAAATGCTAGCACGTTGCTTAAATACTAGCTAAACTCCCAAAAAGATTAAAATTCCTCAGTAAACCAAATTAGTCAAAAATGTTAGCCTGTTGCTAAAGTGAAAGCTGAACTCTAAATTTGCCTATAAAAACCTAACTAGATAAAAAATTAGCCAAAACGTTAGCGTGTTGCTAAAATATTAGCTAAACTCCAAATTAGGATAAAAAAAAAAAAAACTTAGTAGATGCCAAATTAGCCAAAAAAGCTAGCTCATTGCTTAAATACTAGCTAAACTCTAAATAGCCTAAAACTTTTCAGTAAACTAAATTAGTCAAAAATGTTAGCCGGTTGCTAAAAGAAGCTAAACTCTAAATTATCCTATAAAACACCAGTAGATAACAAATTAGCCAAAAATGTTTACATGTCGCTAAAATTTTTAGCTAAACACCAATTTTTTTAAAATTGCCAAAAAAGATAAAAGCATAGTCCATGAATGTATTTAAAGGATTGTTGCTAATCCACTTCAAATTGTGCAATTTGTAGACTTTCTCATTAATTTCCTTTGAGGCATATTTTGCTCAATATTTCAAAATCTTTTGTGAACCAAAAATACAAGCAGTAATGTCCTGAACAAGCTGAATGCTTTGATGCCAAGATCGATGAAATTGAATAAAATTAAGTTTTTACGTGTTGAAAAACGTATAGAGAGGAGCTGGAGAATCCTAGCTGTTTAAGCTAATGTTAGCTTAGCTTAGCTTAGCTTACCTAGACGATGATTCCTCTTCAGTGTTCTCATGTTTAGTCACAACGTGCTTCCTCTTCAGGTGCTCGTGCAACACTTTAGTTCTGCCTCGCAAGTATTGAATTGGACACTTAAGTCCTTCATTTTTATATTTTAAAACTTCCTGTGACATCATCCTGACCTGGATTGTGTCAAAAACAATAAAAGTGGGATTAGAAAGCGCACACTTTTTGAGATTTAAAAAAAAAAATAACAAAAACAATTTATCAACTTATTAAATTAGTCGTCAACTATTATACTAGTCGGCATAACTGTGATTAATCAACTAATCGTGGTAGTCGGAGTTACCTATGCTTGTGACTTTGAGGTTTGCTGCTGCAGGTTGCAAACTGCTGGGCAAATAAGGGTTAACTCTGCCTCGCTGAGATGAACAGGATTGAACTCAAAGCTCTATTTGAAGAGTGACATGACTTCAGTTTTTTCTGCTTTGCAGAATCTTTCACTATCTCACAACTAAATAAATATCAGCCGCAACTTACTGAAAAGTTGTTTTTCCTCTTTTTTTTTTTTTTATGTAGCAGTTGAATTTGTTTACATGGAAACTGTTCTGCAGTTGTTTTTCACAGACCAGAGTTGCCGTTTTGAACCTCCGGGCTAATTTGAAACATGTGGTTTTGGTGTTTGCTTTAAGGTTAGACATTTGTTTAGCCTCTTTTTTAGTCGGTGAAACGGAAACTGACAAATTATAATGTTGTCAACAAACTAACAAACCAAATAAAATTGTTTTTTTACAAACAACAAAAAAAAGAAACTCCAAGTTGTGAACTTCATACTTTGGCACAACTTTCTTCTGCTTTCTTTTCCTCTTTTTTTTTTTCTTAGAGAAACAAGAGAGGCAGAGAGGCAGGGCAGACAAGATTGGTTCCTGAAAGTGTTTTTCTACCCTGCGATTGGTGGAAGCCTGTTGCTAGGCTTATGTCAGTGTTTTACTGTTTTCTGCTTCCTCCCCTCTTTGCACCGATAGGTCGGGTTTGAACTGGTCTTCTGGTGGACTTCTGCCACTTGTTGAACCAACCCACGGTTTCTGCGGTTCAAACTGTATGAGAAAATACTGCAGCCGCAGCGCTCGCACACTCGCGCATACTTTACTTTGGGGTCTAAAAGCCCCTTTTATTGTACGTTCCTGCACAGCTGCTTCTAACAGCAGCTTAAAAAAGGGAGTGAATACCGTCAGACTTTACAAATGTGAGTCACTTAGACGTTAAACTCCTCTGTTGTCATAAAAACGGATTCATGATCACTTACCAGTTTAAAAAAAACATTATGACAACTTCTGTTCACATTAGTGGGCTGTTTAAACAGAAATAATGCAAGATATGAAAATCAAATTAACATAATTATAAACTAGATATATAGCCTTACCTACGATAATGCTAGTTGTAAGCTGAATATGGCTGCTGAAAATGCTAGTGCTGATAGTTGAAGATGCTGAAATTGATAGCTAAAGAAACTGACGCTAATAGCTAAAAAAGTTGAAGTTGAAAGCTGAAATCACTAAAGCTGATTACTGGAAACGCTGATGTTGATAGCTGAAATCACTAAAAAGAATTGCTGAAAAAGATGAGGCTGATAGCTGAAATCACTGAAGCTAATTGCTGAAAATGCTGACGTTGATAGCTGAAATCACTGAAGCTAATTGCTAAGAATGCTGAAGTTGATAGCTGAAATCACTAAAAATAATTGCTGAAAAAGATGAGGCTGATAGCTGAAATCACTTAAGCTAATTTCTGAAAATGCTGAGGCTGATAGCGGAAATCACCAAAGTTAATAGCTGAAATCACTGAACCTTATAGCTGAAAACGCTGAAGTTGATAGCCAGCTGAAATGTAAGCTAAATGCAAAATTATCCTAAAACTTAAGTCAGCCAGCTAGTATGTGGCTAAAAAAAGCTTAAAAATTATCAAAATAGCCTAAAAAAGTAAATAAAGCCTTAATAAGCCAAAACAGCTAGCATGCAAATATTAGTCTACCTCCAAAACAGCCTAAAAAACTTTTAAAAAGCCTAAATTAGCCAAAACAGCTAGCATGAGCCTTGATCTTGACACTTCAGTTTTTGTCATATTCTTTTACATTCAGACCCAGGAGTCAATCACAGCTTTTAACATACAAATGTGAATCTTTATGATCGATTTATTTTTACTAGAAAACTTCAGTAAAGCAATGTTTTAAGACAAAAGTCTAATCCATAACTGTCAATTTCTCATTTTTCAGTTTTTTAATTGAAAATTTGCCGATCCTAGTTTTGTTTTTTTATCATCACGTCATTAGCGAAAGGTTTCAGCTTTTAAATCCCAGCACTTTTCAGTTCATATTTCCTCTGCCGAAATGAGTCGTCCAAGAGTAAAACTAAAATCTTCACACCCAAAAAGTTTCATGAAACAAATGAGTAAGACGCCTGGTGATGTAGGTCTTCAGACTTCCTTCAGACACCTGCAGTGTGGTTTTTACATGTGTTCTCAAACAACTTCAATAGACGCTCGAGAACACGCAGCATCACACCGCGTAACAGCGGCGAGATACAACTGTCAACATCAGATGCAGAGAGAAGAAAGCCAATGCTAGGTTTGATGTTAACCTCTTAAGAGCTCTTTTGGCATTTTGTTTAGGCGAGTAAAAAGGTGAAGTGACAACTGAATTCTGCCGCTCCAGGGAAACCGCCTTGTTGTTTTATGAATTGCGCTCACAAACGACAAAAATGTCTGTTTACCTTATGCAATGATGACAAATGTAAGACGGTGTCTTAGAATAGCAGTTATCGTCTTTAACATCATTTCAAAAGAATCTGGAATGTTCTGCAGGGAAGCGTTCACTCCAAATGGCCTGATGTTAGAGCACCTTACTTCTGTAGAAGAAATGCTTTATAATGTCTGGTACAAATCCTAAAATGCTCATTATTTATGATTGGAGCCAATTCTTTTCAGCTCTTCTTGTAGGGCAGAACTATCTCATTATTTTATGTCAGGATTTACTTAAAAATTAGACCAATAGAATTGTAACTGATTGTTTATGAGGTACAAGAGCTTTAAAAAAAGGAACCAGAAATGATTTATACTTCATTATAGGACAATTTGACCTTAATGGAGTAAGTTGGACCGTAATAATCTCTTATTTTGTTAGGTGTTGGGTTGACTTTGGTCGTGACTTGACTCAATACAAATAAACTCGTGAGACTGAATTCCCTCGACTGTTCAAGCCAATTATTGGAAATCGATCAACAAAAAAAATCTAAAAAGACATGAACACCTTAAAACACGTTTGGTAGTATTTCAGCTCAAATAGAAGATGGATGCCACTGACTGTGTAGGAGACTGGACTGAGTGAGAAAATTGCTTCTGGCGCAGACGATACATTTTTTCATAATACAGACGCCCCCATGTTGGAACCAGACAGAGCAGTGATTGGTCCAACTCATTGTTTCTTTTTCAACCTGTCTGGCCAATCAGGAGTGAGCGTGTTGAAAAGCCACACCCCTGCCACACACAATTATTTTAATAGTCGACTAATCACCGATTATTTTTCATTTATGTCATATGACATGTAAAACACGCATCTTAACCATTGTTAGCTTTAAACTAACTCAAAACTAGATATATAGCATAACCTGTGATAATGCTAGTGTGAATCCTGTAAGCTGAATTTTGCCGCTGAAGATGCTAGTGCTGTTAGCTGAAGATGCTGAAATTTATAGCTAAAAATGCGGAAGTTGATAGCCAGCTAAAATATAAGCTAAATGCCAATTTATCCTAAAAATATGAAAAAAAAGCCAAAATTAGCTACAATAGCTAGCATGTAGCTGAAATATTAGCTGAACTCCAAAATAGCCTAAAAACTTTAATAAATGTCCAAATAGTCTAAAAAGCTAGCAGAATACCTTTGTAACTTTCCACTTTACTACACTCTGACTCCATATAATATAAAGTAACTATCGATTAGTTGACTAATCATGGCAGCCCTAGTCTTCTGCGTGTTTCACTTTGTCCTCATCCCTGCTTTATATTTTTGTATGCTCCAAATACTTTGCTTTGTTGTTTTTTTTGGACTTCCTTAAAGAACTTGGCAACATGTGGTGTCAGAAGTGGGATGTCGAAGCATAAAATGAAAATTCAATTTCCACAACAAACGACTGGATTTTTTATTTTTTTCTCCATAACACTGTCAAACATATACCATATACTCGTATTGAGGCATCTGGTTGGTCTGTTCATAACTTGATATACTTGCACTGCAGAAAGAATATTAGGATTATCAGCAATATGGTTATTCTGACAAATATAATGACTGAAAGTTTATTTCTCAATAGAATTCTGTGGGATTTTGGCTTTGTGGAACCAGCGGGTACTTCCTGTTTGGAATGTGAGGGGGGGGCGGGATCATTCTGTCCAGTTCTCATATACAGTCAATGATGGATGCACACTCTTTATTAATCAAATATGGCAGGAAGGTTGTGTTGGTTCTGCCTCGTTGTTCATCCCAGGTCTAATGTGAGACTGTGTGTCTGAAAATGATCTCCAACACAAGTGAACCAACAAATGAACAACAGAATAGCTGAAAAAAGACGGAGGTGTCGCAACGTCCCAGTCAAAGTCCAGGCCTCAGCCTGATTAAAATGTCGTGACAGGACTTTAATAGAGCTGTGCACAAACAAATGCCTGGAGACCTCGGTGAACTCTTAACGTTGTAAAGAAGACTTCATCTGAGAGATCTCAGAGATGCCCTGCAGAGATGAGATATTGGAAGTTGGGTAATGTGCAACGTGCTGCTTATGTTTAACAATTTTAGGGGCCTGAAAAGGTCGAAACTGGTCATAGATTTTTAGATTTTTGAGAACTTATCCACTTCACTTGCAAAGAATAACATATTTCTAATAAATCACATGCATTAACTCCCCAATGTGCAAACAGTATACAATAGTGTGAGGCTTGACACCCCCCCCCCGAGCCGAAGCGCTTTTATCTGAAAGGTTTGGTGTGCCGTCAGCCCGAACACTGTCCAACCTCCTCTGCAGCTTTTTTCGGAGCCATGGGGCTCCCGTCAGACCCCGGATTGCTGACTCCAGCCCTGGGAACGTGTTTACCGCTTGCCTGCACCCCACCCTGTGGCTTCAGCGGAGGGCCTGGCAGGGGGTGGCTCGGCGCACACAATGAACCTGCTGAACACAGTGCTATCTAGTTATCTGCGCTGCGGAATAGCGAGCAGTTGACAAACTGGCCGGGCAGGCAAACAGGGGAAGACTTGCCTCGTCTTGGCTTCCTCTTTCATTTATCACGTCTAAATTTAACTTGTTTGTCGGGGTTGACATCACTGCAAAGTCCATCCCAAACAAGGACGGCCTTTCAGAAAGTGGTGAAATCTGGAGAGAAAATTGTTTATTGATTTGCTCGAGAAGCACTTTGGAAATGTTACTCGCCAGCATGTGACATGCGCGCAGATTGTAGACGCTTCTGTAAACGTGGACAAAAAAAAGAAAGAAAAATTAATAAAAGAAAATAAAAATCCTGACTTTGTAATAGGAGGCCGGTAAAGCGGTGTGTTTTTGTCCGAGTGGGATAAACAAAGCCATAAGAGCTGCCTTTTCTTATCTCTGGCATTTAAAGGGCTCCTTCAGAGAGGGCCGATTGGTGGAGAAATGTCATTATCTGTGGTCTGATAGGCTGCGGCGAGAAACCACCAACTGAAAGTCTGTTGTTGCAGCGGGTCTTCAGCGGACCTCTTCTTTTTTTTTTTTTGTTGCCCCCCCATTTCAACAGGGGGAACTTGCTGCAGCTTGCACCACCTGGTTGTTGTTTTAGGGGTTTTGCAAATAAAAAAAAAAAAAAAGCACTTGTCAGCATTTTTCTAAACTATTTTAAGCTCTCTTTGATGTTATTCTGGTGCAAAATCAATCATTAATCAGCTTGAATTGATTAGAGCTTCAGTAAATTCAATCATGATCAATTGCAGGTCTGAACAAAAGGAGAAAGAAGTGATGTTTTTCTGAGAAGGAGGAGGAGGAGGGAGCTCTTCTCACGTTTAGCGCCCCTCCTCTTTCTGCACGCTTAGCCACGCCTCCTCCTGCCTCCCGCGCGCTGATTGGCCGCCCCCGCCGTCACTCCGCGGGGGCCAGGACTTATTTACCGAATGTATGAGCTGGAAGGGACGGTATTCTGCTGAGGCTCCGCAACAGCTGACAGCTGAGCGCTTCGCCCTGGGCTTCGAGGAACAAAGAGGCAGCAGAGAAGCGCTCGCGCCGCACTTTTCTTTTAGGAATTTTTTTTTTTTTAATTTCCACACCTGAGAAAATAAGAGGGATGAGGCACGCGGTCGCCCCGGCGCAAAACGTGGAAAATAATTCTATTGCGGTGACAGAGCTTTTTAAGATATGCAACCATTGTGAGCGGCTCAGCAAAAAGGTAAAAAAAAAACTATTTCTGCACCTTAAAGCCTCATTTAGTGGTTTATTTGTTGCTTTCAGCTCCATTTGCGCTTTCAGTAAACAAGCTGCACTGCAGTCTTTTGTCCAGGCTTGTTTACGGGCATTAAGACTAAATCATATACACGGGATTTCATGAGGAAAAACTAAAATAATTCACATTTTTGGGGGCAATTAGGTGGAAAAATCCCCTTCAAAGCGGATGTCACCTCCGGTTTTTTGCGCATTTACGCACCATTTGCGCTGCAGGACGGTGACCGACAGACATGTCTCGACAAGCAGCGGAAAGTTACCGGACAGAGCAGAGACAATGTAAAGCTTTTCAGCTCCCAATCTATTTTTCATGAAGGGAAAATGTCTCTGCCGGTGATGTTTTGGATTTTGCGCAGATTTGATTGCAAAAAAGTGACCAAAAAAAACATAATTTTTTAATTGTCTTTCAGGACTTAGGGGTTAGAATCCCAAGACCTCTAGGAAACGGACCAAGCAGATTCATCCCTGAAAAAGAGGTGCATCATTTTTTAACTTTAAATCTCGTTTCCGAGACAACATTTTTAACGTTTCGATTTATTTTCCAGATTCTTCAAGTCAGTAAAGTGGACTCCAGGACGCAGTCGATATTTGAGGATGCGTTTGCAGCCCTCGGTCGCCTGGAGAACATCTCCCTCGTGATGGGCTTCCACCCCCAGTACCTGGAGAGCTTCCTCCGGACGCAGCACTACCTGCTGCAGATGGACGGACCTCTGCCTTTGCACTACAGACACTATATCGGCATCATGGTATTGTTGTTTTCTGATTGAACCGACGTTCGACTCTCCTTTCAAGGATTTGATTGCATTCTGCTCTTATCGCCTTCAGGCGGCGGCGAGACATCAGTGTTCCTATTTGGTCAACCTACACGTAAACGACTTCCTCCAGGTTGGCGGGGACGCCAAGTGGTTGAACGGTCTGGGGGAAGCCCCGCAAAAGCTGCAGCAGCTCGGAGAACTCAACAAAATCCTGGCCCACCGTCCCTGGCTCATCACCAAGGAGCACATGGAGGTGGGTGCATCATGGGAGGGGGTGAACAGTGAGAGCGCTTCCACCGTCTGGCTGCGGCTGACGTCACTCGTGCGGTTTCAGGCTCTTCTGAAGGCGGAGGAGCACAGCTGGTCGCTGGCGGAGCTGATCCACGCCGTGGTTCTGCTCACGCACTACCACTCCCTCGCCTCCTTCACCTTCGGCTGCGGCATCACGCCGGAGATCCACTGCGACGGCGGCCACACCTTCAGGCCGCCGTCGCTGAGCCAGTACTGCGTGTGCGACATCGCCAACGGGAACGGCCACGCCAATCAGCACGACGATCAGCTGTGCGACCAGGTGAGTCCTCGCCGGAGAAACCGTCCGAACCGACAGACCGCAGACGACCGACTGAGCTCCTCTGGGCTTCGTAGGACATGTGTGGGGAGGTGGAGGTGCTGATGGAGAGGATGAAGCAGCTGCAGGAGTGCCGCGACGACGAGGAGGCGAGCCAGGAGGAGATGGCGACCCGCTTCGAGAGGGAGAAGACTGAGAGCATGCTGGTGGTCACGTCCGAGGACGAGGAGTGCGTTCCGTCCAGGGACATCTCCCGCCACTTTGAGGACCCCAGCTACGGCTACAAGGACTTCTCCAGGCGGGGGGAGCACGTGCCCACGTTCAGAGCGCAGGTGAGAGATCGGGCTGAGCGTCTTAAGGCGATCTCCTGAAGGTTTGTTGACCTCTCGTGACGGCGTCCTGCAGGACTACAGCTGGGAGGACCACGGATACTCACTCGTCAACAGGCTGTATCCGGACGTCGGGCAGATGCTGGACGAGAAGTTTCAGATGGCCTACAATCTGACGTACAACACCATGGCGACGCACAAGGACGTGGACACCAGCATGCTGCGCAGAGCCATCTGGAACTACATCCACTGCATGTTCGGCATCAGGTCAGTGACCGTTTATGACAGGAGTGTCGAAGGCAACCGCACAAGAGGCCAGAATCCAAATCTTAAGTCAAACAGGATAAACATTTATTCAACACTCTAAAACTGAAATTTTGAAAACTCAATTTTTTTAAAGCTGTAACCTTTTAACACAATTATGAGCTAGATATATAGCATTACCGGAGATAATGCTAGTGTGAATGATGTAAGCTGAATATGGCGGCTGAAGAGGCTGAAAATGATAGCTAAAACCCTGAAGCTGATTGCTGAAAACGCTGAAGTTGATAGCTAGCTAAAATGTTAGCTAAATGCCAAATTAGCCCAAAAAACAAACAAAAAACAAATCTAAGGTTAGTGAAGAGCAGTTAGCATGAAGCTGAAAAAAATAGCTAAACTGTAAAAGAGCTTAAAATAGTGAAAAGGCCTAATTAGCCAAAAGCAGCTAGCGTGTAGCTGAAATATTAGCTAAGCTCCTAAAAAGACTAAGAAACAAAAAAAATGAATTAGCCAAAACAGCTAGCATGTAAATATTAGCCTAACTCCGAAACAGCCTAAAAAACTTTAAGCAAAAAAGCCTAAATTAGCCAAAACAGCTAGCTGAAATATTAGCTAAATTTCAAAACAGCTTAAAAAAATCTTAGTAAATACCAAAATAGTCCAAAAAGCTAGCAGCATGGCCATTTTTAAAACTTTAAAACGTAAACTTTTTAGCATAATTATGAATAATAAAACGCAGGAATATTATTCCAGAATAAATCAACTTAAACTTTAAATAACTTTAGTATTTTACTCTCCATAAAAATGTATTTTTCAAAATTGGACAAGTTAGAAATAAGTTTAAGATAACATGGGGCCATTAATAACAATAAAGTAAAATGATCTGGAGGGCCGGATAGAATTACCTGGAGGGCCGGATCCGGCCCCCGGGCCTTGACTTTGATACTTGCGCTCTAGGATGTTCAGATGCTCCTTTCATCCAAAACCAGGCTGTTAAAGTCAGTTCTGCCTCAATAAAACATAAGATGACGTAACTTTTATGACGGCTGTTGTCTGTGTCGCTGACACGGTTCCTGTTTATTCCAGGTATGACGACTACGATTACGGGGAGATAAACCAGCTTCTGGACCGCAGCTTTAAGATCTATATCAAAACCATGGTGTGCAGCCCTGAGAAGACCACCAAACGAATGTATGAGAGTTTTTGGAGGCAGTTTCAGCACTCCGAGAAGGTGCGTTTTTTCTCAAATCCCTCTTTTTGTCCTCTCGTTTTTGCAAAAATAACCTTTTTTTTTTCTCCCTCTTTTTGTTTTTCTGGTGCAGGTCCACGTTAATCTGCTTCTTATGGAAGCGCGGATGCAAGCCGAACTGTTATACGCTCTGAGAGCGATCACACGCTACATGACATGAAGTGCTTTTGCTGTTCTTTTTTATTGTCCTTTTACTGTCGTTGTTGTATACTGGGACACAAAGAAAAAAAAAAATGACGGGAGGGGTGGGAGTTCAACAAAAATGTTGGCTGGACATTGAGGAGGATCAGAACAAAATGGAAAAAAAAAAACAAAACAGATTTCTGCTGTGGAAACGTCATCTCAAGACTACAAGTGGACGCACACTCAGCGGTTCTGCCCGCAGTGCCAAAACTGACCAAGAGGTGGCAGCCTGGAGCGAGCGCCTGTCCTGCTGAAGGGGTTTAAATCCTGACCATCCACCGGACACCCCAGGACTGCATTTCAGTATTCCGGCACGCCGCGTGCTGGTTTCCAATTTCACTCGTCAAACCCCTGAGAACAACCCCCCCTCAAAAAAAAAAAAAAAAAAAAAAAAAAAAAAAAGCAAGCCAGGAAGCCTGCACTCGTTCTCACTGTTTTTTTTCATATCTTTTTATTTCATTTTTTTGTGGAAACTGGACACGTTAAATCAAGGCAGTGTTTTATTTTTACTTTTTTTTTTTTAAACGTGTGCCTGAACTATCCAGCACAGAGTACAAATGTGCTGATGCTGCTGCTCCCAACTATTTTTTTTATTTTTGTGGGATCATATTGATCCCCAAATCCCCCCCCCCTCCTTTATAAAAGCCCCTGTCCACTTCAAATCCATCGCATTACCTCCCTTCCCGCATCCCGAAATGTCCGTGTAAGCTAATCCGAGGAGTGTGAAACCATAGCGTAGAAAAACTCATCGAACACTGTTTAAGCCTTTGAGTTTGTCAAAAATGTGAATGCGACAAATGTGTGTGTGTGTGTGTGTGTGTAGAAAGTAAAGAAAGGTAGTCTAGGAATTTCATGTGTCAAAAAAGTGAGGCAGTTTTGGAGGGAGGTGATCCCGAGTCTCCTGTAGCTCTGTTCTTGTGGGATAACTTTATTTTTGTTGTTGTTGTTGTTGTTGTAAGGGGGCGGGGTCAATCAAAAAAAGTGGGGATTCTGGTTGCTGTAACCACACCGTGTTCGTCTTCCGCTCATCCCAGCCGCCCCTCACACACTTTCAAAAAAAGCTTTTTTTTGTGAATTTTACAAGTAAACGAATACCTCTTGAGTTGTTTTTCTCAATGAATTGTATATGAAGTGCTCTCCTGTGAGCAGAGACTCTTTCCGCGGGTCCGTTCAGCTGACGGCTCTCCAGAGGTTGCAGCTGCGCTTCTATCCCTGCCGGGGAAGTCTAACCAGTGCAAACAGCTTTTTTTTTTTTTTTTTTTGTTGTTTACTAAAATCCGTACTGCATTGTTGTGTGAGTAGACTGAGAGAATTGCACAGATGAATGATGGGGGGGGCGGAGAATGCCTCCAGTGATAAAGGAATGGTACATTTGGAGTCTGTTGAAAAAGATTTTTTTTTTTTTTTTTAAAGCCTCCGACTGACATCGGACACACTTTTTATATGAAAAATTTCCGAAAAGAAATAAACGATAAGACTGCATTGTTGTGTATCATTGATAGTTTTTTTTCCCCCAAAAAAGAAAAGAAGAATTAGCATCCATCTGCACAGAATCTCCAAGTCGTTCATTTAAAAGTTTGGAGTTTTACTCTATAAAGTGGCTCAAAGTTCATTCAGCTGTTTAGATAAAAGCTGAAGTTACAACAAGCTGAGCTCAGGGGGAAAAGGATCAGGGATTTACACAATCTGGAGTTTTATGTTACTGTATGACCCACTGAGAAGCAGGTTAACCGTCTCTGGTCAGAGTGCAGTCCAGGTTCAAACTCACCAGCTGATGGCCTCATCTCTCATCCAGGAGCTGTCGGAAAACACCAGCAGGAGCCTTCCTTCCTCTTTATTTAGGCGCATTTGTATGGATCAAGAAGCTATTTATCAGGTGGTTGTCGTGGGGATGGGGTTGGGGGGGGCGGGGTCAACTTTAAGTACTGTTTCTGATATGTTTCAATGTAATAAAAGTTTTTGGAAATGCTGTACTTTGGCTGCTTGGTGTAACTTGTAAGCACTGCCTGGCCCCATATCTGTGTAATAATAAACACTTTAAGAAGCAAAAAAACATTTTTATTTCTTCTTTTATTGTCCAGCGGTTCAAGTTCCACACTTGTAAAGACAGTAAAAGTTTGAGGAGGTCTTAAAAGTGCAGCGTGAGAACAAAAAGTTCAACTTTGTCTGTTTTTCGGCACTAAAACGTGAAAAATGAAATTTTAATGCAAGAAGTGAAGATTCAGTCGTTTGATTTATTATTAGTTAATGGATAATTAAGCATTAATTATGCATTAACTAAAATTAAGAGTACGTTAAAAAAAAAAACCTTGAAATATTTGTTGACCGGTTCAACTTTCACACTTGTGAAGACAGTAAAAGTTTGAGGAGAACAAAAAGATCAACTTTTTTTTTCCTGTAGTAAAACTTAAAAGAAAAGAATCTGGATTTATATGAAATTTCATTCAAGAAGTGAACATTGAGTCATTTTATTAATTATTGTTAGTTAATGCACAATTAACCATTAATTATGCATTAATTAACAGTTAACAACGCTTTTTTATATTTAAACCAACTTCTTTTTCTTGTTGCAGGTTGTGTAGACAACATTTACCTGATATTTTTAATGTTTTTATCCAAGATTCATTCAAGCTTTAAAAAAAAAAGCACACAATAAAAAAAAAAAAAAAACGCTTCTATAATCCAGTTAGAAACACAGAGTGTGTCCACCTGTAGGGTCCAGTACCTTCATCAGTTCTTGAGCAATAGGGAGGAACTCTAACTCCCAGCATGCCCTGTGGGCTTCCATTTTATCTTCCTTTTCAATCTTCTCCAGAGCGCCTTCATCTGAGGAGTTCACATAAGACGATTCAGGCTAAAGTTTATAAAAACGATGTGTTTTGATTGGATATGGACACAAACCTAAGTAAGTGGCAAGAATCCGGAGTAGTGTTTCTCTTTCTTGGGGTTCTAGCAGCTCCTCGGAGCCTCCGCCTGTCAGATTCCACACTGCCCGGCATGCCTGGCCTGCTAGCTGCCAGTCACATGGTCCGAAATCTCCCAGGCAGTCCACCAGCCTGCTCACACACACACACACACATGCGAACATGCGTCATGTGACCTGAAGAAGAGAGGCTCACATGACTATCAGCTTTGCAAACATTTGCCTGACCTGACCAGACCTCCGTCAAGAGGTCGGGGGACATGTGAGGTGGAAAAAGTCATTAAATGTGAGGCCTTTTATTCCACACATAAAGATGCTTTTTTTTCTCATCTGCCACTTCCTGGAAACTCAGGCACTTGCAGCACAAATCTCTAAGTGCTTCGGTTCTTACTTGGCTAATGCCCTCTCTGACGCGAGGCGGACCCTGTTGAGGGGGTCCAGAGCCAGGTTAGTCAGGACCCCGCAGGCGGAAAAACACATCTCGGCACTCCCGGAGTCGAGCAGAGTCACCACAAACCGGTGCACTGAGGGAGAAAACGATGGAGGAGGACAAAGCAGAAGGATGATATCAGCAGACGGGTTTATGCTGTGAAGAGCCAGCCGTGCAGATAAGTGCAGCTTCACAGAGGGGCCCGAGTTCTCAGTTTTCACCTAAACCAGGGGTGTCAAACCAATCGCACAAGGGGCAGAAATCCAAAACACAGCTTAGGTCGCGGGACGAACAGGATAAATATTTATTAAACACTCTAAAACCACATTTTTTAAAACTTTAAAACCTTTGACATAATGATGAACCAGCATTACCTGCAATAATGCTAATATACTGTAAGATGAATGATGCTGAAATTGATAGCTAAAAACGCTGAAGCTACTGAATTTGATTGGCAGCTAAAACATCAACTAAATGCCAAATTAGCTTAAAAAGAAAACTTAGATTAGCCAAAACAGCTAGCATGTAGCTGAAAAAAATAGCTAAACTGCAAAATATTCTAAAAAAAAGCGAAAAAAGAATCAATTATCTAAAACAGCTAGCATGTTAATATTTCTGTAATTCCAAAACTGCCTAAAAAAACTGAAAAAGAAAAGCCAAAATTACCCATAACAGCTAGCATGTAGCTGAAAACTCCAAAAAAAGACTGAAAAAAAATGCCTAAATGAGCAAAAATAAATAGCGTGTTAATATTGGCATAATTCCAAAACAGCCTAAAACAATGTTAAAAGTAAAGCCTAAATTAGCCAAAACAGCTAAACTATTTAAACTGTTTAGCTAAAATATTAGCTAAACTCTAAAACAGCCTTAGAAATTTTAGTAGACGCCAAAATAGTCAAAAAGCTAACAGAATGCAAATTTTTAAAACTTTAAAACCGTAAGATTTTAACAGAATTATGAATAATAAAAAGGCAGGAATTTTATTCCAGAATAAATCAAATTAAGCCGTAAATAACTTTCAATATTTTACTCTACATTTGTCAAAATTTTACAAGTTAAAAATAAGTGGAAGATAACATCGGGTCATAAATAAATAAAATTATTTGGAGGGCCAGATACAATTACCCTGAGGGCCGGATGCGGCCCCCGGGCCTTGACTTTGTTCTAAGCTGAAGATATTAATAATATGATTGACATATTTGAGTCAAAAACTCCTTCAAAATGTGCACAACTTAAAAAATGACATTTCAAAAACTGCTTGTGTTGCATTTATGTCAAATTAAGCGTTTGAAGGACTATCAAAGAGAAGGAGTTTCATGATTTCACACCTACACAACACCAAGTGCTGAAACTGAAAGTCTGTATTTGTTGTTTGATCCGAGTTCAATTTACCAGCAGAAAGAGATTTGAAAACAGGAAAGAAAAAAGTGTTTGTGCAAATGTGCAGCTTGGTTTTTTTGAAAAACATAACACAAAATTCAGGATGAAAATACCAGCCTACACTCTGCACATGTTACCGCTTCATGTCGTATCACGTCAGGCTGAACTGATAGCTTATCTTTGCGGGTTTGGGTGATTTGCAAACCCTTGCTGTCTGCTTTTGATTTCCTACACTGTAAAAAGTGAAATATTGGATCAACTGCATTTAAAACTGATGAAGTAATTTGATAAAAGTCAATATTTTAACAAATGACAGTTGATTCAACGTTTCACTTTTTACAGCCTCTGATGTTTTGGACGTGGTTGTTGACAGATTGTCGGAGCGCATGCACCTTCGTTTTGCATGATAAAGTCCCGCACGTCCTTGTGATGCGACAGGTTGCCAAAAATGCGAGTGGCCTCCAGCGTGGCGTCCATGCTGGAGCTCGCCATCAGCTTCAGCGTCACTGCGTTCGCCCAAAACGACACAAATCAAAGAGAAGCGAATCAGAAAAACACCGGAGGCGCATCTTTAACCGTCTCCCGGTCTTACACTTCGCCGTGGTGAGACGATGGCGTCTGATCTCTGAGCTTTCCTCCAGGTAGAATGACAGGTTGTTGATGGTGGCAGCCACCTTCACCAGCAGCTCCTCGCTCTCCTGCACGGATCTCAGCTCTGCGCCGCCCACGCGTCGCATTAAAACACAACAGAAAGGAAAAAAGAAAACACAAAATGTCACATCATCCTGACAGCAGGAGCACACGCTAAACATGCCTTCATATGCTTGAAGATGCTGAAATATTTCAGCCGTTTGCAGACTGAAGATGTGAAAGCACTGCAAAAAAAATGCAACACAATATTGCACAGTAATGTCACAATGTTGAAACTAATTTTTAAAGATAAGTCATAAAAATATGTGATAATTTAGGACTGAAATGACTCATTTTGGTTGATTCTTTTGAAATAAGTTGTGTTTCTGGGACCTGTTACGCTGAAGTTTCATGTTATGACTGAAAGTGCTTTGTTGTTGCTCAAGCTTTACAAAAAATCCGCTAAATAAATCAGTTCCTTCCTTCTTAATTGAATATTTTTTAGATACTTTTAAGACAATTTACATCTGTTTTGTTTACGTCTCTCCCAACTGTCACGAAGTTTTGTGTAGGAGGCAGGCAGCAGACAAGAGTTTCACACCCTCCCACGTGCATCAGTTTAACCTGTTCCGAAACCATCCAACCGCATGGGAAAAAAAAAAAATTCGACTGAAAATCCTGCTCCTGCAGCGAAGCGCTTTTCGCTCTGAAGGCCTGGCGCAGCAGGTGAACCAGAGGAGGACCTGCTGTGCGTCGGCGCTGCAGGGAGCGCACATGTGTTTTCAGCATACCGCACAGGGAAGTGGTTGCATTTACTTACAAGTGCAACTTCTTTCCTTTTTTGCATCTTTGGGTGCACCTATAGCAGGAGCGTGAAAGCCAATCGCACAGGGGGCCAAAATCCAAACACACCTTAGGCCGCGGGTCGAACAGGAGAAACATTTATTAAACATGCTAAAACTACATTTTTAAAACCTTAAAACCATCATTTTTTAACATAATTATGAACTAGATATATAGCATTCCCTGTGATAACGCTAGCATGAATGCTGTAAGCTGAATTTGGCTGCAGATATGCTAGTGCTGATAGCTGAAGATGCTAAATTGATAGCTAAAAATGCTGATAGCTAAAAACGCTGAAAATGATTGTCAGCAGAAGTATTAGCTAAATGCCAAATTAGTTTAGAAAAATTTTTTTTGGTTATCCAAAACAGCAAAAAAAAGTAGCTGAAAAAATAGCTAAACTTCAAAATCGTCTGAAAAAAATGAAAAAAATCCTGAAATAGCTAAAACAGCTAACAGTAAATGTTAGCCTGACTCCAAAACAGCTGAAAAAACAAACAAAAAAAGCATAAATCAGAATAAACAGCAAGAATGAAGCTGAAATTATAGCTAAACTCCAAAACAGCCTAAGATTACAAAAAAGCCTGAATTAGCCAAAACAGCCGGCGTGTAGCTGAAAAAATAGCCAAACTTCAGAATAGTCTGAAAAAAAATGGAAAAAGCATAAATTAGCCAAAAAAGTTAGCGTGTAAATGTTGGCCTGACTCTGGAACAGCTAAAAAAAAAAAAAAAAAAAAAAAGCATAAATCAAAAAAAATGGCAAGGATGAAGCTGAAATTATAGCTAAACTCCAAAAGAGCCTAAGATTACAAAAAAGCCTAAATTAGGCAAAAAAGCTAGCATGCCAATATTAGCTTAACTCTGAAACAGCCCAAAAAATGTTTTTAAAAGAAGTCTAAATTAATCAAAACAGCTAGCATGTAGCTGAACTATTAGCTAAACTCGAAATAGCCTAAAAAATGTTGGTAAATGCCAAAATAGTCCAAAAAGATGCTAATTTTTTTAACTTTAAAACTGTAACTCTTTAACATAACTGTGTCTAATAAAAATGCAGGAATATTATTCTAGAATAAATCAACTTAAACTCTTTAAATATCTTTCAATATTTGACCCTCCATAAAAATTTGTTTTGTTAAAATTTCACAAGTTAGAAACGAGCTCAAGATAACATCGGGCCGTTAATAACAATAAAATAAAAGGATCTGTGACCTGTATCTTCCTTCTGTCTGCTTACCCAGCGTCTCCATCAGCAGACGAACACAGGTGGCGTTTGTGGCGAGCAGAGGTCCGACCGCCGGGTGGATGCTCATGTTGGCCAGCAGCCTGACCAGCTTCACCAGCACATCATCCGCTGCCTCGCCGGCATCGGGCGGCCGCCCTCTCCTCTGGTAGATGTTGTAGAGCTGGACGACGGCGTCCAGGCAGCCGTCACACTCGAAGAGCTGCTGGCGGGAGTCGCTGCTTTTGGCTGTGAGGTTCCCGAGGGTGAAGAGGAGCCGGACGACGAGGTCCTGTGATGGAATCGTATTTGTCAGAATCTGAAAACAAATTATTAGTCTGGCAAAAAAAAAAAAAAAAAAAAAAATGTATATTAGTCCAGGAAATTTTATTAAAAAAAGGACTCACTTGCTTTTGCGGGTGTCTACTCAACACTTCTAAAGTGATGGGGTAGCATTCAGGGATTTGAGCCAGAGCCAGACAGCAGTCAGAGTAAGACGAGAGTTTACTGCAGTAGAAACGAACGACAAAAGTGACTTTTCACAAACACAAAGTCCAAATCAGAATCTCAAACCGACAAAACAGAGAGCTGTGAGTTTTATAGGCATGAAAGAGAGGGGATTTTAAAAATGAAAAGCACCTGAAAACTCTGGAGGTGTTGGTGCAGATGTCCTGATCGTCCCGGTAGAGACGCAGCACCAGGCAGAGCGCAGGAAGGACGGAGAAAGAGACGAAGAGCGTCCGGGCATCTGCGTGATCTGCAAGATTCCTCAATGTGGCCGTCAGCTGCAGGAGCGACAGGAAAACCAGGAAAACTGTCATTTATGTGACTTTTAGAAATCACTGATTTACTTACCATATTTTCAAGAATATAAGTCAAAATTTTTTTTTCATAGTTTAGCCAGGAGTGCGACTTATTTGTGTTTTTTTTTGTTATTTTCCCAGTAACATAATTGTCCTTTAGCGCGTCTTTCCTCTAACAACCACTAGAGGGTGCATCTGAGTCTTTTTCTACTAACAGTGGCAGAAGAAGAAGAAGTGTCGTCCAAAACAAATATGAATAAGAATCTGATCGTTTTCCTCTTAAACTTTGATATTTTTCCTATACAGATCAAAATATTAGTATTCTTGTATTTATTTAGTTAAACCGGGCTTGGCAGATTAGTTCTGAAACTTTTCGACTTATATTTGTTTTACCGCACCTGTACGAGGATGTGTCCTGCAGTTGTGACGTCCTCTGCCTCGCACAGCCTGTGGATGAGCGTCTGAGCCACAGCGACGAAGTTCTGGTCGAGTAAGACGTTGAGGACCGACGCGTTTCCAGAGAGGAATTTGAAGGTGGCGACGCAGTACAGCAACGCCTCTCCTGACGCGGACACGTCCTCAGTGTGCAGCACGCCTAGCAGCAATTCTAGAAAGCAAAAAAGTTAAGAGTCCTTATATTATGAAGAAAAATGTGAACAATTTGGATCAAAAATATACATATTTTTTACAGTTTCGTCACATTATTTTGAACATGACAGATAAATGAGTTTAAGGGTTTAATCTTTTAATCAAAAACATTTTATTTTCTGTTGAAAAACATGCTTAAACTATTACTGCTATACTTATTAAAGGGATGAAGGTGCACCAAAGTCATAATGACAAAAAATCTTTAAATTCTTGCAGTTTTCAGGAGGATTTTACACTCTTATTTTGAAAGGGACTTATAAGTTTTTGTGTTTTCTATCAGCATAAAAATGTCTGTATTTATCTTAAATGATGAGGTGGGACTTTGTGTCTCTCGTTGGGTAAGAAATTGCATTTTAAAAAGTATTATTTTCCATTTTGAGTGACTTCTAACCGATGATGGATGTATTTCTGAAGAGGATATCGTGGCTTTCACTGCGGCTAATCTTAAAGATGAGTTTACAGATGTTGAGGAGATTGTTTCCACTGACGGAGAGCTGCAGAAAGACAAAAAAAAAAACACAAAAGCTTTACCTGACGTGAACCTTCACACACGCACGCACACCTGCACGTTCACACTCACGGCGAGGCAGAGCTTGGAGATGTGCAGGCTGAGCCCAGCTGACCGGAGATCAATGAGACGGAACAAAACTCGCAGGATCTCTGACCTCCTCTTACAGCGCCGGCCGAGCATGCCGCCGGCGCTCAGGGCGCCATGGAGACGCTCGCACAGCTCGCACAGGTGCGTCAAGGAGCCCGTCGAACTGCCTGATGGGTAAATGTGGAACGAAATTACAAAGTCATAATCCCAATGATTTTTATCCATTCATTTTTATGTGTCAAAGTCAAGGCCCTGGGGCCGGATTCGGCCCTCTGGGTAATTCTATCCGGCCCTCCAGATCATTTTATTCTATTGTTGTTAATGGTCCGATGTTATCTTGCGCTAATTTATTCCTAAAATATTATTTTATCGAGAGCAATATAGTGAAAATTATTTAAGGTTTAAGTTGATTTATTCTGCAATAATATTCCTTTTTATTATTCATAATTATGTTAAAAAGTTGAGGTTTTAAAGTCTTAAAAATTGGCATTCTGCTAGCTTTTTGGAATATTTTGGCATTTACTAAGATTTTTAGGCTGTTTTAGAGTTTAGCTAATATTTTAGCTACACGCTAGCTCTTTTGGCTAGGCTTTTTTAAAGTTTTTAGGCTGTTTTGGATTTAGGCAAATATTTACACGTACAGCGTTTTGGCTAATTTAGGATTTTTTTTTTAGTTTTTTAGGCTATTTTGAGGCTTAGCAGTTTTTTCAGCTACATGCTAGCTGTTTTAGCTAATTTAGGCATATTATTTTTCAGTTTTTAAGTCGATTTGGAGTTTAGCCAATATTTCAGATAGATGCTAGCTGTTTTGGCGAATTTTGGCATTTCAAAGTTTTTTTCTTTGACTGTTTTGGAGTTTAGCTAATATTTCAGCAACATGCTAGCTGTTTTTAGCCAATTTAGGCTTTTTCAATTTTTAGGTTATTTTGAAGTTTAACTAAATTTTCAGCTACATGCTAGCTTTTTTTTGGCTAATTTAGGCTTTTTCCATTTTTAGGTTATTTTGAAGTTTAACTAAATTTTCAGCTACATGCTAGCTTTTTTTGGCTAATTTAGGCTTTTTCCATTTTTAGGTTATTTTGAAGTTTAACTAAATTTTCAGCTACATGCTAGCTTTTTTGGCTAACCTAAGTTTTTTTTGTCAGCAACTAAGTTCAGCAATTTCAGCTACAAACTTCAGTGATTTCAGCTATTAGCTTTAGCGTTTTTAGCTATCAATGTCAGCATCTTCAGCTATCACCTCTAGCATCCTTTGCAGCAAAATTCAGCTTATAGCATTCTCACTAGCATTTAACCAGGTAATGCTATACATCTAGTTCATAATTATGTTCAAAATGTACGATTTTAAAGTTTTAAAAATGTAGCTTTAGTGTGTTCAATGTGTGTGTTTTGGATTTTGGTCCCTCGTGCGTTTGAGTTTGATACTCTTGTGCTAGAATCAATTTTCCTTCCTCTTTGAAAATGCAGCTTAGAGTTTCAGCTCTCTAATTCAGAAAAACAATGCAGCAACAGGCGACTGACGCAAAGGAAAAGAGAGGGTGGAGTCTTTTCCTTGTTTCTGAGGTGAAATAAATGTTTTCCTTGCATAAATAACTGGGACATTTCTCTCTCTCTCTCTCTTTTTTTTTTAGAAAGGTTAAACAGAGTGGCACACTCAGCCAGATCTCTCAAGTGTTTTATGCATGAGCCAGAAGGCCTTTAGTACAATAAATATTTAATATTTATCTTTTTAAATGAATTTTCCATTACATTTGTAGAGTACTGAAATATTGATGTTTCATTTGCTAGTTTCAAGTTTAAAACTGAGACGATTCTGAGCTGATTCGGATATGTTTGCCTTTCTTCAGTGGGTGGTTCGTTTTCGCCCCGAGAAATCAATTTCTCAACCTGCAAGATGAAATGGAATGAAGACAAACAAGGAATAGAATTTGACAAAAAGAACTGTACGGTTGAGATTAGTTTTGAGACATCCCTCTGCTAAATATTGCTTTTTTCTGCACTCAGATAAAGTACCTGCAGCTTCACTTTCCAGCTCTTGTAGGAGAAGAGTAACCTTATCATTAAACACCAATACATCTGCATCCTCTGCGCTCGAGTTTCCATCCTCCAGACCTGAAAGACGAAGACAGTTAACCGGTTGCCTCCTACGAGCAAAAAGGCGGTTCACAAGTTCACCGTCTTAAAATAAAACAGAAGGAAGTTTTGGGTGCAAAAAGATCACCATCCACAGCCACACTTCCTCTCATTTCTCTCTCTGGGCTGATGCAAAATATTCTAAATGTGGGCTCGTGTAATGAAAACATGCGTGCATTTGCTTGCAAATGTCTGCAATCGCTTGCTGTGCATCTTTTTTTTTTTTTTCTTTCTTCCTGAATATTTGCATTTGCCGGCTGTGAAGCAGGAAACTGTGGTTGACACACCAACAGCTCTCTCAGCTATTGGCTGGCTGCCCGTCACGGTGAAAATTGGGCCCTTAGCAACAACTCCCCAATCAAAGTCTGGCTGTAGGTGAGGTTCACTCAGTTAAAGGAGCGGAGAGAGTTTCACATTCAGGACTCCATATACATTCATACGCTAATGGTGCATTCAAAACTGAGAGATAAAATGTGATCAAACCTGGTTGGTGATGTCTTTGTTCTGTGGTTTTGGCTCCAGAGCTGAAAAATAATTAAAAAAAAATGCATCAATTTGTATTTGATTCAGTTCATCTGGATAGTAAAATAATAATTACAATATTAAATGAGTAAAGTTTTAAATAGCCTATAACATATGTGTCAAAGTCAAGGCCCGGGTAATTTTATTTTATTGTTATTAATGTTATCTTGCACTAATTTCTAACTTGTATAATTTTGACAAAATTTATTTTAAGAGAGAGTAAAATATTGAAAGTTATTTAAGGTTTAAGTTGATTTTGTCTAGCTGATTTTTTATAAAGTTTTTAGACTGTTTTGAAGTTTAGGTATTTTTCAACTGCATGCTAGCTGTTTTGACTAACCAAAGTTTTTATATTGAGTTATTTAAGCTAATTTGACATTTAGCTAATATTTTTAGCTGGCTATTAACTTCAGTGTTTTTAGCTATCAGTTTCAGCATCTTCAGCTATCAGCATTAGCATCTTTAGCAGCCAAATTCAGCTTACAGTATTCACACTAGTATTATTGCAGGTAATTCTATATATCGAGTCAATAATTATGTTAAAAAGTTACGTTTTTAAAGTTTTAAAAATGTATTTTTAGACAGTTTAATGAATGTTTTTTTTGGATTTTGCCCCCTTGTTTGATTGAGTTTGACACCCCTGGTCTCTAAAAATGGACTTCTAAAAATACCTCCAGTCGCCACTAGGTGTCACTGTTGCAGCAGAAGCTGAACAACGCAATAAGCAGGCCCTTTAATCCACCTCCTGCCTGCTTGTGTGCGTGCATCTTTGCATGCACAGACACAAGGATGTGTGTTTGCCCGCCCGCCCGCTCGCCCGCCGCAGCCTTCATGTGTTTAATCTGTGACTTTGTCGTTGGTGAGGCGCATGCTGCAATCCCTCAAACAGGAACTAAGGTCTCCACTTTGTGGTCGGCTTGAATGAAGCCGTTCATGCTTTGTCACTGTGAGACTCATCCAGTCAGTGCAGCAGCATAAAGCCCTCAGTCCCTCCTCTTCTTTCTGTCCCAGCATGCCTTCTGTTTTTCACCAAATAATAATTATATAGAAACGCACAGCAAAACGATCTTTGTTTCTGCCACAACTGAAGCCTCGGCGGCTCACCGCTTTCATTACACGGCTGTTTTGCCCACTTGCAGCTCGGTCCAAACTGCGACATGCTGCAGTGAATGTCAGGGGGCTTTGGCTGTGTATGATAGGATTAGCAGTCTCATAATAAGCCCTCTTTGTGCGATTCCGCCTTCTCTGAGACATGACCTCATCCTTGTCTTAGGCCTGGACAGTGCAGGGGCAAATCGCACTCCGCGCCGCTTGCCCAGCCTTGCCCAGATGGGCACTCAAATCTAATAGAGAGCCATTTGGAGCTAGGAAGAACCGAGTGGACGTCTCATCTCCCATATCTTTATATCTCATCACGCTAATCTTTCCTTTTCCATTGACAGAGCTAATGACTTCTCCACCATCTCCTTTGATTCAGCACCGACACGGCTGTCATTTTTTGCAAATAAAAGAGCCTCCAATCGACGGCAACAAGTTACACAACTCGGCCTCAGAGGGGATGCACTCCGGGCGCCGGACCAGATTTCTTGTAAAAGTGTTTTATGGTACGTCCACTCCCCCTTTGACGGCTCCAGCTGCTCCACCCAATCAATACGCTGATGGATCCTACCAGCAGCAGAACCCCCCCTCTGACAATAATCCCAGAATTATTCCCCCATCTGATGAGGTCGGCGGAAAATAAAAACTCGGCTTTTAGCTTCTGGTGTAAAAGATGACAGATGGAAGCCGTTTCGTTGGGAAAGGAATTCAAAGAGGACAAAGATTTACTGAAAAACGGGATCTGGATTGACTAATTCAGACCACTTGATTTAACTGTCTTTTGCAGGAAAATAAAAAGAAAAAGACTGAGTAGGGTGAGCTGGATGTGCAATGACAGCAAAAAAAAAAAAAAGAAACACAATCTAGTAATCTGTAAACCTCGAGTGCTTATAAATCTTCCGCTCATTGTTACGCTGTCATCACTGTAAAAATAAAAAAAAATAGAAGGTTGAAATGAGAAAGGAGCTATTGTGTGTACAAATAAAAGGTTTTACCTTTCACTTCCCGCGCTGTGAGGTTTGACTCTGTGAGGTGTGGTATGGACCGGACTGGAAAGTTGTCTAGTCGGTGGGAGCTTTAGATCTGGATTTAGTTTGGATTTCTCTAAAAAAAGATTAAAAAAAAAAAAAGACAGAAAGAAAAAAAGATGATATTGTAAATTGCATTTGTAGTTCTGTCTTGTTCAGTTTATGAAAGAGGTAAATTCTGCTCATTATGGAGAATTCTGCAAAATAAAAACACAGAAACACCTGCAGACTTCAGAAATTTAGCTTGACAAAAGCTAATAAAAAAAGTTTCAGGCATTTGACTAAATCGTGTACTTTCAGAACAAAACTACAGTATGAAGCATTACAAGCAATAAAGCTAGTGTGAAAGCTGTAAGCTAAATGAAGCTGCTGAAGATAATGAAATTGTTAGCTAGCTAAAAATACTGAAGCTGAAAATGCTGAAGCTAAAAGCTTTCCAAAATATTAGATAAATACCAAATTCACCCCCCCAAAAATGGAAAAATGTCTAATTTTGCAAAAACAGCTAGCATATTGTTAAATAAGCTAAACTCCAAATTAGCCTTAAAAAATGACTCAATTAGCCAAGACAGCTAGCATAATGCTAAAGTATTATTTAAACTCCAAATTATCTTAAAAACATTGAAAAATGTCTAAATTAGCCAAAAAAGCTAGCATAATGCTAAAACATATCAGCTAAACTCCAAATTACCCTAAGAACTGGAAACATATCTAATTTTGCCAAAAATGTTAGCATAATTAAAGTCAGAATGGCAAGATTTCACTCGGAGCAATCTTATCTTAAAATATTAGCTACAAATTAGCAAAAAAAAACTGAAAATATGTTTAATTTTGCTAAAACAGCTAGCATATTGTTAAAATATTAGCTAAACTTCAAATGGGCCTAAAAATGTTTAAATTAGCCAAAACAGCTAGCATAATACTAACACATCAGCTAAACTCAAGATATATCTTAAAAACTGGAAAATGTCTAATTTTGCCAAAATAGCTAGCATATTATTAAAATACTAGCTAAACTCCAAGTTAACAATAAAAAAGCTAGCCAAAAAAACTAGCATAATGCTAAAACGCCAGCTAAACTCCAAATTATCATAAAAACTGGAAAAATGTTTAATTTTTTAAAAAGATTTTTGCATATTGTTAAAATATTAGCAAAACTCCAAATTAGCCTAAAACTGAAAAAATGTTGAAATTGGTCAAAAACATTTAGCATGTTGCTAAAATAAAAGCTACATTCTGAAATAACCTTAAAAAACCGAGTAATTGTTGAACATATGCAGCAGTTCCCAAAGTTTTTGAACAATTTGAGCAATTTTTCCCTCATTTCCAACGTGGCATGATCAAAAACTAAGTTTATGATCAACAAAAGTACAAGCAGTATTTTTCTGAACGAGCCGAACGTTTTTATACCAAGACTAAAGAAATCATTGAAAGTGTGATTGAGTTTTTACGTGCCAAAAAAACGTACGGAAGGCGCAGAAGAATCGCACAAATATGGACTTAAGCTCTTCCATTATATCTGTCACCATTTTTTTGCTGGGCTTCTAAAGGCTGCAGCGTGGTGACGGCTCCAGCTTTCAGGACGACCACTCGAACTCCTGCAAGCCCCTTCCTGGCCTCCAGTGGGGGTTTGGGAACAGTTTCTGGAAATTTGGGTTTCTTTTTTTTTTTTTTGGGAAGCAAAATAAAAAGATATTTAATAACGTGAACAGGGCGGAACTCCCTTTTTTTTTGCAGAAATAAAAAAAAGTGAATTAAATTTACGTGATTCAGCGGAGGAAGACGATTTCCTGAAGCCGGTCTGGAGTTTGAAGCATCAAAGTTCTGAGCGCAGACACTGTAAAAGAAACATATTTGTAATAATATCTTTAAAAAGGAGCTTCAATGGAGCAGAATGCTAACCTGAACGTAGAGGAAGGTCTGTTGGGATGACTCGCTCGAACAGAGTTGACCCCGAAGAGCTGTCTCTGGCTCTCCTTCGGAGTGAAGGGGCGCTGGGTGGACTGAACCCGCAGCGACTGCCTGGCTTCCCGAATTATCTCTAAAGATGTTTTCTTCTTCGACATGTTGGAGTGTGAGATGAAACGGGGACAAATCTCCTGCTTCAGCTCCATGGCGAAGATTCACGTCTGGGAAAATTGGGGTATTCAAGATATTTAAAAGTGAGAAAACGTCTGAATTATGTTACTGATTTCTCCAAAACACACAGGTACATATATGTTTAGATAAACATACATGTGCAAGTATGTTAATTTCAGTGAAAGCAAGCCAGATGATAAGTAATAATAAATAGGAATCCTTATGCGCCTCAATTTCCCCCTGAAATCCATCCTTTTAGGTCACAGTTACGCCTTTTTTATTCACTTTTGAAGAAAATAGTAACTACATTTTTTTCTTGTATCCCTTCTGGGGTCATGAGGTTGCTGGAGCCTATCACATCCACTATTGGGATAGGTTGGCAGTCTAGACCCACCATCTCACACTCACATGCACACCTAGAGACAATTACAGTCAAGAATTGACCTATGAAGCATGTTTTTTACTGTATGCTAACCACTAATCCACCTCATAATATAATTATTTTAAAATATAATTAAAAAACACCTTAGACATTCTTGCAGTTGATACTTGTTAGCTGATGTGGTCGGATTACTTTCAAAATAATATTCCAAAATTAGTATTAACATAAAGATTAGCTAATAGTCTATTCTGTTTCTTTCTGCAGAACATCAATTATTCACTTTTTAAAAATAATAAACTTTGTTATTGATAAATGATTTTTGAAAAGAATTAAAGTGAGGATGATAATTTATGTTTTTTTTAAGCTAAAACGTTCTTCTACCCCCAGATGTCTAAGAATACATACATATATGATAATTTGTCAATAAATGAAGTAATAGCTGAATTTACAGAGAACAAAATAGTATTTATATGTCACTTATACACAATGGCCAAAAGATGAATTAAATCATTTACATTTTTTATTCAAAAATAAATTGTGCAAAATTAAGGGGGTCATGTGAATAAAATTGCTTTATAAATCGATTTCTATTTCATAAAAAAAAAGAAGTATAATCGTCTGTTAGATCTGCAGACTTGCGCGTTCACGCGCCATCTCCATGGTAACGCAATGTTGCCAAACTACAACTCGCTCGCAGGAAGACAGAACCATGTGAAACAGAAAACATTTCATTATCTTCTTCACTTTTTTCAATAGTTTTAAAACAATATCCTAAATAATTCGAATAAAGAGAAATAAATAAATGCAATAAAACATTAAATGAAAGCTCTGGTTGCTGGTTCATGTCGCTCACCCTTCACGTTCCTCCGGCTGCATACAGGAGACGAGAGTCACGACAATAACGGGTAAATATCAACACAAAACTGGATAACAAAGATTTTAGGGATAGTGAGAGTCTGAAAGTTTGTCCAGAAGGGGAAACTCGCGCATGCGTAGATCCTACAACCATCAGGTGCTGAGTTTGAGATGACCCCGCCCATCTAAGGCTCAGACGACCAATAAAAACAGTGCTGTGACCATTCATGGGTGACGACTCTTATTTATAAAATCGTCTAAATTAATGTTTTGTTTTGATTTATTGCTAAATGACCAACTTCAATGAAAATTGTGGGTTTTTTTGTGTTTTTAACATATTTTGTAGCATGATGGAGGACATGAATGAAGAAAATTAACATAAAAATTGCATTTCAGAGGATTTCTTAATTCAAATCATGAGGAATCAGGAGCAGAAAAAATGCATAAAACTTGTTGCACCAAATCAAGAGGTAAATTTCTAATGCTGCTTTGCAGAAACTAGGTCCTAGAAAAAAAGAAAACTTTTTTTAGCAGAAATTTGACATTAAAACTACAAAATCATGATAATATATTAAAAAAAAACACAGGAAATGCTTTTTCAACAGATTTAAAGATGATTGGAGCCATAAAGATAAACCAGAAAAAAATGAAAGAGTTTAGCAATAAACAAAACAAAAGAGAAAATCAAAAAAAAAATCTTTCTGGATGAGCAAAGAAGTACACTTAAAGATTATTTTAAGTGAGTATAAGTATAGCTAGTACACTAGACTAGAGCAGAAACTGAATACTTCCTCAGTCAAAATTAGAATATTTTAGGTTAACAATACATAGATAATGTACAAAAGGAAATTTCAAGTAAACTGCCTCATTTATGTAAGTAAACTTGTAGTACTTTTTGCTATAGCGGGACCACTAACTTCTACTTCCCAATCCTAGAAATACCAAATCTTCAAATCCCTTCCCTGAAAAAGTCAAATTTTGAGTATATTTACTATGTTATATTTATTTTGTTGCTCACCTTTTGAGTTTCCACAGCACATCAGCTTTCACTAGTTCACACATGTATGTACATGTTGTGTTTAATTCATGACAACTATCACAAAATGCAAGAAAAAAACCCCAAAAAATTCCATACACTGTCAATAATTTTCAAGGAAACTTAGTCAAACTAACGTGCAGTTAAAGTTTTTGGGATGTTGGCTACAAACCTTGAAGCGAGACAAAAAATGATTGTGCATTTACACTTTTATCAGATCAAATTGTGATCACTTTTCAAAGCGTTCCATGTGTTCTTTTAATTAAGATTATGACGTTTTTCTGCAAAATCCAAAAATCTGTTTGTTAAAAATGTATCTCTGAGTCGATTTGGAAAAACCTGCGCTCATTTCCCATCATCCCTTTGTTTACACTCTCTCTTGCTAGCTTACAGCCCCGCAACCTAACATTTCTGAGTTGGATGCTAGCGTGGTTGAGAAAAACATATTTGGCTATAAGTGGATGCATCACAACAGAGCAGAGCGGTGATCGTGGCTCCTACGTCACTGCAAAATTTTTAGATTTAAAATATAATAATTTAAAATGCCACCCATAAAAGCAGTTTTGATCTTAATTTTGTTTTTTATTTGTGAAAAAAATGCTACAAGAACAAGTTAGAACTCCATAGATTAAACATAATATGCATTTTTTCTGTCTGCTCTAGAATAATTATTGCAATCAACTACCTACAAACTATCAAATCAATAAATAATTTTAACAGTGACTTGAATTATTAATAATAACACAAACTTTAATCATTTTGATCCGACTTGGCTGTTTTTTTTTTTGCACTATTCCTGCTTTATGTGCTACCATAAAAGGCTAAAGAACTCAAATCTTTTGTCAATTTTAGCCACAACTGGTGTTTTTTTAAGTTTTATTTACTGACGTCAAAAATCAATGCAGAAAGGAAGCGCAAAATCAATTTTCATGGATTCATTCAGAGTTCAGCAGCAGCACACGCCGACAAACTTCACCTGTTTGTTCACGTTAAACGCCAATCGGACATTTTTGTTTCTCTACATTTATTTTATTCCTCAACCTTCACCTTTTATTCCTTTGTTGCAAATTCCCCAAACGCATCTGAACAATCTTGAGAGGCTCAGGTTGGATTTTAATAGCCTTACATGCTTCAGTCTCTTGGATACAGTGAGCCCAATTGGCCGGTAATGCGCATGCTGGGAATGCCCAATCACAGGGCATCACCATGGAGCTCACCAGCCAATGAGAGCGGGAAGATGCTCGAACTGTCACTATGAGAGGGAGGAACACACTGCTGGGAAACTTAACATGCTGAGGAGTGGACACTTTTAACCAGATTGTACCTGCAGTGTAAGATCATGAGAGGGGTGAATTTAAAAAATAAAAATAAAAAAAGACACTTCCAGGAGAAGAAGCTGCACAATTTCATGCTCCAAGTGCATTTGTGTCACTGATATTGGTGCTGATCACGTCAGGGAGTAAATGGGTTGATCTTGAGAGCAATACGCTGCTTGAAGGTGAAATGTCTCCCTGGTTACAAGCGTCATCTCCAGCCGGAGGCTAAGACTGACAATGAGCTCTGGGAAAAGGAGCCTCTCAACTTTTCCTCACATTTCCATTTAACCCAATTCTAAATCACGTTTTGGGTTCTTTTGCCACCTAAATCATTTTTAATTTTTGTTCCTGGGCACTCAAAACAATGGTGATATTGTTAATGCATTTATTTCAAGTTTATGGTTTGATTCCATCCATTCATTTAAATGTTTTTTCCTGACAATGGTTGCTGGAGCCTATCCCAGTCTCGTCAGTACAGAGGTGGGGAACATCCTGAAGAGGTTGCCGGTCCATCGCAGGCTCACATTGACTCTTAGAACAACTTTATGTCACCAACTAATAAAGAATACATGTTTTAGGAGGAAATCTACGGTGGCCCTGAAGTCCAAATCACAGCAGATCGCTCAGCACTAAAACATTCGAGAAACTAAAACACAATAAATGAACCAGAATAGAAGCAAAACTAAAATAAATTTCAGAAAACAAAATAGATGATGAATAACTAATAGGAAACGGGAAAATGTAGGTACTTTGGAACATTGTTGGTTTGAATTTTGAAGTTTCATGAAATGACTCTTCAAAGTCTGTATAATAATAAAGGTTTTTGATTAGTACGCCGCATATCAGATGAAGATTCATACCAAATAATTGGTGTTAAAATGATGGACAACATCATTACTGCGTATATTTTTGGTGTTCATAAACTTTATCATTTTATAAATATTGAGCAAAATAGTTTTAGGATTATTTAGCCTCTACTGAGATTTTTACAGGCTAATTTGGAGTTTGGCTAATATCTTATCGACATGCTAACGTTTTTAGCTAATTTTTTATCAGGGGTTTTTATAGGCTACTTTAGAGTTTATCTTCTATTTTAGTAACATGCTAACGTTTTAGGATAATTTAGCCTCTACTGACATTTTTATAAGCTAATTTGGAGTTTAGCTAATATTTTATCGACATGCTAACGTTGTAGGCTAATTTTTTATCTACTGGGGTTTTTATAGGCTGCTTTAGAGTTTATCTTCTATTTTAGCAACATGCTAAAGTTTTAGGATAATTTAGCCTCTACTGAGATTTTTACAGGCTAATTTGGAGTTTGGCTAATATCTTATCGACATGCTAATGTTGTTAGCTAATTTTTTATCTACTGGGGTTTTTATAGGCTATTTTAGAGTTTATCTTCTATTTTAGCAACATGCTAACGTTTTAGGATAATTTAGCCTCTACTGAGATTTTTATAGGCTAATTTGGAGTTTAGCTAATATCTTATCGACATGCTAACATTTTTAGCTAATTTTTTATCTACTGGGGTTTTTATAGGCTACTTTGGAGTTTATCTTCTATTTTAGCAGCATGCTAAAGTTTTAGGATAATTTAGCCTCTACTGAGATTTTTATAGGCTAATTTGGAGTTTAGCTAATATTTTAGCAACATGCTAACGTTTTTGGCTAATTTTGTTATCTACTAAAGTTTTTATAAGCTATTTTAGAGTTTATCTTCTATTTTAGTAATAGGCTAATATTTTTGACTAATTTAGTTTAATTAGGTATTTAGTGCTAATTTTGAGTTTAGCTAGTTTTTAAGCAACGAACTAGCTCTTTGACTAATTTGACATCTACTAAGTTTTGTTTTAGTTAATTTGGAGTTTTGCTCATAATTAAGCAACAAACTAAATATTTGTGCAAAATTTGCATGTATTAAGGATTTGTAAGCAATTTTACTACAAAATATTCAGAAATTTAGGTCAACTTCAGCACTCTTTCATACTTCTTTTATGAAAATTTCAGTCTTTTGGTAAATTGGATATAAATGAGTAAATTATTTTTCAGCATTTTGCAAATAGGTTTTGCATTTCTAGTTAATCTCTGCAGCAATCAAAGTAAATTTTTTTTGCCATTTTCAGCAAAAAGCTTCAGCATTTTCAGCAACTACTTTCAACAAAATGTATCCACATTAGCATTATTGCAGGTAATGCAACTTTTCTAGTTTGTTTTGTTTTAAGATCTTTAATCTGTTTTTGCTTTTAATTATTAGTTTATGTCATTTGGACTGCAGGGCCACCATAGAAATCACAGAAATCTGCAAATTCTGAACTCAATTGGGATTTGAACCACCAAACCACACACCACAATTGATTGAATAACTAATGCAAAAAGTAGAGATAAGCCAGTCTAAGTTAATTTAAGCAAAAAACTAGATAATTAAATAGAAAATTAGATCACAGATGATTTTCTGTGAAGTAAATGTTTAATTTTCTGTGCCTTAATGTGGAACACTCATCTCACAAAGCAACGGTTAATAAAGAAAATAAAATAAAGCAATAATAGAATGAAATAGAGACAAATAAAGACAGAAGAAAATTGTGAAAAGGAGAAAAGGAAAATCAGATGTGAAAATTGATTCTGACAGAATCAGCGGTGAAACTCTGAGGAATTTTGCTGCAAATCTGCACAGCGAGACACAGAAAGAAAGACGAGGTCAGAGACATCCTGTCTGCTCTCTCGTTTTTCTACAGAAGTCGCGTTCACTGTCAGTAACAGATAAAATGACTTCCACAAACAAGTCTTTAGTGGATTAGATCTGCTTCACTCAACCCCTTTTTTAGAAGAAATCACTCACAGATTGTCAGCAAGAAAACCACAAGGTGAGCTTCAGTAGAAGTTTCCCCGTTACACCAAAACTGATAAGTTATCCATGCTCAGAACTTCTGGGAAATTGACAGTTTGCTTTGCAGATTTACTCTTGAAAGTTGTTGCATGTGCAATATTGGCAACTTTAAAAGAAAAGTGTGTTTTGCCCGTGCTTGCCTGCACAGACACGTCTTGGTTGATTACCTGGGGAAGGAGATAAGTAAAGTGCTGCAGATTTAGCTTTTCAAAAACCAATCGTTTTGCTCGAGTGATTTAAAAAACATGTTTGGACAACTTTTTTTGGAAGTAAATCTAAATTAACCAATCCATAATTGTAACTTGAAGCAATTGTTAAGGGTAAAAAAAAAAATCTGCCCTAATTTAAGTTTATTATGTCTAACAATTTTTAGATTGCTTGATATTCTATATTAGGGGCGGAGCTTGAAGATTTTATATGGGGGGGCAGAAGATTTTGGAAGGGCGGCAAATGAGAACAGGGAATAAATGAAAGGAACAAACCCACACATTTCTATTAGTCTCATTATAACCCTATTTTCTGGAGTATAAGTCGCAGTTTTTCATAGTTTAGCCAGGGGAACGACTTATACTCAGCATCGACTTATTTGTATGTATTTTTTCAGCATAAATAGGCTTATATATTTGTTATTTTCCCAGGAAACAGCGGTTGTCCTTTAGATGTTGTTTCCTCCAACAACCACTAGAGGGTGCTGCATCTGAGTATAAGTATTTACTACAGGCAGAAGAAGTGTCGTCCAAAACAAAGAGTGAAGAGAATTGTTTATGCGGAAACAGCGGAGTATTTGGAATTTAAAAAATGTTTTTTTGGAGAGTCACTATAAACGTATTGTTTATTTTTTTTTACAAAATACTCCAAAATAAAAATGCAAAAACTATTTAAACTGTATTTGTTGTACTACATAGCAAACTTCAACGGTAACTTGCTAATTCCGATGTTATTCGCACGTGTGACCATCTCAAAAGCTGATGGAAATTCAAGTTGATGACATGTAATAGATGCAGATTGTTTCACGCATTTTATGTGAATCCAAAGCTAAATGTTGCAGTATTTAATGAAGTCCCGGTAGCTGGAGACTGAATCGGAACCGTAATCCTAACCTTTCCTCTGGATCCATGCAGCTAAGAAAAAAAGTTCAGAACTCTTTGCAGTATTTAGAAAATTACGTACCAGTTTCGTTCTCACTTTTCATTTTTGGGCTAATGCTAACTGGCAATAAAGACCCGTCTGATTATCACTGTCTTCATCTTTATGACCTATTAGCTGCATTTCAATTACTCCACAGCAGAGTGTTTCTAAATTTGTGTAAATGTAATTTTCAGTGTCAGGTAGAAGCAGTCTGAGTCGTGATTCCCTTTCCTAAAACGTCTCTTCACAGGCGAGATGCCCGTTAGCGCATTGCTACATGAAGAAGCCAGAGACATCTGCAGAGAGTACGATCAGTTATATCCGAAAGCCACGTCAGAGTTTATTTACAAATAAAAGCTTCTGTTAAACAGGTTTTAAATATTCAAACATACAGTTCATGGTAGCGTTTTTTAGGTACTGGGTGTTTGGTGTTTCAGGAAGGCAAACTTTGCGTTTTTGGATGTCATTGTCTATACACATAATTACAAATTAACATACAATGTAAGAACTAACGAAAATAAACCAGTACCAGGGAAATTACACAGAGATTTGCTAAATCCATGCATATAGATAGCCACAGCCGGCAGCAGGTAAGCGGAAGCGGACTAAAATTTGATACAGTACTGTGGCTTTTATTTAATTACAAATATTGTTTTTTTTATGTGTATGAGAAGCTTGTATTAATGATTTCTTATTTTTTGTCAGTAATAAGACTGATAGTGACTCAAAAATTGGGTTGGTTGTAACTTTTTGCTCCGCCCCTTAGCTCCGCCCCTGGATTTGATTAGATTTCATGAATTTGCATAACTTAAAACGTGCAGAAAGTGTTTCAGATGACAGATTTCTGCCCTGGAATTTTGGCAGAACTTATGTCTGGCTTTAGTTTTTTGTTAATAATAGCAATTTACTGTTTCTTCAAAGCACTTTTTTTTTTTTTTTTTTTTTAAGAAATCTGCCATGAGACGGGCTGTTTGAAGGACAGCCGTGTTATGTGAGGGGAAAAACAAAACAAAACAGCATGATCTGCGTTTTCATGAAGCCGTCTTTCCACACTCTCCAGCCGGAGGGCGACGGGCGTGGAGCCAGACGCTCCAGTTTCTGTTTGGCCTCAAAGACACTGCACAATGTACAGACATTAGAAAAAGAAAAAAGAAGGCATGTCCTACAGACAGTCACCAGCTTACCGCTCATGTCTGTTGGTGCAAATGGAAAATAAAATGTCACATGGATGCATTTGTTATGCATGGATTCATTTTATAAAGCCTTGGGACAAGGGTGTCAAACTCAATCGCACAGGGAGCCAAAATCCTTGGGTCGCGGGCCGAACATGAAAAACATTTACTGTAACTACATTTTTAAAACTTTAAAACCATAACTTTTTAACATAATTATAAACTAGATATATAGCATTACCTGTGATAATGCTAGTGATAATACTGTAAGCTGAATTTGTCCGCTAAAGATGCTAGTGCCGAAGATGCTGAAATTGATACTTACAACCACTGAAGCTGATAGCCACTAAAATATAAAAAAATATAAATATAATAAAATATAAAAATACCAAATTAGCCTGAAAAAACTAAGAAAAAACCCTCCAAAAAACATAGGTTAGCCAAAAAAGCCAGCATGTTGCGGAAAACGTAGCTACACTTCAAAATAGTCTAAAATACTGAAAAAGCCTAAATTAACCAAAACAGCTAGCGTGTAAATATTAGCCTAGCTCCAGAATAACCTAAAAAAAGCCTTGAAAGAATAAGCGTAAATTAGCCAAAACAGCTAGCATTTCGCTAAAATATTAGCTAAACTCCAAAATAGTCTTAAAAAATCTTAGTAAATGCCAAAAAATAGTCCAAAAAGATAACAGAATGCCAATTTTTAAAACTTTTTAACTTTTCAACCTAATTATGAATAACAAAAAGGTAGGAATATTATTTCACAATAAATCAACTAAATAACAATAAATAACTTTCAAATTTACTCTGCATAAAAATATATCTTCAAATATATCTATCTATCGTCAAAATTATACTAGTTAGAAATAAGCACAGGATAACATCGGTCCATTAATAATAAAAAAAAAAAAAAATATTAAATGATCTGGAGGGGGAGATATTATTACCCGGAGGGCCAGATCCGGCCCCCGGGCCTTGACTTTGACACATGTGTTTTACGATGAAGAGTTTTCATCTTTGCATATTTTTTCTTATCAATTTTTTTTTTTTTTTTCAAAAGATTGTGGTATCACCCTGATGAATCGCAGTTATCTTGTAAATGCTCATTTTTAATGCCTCCTTTCATCCCTTCCTTCACATGACCGATGTCTGTTTCTATGAATAGCCGCGTGGGTGTGAGTGCTGACTTGCTGGTGTTGCTCACCGCGGTCCTCCCCTGCACCAGGTCTTTCAGCTCTGTTCACCAAAACACACATCGACTGACTCACTCGCACATTTAAGGTGGTATTTTTTTTTTTTTTTTTTACAATTTCTCCCTTCTGTTGCCATTAGGTTTAAAGAAGACAGAAAAATATTTTTTACATAGAATTAAGTAAGTACTGTCTTAGGCATTCTTGCAAAAGATTTTTCAAATATGTGCCACCATTTTAGGCCTTCGGCAAACTCTAACTTTAGAAAAACAATTGTTGCTTTATATTTCTGTTATTGAGACATGTATTAAACCTTGAATATAAAGAGAGAAGTGTACATATTGTATTTTGTCTTATTTAGGTTTGTTTTAAAAACAGTCGGAGCAAGATACTGATAAACCTGTTGCAAAAAAAGAAAGTAAAAAATGTTCTTTTGTTACACCTTAAACCTGCTTTAACGTCAACCTTTTTCCTATTTAACAACGACGTTAACCAGAATATAAATCTATGACGTCAGTAGTTCATAACACAGACCCAAAATATGCAAAGTATGTAAAAACATTTATTTTTAGCCCTTCTCCTGAATGTTTTTGTGCTGCCTTTTAACATAGGTACTTCACTTTGTTACTTGATAAATAATCTGCACTTAATCTGATAAAGTCCGAATTATAACAACAAAAGTAAAACACAAATGTATTAAAAGAAAGGACACCATAGGGGTGGGATTATATATATTTGCTTCTTCTCACTACTTTTAAGCAACAAATCATTGTTATACATGTCTGGATATATATTTGATTATGATTAATAGTAATTACACTGTCATAAATATGGCATTATCCTCTTTCTATTTTCTGTAATTTCTAATCAATATATTGATATCTGAAATGGGTTTGATTTGTATTGTATTTTTTTTTTTACTTTTTTATATTTGAAATGAACAAATGCATCAAAACAAACTTTAAACGCGTATTAGTGATGGAAGTTTTTCTTCAGCCATAATTCAAAGTATTATGCAACTAACAATTGACCAATTTAACTTACAATTGATAATTCAATTTGAAAATTCCTCATGCAATTTGAAATTACTGTACAATAGTTTTTACGTTTTTTTAAAAGAAATTTAAAGCAAACCATGTATTGAAATGTCATTTCAAAATATTGAATTGTAAACTGCAAAATGCATTGCCATTTGAATTGTGATATCAAAAATCCATATCAATTTACAATGCAATTGCGATTTTATTTTTATTCAATATTTTATTTTTAAATTGTCATATTAAATTGTGCATTTTAATATTGATTAATACATTGAAAAATGCATTTTTATATTAAAAGCCTGAATTAGCAAATTGAATTGTCAATTTAGAAATACATAATACTTTGAATTATGGCTCAAAAAAACTTCCATAATTTTTCTTAGTATGTAAAACGTCATTATGCAGAAATAGTAGATTACACAAGATTCAAATATCAGCGGTGGTATAAAAACTTAAACTCTGTTTACTTGCTTCCTTTTACAGTGCAGTACTCACAAGGTATTTCAGTGGTTATATTTCTCGTGGTACTTGCTGTGATTGGATATACTGAAAGGTGGACTTAAGTGGTACTCACTAGGTATTTATATTATGCTTATTGGGTATTTATTACGGGTGTGGGGAAAAATCGATTTGGCAATATATCCTGATATTTCATTTGACAATACTTGTATTGATTTAAAATTCTGACAAGACAGTATTTAGTTAATTATTCATGAGCGTCCTTTAGCGTCTTGATTTTGTTTTTCCACCTAAACCTCCAACCACTAGGTGGCAGTATAGCACACCGAGCATCTTTGAGCAGCTCTAGACTAGAATATATCGCGATACGTTTTGTATCATGTGACATGGTATGTATCGTATCGTTAGATTTTTACTAATACACACCTAGTATTTATGCTGTACACAATGGATATTTACATAGTACCTCATAGGTATTTGTGTGTTGTGTTAATGTGTTTCTGATAGCAACTAGTACCACATAAATACAAAGCAAGTACAATGTAAGTACTCCACAGCTATAAAAAAAGTACCATGTTAATACCACTTAAATGCTCTGTAAGTATTGTAGGCTACTCTAAAATGAAGGATTACTACAGTAAAGCAACATAACAGAGTCAGGATATTAGAATATTTGAGAATAATTTTAGAACATTTCTAAAGGTTTCAGCTTTTCAAGTGCAGAAACGTTATTAATTATTTATAAACATAAATATATAAAACACTATCAGCAAAAATCTCTTTTTTTTTCTCTTTTTTATCTTGCTGAAGAGATGCTTATCGCATGGAAACAATAAACACCGGGCGCACATCTTTCCACCTCTGCTGCATTTACAGATTTTCCCAGAAAAGCTGAGTCCACTGGAAAAAATAAATGAAAAAAAAGGGACACAGCTGCTTTCACTGACCATTCCCATTTAATATTATCTTTTAAATGAATAGAATCAAATTTAGCTACAGTTTGGAAAGGTGATAACATTCTTGTAAAATGTCATTTCTAAAGGTTTCAGCTGTGAAATACATGTCATTACATCTTTCGGCTACTGTTTAACGGCATATTAGATTCCTTTGTCGGACAATCCTTCTAATGGATGAACCAGAAGAGATGAAAAGCAGGTTTGGAGGGTGAGAGATGGAGAGCCATGACCCTCTGTAAAGGATTTCCCTGGTGGTTTTCCTGGTGAGCTCAGGTCATAATTCACCAAAGTAGAAATAAATGTGTCCCTGTACACATGTGTATGTCTATAAACAGAAAAAAATATGTGTCTGTGTATGTGTACCACTCTCAGTGATTTATGGATCTGTGACCTTGAAGCTCAGGATACACATGTAAAATAGCGTGAGTGTCCACACAGTCTGAGCATCATAAACTGCTTTATTGTTAGTCGTAGAGGTTCATCACTGCATTTGTTTTCACAAGGTTAACCTCAATTTAAATTTGGGGAGAAACTATTTATGTTTGGATATTTTATGTAATAAAAGTTTATTTTAAACACTGGTTTAGGCCAATCAAGAAATTCTTTGATAATGAGTTGGGGACTCCAAAACAAATCAGAAAGTGCTGACTGTCAAAAAGTTTCCTGAGTGCAAATGATCACAAATGGCCAGATAGTAGCCAAACTGGTGCGCACCAGATAGTACTGTAATTGATGAGCACCAGATCGTAACTGGTGCACAGCAGAGAGTAAATAGATAGTAAATAGTGCGCACCAGTTAGTAACTAGTGTTCACCAGATAGCAACTGGTACGCACCAGATAGTATCTGGTGAGCACCATATTGTATACGGTGTCCACAAGATAACTGGTGTGCACCAGAGAGTAACTGGTACGCACCAGATAGTAACTGGTTCTCACTAGATAGTAACGGGTGCGTACCAGAAAGCAACTGTTGAGCACCAGATTGTATTCGGTGTGCGCAAGATAACTGGTGTGCACCAGAGAGTGCCTGGTGAGCACCAGATATTAACTGGTGCTCACCAGCTAGTAACTGGTACTTACAAGATAGTAACTTGTGTGCACCAGAAAGTATCTGTTGAACACTGGATTGTAATCTGGTGAGCCCTCTATTGTATCCGTGGTGCACAAGATAACTGGTGTGCACCAGAAAGTAACTGGTATGCACCAGATAGTATCTGGTGAGCACCAGATAGTAACTAGTGCTCACTGGATAGTAACTGGTTCTCACTAGATAGTAACGGGTGCGTACCAGAAAGCAACTGTTGAGCACCATATTGTATTCGGTGTGCACAAGATAACTGGTGTGCACCAGAGAGTGTCTGTTGAGCACCAGATATTAACTGGTGCTCACCAGCTAGTAACTGGTACTCACAAGATAGTAACTAGTGCGCACCAGAAAGTATATAGATAGTAACTGTATATAGATAGATACTAGATAGTAACTGGTTCTCACTAGATAGCAACTGGTGCGCACCAGAAAGTATCTGTTGAGCACCGGATTGTATCTGGTGAGCACCATATTGTGTCCAGTGTGCACAAGATAACTAGTGTTCACCAGATAGTATCTGGTGAGCACCAGCCAGTAACTGGTACTCACAACATATTAACCAGAGAGTAAAACGTGGGCGGCCGTGGTGCAGTGGTAGGGCAGTCGTCCCATGATCGGAAGATAGTGGGTTCGATTCCCTGCCCGCCCATGTGTCGAAGTGTCCTTGGGCAAGACACTGAACCCTAAATTGCCTCTGGTGGGAGGTTGGCGCCAGTGTTCGGCAGCGGAGCCACCACCAGTGTATGAATGTGTGTGTGAATGGGTGAATGGGTCTGTGACTGTGAAGCGCTTTGGGCCCTCGAAGGGGGGTAGAAAGCGCTATACAAGTATACGCCATTTACCATTTAATTGGTGAGCACCAGATAGTAACTGGTTAGCATTGGATTGTATCTGGTGGGCACCAGATAGTAACAAGAAAAAATATATATATTTTCTTTTCTTTTTATTCCAATGTCCCTTTCGGGGCTCAGTTCAAGTGCAATGTTAGCTTTTTTATTATTTAAAGTCACCCATCATCAGAAAAATGCCCAAAAAAAACATGTTAAAAACACTATCTTTGTCAAAGTATGTCTTGAACACATACAGTACATGTAAGGGACAGCTTTGATACATGACTGGGAGTGGTTAACTGGAAGTGGGGTGATCACAAAAAGAAATAAAATGATCAAAGCAGCAAGTTTTAACTTTTTAGTAAACTTAAAACAAATAAAACAATGCCAAATCTCAAAATCATTGAGTATGTTTGTCTTATTTTCAGTCAAATTGAATTTTTGTAACTCATATAAGACACAATCATACTGTATCAGTTATATTTTATAAAAGATATTTGAGGTAAAGTATTAAAAAAAAGTCAGTCTACTTTAAAAATGTAACCAGTGTGTCTTAAATCAGCTACATTTTAGTTATTTTGCAGTGAATTGTGTGAAATCCTTTTATTTCTTTAATTACCGATTGTCATTTTCTTTAAACTTGTACAATAAATAACTTCAGTTAAAACATGGTGTGAAATGAACAAAGAAATCACCAGACAAACCTGCGCCTCATTTCTGATCTAAAGTTATGAACAACCCCAGGAGATAACAGGAAAGTTAGAGATGAATGATGCAAGACGAGTACAACACGTGCAACAGGAGTGTTTGCACATGCTCAGTTGCTGCAATGACATTTCTGGAAGATCCATTGATCTCATAGGGAAGCAGCTGCAAGATATTTACACTCACATTTATGATCATTGATGAACAGAATTTTTTGGGGTTTTGGGTTTGAGCAGCACAAAGTGACATTTCATTTTATTAACAACTATACATTTCCACTAATATGATGGAATGAGGAAGACAAAGGCAAACTTTTTATTTATTTATTTTAGAACCAGTCTAATAAATCCTCAGTAATTTGCTTTTTTAAACAAAAAGCAAATTACTGGAAAATAAATAGAAAATTAGTGAAGAGAATTATTTTACACATAGAAACAGCCAAACAAAGTTTTCGATTTTATTATGCAAGTTACAAAATGATTTGTGAACTCGCATTGCGTGACATTTTTGAATCTGTCGTTCCTTCAAAACAAATTGATGTCGCTCATGAAAAGCATCAATCAACACAGTGATCCACCCTCTGCTGACAAGTCGAGGCTTGTCACTGACTGTAGCTTTAATGTTTGCTCCAAAAATGTGTTTTATGGCCAAACATTGGCACATTACCAGCTGCTGTTAAACCATCCGATTTTTTTTTTTTATGTAATTACATATAACATTTGGAAAAATGTGCCTTCAAAGATCCAAAGCACAACTCAGGGGTTATAAGTCATGTTTTGACTTTAAATTGATTTAACCAAAGATTTCAAATGAGATCAATTTTACTTACCATACCTGCCTTAAACAACATTGTTTTTTCAACTTATATCCTCTTGATTTTATTGTGAAGTTTCTACGTTAACTTGAGGTTTGCTTATATGACACTTGATTTTGCAACTTGACCAGAAACCCAAGTCAGCCGTCTGTAACTGAAGCCCGGTAACAGAGATGATTAAACCCTAAGAGTACAACACACGAGATAAACACAAGAAAAGATTTAAAACTAAATCCAGTCATAATAATAATAATTAAAAAAAAACCTTTAGATCGTAATAATGTAACCCTCTGAGAATGACTCATTCTCACTGACTGTATATGTATTGGGAGTCAGCGCTCCGTCTACCCCTCTGGTCTGCACTACATCTCCCAGCAACCCCAGCGTTCGGTTTTTGGATGCTACTCGGCTGTCTCTCATTTACCAATCACCCAAAGGACACTTAAACACCTCACTTGGTGCGAAGTATTGTTTGTGCCTGCATTACTGAGCGTTTCTATCTGGACTTGATCATCTGTTTTTACTTTATCTCTGATTGCTTGCCGCCTGCCCTGACCCTTGCCTAGACCCTGCTGCTCTCTTTTTTGTTGCTCCCATGTTCATGATTGACTCGAATTAAGTTTTTTGGACTTTTAGCCGTGCTTAGTTCCTGAGTTCCTGTCTGAATTAATCAACCCCTTGGATGTGGAATCAGCTGTTTGTGACGGTATGAGAACTGGACCAAGTGTGAAAAAAGGTGAACTTCCGCTCCCCCTAAGTTAAGTCAATTCAATTGCTATTTTTTCACGATACATACATCACTTCGTTGGAGCCAGACATTGTTAGTAAGCGGGGATTCTGAGTCGCCGTTTCTATGGCAACCACTCTTGCCAATTAGTAGTGAGCTAGTTGGAAGTCCACACGCCTCCATCTTGAAAAAATCTGTCAAATAAACATTTCAAGTGCTTAACATAAGACTTATACTGCGGCACCTGATTGGCCACTTTATAACTTCAATTACTTGCAATTAATAAAATAATGTCATGAAAAATATTGGATTATCAAGAAGACTGAGTCATAGGTGTTTTTTCCTCAAGAGAATCTTATGGGATTTTGGCTTCTTGAAACCAGAAGGCACTCCCTGGTTTGAGCTTCAAAGGGGGAGTGGTCACTCAGTCCAGTTCTTACATACAGTTAATGGTAATTCTCAATATCTTGTTAGCTAAACATGTATTCATGAAAATGAGTGTAGCCCTCTGTGTTCACACTGAACAAGCAGGGATGGGCTTCTTCTTTGACTTTTTCTACTGTGTTCTAGCCACCTACTGTACGAAGAGGCTTGGTGTAAAATGTTTGGCATTTTTTTTCACAGCTCTATTCCGATATATGAAAGACTTAGCAAAATCCAAATTCTTCTCCTACTCTTCCAGTTGAAAGGGCATTTTAAGAGATACAGGTGTTAATAAAGGTGTTAATTTTTTAAAGGTGGAGCAAAGAGACTTCAAGTTATCCATCCCTCCGCTGGTAGACGGAGCTGCATCGCGTTGTACCGTGGAGGAGAAACATTTTTGTTTTAGCATGAACTTTTTAAGTCATTAAACCAATGCTGACCGGTAACTATTAATGAGATCCAGGGCTTGACTGCATGGCGCTCTAGGAGAAATGTAGTTTATGACATTTTTTAACATTTTGTGTGTTCAACTGTAAAAAAAAAAAAAAAATCATTGCAATTTGGTGCCCCCTCCAGCAGATAGCACCCTAGGCGGCTGCCTAGTGTGCCTATTCCCAGGGCAGGCCCTGATGACATCATCAAGTGGGAGTGACATCCAAATTAGAAGACACTATATTTTTCTATAACTCTCAATACTAAATGTAGTACTAAGACAGGGGTCTGCGACCTGCGGTTCCACATGTGGCTCTTTTATCTCTTTTGGCTCCTTGGCCAAAAATAAAATAAGTTACGGAGACTGCTGACTCAGCCATGTCGACCAATGGCATCAGCAGCTCCCTGCTAAGGACTGCCTGACCAAATCTACCCAAAGAAAGCAAATAAAAAAATCCCGCTAACTAAGACTACCAAGGTCTAACCCCAAACTAAAATAACAAAACCCAGCAGTGTAAGACTGCTGAGGACAAAGAGGGGAAAAAAGTACAAAAAAATATGTATTTTTTTAAAAGTAAGAATTATTTAATTAGCATTTATTCAATTTTGATTAGTTACATTTATAAATTAATAGCTCAGATGATAAACTATGTAGGTTTTTACATCCCTGTTGACCTGAAGATGTTATGTTTGCTCAACGCTACCTCCAGAATGAACAGATTTTATATGCAAAGCAAAACTTTGGTAAAAAGTTTGATCTTTTAGGAGGTAAAAGCACGTATTATATTATGCTATTGGTGCACTGAGATGATCCTGTTTGCAACAGATCATCTTTTATTATGAAAATAAGTTATTTGAGCTTCTGTCAAACGAAAAAAAAATCACATTTTGAGAGATGCTCGGTTCTTTTTATATTTTTGCTTTAGTTAGAAAAAATAGACATAATTTATATTAATTATTTTAAAAAATGAAGGTAATGAATGAAAAATCCAAATTTCTTTAAAAAAAAATGTAAGACTATGGAACTCCTTTTAGATTTTGATCAGTAGCAAAAAAGCTCAAATGGGTCTTTTACTGTTAAAGGTTGCTGACCCCCGGGGTAGGGAGAAGCTGTAGGGCTACAGGGAAGTGTCACATAATTCTGGCTCAGCACAAACCATAATTATTAATAAATTTATGGCCAATTTTCAAATAGTTAACACTTCCATGATTTAAAATGATCATTCAAAGGTCACAACTAATCGTTGAATTGGTCAAAGTCTTGCAATGCTCGTTCAATTGTCTTGTGATTCCTATAGAGCCCAAAAATCCATCAGAATCTTGCGTAGCTGCGCATTTACACAGACTTTTCATTGGAAGTGGATGCTTGAATGTGATGGTGTGAATGCAGCTTTACAGTTATCACTACAATTCTCTATTTCTGTCATTTCAGTCTCACCTGTGCCTGACATCTTTCGTTTGTCGACGTGGACGGTTGCATATTTTTCTGGATCTTAGAGGGAAAACAAAGGAGGGTGTAAAAACTATTGGAATTTTTCTTTGTTTTTATTCTGTTGGTCCTCGTGTGTGAGCGAATGTGTGATGACAAAACTGCACCAGGCTAAGGCCTGCCTTCCACTGGCTGATGAGGCTTGAGCTGAATCATTCATGTGCTGCTGGGGCTGTGAATGCTGCGAACAAGATGGACGATGTGATGTGATACATCATCCTCTGCAGCACTTAGCGCAAACTCCCTCACGTGCACACACACACATAACCGAGGAAAGGGGGGGGCATCGTGACCCAGAAAGCAATCAGAGTGTGTGTTTGTGCAGGTTTGTGTGAAGCAGCAGATCAGATGAGGTGTAGAGATCAAGATTAAGAGAAGACCTGGGACATCCATCAGGGGGGCAGTCAGTGTAGTGAGGGGGGGGGTTGAGAAGACCACTAATGACTGTATCCATCACATCTCCATCTTGTTTACACTTTTAACCCCCACAACACATGATGACTCACTCCTCATTAGCCAGTCGATGCGCGGGAGAGCGGCATCGTGTGTCTTCGCTGATCCGCGGGATGAAAAACAGGTGAATTGTGATAAAAAAGGGATTCATTTATCGAATTATTTGAGTTTAACCCCCTACCAGTGAGTCAGCGAGTACTTTGTCCGAAAGGTTTGGCTGTTCTTCACCCGCTCTGCCTCATCTTTGCTTTGTTAAAGCCACTGATGCGTCAATGTTAAGGATCAGACTATTTTCTGGAAACCGTCCATCAGGGAGTCTTCATCCTGTTTCAAGGACAGACTTGGACTCTAAATTATCACAATTTCACATATTGACGTTTGGGTAAGAACCCCTCTGCGTCACTTTTTTTAGATGTGCTGGCTGTTCATAAAAGTAATGGTCTGCAGCGCGGTGACGTATACGCACTGGTCCTAATTAGCCAGTACCAGTACCTTCACCTTGGTACTGGTTCACGTCTGGTACCGCATCTGGTCCGAGGTCGGGTTAACGTTAGAGTACCTTTCTTTACAGCCAAAATCCAAAAAACCTGCTTGGACTTTTTTGGATATAGTTTCTGCAGAGCAGCAGGAGTTTGTTTGAAATTTTTACTTTGAGTTGTGGGCGGGACCATTAAAATGGAGCAACCCCGTCCCCTCTTCCCCTCCTCGTTGCTGAGAGCTGGGAGAAACCAGACGTATTTGTTTAAATACGCTCTTTTTAATCGGCATTCTCCTCTGCTGAATCCGATTCATAATGATTTGAATAAAGAAATACTCAGAAAGGCAATTTTAAGCCTAATTTTCTTTATATATGTCCCTCGTCATCAGAAAAATGTCACAAGAACATGATAAAAACAGGATTTTTGTCAGATGTTTGTGTGCAGTTTCACAGCTTTTTTTCTTTTTTTGTTAAACTATAGTGTTTTCAGTAACAATTGTAATTTGGTGACGGTATATCTGTCATTTTTCAGCCTTTTTGACTCCATCAAATAGTGATTTATGCTTTTTTTTAGTTTGCACATCTCCAAAAAATAGGCAAAAGTTATTGATTAAAAGAGAGGTAAAATGAAACAAAAGGCACACAAACAAAAAATTAAAAATGTGTTTTCATATGTGAAGCAACAGAACTAGTACACACTTAAAATAATGTCCAAAAAGAAAAACAAATATGGAAATAGGATTATTGATATTTTAAATATATAAATATATAAGACAAAAATAAACTGTAAATATTTATAAATATAAATTTGAATCCTGTGGGGAGGGTGCGTTGTTGATTTGAATAAAACCAAATGAGTTTTTACATTTCACTGTTTCTATATTTGTAGTTTTATTCGTGGATCAGAAATATGTGTTTATTAAAGAGAAAACAGGACAATAATACACACTGGATGCACTGAATGCAGTCATAATTTATAAGGATTTTAATTACACTATTTCTTGTATTTTCATTTTTTTAATTTAGCCTTTATTTGCTTTACAAACTACATATTTAACTTTGTTTTTAATTGGATTTATTTTTCAGTTTTGACTCTTCCTCGTGTTTGTTTTGGTCACTTTCGGTTCTTCTGTGACATAAAATCAGGCTCCAGACATTTGGACTTTACCTAAATAGTTTCGTGTTAGTCATCCACCATCTGAACATACCTTACTTTGTTATTTGCCACTTTATGGCCATCTCTCTCTCTCTCTCTCTCTCTCTCTCTGCATGACTCAGTATCATTTTCAGTTCCTCCTAGCAACACCTTTGTTTTGATGTTTTTTTCCAATTAAGTTTAAATTTGACCAAATATATATACTTTCTGATAACTTATCAGGAGGATCTAAGGCTGTGAGCGCACCTAACTTTGAAATGACTGAACTTCTAAGAATAAAAATGAGGCAGAACAAAAGAAACTGATACACAAACCCTGTTTTTAATGTCTTATCTGTCTGATACATCTCAACTCTTTTGTGTTTGACGACTGAGATCTTCATTTGTGTTTCTCGTCAACTCACGCTGTGACTCACACGGTGCTCATAACAAGTGTGGTACAGTTTCCATTATCTAACACAATGTTCTGTACACTGACGGTAACAAATGATGACAGGGATACACCTGTGCATTCTGAGTGAGAGTCACATGGTACCCACACCTGTCTGCCTCAGGTAGAGTTACATCCTGAGTAATCCAATCACAGTTTTCTGTCTCTCTTACACAACGTGAAATCACGATTACCCGGATTAGTCTGGATATCGAGTACGGTTGAGTTGTCATGCTGCTTGAAAAATGCTGACATGAAACAGTGGGAAATAAATAGAAATGGGTGGAGGTGAAGATGGCGTAAAACAATAAAGTTGTGAAGAAATGACGTCGGAATGTTTCTGAGCTGAAAAAAGGAGAGACAATTAAACAATAAAGAGCTGCTGATTTCAGTCAAGTTTCTATAGACCAGTAACCTCAGCGACCTCGTGTTCAAACCAGACGTGTCCGTCACATGATCAGACTGGGAGCTTTTAGTTTCTAAAGGTTGTTTGCTCTGCTGGTCATAAAGTTTGGAGATTACAATGAACCATTAAAAAAAATGTTGGTCAAATTATTTTATTTTGAAACTAGGATAACTTCCTGTTTGTTTTTAGGCATAAAGGAAAGGGCCACATTTAACCCGAAGGCTCTAAACACAGGGGTGTCTCAATCGCACATGGGACCAAAATCCAAAACACACCTTAAGTCGCGGGCCAAACAAGATAAACATGTTTTGAACGCTCTAAAACAAAATTTTTAAAACCAAAACTTTTTTAACATATTTATGATCTCGATATATAGCATTACCAGTGATAATGCTAGTGCGAATGCTGTCAGCTGAATTTGGCCGCTGAAGTGGATAGCTGAAAACACTGAGGCTACTAGCTGAAAACGTGAAAGCTAATTGTCAGCTAGAATATTAGCTAAATGCCAAAGTAGTCTAAAAAACGTAAAAAACCTAGGTTAGCCAAAACACCTAACATGTAGCTTAAAAAATAGCTAAACTTTAAAATACCTTAAAAAAAAAAACAGAAAAAAAACCTAAATTAGCTAAAACAGCTAGCGTGTAAATATTAGCCTGACTTCAAAACTGCCTAAAAAACTTTTAAAAAGTCTAAATTTGCCAAAAGCTAGCATTTAGCTAAATATTAACTATACTTCAAAATAGCTTCAAAAACAAAAAAAGCCTAAATTTGCCAAATTAGCTAGCATGTAGCTGAAATATTAGCTAAACTCCAAAACAGCCTCAAAAACTAAAATAAAAAAGTCTAAAACAGCCAAAATAGCTAGCATGTTGCTGAAATATTAGCCAAACTCCAAAAAAGATTCAAAAACAAAAAAAAAAAAAAAAAAAAGCTTAGATTAGCCAAAGCAGCTAGCATAACAGCCTAAAAAAACTTTAAAAGAAAATTCTAAATTAGCCAAAACAACTAAGATGTAGCGGAAATATTAGCTAAACTTCAAATTAGCCTTGACTTTCACACATGTGCTCTATATGTCCTTTGTAGTTATTTGCAGTCTGGGCTTTCCAACCAGATTTTTATCTCCATAATGCTAATTGAATTACCATATATTTATTTAACTCTTTGCCATGTAGATTTGGAATAAACATCAGTCCTTTTCATCTGTTATGCTGAGCTAATAGCGATACTGTGTTGAAACTGCCCAACCTCTTTCTTTCCAGTGACGCATGGCGAGCTTTTAAACTGTTACGCCTGTGTGCACCCATTGCATAGGGCCTTTGTTGCTTTACTTGTCCAAAGCCATATCATAGGAATGATAACCCCAGGGTAGTATTTCACTGGGCTGCAACAACTCAAGACAAAATGCAAAAAAGCACTTGAGTGGGACTCCACAAAATGTCTGACGCTTAAAAGTGAACTCAGTTTCTTCAAGAGATTTAAATGTGAGTAGTTAAGTACATCTTCATTCTTATAGCACTTTTCATGCAGTAAAAAGTGCTTAAGAACACAAACAGATAAAAACAGTGAACCTGCTAAAAGTAAAAATATAATTTAATAATCTCCATTAGGATAAGACTTAACTCAAGATTTTCTAAATGTCTTGACAAAACATTCAATCGAGTTGATATATTTTGAAAGGGAATCACATCTGTTGTTGTGTAGCAGGTTTTTATTATATCTAAAAAATTTTGATTATAAACCTGAAGGATCAAGACCGAAAGTAAGGGATTAAAAGGTCAGGTGTATATAGTTCCTGAAATGTACATAGCCAAAGTACAGTTGTAGTACACTCAAATATTTAACTTTTTGCAAAGATATTCATGCGGATTCCTTTGAAAAAATAACAAAGATTAGATTACATTAGATTAGAAATCATTTATTTCAAGCAATCAAAAGAAAAAAGTAAATTTATGTGCAACACCATCTATTATCAGATCCATGAAGACAAGACAAACACAGGATAAATAGACATTAAGAGATTGCCTGAAAAGAAGTTGGAGGAAGCGGATTTATAAAATCCCACCCCGGTTTGACCATACTATTTCCTTTAAGTCATGTGTCAAAGGATCCGGCCCTCCGGGTAATTATATTTGGCCCTCCAGATCCTTTTATTTTATTGTTATTAAAGTTATTAAAATAAGTCCTGATATAATCTTGCTATTATTTCTAACTTGTATAATTTTGACAAAATAAATTGTTATGAAGAGTAAAATGTCAAAGGTGTAAAATGATTTATTCTGGAATAATATTCCTGCCTTTTTATTATTCATAATTATGTTAAATAGTTATGGTTTTAAAGTTTAATTTTTTTTTTGGCTTTTTGGCTATTTTTGGAGTTTAGATAGTATTTCAGCTACATGCTAGCTGTTTTAGCTATTTTAGGCTTTTTTTAAAAAAAAGTTTTTTAGGCTTTTTTGCAGTTTAGCAAATATTTGAGCTAAATAGTGCTAGCTGCCGTGGCTAATTTAGGGTTTTTTTTTCAATTTTTTGGCCTGTTTAGATGTTTAGCTATTTTTTCAGCAACATGCTAGATGTTTCAGCTAACCTAAGTTTTTTTTTTTTTTTTTTTTTTTTGGCTTTTTTCAGCATTTTTCAGTTATTAGCAACAGTGTTTTCAGCTATTAGCTTCATCAATTTCAGCCATTAGCTTCAGCGATTTCAGCCATCAGCTTCAGCATTTTCAGCTATTAGCTTCAGCATCTTCAGCTTTCAGCACTAGGATATTCAGTGGCTAAATTCATCTTACAAATGAATTCACACAAGCATTATTGCAGGTAATGCTATATATCTGGTTTGACACCATTGCTTTACGTGTATTATTATTTTTCAGTTCGTAGCTTAAGATCAGATATTTCTATCTTTCCAACATTCAGGTTTTAGGAAGCCTCAAGTAATAATAAATCACATGAATATGTAAGTAGATGTAACACTGTTTCAGACTTTACCATTAAATATGCAGAAAAATTAATATTTTCATAAACAAAAGTAAAACTGAACACATTAATCTTTTGGTTACTTCTGTTATTTTCTATGGTAACCCACATACGCAATTTATTTGAATTAATTTAGTAAACCAATGTTCAATGAGACCTCAACTTCAGTGATTGTGGATGCAGAAGCAATCTCTAAAAACGACATTTATTGGATAATCTTCAAGGTTTTTTTTTTTCCCTCTCACATCAGGTTTCAACTTGAAAGTGAAAATCAAGTCCATCCCACTTTTGGAGAAAAATCAGCGAGTTGAAAAGGTCAGAGCGCAGGGATTGGAGTCCCACACCCCTCCTTCTCTGATGACTCTGCCTCTCTTTTGCCTGTACAGCATGTTTCCCAACAAAAGAAGGAAAAGTACCCTGCCTCGTGTCAGGTATCAGAGTATGGCTGCACGCCTGCTCCCATTTAAGACAGCTTCATGCAAAACAAACATTGTGAAAGCTGACTTCCAGGAACCCAAGTAGGACATAAAGTTGCTTTGCTTTATGAATTCCCCACCACATACCGACATGAGGAAGAGATTTATGTTCTGCAGGGAGTGCGAGGTTAAAGTATGAGCCCGGCGCAGGCTTTTATTAAGGAAAACTCCCATCTTGAACAAGAACTGTCTGTTCTTTTATGGACAATCAGGACAAAAACACACGTGTGGAGTCTCACCAAGGTTTATTTACATGCGCACCATTTCTTATACAAACTAGATTACAATTCAGATTGGAATACACAGGAAAAATACCCACTAACATTGAAATGAGTAGAAGCGAGATAAAAAAAAGGGTAGAGATCAGAGAGGGGTGCATGGAGAGGAGCTGGCCAGGGCTTCTTAAAAAGAGAAGCGAGAGGTCATTAAGGTATTTAGTGGTGTGTTTACTTTTCTGTCTTATTTTCAGGAGCTGTGTTTTAGCGAAGTGGTTGAATAGAAGGCAAACTCTGATTTATTGGTGTAAAATACCAGAAAAAGCTACACTAAGTGTAAAAAAAAAGGGCAGAATTCGGACTCAGTTCACTGTTTCAGGGCTTTTTTTAACAACAAAAATAAAAAATGAATTGCTTCATATGCAGGTCATGTGATGCCAAAAAGTTGCTGGAAACTTCAGATGGAAGGAGGTGCTGCTGGACATTCAAGTTTCAGATGACGATTTCACAACAACAGGGTTGGCCGGCCGATCCGGGAGTGCACCAGACTTCGTCGGGGGGGCCTTTCCTGTGATAGCATTTGTGCACATTCATCAAAAAAAAAAAAAAAAAAGAAGAAGGAAGGCTGGCACGAGAGCTCCTTTTTCAATCGGAGCAGGTTTTTTTTTTTTTTAGTGCTGTAAAGTAAAAAGGTTCCTAATTTACAACTTCTGTGGAGGGACGGAACCGCTTTTGCCTTGGCCTCAAAAAAATACTCAAATCTGTACACTATTATACAAAAGCAGTGAATACACTTCATGTCACGACCTCAGGGTTTCCAGATGCTACAACAACGGCGACCATCACCGTTTCAAAAAAAATCAAAAACAAATCGCTGGTAACAGTGTTCTCTCCTACCCGGCGTGTAACGTTGTTCAATGTTTTCTTCAACTTCAGAGGTATCACAAAAAAAAAAACTCAGGGTCAAGTACTACGTGAGTATATAAGGACATACAACAAGTATATATGCATTCTCAAACAACTCTTAATGCATAAATGCAGACATGCATACAGTCTGTATGCACTGTGAGGGATTACACATCCTGGTGAGAGCTGAAATGAACAGATAAAAGTCAGGAGAAGTCACCTGCAGGAGCACCAGGCGTGTCCACGAAGGGATTTATGAGTCTAAAAAGCTAAAAAACCTAAAATAACAGACATGCGTGTAAGAATAATCCTGATCCTCCTCATCTCGTTAGCCAAAAAGTTCACAGGTTACAAGTTCACGAGCACAAAGTATTAGGCTTTATTATCAAGAAATGGTATATGCAGTATACCTTTTGAATGTTACAGAATATTTTTTTTTAAACGAGAAGCCTCCCTTCCCCCTCCCCCCCTGAGTGATTCCGCATATGCTTAACAAGCCTCATAACAAGAAGAGCCAAACGCAGATCCCTGCTGTACTTTTTTTTTTTTTTTCTTTTTTATATCTGCGTTTGTGTAATAACGTGTGTGTGATTTGGCTGCCAGCATATCCTACTGTTTGTTTCAAGTAATTTGGCAATATACAGAAATAGCTTATTGTTTTACAAGAGAAACAAAATGGCTTCTAGAGGAATGAGCCGTAAAACGGAAAAAAAAAAAAAAAAAACGACCCCCGCTCTCATCCCTCCGTCGTCTTACAACTTTTCCCGCGCTACATGTGGCTCCGACAAGCACGGCTTTCTCTCAGGACTGGATTAAAAACACTGTTTATATAGCACCTGTTGGCGTGAAAAAGCTCACAACCCCAGAACACAGGTATTGATTTTGGCTACATGGTAAGATAAAGCGAAAAAAAAAAAAAAAAAAAGATAATTCTCCTTCTTTTTGTACATTTAAGTGTACAGATGTGTTGCAATATTCGGTTATTTGTCATAAAAGCCTCTGTGTGCTGCTGGTAGTTTAAATTCAAGCAATATACAAGGAGAAAACAGTAAGTGCATGGCGTAAAATGAGGAATTTTTTACTTTTTTTGAGGTTTGCAAAGTGTCAGTGTTGTCGGCTTTCGTGTATGCAAGAGTAAAACCCTCCTTTTTTCGTCTCTTCATTTCACCAAAAAATCTTTTTGTACAGACAGGTATGATCCAGAAAAAAAAACAGAAAAACCCCCAAAAAAGCAAACACTGAACATTTAAAAATCACAAACAACAGAAGGATTTTTTTGTCTTTGTCATCATTAACACACTCAAGGTAACCACTGGATCAGATGTACATAAAATCTTGACTTTCGTCTCCTTTTCGCCTTCAGCTGAAGAAACAGCTTCCGTCTTTGCTCCTTGAAGTTCTGAGATTTTACTTTACATCGACAGGCTGAACGTCAAAAAGAAAGTTGCATATTTTTTTGTGAGTTTTCTTGTGACTGTTTCGTGTAGCTTCGTTTCAAAGGACGGTTCGAGGGATCGTGCAGCACCTCGGATCGTTCGTGACTGACCAGAACGGGAGCGAAGGTAAAGCTCGTGAGAGGAAGTCTTCGTCTGTAAACACAGGGTTTGTATTTTACATTGTGCTGATGGCAGGTTTGGCAAAAAGGATGCTGTCTGATCTTCTCACGGACCAAACGTGTGAAACCTGGAGAAACAACGAAAAACAAAATCATCTTCTTGAGCGTGAAACAAGCCTTCAAGTGTCCTAAAGTTTGTACTTTGTTAAACTTTTCAATGCAGAAACATAAAGGTGCATTCACACCGGAAGAGATTCGTCCAGTGGTGGCGGCAAGTTTTAATGTTAGGTCAAGGGAACAGACGCGACATGAGGCGATCTGAAATCCTGTGACGCGATTTAAGGGACGGAGTGACCATTTAAGTGACCAGGTGCGAATCAGGCAGCGGAGGTATAATTTAAATAACGGAAATATAACAGGTTGTTGCATCGCATCTGTCAATCAGAAACTCAGCTTTGGGCATGTCATGTTTTCAATGACTTGCTTCCCCGTGGCGGAGCTCACTCGCTGGATATGCCGGCAGACAGAGAGCCGCTGCGGGGTGCGGAGGCTGCCAGCTCGGGCCTCATCGAAAAAAAGAAAGCAAAAAAGGTCACCTAAATTAAATTTTTCCCACTCGGGTTAATACTAGACCAGAGGTGCCTAAACTTTTTCAGCACGTGAGCTAGTTTTGAGATAACAAAACTAGCTAGTTTGTAGTTTGTTTTGAGATAACAAACTACAAAAGTTCTACCTATATATAAAGTTCTACCTATATATATATATATATATATATATAATATATATATATGTGTGTATGTGTATGTGTATATATATATATATATATATATATATATATACACACACATTCACATATACATATATATATACACACACACATATATGTTTATATATTTATGCATATATGTATATATATCAATATATATACATTTATGTATATAAATATGTATGCACATATATATTTATATATATTCACACATATGCACGTGCATACATATTTTAAAAAATATAGCTTTATTTTTTCATTTTTGATGGCCTACGATTTACCTACACGTGATGTAATGGGCACTTCTGTACTAGACGGTCAGCCTTCAAGCTCAGCCACAGAGACACAGAAACATAGTGAAAGTGGCTGTCGTACAGACACAACCTCCTGTGCCGGGAAAATCTTCAATAATAATCATATAAACTCAAACATTACCGATGTTTTTGTAGAATTCTCCATTATTAATAAACCTTATTTATTTCTCAACCTCATTTGTGTCTTCCATATATTCTGAGACATCCACAGACACCATTCTTTATGTCTGGGGTAGGGAACCCTGGTCCTCGAGAGCCACCTTCCTCCATGTTTTCCAACATACCCTGGTCTGGCATGTTCTTATTGGCTGAACACACCAGAACCAGGTAATTGTCATGAGTCCCTACACTATTACCTGGTTCAGGTATGTTCAGCCAATAAGAACATGCCAGAGTAGGGTATGTTGGAAAAGATGCTGGATGGTGGCTCTCGAGGACCAGGGTTCTGTTTTATAGAATCCTTAAAAAATTAGCTAGTAGCTCTTCCCTCATACGGCCGAGGCGTCAACCTCAGGAACGCATTTTTTTACAGGCGACGAGCAGCGAATTTGTCATGCGACAAAAGAGCGTCGGGGCACTTGAATTTGTCATGCGATACACGTTCAGTGTGAATGCACCTTTACACCACACGGTTACATGATCACTCACATCATACCAAATCTGCTGCTCCATTCTCAGCCGGGTACCCAGCTCTGAGAGCTCTGCTTGGTGCTCGTGAAGTTGCTGACTCCGTTCATGTTCACCAGAGAGTCAAAGTTAAAATCCAGTCCGTCCGCGTCCATCAGGTCGTTTCGGATGATGGAGTCCATGTCGCACTCCAGGCTGCCGTTGAATATGTCCAGGTCCAGGTCTGTGGGGAAGCGATCCTGAGAAACCCCGCCTCCGCCGCTGCTGCTGATGGTGCCGTTGAGAAAGATGGAGGGATCGATCTGCATGGTGGACGAACCATTCCCTCCCAATGGTGAGAGCAGGAGCTGCTGCTTAACGTTAGCCAGAGTGTTAGCCTCGTTGACTAGGTTCAGACCGCCGTTGATTGACCTCACAGAGCTCTGGTTTTGGTTGTTAGTTTGTAACACGTCCCTCTGGCTGCCCTGAATACCTCCGCCGGTCCCAAACGTCATTACAGGATCATTGCGGAGGATCAGGCCTCGGCGGGAGTTTTGGGAATTGACGGCGGCTGAGCTGGCTTGCGACATCAAAGGGTCAGACTGGGTCATCATCACATCACTGTGGTTGTGACTACCAGAGTTAAGCAGGTCTTGTAGCGTTTTGCTGCCAAAGCCGGTCATGCTGATGCTGGAGAAAGACGTTTGCTTGTTCTCTTGGATGGTTTGCATCGGGGAAGAGCGCAGGGAGCCTATTGCTTGGGAGCCAAAGATGGAGTTACTGAAACCATTATTCCCACCATTAGAGGAAGAGTTGGAGGATGGACAAGATGTGGAGGAAGGTAAGCTAATTCCGTTGGGTTTGGACCCAAAAGTGAAGCCATTTTGGAGGTTCTGGCTGGTGGAGGGTGGTACCAACTTGATGTTGTCGAGCAAGTCATCCATCAATTCATCTGTGATTCCATCGTTCAAATTCATCGTACCCGTCAGGTCTGCCAGGCGGGGCAGCTCAGCCGGCGCTGCTTTCCCGTTGGACATGGCGTTCCCCGGAGACAGCGCCCTGCCGGGACTGGAGTAGATCATGGGCGAGAGAGGAGCCTCATCGTCCAGCACTTCGCCGAGTTCAGTGTTGGCCAAAATGGGCGAGAGGCGGCCACTAACAGTGCTGGCGTTGGAGTTGGTGCGAGATCGGAAGTCTGTCCATCCAGAATCTAGCTCCTCGGTGCTGTGGGATGTTGGACTGCCAGGCCACCTGGAGAGACCCGAAGGACTGTCTCCGCCCCCTTCACCTGCCGCGGCAGCAGCCGCCTGTAGAGCAGCTTTCTTCTTAGCAGCACGACCACGGGCCGACTTGGTGTACTTGTTGCTATTGTCCATGGAGACTGCACGTCGTCTCGGAGCCTTGCCGCCTTTTCCTCCTTCTGGATTGATCATCCACCAGGAACTCTTTCCGGTCCCTTCGTTCTGGACACGAATGAACCGGCTGTGAAGGGAAAGGTTGTGTCGGATGGAGTTCTGCAAAACAAAAGCAGAAAAAGAGACATTTTGAGACAAATTGGAACCAAAACTCTGGCTCCAACAACATCAGTTGATTTTACTTAAAGCGTAACTAAACAGGATAGTTGGAGGCTGACTCCACTCTCAGCCCAGATTTGAAAAATCCAAAAAAGGGGGTGGGGCTAGGTAAAAAACATCATAAAGTTCAGAAAACCCACGCAGGCTACCCAAGCAAGCTCTACCGTTCTCGGTGTTGTGGGGCGACTTCCGTCACTTCAACTCTCGAGCGTGTCATGTGCTTAAAGATGGGCGGGGCTTCTACACTGGAGCTCAGAGCATGATGACATCAAAATTCTTACATCAGTTGACCAATCATAAAATTCAACTGTAATACCTCCTTTCAACCTGTTGGGGACAGGACATAGACGGTTTTAACCATATTTTCAGGAATTAAACTATTTTGTTTTAAATTTTGAAAGGCCCATTTATAGAAGTCAACAGCCAAAAAGGGTTTGGTTTAATATTACTAGAATCAAACACATTTTTGAAGACATATACATCTATTTAGCAGTTAAACACCTTCTATCCATCAACAAAGCAAAAGCTTGTTGCTTCATTCCCTAAATGAGTACGAGCATTTAGCACCGACGTCTGCATTATCCCTTCGAAAGCTTTTGTGCTATGGATATGAAGAGGAAAAAGAGACAGTGGGCTGTAATCACACATTTTTTCTGTGTCAAAGGACACAAACAGAGTCATTGTAAACCAGATTGAGCGCCTTTTGTGTTTGAATCTCGTCTGGTTTTGTGCTGATCAACTCCATGTCGATTCTTTATGAGAGTCTGAGAGGTTCATTGTGGAACTGCTACAAAAGTTATATTCACAATGCAGATGTATGCACACATAAAAAAAAGAAATACACAGTTGAAACGCTTGTTGTACAACTGCAGATGTTGTTTACGCTCAGATATCAGATGGGCATTTGTTCATTTTTGAGTTGCAAATGTGTACACGTTTCCCCAACTCAACAATTTTGGAAAACTTTTTTGTCTCTTTTGCAGATTTCTATGTTTGTTTATTTGATCTCCGTCTTGGTTAAAGCAATAAAACATGATCAAATGAAGGAATTGGATTGGATTAAATCCACGTCTTTCAAAAGTCTCCTTGAGGTCTTGGCGACTTCTTTTCCCTTTTCCCCTCCCTTCTTCCACACTTTCTGTTGTTTCACAAACACATAGCTCTTTCGGCTCCGGAGGGACTCTGGGGCCACGCTATACCCTCTCATATAAACAAGCCAACCACCATGCACAATACACAAGCATTTTTCCTGTCTGTTTTCCCCTGTCGTGTGTATTTTTACTTGCTTAAAGACAGCAGATTTCTGGGTTCAACTACCAGGTTGCTGTTTTGTTTTGTATGAAGGAGTGCCATCCCTTCTGTCCAACAGTTTAAAGGGGGAACGGGTCGGCTATGTTATTCTGGTGAGTTTAATCACAGGCACATACATATACTTATACACATCACCGGAAAAACTTTCTAACAGTTTCTTCAGAGGCATTGTACACAAAATGTTCTGTACCATGAGTAGGGCTGCTAGGATTGGTCAACTAAAAGTCTAAAATTCGTTATTTAATTTTATATGGAGTCATATAGTGTAGTAAAGTTGAACAAAGCTATAAGCATTATGCTTAGTAAACATTCACACTGTAGTGATTCTCCCGCTCCTTTCTGTATGTTTTTTAGCTTATAAAAACTCAAACTTTCAACGATGTCAGCAATCTTTGTATCAAAACGTTCAGCTTGTTCAGAACATTACTGCTTGTGTTTTTGGTATTCATAAACTTTACAGTTTTTGAAATATCGAGCAAAATATGGTCCATAGGAAATGAATGAGAAAGTCTTCAAATTTCAAAATTGTAAGTAGATTAACATCTACTATGTTTTAATCTTTTACAGTAATTTTCCAAAATTTTTAGTTTACCTAATATTTTAGCAATATGCTAATGTTTTTGGTTAATTTAGTTTACTGAGGAATTTTAGGCTATTTTGGAGCTTAGTATTTTAGCAACATGCTAATGTTTTTGGCTAATTTGGCATCCATGAAGGTTTTTATTTTTTTTTTTAATTTGGAGTTGAGTTAATATTTTAGCAACATGTTAATTTTTTAGGCTAATTTGGCATCTACTGAGGTTTTTTATGCTAAATTGGAGTTTAGCTCAAATTTTAGAAACATGCAAATGTTTTTGGCTAATTTCATATCTAATAAAGTCTATTGTGATAATTTGGAGTTCAGATAATATTTTAGCAATATGCTAAAGTTTTTGACTAATTTAGTTTACTGAGGAATTTTAAGCTATTTGGAGCTTAGTTAGTATTTTAGCAACATGCTAATGTTTTTAGCTAATTTGGCATCTACGACGTTTTTTTTTTTTTTTTTAGTAATTTGGAGTTCAGCTAATATTTTAGCAACATATTAATTTATTAGGCTAATTTGGCATCTACTGAGGTTTTTGATGCTAAATAGGAGTTTAGCTAAAATTTTAGCAACATGCTAATGTTTTACTGGCTAATTTCGTTTCTACTGAAGTCTATTTTGATAATTTGGAGTTTGGATAATATTTTAGCAACATGCTAACGTTTTTGGCTATTTTGGCTTCTACTAAGGTTTTTTTATGCTAAATTGGAGTTTAGCTAAAATTTTAGCAACAAGCTAATGTCTTTGGCTAATTTCATATCTACTAAAGTCTATTGTGATAATTTTTAGTTCAGATAATATTTTAGCAATATGCTAACGTTTTTGGCTAATTTAGTTTACTGAGGAATTTTCGGCTATTTAGGAGCTTAGTTAGTATTTTTGCAACATGCAAATGTTTTTGACTAATTTGGCATCTACAAAGGTTTTTTTTTTGTAATTTGGAGTTCAGCTAATATTTTAGCAACATGTTAATTTTTTAGGCTAATTTGGCATCTACTGAGGTTTTTGTGCTAATTTGGAGTTTAGCTAAATTTTTAGCAACATGCTAAATGTTTTTGGCCAATTTTGTATCTACTAAAGTCTATTTTGATAATTAGGAGTTTAGAAAATATTTTAGCAACATGCTAACGTTTTTGGCTATTTTGGCATCTACTAAGGTTTTTTTATGCTAATTTGGAGTTTGGCTAATATTTTTAGCAGCAGGCTAACTTTTTTGACTAATTTAATTTAATGACGAATTTTAGGCTATTTTGGAGTTTAGCTAGTATTTAAGCAACAAGCTAGCTTTTTTTGGCTAATTTGGCACCTACTAACGTTCTTTGGGCTAATTTGGAGTTTAGCTCATATTTAGGCAACACACTAAATATATTTGTAAAACTGGCATGTATTAGGGATTTTTAAGATATTTTACCACAAAATGTTCAGAAATTTAGGTCAACTTTAGCATTTTTTCATATTTTTTTAATGAAATGCCCAGTCTTTCAGCAAATTTAACATTTTACAAATAGTTTTTGCATTTTCCCAGCAGAAAGACAGAAATCCAAAACCCCGGAAAGGCCAGTGTTTACCCTTTGCATGCATCTCTTGCTGTTTTACTATCAAACTTCTTGAAGACATCTAAAAGCAGACTTGGTTAAAATGCTTCCAGCTGCCAGGAAAAGCAGGCGGCAGAAAATAGATCTAGTTGGGGAATAAAATCTCGCTGGGAAGGATGAGAGAAGAACGAGTGGAATGTGAGTTTCCCCTCTCTCGCTCTCACCTGCCAGACCCCGAAGCATTCACAAATCCATTTATTCCTCCAGTCAGCCCTCATCTCTCCCAGCAAAGCCACTTGTTTAACGTTCCCCCTTTTCCTTGCCGCTCCTCGCATCCTTCAAATGTCAAGTGAGACGTTTCGTAAGCGAACGCGATGGAGCAGCAATGAAAAGGAAACAGGACATCTGCACCCGGAGCCTCGATAGTGATGGAGCGAGAGGGGAAAAATTGAGTGCCAAATGAAAGCGAGAGTGACGGATGGTGAGAGGACGATGAAAGAAAAAAAAGAACATTTCAGGAGGCCATGTGTTGGACAGTATGTCTCCAGCACCAGAGCCTCCCACACAGTCCTTCTTGAAAGCTTAATTTCAAATCATGAGTGAATAATTTAAGCATAGATTGTGTGTATTTTTGTGTGTACACTTGAGTTCATGACGTCAGCAGATCGTGTTTGCTCACTACTGTAGCTCCTCTTGGGTATTCTCAAAAGCCCATTAATAAAAACAGCAACAGCGCTGATTCACAACACCAAGAGAGTTAAATATCAACACAAGACGCACACACAACAATACAGCCAGTAAAAAAAATAAAAAGATAACTTCTGTCCTTTCTTCTTCACTTTTTTTAGAATGGTTTGATGAGAGGATGAACTTTAAACCAAAGTGAATGAAAGAGTGCGTCCGTCTGGATTGATGCACCTCATATCTTCGCTTAAACTCAACAAAGACTGACAATAGGGACACCTGTCGCCTGGCAACCGAGCTGCGATAACACTGCAGACTGAGAACAGGAGAGCACGCTCCTTTGGTGACAGAAATGTTCTGTCCTGTACGGAGGAACAAAATAAGCTGAACATCAATGTGCAGATGCAGTGAGGAGACGCAGCTGTAGAAGTGGGATTATCCCGCAAAATTCCAAACAAATCTAAAATTTCAAATCCCTCACTACTTAGTGGACTATGTAGGGCATTTTTTTCAGGGTGTCGGAATCTGCAATTCCAAAATCCAGTGCCTTGGAAATTACCCAGAAGCGATAAATTAATGTGCATCAATGGTCACAAAATTGGCAAATATAGACCACAATGTATTGCATTTGAGCATTCAATCACTTTTTTTATAGATCTTCATCATTAGAGCTCAATATATAGATTAATAGAGTTTGTAAAATCTATATATTTAATAGGATTTTAATTCAGCAAGTCTTAAAGCCTCACTCCAAACAATATTTTGACCCATTTTAAAAATATTTAATGGCCTTTTTAATATGATTGTCATTTTTATCCTGAATTAAAAAAATAGAAATAGAAAAGTGTTGGTTTCAAGGCACAGCACCCTTCCCCTCCCCATTGCTGAGGGCATATTGTCTAGATTTTTTTTAACTGTAATTAAAAAAAATACTTAAAAATGTTATTTTAGGCTTAATTTTTAATGTGACCTCCATCAATCCTAAAAATACCATAAGAAATTATTTTTTCTAAAAATCAGACTGGATCTTCATAGAAAGCACGTGTTATTAAATTAATATATAGTCCAATTCTATTTTACAGGGGTTCGAACGTGGTGAATCTTTGAAAAAAATCAAAGGGATTTTGTTTTCTGACACAAAGTTTCTTCACTTTCTATTTCTATTTCACCCGTTTGCACCTCCGATGACATTAATTCCACGTGACATTCCTTTGCGATGAGCGATTAATCATCCTTAACGAATGTGGTTAGTCACCAAAAAGCACCTGCTTTCTATAAATAACTTTTTCTATAAGAGTGACTGGAACAGTTTGACAGCTTGAAGAAAGAAAAAAAAAAATCTAAAACCTGTTTTTTTTTTTTTTTTAAACACATACCAACCAGATGTGCACTTCTTAACTCCCATTTCATTAATTTCATTACCGTGCGAGCTAACAAGATGAAATGAGGCCTCTGATAGTGAAAACAGGCTGAACTGTCAGCTGCTCACATAACTGGTTTTCCAGGTTTGTCTGTGATGTTTTACGAGGAGCGTTGGCTCAAAGTCGCCTGACGCAGCATAACTTGCTTCATGGAGTAGGCCCGCTCGCGCATGTGTGTGCGTGTTATTGTGCACGTCTGCAGCAGCTGCACAGAAACACAGGGCTCTTTTTGTCCATCTGCAAAATGTGGGAACAATTAATCCCTGTCAGCAGCCACGCAAGGAATCTCCTTCCCGCCTCTTTCCGAGTCTCTGATATTTCTGGGTGTGCAGGCAGTCAAACTCCCAATATCTTCTTTCATGCGGAGGTGAATGTGGAGCGCACTTTTGAAAATATTTTTAGAATATTTTTAAAAGTGAGATGAACTCCTAAAACAAGAATAAACACGCTTATTTTTAATGGTAAGATCAGATAATGTTCCTTCTTTTAAGAGTTTTGGCACTTGATCATCTCAATGAAATATTAAGAAGATTTTACAACTTATAATGAGTAAAAACACACTTGAAACTAAAATCTCATTAGTTACGACAGTAGCATTTTCTTCATGTGACACTATAATGGCCAAAATCAATGCAGGAGTTTAGCCTTAATTCAAGAATTTCAAAGAAATTGTCATGTGTAGTGAGAACAGTGCATAATATCAAGATAATCTTTGTAATTAAAGAATCATTTTGAACAAAAATATTAGTAAATATATTTATATTAGTCAAAATTAGCTTCATATTAGTAAAAAATATGCTAATTTTAAGATATTTGTGGTTCCTATGAGGTTAGATATTTTTACTTGTTTTGCAAAGTCTGTAGGCAGATAATTTTTTCTATTTAAACCCTATTTTTTTAAGGAGAATTTTTGCAGGGCAGAAATGAAACTCCTGGTAAAAAGAAAAGCTATCTGAAGAATCCTGATTGGTTGTGCGATCGAACTGGGTTCGTGTCGCCAGGCAGTGCAGAGAAAGGGCGGGTCTACATGGTTGTTGCAAGTGTATTTCATCATCCAGCCGCAGCACATATCTGAACTCCAATACATGAACTGGGTCAGTTTCACTTTGTTCCTGTACATCGTGTTCTTGAGGGAAATTCTTACCTGTTAATTAGTCTGGCATGAATGGAGTGGAGACGCAGGTATTTATTGTTTTATTCTGCTGAGTCAAAGGTCTCATGCAGCTGGAGACAGCGAGGAGTCAAAGGTCAAAGAGGTTTGGGCTGGTGTTGCTCCGCCCCCTCCAACACACAAACGGCACCGCCTTTAGCGCCGCTTCAGCTGCGGGCCGTGACCTGAGCCCCGCAACCCCCCATTGGTACAGAGTGCACGTGTGTGATTCTTGGCTGAAGATAGACGCACTTTTTCAACCATTATGTAAACCAGCACTAATCTGAGTCTAATGTCAACAGCGCCGCAGCCGGGTCAAGCAGACAATTAGCACAGTGTCACTTATGATTTGGAATGAGGAGGCGGAAAGGGCCTGGGCCTAAAATCTTTTTATCCCAAATTATAATTCAATTAAATAAATACAAAGTCAAATTTTCATTGGCAAATTTGCACCAAAAATAAACAAAATTCAATTTTTTCTATAACTGTGCATTTTCTTTTGATCTTTGGAACCAATTGGAATAATTCATAAAAAGTAAATTAAAAATAAATTCAAATCATTACTTATTTTAGCTTTGTTAATAAAAATATAGAAATATTGTCAATTTACTAATCTTTCAAACCAAAAATGCAGAATTAGAAAATCTTCTCCTAATTTTTTGGTTGTATAAGTGAACTACATCAGTTTTTATAGCACCAACAAAAGGATCCATATACACCACCAAAGCATCCCATACGGTTGAACTTTGTCCCAAACTACTTGATGACTAAATTATTTTCTCTTGTTAAATTTTTCTGATTATTGCTTTTTTTTTCTTTTCTCATATTTCCCGCACTTTGTTTTGGATACATTTGTCTAAATGTTCTGTTAATCTATTTGTATTCAATAAAGTTTAAAAAAAAAAAAACAACAAATAAAGCAGTGGGCAGGACTGTTGCCGTGGAGCAACTCCGCCCCCTGAGAACTCGAAGCAGAGAGCCTAGCGTATTTTCTACGCAACAAATCAAATCTTTTTTTTTTTAACCTTTTGATTCGCAATTATTTGATTGAAGAATTACTCAGAAAAGAACATCTTAAAACATGTTAAAAACACATAAAAAGAGTTTTTATTCAGACAAAGAGACACTAAAAGTAACTGTTTGTTTCTAATCTTTAGCATTTTATCTTAGTCTTTCAAACACTAAGTCTGAGGTAATGGGTCGTGACTGGAGAAAGATAGTTTCCCGTCTCTCGGTGGGCGGAGTTTAAGTATCTGGGGTCTTGTTTAGGAGTGAGGGAAGATCGGAGTGTGAGATCGAGATCGATCCGTTGTGGTGAAGAGAGAGCTGAGCCAGAAAGCAAAGCTCTCAATTTCCCAGTCGATCTTCGTTCCAGTATTCACCTATGAGCTTTGGGTCATCACCGAAAGAGCGAGGTCCCTAATGCAAGCTACTTCCGTAGGGTACCTGGGCAAATAGGGTGAGAAGCTCGGTCGTAGAGCTACAATCTCCTCTACATTTGAGAGAATCCAGTTGAGATGTCCTAGAGGCATCTGGTCCAGATGTCTCCTGGACACCTCATCCTGGATTCCGTCCACTGGATGGAAACCCCTTTGAAGACCTGGAAACGCCTCGGACGGAAGTCTGGGCATCTTTGCTCAGACTGCTGCCCCCTTGACCCGCTCCGGGATTAGCAGAAGAAGATGGTTGGATGGACTTTATCTGCAGCTCCTTGCTAAGGGCTACCTAACCAAAAGTACCTAAATAAAACAAACAAAGCCCGCTAACTAAGACTACCAAGATCCAACCCCAAACTAATATAACAAAACCCAGTAGTGTAAGGCTGCTGAGGACAAAGAGAACAAAACTAACTAACTAAAACCCAACAGGCTGCCTCTGACTTAAATACCTGGCAGGTGCTGATTAAGATTATTTGCCCCACCTCCCAGGTGAGCAGAATGGCAGGCCATGTTGAAAGTGGCGGGACGTAACTATGTATAAACACAGTCGACCTAATGCTGAGCTAGCTTGACTTACAGATGGATAGTGTGACAAAATAAGCTAAAAATGACAGTTTGCATGATTTTTTTACAATTAGTACATGTGTTTATCCAAAGCATTCAAGTGCAGCGAGGGTTCAGCGTCTTGCCCAAGGGCAGATCGATTCCGAGCGCTGACAAACGAATGAGCGATCCGCAGATGGCAGCTGCCCCAGCAGACAAACAAATGTGATGCAAGCGTTGACTTCTCTGCATCGAAATACGTGAGCTCAAAAGTGTGAGAACCCGACTTCTCTCAAGCTGCTCCGCGTTCTGAGTCAAAAAAAAAGCAGGAAGTGTGGGGCAATTTCATTTTTTAAGTAAAAAAAAAAAAAAAAAAAAAAAAATCTTATAATAAAAACAACTTTGAGGTGTCAACAGCTTCCTATGCAAGAGCTTGTGAGGGAATATATAATTCTGGCCCGAGGCAGAGGTGCGGACAACACGCTGGTCTTGACACGTATAAAACCCCTTATAAATAAACAGCGTGGCTGGTCTGTGCTAACACTGCTGAGAGAGGATGGTTATTTATACTTCAGCGGTACAAAAACACACACACACAAGACTAACTTGCGCAAACACGCACACTGGATCCAGGTTCCAGCTGCCCCGAGCCCTGGACTGCAGACAGAACATTCCATTCTCTTCAATCATGTGTGCATTTCCCGGCCAGCGGCTGAGAGCTGCGCTTATATGAAGGGCTGGAAAGGAATCTGGAACCCTGCTGTTCCGTCTTTAGCTTGTATTTCTGCTGTAAAACTTTCCAAGAATACCAAGAATTGTGCTCCCATGATGCTTTGGGCACAACTTTACTACTCTTTTTCAGTCTGCTTCTTTCCGTCTTTTTTGTTCCGTTTCTGACTTTGCCTGCATTTACCCTGTTGTGTAAGGCCACATGCTCAAAGAACTCCTTGTCTGCTCCTGTTTTTCCTCCAATCGCTTGGCCTGAGGTCGGGGGGATTGGCAGACCCATCCCACTCACGATAGCCAATCAGCGTCGGTCAGTCCAAAAGCATGCTAGTCATGCTACTCCCATAAATTTTCAGCAGGTCAGAGTGCTTTGATCGGGACCGGACTGGTCACCTTGATAAATGAACGGGTAAACTGATATAGTGCGATATATATTGCTTCAATATTTACAGGAAAATAAGGGTAAAGATGAGAGCTGCCATGTTGTGAGTGAGATCCAACGAGACGCATCACATGTTTGCGTTACATAACCAGAGGGGAACATTTTTATTGCCATCAATTCCCATTACAACTGCTATTATCACTGAGATCATGGCTCATTACTGACACTCTCATGTGACGGGAGCTTTGCACATTTCCCTTCCTGGAGATTCTTCTGTTATCTATGATGTTCGCCTGGCAACGCTACAGAGCAGAAGATAAAAACTTCACTCTCTGGAACGGCAGAAATTATTTAAAAGTTTGTTTACTCTTTTTCAAACTTCTCATGGTCGGTTATTTTGTGATACGTTCAGTGTGGAGACGTCAACAACAGAAGTAACTGACCTAGAAAGATGCTTCAAACCTCATATTGACAAAAGTACTGTATTTTCTAGAGTAAAAAAGTCACAGCATAAGCATACCAACAATAGGAGAAATATATATATATATAACTATATATATATATATATTATTATATATATATATGTTATATATAATATATATATATAAAATATATATTTTGCGTATATATATACATATATATATATATATGTTGTGTTTATGTAAATATATATTTTGTGTATATATATATATACTGACAAACTGTTTATAAATAATTATTCTGTAAATAATTATTATAATGAATGATTAAATTGAGCCGGTCTCATAAATATATATATATATTATTTTGTTTTATACACCACATAACAATTTTATCCAAGCATAAGGATGTTTTTGAGAGAGCTAGAACACCATTTTTGACATGCGGTTTGTACGCGATAAATTCTACTTTTTACATATAGGACAACTTCAGACTATGATACCACCCTAATCAATTTTGCGCCCCAACAGAGCCAAAAGTTTTGAAACTGAAATTTTCAGATTCGAAAACGAAAAAAAAAAAAAAAGAAGTTGAAAGTGAAAAAAAGATTTGAAACGGCAAAAAGATTTTTGAATTTGAAATTTTTCAGTTTTGAAACCTAAAAAAAGAAGCTGAAAACAATTAGGTTTATTTTAGAATAGCAAAAAATTGTGCATACACCAATATTTTTTTCCAAAACGTTGATTTGGGTTTCAAATATTTATGGACCCAAAATAGCTCTTCACACACAAACACACACACAGCCTGCATGGAAAGCTGTCAAATTGATTTTTTTCGTTTTCTGCATCGATTAACATGTTGTCAAGTTTGAATCGTTTTTTGACCGATTTCCGAAGAATCGTTACAGCGAATATGCATTGGCAATGCATTGTGGTCAGACAATTAAAAAAAAAAAATAAATCCTGTATTTAAATGCAGTCGTTTTAAAAAAAACAAAAAAAAAAAGAGTAAAAAATAGATGTCGTAAAATCTTCGTTTTGATTCAGTTTTCACTTTGTGAAATCGGTGTTATCTTATCTAGCGTTTAAAGAAAGGAATGAAAAGTAGTGCGCATGGTGTCCGAATTTGTTTTTAAAACTATATGGAACATTCATTCATTCATTTTCCTTGCCGCTTTATCCCTTTCGGGGTCGCGGGGATGCTGGAGCCTATCCCGGCGGCTGATGGGCGAAGGCAGGGTTTACCCTGGACAGTTCGCCAGTCTGTTGCAGGGCCACTATATGGAACAATATATAATTTTTTAGTTATTAGGGATTACGATGGGAATTCGGACATTGCCTAAATCACACTTTCTGAACACATTTTCTGAACAAAGTTGCTTATCCCCGCATAATGCTATCTTTTTCTTCCACGCTCTCGACAAATTCCGTTTGTAGAAAAATGTGTTCAAGTATATATATATATATATATATATATATATATATATAATATATATATATATATATATATGTATATATCATTTACAATGAAGTTGAGCGATGAATTGTATTTGTCGGTAAACACGAGGGCATCATCAGCAAAGATTTAGACTCTCCTCCATGTTGGTTTTCCTTCGTCTTATGCGTTGCTGCTGTCGGTATACACCTACAACTAGTGAAAAATTACAAATATATTAGCCTATTTGTGTTTAAATAAAGTCGCTCCTGAGTACGAGTCACCAACCAAAACCTGCAATTTATACTTCGAAAAATATAGTAAACCCTCCCCCATTTCTTGAAAAAATCTCTTGGATGTATGTTCCCCAAATGTCCTCCCAAAGCAACGAAAAGCTCCCCCACTGATGGTTATTAACGATTCTGCCTTCCGAACACATCGCCGCATGTATCATCGCGGGGCCGCTATTAATCATGGAGATTCCCCGCTTATCTTTAATGCTAGAGGTGCCCTCTTCTCCTCTCCTCTTTACCTCGCTCCGTCTCTTTCTCACAAGCAATTAACTTCAGACGTCATTTATCACTCGCTCAGAGAAAAAGCTTCGTGTGATCATTTCACGGTGAGCCCGTCTCATCTTTGTGCTTGGTTGTGTTTTACGCCTCGGCGCACCTCTGTTTTCAGCCTTATGAGGACGTGGTTTCATGCTGCATAGCTCCTGTCACGGGCGTGCTCATACGCCGGGATAAGTACGATAATCATCCCCAGCAGACCTGCCCTCTGCTCTTTCTCTATTTTTAGACATCAGATGATAAAATGGTTTAAGTTCTTAAAAAAAAGGCAGACTGCCAGCCACCAAAGCTTCGCCACAAAGTAAGCCAGGCCAGAGGATTGCAAATTCATCAGACAGGCTTGAAACATGTGCAACCATAATAAATTACATTTTTTTTATATTTTACGGCGTTTTTCTAGAGCTTTGAATAGAAGCTGCCCTTGTTTGACCCATCCGCGAATATAGTTGGGTCACAAGTCCTCAAAAACTGAAAAAAAAACACTCCAATCTGAAAACAGCTTCTTGCTGCTTCAGAATCCGTTCCTTCCTTTAAAGTTGGATAAGTTGCCTTTTGTTTTTGCTGCAAAGTTTCTGTTGACAGTGCGCCTGGGTTTCTGTGTTTGTGTTCTTGGCAGGCTGAGTCGCGCTGCTGCTTAAGGACGGCGTGTCCTGGAACTCGGGTTGATAAAACCCAGCAGGGATGTCCTGTGCCGTCCCCGAAGCAGAGCGAGCACATCCTGCATTCAGCTGTAATGAAGACAGAACCGGCAGCGCAGACGCCGAAAATTTGCATGCGCGTGTTTATATTTTCAGAATCAGCGTCTGATGACAAACTTCCGCCACCGACCCTCCCTCTCGCTCCAGTTTGAATCCACTTTGATTCAATGTTTCCACAACAAAGTCTGCTGAGTTCCTCGGAGCTTTATTGCAGTCATGGGAGAATCCGTTTGGACACTTTTCTGTCTGTTGTTGTTCTCGAGTTAATACCCTCAAACTCTCCGGTTTGCTCCACAGAAGGTGAGCTGTGATCTCTTAAGGACAGCGCACTCATAATAGCATTACACATAAACATGTTGCCCAACTCAACATTAAGGGACACAAATCCAGTCAGTCACTCCTCCTTGTTGATCCGCCGGTATTTGTTTGCGTTCGATTTCGGTGCAGCATGGAAGATCACATCTGGTCACGGTTAGAACGACTATTAAATGGGGCTAGAAAGGAACAAAAACAAGGATGTCTGCTTATTTCAAACCGTAGCTTCTTTACGTGATTTTAAACACATTTTGATTTGTGCTCCAACTTCAAGCAGATTTACTCCAATTTGGTGTAAAAAAAAAGAAAATATGGATATAGCTGGAAATTAAAGTAGTATATTAATTTCCTTAACCCTGTAAAGCCAAATACATCAGTTAAATGTTATTTATTTGTAATTAAGATGCTTCTTAACCCTTTTAGGAAAGCTACCAAAACTAATTTTTGTTTTCTTTTCCCGCCAAAAGTGTTTTTGAGATTTCATGGAGGCAGCCATTTTGAATTGAGAAGATATTGACATTTTACTGCCTCTAGAGGAAGGATGATGAACTACAGGGCAGAAAACACGAACCAAGTTAGTAAGAGGACACGGCTGTGGCAATTTTGTTCTTTCCCCTTTTAAGCTTTAATTACATTTTTTTTTTACAATTCTGAAAATTTTTGAATTTGGGTTAGTAAGTTATAATTTCCACTTCTAGATGATGATGTCAGGCGTCATTTTGTGAACCGTGCTTATAAGATGTAATGTAATAAAATGTTTATTTATTTTTTACAAACTGTAACTGTAAAAGTACTTTATAAATAAAGTTAAATTTGAATTTAAACTGGTGATACAGTACAAGTAAAAAAAGCAAAACAAAATCATATAAACGTCGTCTTGATGGTTGAAGTTGGTGAAGCAAAAACATCGAAAGGGAAATGTGGGTAATTATATGTGACACTGTCTTCGGCTCCCTTTAAAGGTCAAAAGAGAACTGATGTAGGAAGACAGGGTGTTGCTGCTCTGGGGTCAGACTCTGATATTATCTGAAAAATCCTAAAAGCCAACCAGGTTATCGTAAGCTCAAACCAGCGTTCTCCTTTTTCTGCAGATGTTCTAACATGGGATAAATCTGGATATTTTGGCTTTTTATATGATATAGTAACCAAATGAAGTTGGTTTTGTCTGCTGATGTCAGCTTTTTCTGAGTGGTCAGCGCTCCTCGCTCCACAGCTGGATAGAGGAAGGGGAGTGTCGCTGGGGTCTTTGGCACGCACGCATTCAGGATGTTTGTGCTGATCGTGCATTTCGCGTGTCTTCGCATCAGGGCTGGTCTTGACCGACGCAATGCAAACAACCGACGAAGACGTGAAATGCGTGCACGCGCATGAGCCCGTGCACCCCCCCCAGCAACAGTGAGATTTTCTCTCAGCCCCTGCAGGCCCAGCTCCCCTGAGGAGTCACGTGACTTCCTGTATCGAGACAAAAGAAAGGAAAGCAGAAGCTTGCCTCAACTCTGCTTGTCCTCTTTACTTCAGACTCTAAGTTCAAGCAGCAAGTTTATAAAATGGGGCTACTTTATGAAACTAGATGCTTTTTGCTGAAAAGTGTGATGCAATTTACTCTAACTGCTGAAGGGATTTGCAGAAAATACAAACACTATGTGTAAAAAGTTAAATTTGCTAAAAGTCTGGAAATTTTGTTATAGAACTATAAAATAGTTCTTGAATTTACCTAAAATTATCAAAAATGTGTAGTAAAACTTCTTGAAAACCCCTAATACATTCCAGTATTGCAAAATTATTTAGCTTGCTGCTTAAATATAAAAACGTAAAAAAAAAAAGTCAAATTAACCAAAAAAAAAAAAAAAAAAAAAAAACTAGCTTGTAGCTAAAATACTAGTTAAACTCCAAAATAGTCTACAATTTCTCAGTAAACTTAATTAATCAAAAACATTAGTATATGGCTAAAATATATACTAAACTCTAAATTAGCAAAAAAAAACCTCAGTACATAAAAAAAAAAATAGCCAAAAACGTTAGCATGTTACTAAAAAAGAAGCTAAACTCCAAATTAGCATGGAAAAAACCTCAGCAGATAACAAATTAGCCTAAAAAGCTAGCTCGTTGCTTAAATTCTAGCTAAGCTCCAAAATAGCCTACAATTTCTCAGTAAACTTAATTAATCAAAAACATTAGCATGTGGCTAAAATATAAGCTTAACTCTAAATTAGCATAAAAAAACCTCAGTACATAAAAAAAAATAGCCAAAAACGTTAGCATGTTACTAAATTAGATGCTAAACTCCAAATTAGCATAGAAAAACCTCAGTAGATAACAAATTAGCCAAAAAAGCTAGCTCGTTGTTTGAATTCTAGCCTTACTCCAAAATAGCCTACAATTTCTAAGTAAACTTAATTAATCAAAAACATTAGCATGTTACTAAAAAAGAAGCTAAACACCAAATTAGCATAGAAAACCTCAGTAGATAACAAATTAGCCAAAAAAGCTATCTCTTTGCTTAAATTCTAGCTAAATTCCAGAATAGTCTAAAATTCCTCATTAAACTAAATTAGCCAAAAACATTAGCCTGTTGCTAAAATAGAAGCTAAACTTTAAATTAGCTTTATAAAAACCTCAGTGGATAACAAATTAGTCAAAAACGTTAGCATGTTGCTGAAATTTAGCTTAACTCCAGTTTTTTTTAAATTACTCTAAAAGATAAAAACATAGCCCATGAATATTTTGATATATTGGGCATATTTTACTCAATATTTAACAAAAATTTAAAGTAATTAATACCAAAAATATAAACAGTTGTGTCCTGAATGGCGTTAATACCAAGATTACTGAAATCGCTCAAAGTTACGTGCTGAAAAACGAGCAGGAGAATTGTAATAGTGTGAATGTTGTAAAGCCTTCACGCAAATACAGCAAAAGTCCAAAATAAAAGACAGTTTCGGCTCTCTATCCACGCTCCCTGCTCTCCTCTCACTCCTGCATCATTTCTGTACCAACAAAGTCAAAGGACCCTTTGAAATGCTGGTTTGTGCTGCACAGCTATTGTTTCGTGACCCTCTGACCTACTTTGCTGGTATGTTTAAAGTGCAGTGCTGGAGCGTCTGCTGCAATTACGCCTGATTGCACGTGTGCATCAGAGGATGTTTGCCTTTGAGTAGAAGAGAGAAGTATCTGCATGCAGATCTATTTACGTGCATGAAAGCGTGCTGCTGTTAAGCTTATTAATCATCGCCAAAGGGGATGATGCCAAAAACCCTGCGCCGCTGCGTCAGCTCGAATCCGCTGCAAACTGCATCTCTGCATGCGTTTTTGTTTGCAGGGCTCTGACACACGTTGGAGTTTCCCTCCCCGTGCCGCCACCATCACTAAATGAAGGCTTTACTTTGTTATTTGTCTCAAGAAGAAAAAGCAACAACATGCAAACTGTTTGTCTGAAACCGAGAGACAGCTGAGATGACTGAAACGAAAGTCTGATTCTGTCTGCACGTGTGGTTGTTTGAAACAGGACATGAACTCCTTAAACCGCAGCTGTACAGGACAGTCTTGCGTCATGACTTTCAACTGTACTTTTATCTTTTTGCTGAAAGAAATAAATGTTTGGCTTGCGAATTCTGCATATTTTTGATAAAAAGTCTAATTAAAAATCACTATCTTGCACAAACAGTGTAACTCCACTCCTCTGCAACTGATTTCACATCTCCTTTTCTTTACTGAGTGAAAATGAAACTATAGACTATTGCACGGGTGGGCAAACTTTTTGATTTGTGGGCCAGAAAGGGTTCTAAAATTTGGCATAAGGGCCGGACAAGGAGCAGATGGAAGGAGTGATTTGGTAATGAACCTCATAAACTAAAAAGATAATATGGAATTTAGATAAAAACATGCTTTAATTTGGATTAAAATTCACATATATTCATTTAAAAACAGAAAATTTGGGTTTTGATTTTTGTTCTCTTTTTGGTGATCCAATGGGTTGATGTTCTTCAGAGGAAAATGCGAACTCAAAGAAATCCGAAAAATCACCTTCTGACTCAGAAGTCACACACGAACGCCAGAGAAACAACACCACTCATGAGAAGAAACCAGAAATACAATGAAAATAAAACAATAATTAGGATTTTTAATTCAATGTATTTTAATTTGGAGGGCCAGATTAAGTAGTTTAAGGGGCCGCATGTGGCCCCTGGGCCGTAGTTTGCCCACCCCTGGACTATTGGATACTGAAATTAAAAAAAAAAAAAACCTTGTTTTTAAACGTTGACGATACTTAATCAAGTTTGAATTAACTTTTAATTTTAATCTTTACAAGCTTTTCTCAAAACCAGCAGAACTTTTTGTATCATTAAGGGCTAGTATCTCCAAATAGAAACATTATATATATATATATATATATATATATTATATATATATATATATATATATATATATATATATGTATATATGTATATATATATGTGTGCATTTATGCATGTACATACTTATATATACACACACATATACATATATAAATATTTATACACATATATATTACCGCATTAACAAACTTGATAAACTAACTTAAATTAATGCGTTAACATTGATTAATACAACTTAATTAACATAATTGTGTCATATTTTTTTATATATACACACACACACACACATATATATATATATATATTGTATTGTAAGACATGTATCACAAAATTTATCGTATCATGAGACAACTATCGGGATATGTATCGCATCGCCAACACAAACCCCTACAATTTTTCTCATAAATAGTTAAAATAGTTATTACTGAGGTTTATTTTAACTTATTTTATCAAGCATTTACCTTTTTTTTTGGCTTACTTTTCCCCTTTTTGAATGTTTGTGTAGAACTCCTTGTATTTATTATAAGATAGTAGAAACAAAAATTACTTGTTGCACAGACGGATAATTTCCAGTGATTTTCTTCCAAAAATTAATGTACTCCAACCAAACCTCCAAATACTCTTTTTTTTCTTTCCTCCCTGCTTGAGATGAGCCTCACCGCCATGGTGATCTTACTGGAATTTCATTAGCAGAGCCGAAACACGTTGTATATTGTTATAACCTCTCGTGTTGCGCCCGACGGTGACATGAACTTAAACATCCCCTTCGTATGGGGTGTATAAGGAGGTAACAAGGATGGGCATCTGTGCCCCACTTTACCCCGAGCACAGAGGGTTCAACGGGGTCGTTGGAGGCCCTCCGTCCTGTCTCATTGTCCCGGCTCCGTCAGGCGCTCACGGCTTAACACTCTGCTCCATACATGACAAAATGTATACAAACACGCTTAGGACCGCTCACAGGTCAGCCTCCTTGCATCCACTGCACAATGGCAGGTAGCTTTTCTGGGCTCGCTATGAAAATAGTGGTTGCAACTATAAATATGTTTTTTTTTTTTTTAATTTCCCACTTTTTTCTGAAAGTTTTAAACCTGCATGCAGACCAGAATCCTGATTTCTCCCACAAATCTCTCGGACCATCCACTCCTGCACTCAATTATCTTTTTCCCTTTTTGTTTCTTCTCTTCGTGGAAGCCGGGTGGACGCTCAAACGTTCTTTTGCACGCACGCAGTGTGATGAGTGCAGGGCTTAAGGGCTGATTGCTTCTGAAAGGGGTGTGCCTGATAATCCCGAGGAGCTCGTGTGTGAAGGCCTCGTTAACTGAATGAACACAAGGGAGAAGATGGAAAGAATTAAAAAAAAAAAAAGAAAATGTATACACCCGGTAACAATGGACTATGCAACAAGTTCCCAGACGAGTGCGAAAGTCGACGCGTATTAGAAAAAAAACTGGTTTCGGGTGACCCTAACCCTATCGTTCAGTTTCAGAGTGACATCCACTACAAGTAACTTTTAACCTCGTGAACTCATGAGCGGATCATGGCCAGTCACTGCACGCCCTGGCATGTGCAGTCAGCAGCTGCCAGCCTCAAACTGACACAAATAAGCAAAGAAGAGGGAAGTGCAGGTGTTACATGTGCTCGCTGGTCTGCGGCTTACTGCTTAGTCACAAGCTTGAGGAGAGCCAAACGGCTGAACTGGCAATTTCTAAATTCAAGCGTTGCAACTTAAAAATGTAGAGTAAACAAGAGGGCAAAACAAAGAGCACACTTCAGAGGGTTTTTTATGTAAAAAGCAAGAAAAAGGAGCCACAGCTCTTTAGTCACATTTAAACCAAGTCGTCTTATTATTAAATATACTACAGTTTCATGATTTTTAACAAAAAATGTTTACTAAAAATGTTTTACTTTGTGTTTCCAGTGTCTTTTAATTGTAATTTTAAGCCAAAATCAATAAACTTGTGCTGTTTTCTAGGAGTTTCTGCAGTAGTTCACCAGAAATTTGTCTGAACTTTTGGCATTCGTTTCCCATCATCCCTCTGTTTACATGTTCTCCTGCTAGCTTACAGCCCCTCACAACCTCAACCTAACATTACCGGTGAAACAAAAATGGCGATCATTGTCGCCATTATCATTATCGCGATCCAGTTTTGGCCTTGATGGATCTATTTGTCTGCTAATATTGGAATGTGGTCTGCCAGTTGTAACTTCTACATCACAACCATGGGGTGTGTATTGTTATGAGTGTAGCGTTACCATACATATCCTGATCATAGTACATAGAACTGGATTGCATTCCAAACAGGAAGTACCCGCAGGTCCCAGAAAGTCAAAATCTCATAGACTTCTATTGAAAAATAAACAATCATTCTGTTTGTAGGAAAAACTATTCTTGCTCTGGAGTCTCTTTTTAACATGTACTTGCATTTTTTTTCATGATATATTATCTTTGTTGCAAGTTATTAAAGTTATAAACTGGCCAATCAGATGCCTCGATAAGAGCATGTGGTGCCCGCTGGCCCCCACCTCAAACGTTTGAAAGATTCTTGGACCAATCACTGCTTACTAATGTCGTATGGTCCCAAAATGGTGAAACCGGTTGAAATTCTTACCGCGGGAAAATGGCGACCGAATTGACTTAATTTCGTTTGATCCCGAGGTTAGGCATTTTTTATTGGTGATGTCACAGCCTTGTTTTTTTCCCCATCTCAATTTATGTCGATGATCACGATACGATGCGTATCACAATATATCCCAAGACTGTACCTGAACAAATATATATCCTGATACATGTCTCACGATACAATACATATCGCGATACATCCAGAGACTGTACAAAAACAATTTTTCACTTTTCAGTACCTACCCCAAGCAGTAACTAAGTAGTACATATCTCATACCAACAAAATACCGCTTAAAAATTTTGCTTAAAGATATTATTTAAGGTAAAAAACAACCAGTCTCAAGACTGTTTGTCTTAAAATTAGTTAAAAATATCTTAAAACAGGATATTTTCAACATCAAACAACTCATTAGCTGAACTCCAAATGCGCTTAAAATTCTTCAGTAAACTAAATTAGTCAAAAATGTTAGGCTGTTGCTAAAATAGAAGCTAAACTCGACATGAGCATAAAAAACTTGAGTTTATGCCAAATTAGCCAAAAAAGCTAGTTTGATGTTTAAATACTAGCTAAACTCCTGAAGAACTTAAAATTCTTTGGTAAACTAAATTAGCCAAAAACGTTAGCCTGTTACTAAAATAGAAGCTAAATTCTAAATTAGTCTTAGTGGGGTGCAAATTAGCCAAAATCCTTAGCATGTTGCTAAAATACTAGAAAACTCCAAAATAGCATAAAAACCTCGGTTCTTCTGGTACTCAAGCTGGTTCTCATGAGATCTTGTTGTTGTTTTGGTCAATGTGTTTTGGTGCTCAAAGAGGCTCAGCGTGCTGCCAACTAGTGGTCGGGGGTTGGTAAGACACTGAAGGGTGTCATGAGTAATTAATTAAATATCGTCAGCATTTTAAATTGAGTCAAGTATTGGCAAACAAGAATATCACGATATGTATAGCTGAATCGATTAGTCACCCCTAGCTTTTTTCAACAGCGTTTTTTGTATGCTCTTTAGTCACTAAAGAAATGCTATTTTAACCTTAATTTTCTCCTCCGTTGTGAGAAAAATTCCACAAGAACCTGATCAAACCTTTCACTGAATTGCTTTTTTGTTGTTCCTGGGCCAACCTGTATGATATTCAAGACGTTAGAAGGCAAAGTTGCAGACTCTTGACTAAGAGGATCGACTTGAAGCGAAAACACGTCTTTGCATATGCAGATTTGGTTGTTTTCAGCTCTTTTTTTCCAGGATGCCTGGAAGGGGAAAAAATGCCTGGTGTGCCTCTGCGCTCTAAGTGGGTCAGCGTCTGGATGAGTAAGAGGGTAAAGTCAGGCTAAAGTCTGCCATCCTGAGCGCGCGCACGTTCATGGGCGGGTGCAAGGAGAAGCGCTTACATCCACCATAATGAGTTCACAGCTAGGGCAGGACGGAAGAGGGAATAAACGACAACATTTGCAAAAGAAAACAGGAGGAAATCAGGCGGGGAGGAATGGGTTTGACGTGGTGTGGGGTGAAGCGCCTCTACTGTACGATTTAGGAGGTTTCTAATAAAAGAAAACGTGGAGGGGGAGGGCTCAGACTGCTGCAGGATAAGGGGGCAGAGGGAGAAGTAAAGTGAAGTGTACATGATTTTATTTTGTCTGCTTTTCACAGTCTGCTTGTCTGGGTTAGTTGATTCTGGGCATCGTCTTGGGAGTGACACTCGCTGTGGGCAGTCGGGGGAGTTTTTGTGCGTCTGTGAGAGCACTTAGGGGTAAACGCTCCGGAAAAAATGCAGAATATTGTGAATTATTCACTGACATGTCGGTCTGGGTTCTCTTTGGGCGCTGCACTTAGTTTAAAAGCTTCAAGGGGACATGGTTGAACTGAATATGAATGTGTTCACCTAGTCAAAACATCCTGACAGATGAGATTGATCGCAAAACTCCTTTATCTGTTTGTGATCTGTCTAAAGCAGGAGTGTCAAACTCAATCGCACAAAGGGGCAAAATCCAAAACACACCTGAGGTCGCGGGCCGAACGGGAGAAACATTTATTGAACACTACAAAACTAAATTTTTAAAACTTTAAAACCGTAACTTTTTTTTTAGCATACAGCTATAGTGTTACCTGCGATAATGCTAGTATGAATGCTGTAGCTGAATTTGGCCACTGAAGATGCTGGTGCTGATAGCTGAAGATGTTGAAATTGATCGCTGAAAATGCTTAAGTTGATAGCTGAAAACGCTGAAGTTGATCTCTAAAAATCTGAAGTCGATAGCTGAAAACGCTGAAGCTGAAAACACTGAAGTTAATAGCTGAAAACGCTGAAGTTAATAGCTGTAAACGCAGAAGTTGATAGCTGAAAAAGCTAAAGCTGATATTTGCAAACGCTGAAGTTTATAGCTAAAAATGCTTAAGTTGATAGCTGAAAACGCTTAAGTTGATCTCTGAAAACGCTGAAGCTGATAGCTGAAAATGCTGAAGTTAATAGTTGAAAACGCTGAAGTTGATCGCTGAAAAATCTGAAGTTGAAAGCTGAAAACGCTGAAGCTGAAAACACTGAAGTTAATAGCTGAAAACGCTGAAGTTAATAGCTGTAAATGCTGAAGTTGATAGCTGTAAATGCTGAAGTTGATAGCTGAAAACGCTGAAGCTGATAGCTGAAAACGCTGAAGCTGATAGCTAAAAACGCTGAAATTGATCTCTGAAAACGCTGAAGCTGATAGCTGAAAACGCTGAAGCTGATAGTTGAAAAGGCTGAAGCTGATAGCTAAAAACGCTTGCGTTGACAGCCAGTTAAAATATTAGCTTAATACCAAATTAACCTAAGAAAAAGAAAAGAAGAACTTAGGTTAGCCAAAACAGCTAGCATGTAGCTAAAATGTTAGCTAAACTTCTTAACAGCCTAAAAAACAAACAAGCAAAAAAGCCTAAATACGTCAAAACAGCTAGAATTTAGCTGACTAAACTCCAAAATGTTTATCAATATTTTACTCTCCATAAAAATATATTTTGTCAGAATCATACAAGTTAGAAATAAGCTCAAGATAACATCAGATCATTAAATAAAATAATAAAATGATCCTGAGGGGGGGATAGAATTACCCAGCGGGCCGGATCCGGCCCCCGGGCCTTGACTTTGACACATGTGGTCTAAACAAACGAGCAGCTCGCGCTCCAATCGTTAACAAAAAGAAAACAAACACTCCTGCTTCCGTCTCTGTGAGGTTTTCTGCTCGACACTGTTGCAGCCTCGATTGCAACACGGAGCCCCGATGTTGAATCATCTTTCCCCCCTCAGCGCTCCCTCCTCTTCAAACCTTCATCCCCCCCCCCACCAAGTCTCCTCTCCGAGTTTGAGATATGGAACGTGGCCAATTAACACAACAGCCGGTTCACCAAACCAAAGGTGGTGGAGGAGGGGAAGCAGAGAGACAGAGACAGCTCACATCACCACCGCACTGACCTACATACACTTCCATCCAGCTGATTGAATGTTACGCTGAGGCCTGCGGCCAATCACAAGTGGGGGTGGAGTGCCAGTCAGCCAATGACACGGGGCGCTCTTTACCGAGCTCTTGCACTGTCTCCATACAGTTTTCACTGAGAGCTCGACAGACGAGAGGCTGAAAGTGAGCATGAGGGGGCAAAGAGGAGGCTGGGAGACGAACGCAAAAAAAAAAAAGCTTCTTGCTTCCTTGTTTGCCCTCAGCCTCGGCTTGTTGTGGTGGTACAACTGCACACAGGCTTATACTGGCTCATGCTAAAGAGTGGATTAAAGGACCATATTTGTCCTTGCTGCTTTCCTGGCTGGCCAGAATCTTTTTAACACTTTCATCCTCCTGCCCCAGATACACCAAACCAAGCCTCTTAAATATATCACAACCGGCTAAATTTATCAATCCAGTTACATATTCAGATATAAATTCCTGTACTTTCATTCCAAAAGTGCCAATCTTCAACGCCTTTAAGGAGCGGTTTTCAGGTTTTATGCAACAATCACGCAACAACCATTTTTAGCAGTTATCCTTGTCATGATTATCCCAGCCACTAACCCCCCTAATCCCACAATCACCAAAATAGCTGCATTAGATCTGATCTCTCCCTGATCCCGCTCGTCTTGCTCCGACTCGATGAGGTTCTGCGGGCATCTCTGCGTGTCCCGACTCTCGACTTCTGCCTCTTTCAGATCCCCGTCCCGCTGCACGACCCAGTTTGGCGAAAAGCTTTAGCTGTCGGACAGATGGCTTTGCCTTTTACTCCAGAATACTCTGGGATAAAGAGGAGTTCAGATCCGGCGGCTGCAAAACAAGCACAAATCATCGTCTCTTTCACTGTTTCTGACAGCTGGAATGAGCTGGTCGCTTCCAAGAGTTTTAGCACCCTGCATGCAATGCCAACAGAAATCTCTACACTCTAAGAAATCGCTCCTGGGATTTTTTTCTTTTTTTTTTTTTTATGCCAGTTTTTCATTTTCATTGAAACCCTGACCTTGCTGTGAACTTGCCACATGCGCCCCTCGGCAACTGTCCTCAATATTTTCCATTATTGCTCTGAAATCTATCTGCACACTCCAGAAAAGCCATAAAAAGAGCACAATATTCACTAGTATAGATATGAATTTATCAATCCTGGAGAAAGAGATGCCAAGATAAGGTCAAACTGCACACATACATGTCCTCAGAGGCCTTACAAATATGATGCCGCCACATGTAGCATGAGGGCTCCACTGTCAACAACATGGAAAGTTCAACCTGGATCCGTTTGGAAAAAAAACTCACCCCCCTTTAAAACACACGTGGAGCAGCTATTCTATTCTGTTCTGCTGTGGTGGCAAAAAAAAAAACAAGAAGGAAGTGAAAAAAAGCCTAAAGCAAGACAATAAAAGCGGCTGAGAGAGGCACACTAACCTATATTTGAAGAGATGGAGGCTAACACTCTGGAAGTGACAAATATCTCTTTTTCTCTGAGCTGAAGAGGTTTTAGGAGGTTCATGAATAAGGCACCGATTGACGACGGCTCAGAAATGATCAATACTAAGTTGTTTGTGTTATGAAGGGAATAAAAATAAAAGTCTGGCTAATCAATTATAAACTATTTGGTTGTATATTTTACACATTCACAGAGCAACAAAATTTGGATTTGAGAAGGCACAACACAAGATTCGTGTGCCAAAAGAGAAAAAAACATGAATAAAAAAGAGGATGTATCTTGTGTTATGGCATTTATTGAACACTCTACAACTAAATCTTTAAAAACATAACTTCTTACCATAATTTAGAAATAGATATATAGCATTATCTGCGAATGAATTTGGTCGCTGAAGATGCTAGTACTAATGGCTGAAAACACTGAAGCTGATAGCTGAAAACACTGAAGCTGATAGCTGAAAACACTGAAGCTGATAGCTGAAAACACTGAAGCTGATAGCCGAAAACACTGAAGTTTATAGCTAAAAACACTAAAGCTGATAGCTAAAAACAATGAAGTTGATAGCTGAAAACACTGAAGCTGATAGCTAAAAACACTGAAGGTGATAGCTGAAAACACTGAAGCTAATAGCTGAAAACACTGAAGCTGATAGCTGAAAACACTGAAGCTGATAGCTGAAAACACTGAAGTTGATAGCTGAAAACACTGAAGTTGATAGCTAAAAACACTAAAGCTGATAGCTAAAAACAATGAAGTTGATAGCTGAAAACACTGAAGGTGATAGCTGAAAACACTGAAGGTGATAGCTGAAAACACTGAAGCTGATAGCTGAAAACACTGAAGCTGATAGCTGAAAACACTGAAGCTGATAGCTAAAAACACTGAAGTGAGTAGCTAGCTGAAACACTGTGCTAAGCTAATAGCTGAAAACACTGAAGCTGATAGCTGAAAACACTGAAGCTGATAGCTGAAAACACTGAAGTTGATAGCTGAAAACACTGAAGTTGATAGCTAAAAACACTGAAGCTGATAGCTGAAAACATTGAAGCTGATAGATGAAAACACTGAAGGTGATAGCTGAAAACACTGAAGCTAATAGCTGAAAACACTGAAGCTGATAGCTGAAAACACTGAAGCTGATAGCTGAAAACACTGAAGTTGATAGCTGAAAACACTGAAGTTGATAGCTAAAAACAATGAAGCTGATAGATGAAAACACTGAAGCTGATAGCTGAAAACACTGAAGTTGATAGCTGAAAACACTGAAGTTGATAGCTAAAAACAATGAAGCTGATAGCTGAAAACACTGAAGCTGATAGCTGAAAACACTGAAGCTGATAGCTAAAAACAATGAAGGTGATAGCTGAAAACACTGAAGTTGATAGCTGAAAACACTGAAGTTGATAGCTGAAAACACTGAAGTTGATAGCTGAAAACGCTGAAGTTGATAGCTGAAAACGCCGAAGTTGATCGCCAGCTAAAATATTAGTTAAATGACATATAACTCAATTAAAAAAAGGAACTGAAGTTAGCCAAAAACCAAAACGCATATTAGCATATTAAGCTAGCTGAAATATTAGCTAAACTCCAAAACTACCTAAAAAATCTTTGTAAATGACAAAAGTATTCCAAAAAGCTAGCAGAATGCCACATTTTAAAACTTTAAAACCATGACGTTTTAACACGAATAATAAAAAGGAAGAAATATTATTCCAGAATAAATCAACTTAAACCTTCAATAACTTTAAATATTTTACTCTCCGTAAAAATATAATTTTGTGAAATTCATAGTAGTTAGAAATAAGCGCAAAATAACATCGGACCTTAACTTTGAGACGTGATGTAAACAGAAGAATCATGGGAAATGGAGGAAACTCAGAGGAGAATTTCTGATGAACCACTCCTTGGTTTTTAATTTATGTGATCTAAAAACGGCATAATCATAACTTAAAAACCACTTTTACAATTGATCAAAAGTGCACTTGTGATTCCGAAAGAACTGAAAACTAAGAGAAACAAACCTCCCAAAGAAATTAAAAAAAAAACAGAGTTCTGGATTCAAAACCCCTCCAATCATGTTCCAGCAGTGTGAACTCACTCTAACGTAACAGGGTGGGTCTGCACATTTAAGTCCAGCTAAATCACGAGTTCAAACACTGTACGCGCCCATCCCCCAGAAGAATAAAGACCAAGAAGGAGAAGAAGAAGGAGGAGAAAAGGCGGCGGCGGCGGCGAGGGGCCCACTTTCTTCTCTTTTGCTTTGCTGGTTATGGCGACCTAAAGATTTTTTTTTTTTTTTTTTACAGAAAGAAAGAGGAGAGGATCTATCCGGGGGGAAACGGACGGCAGCAGCTGAGGCCCGGGCTTTCCTCTGCGTACAGTACTACCCTCACGTGGCTTCATATTCACAGTGAGCACAAAGGCCACACTATATGAGGGCCCCTACACATTCACAGAATGTGGAAACAAGATTTGCGGACAGGTGAACCGATGCTCCGCGCGGCGTTTGATGAAGAAAGCTTATTGAAGCATTCTTGCTTCCTTTGATCTGGGGGATTATGGGATTCACTTCATTTCAGCGACAAGAGGCCTCGTCGCCGATGGCTGAAGATGAGAGTCCAGAACAGAAGGGATTGTCCTTCCCGGGACCACACAGGGCTGTGCCAATGTATGCATGCGAGTGTGTCTCCACACAGCGGTGTGCCTTTGGGCTTTAGGGCGATTTCATGCCCCCATAAGCAATGAAACACACACATATCCTGACACACAAAAACACACTTCTGGGCATTCTACCAAGCCGGTTCCCCAAATCAAATTATTAACGGCACGTGGTCAAAGGTGGTTAGCAAAGCTTTGCACAGTAGCGTGCTACGACATGCAACAGAGCGCTGCGTTTCACTAACCGTGCCTCTGCTTGTCTTAGAAGAACACACACCTCATTTAACTGGACGAACCTGAAGAATCTGCGCCATCGAGTTCTTAGAAAGCACAGGATGCACTTTCAACCTTTTCATGACAAAGAATGTTCCTTGATTCTCTCCACAGCTGCAAAAATACAACAATTGCTTGAGTGATTTTTTTTTTTTAGGACGTGTCAAAGTCAAGGCCCGGAGGCCGGATCCGGCCCTCCAGAATGTTTTATTTTATTGTTATTAATGGTCTGATGTTATCCTGAGCTTATTTCTAACTTGTAAAATTTTGACAAAATATATTTTTATGGAGATTTAAAATGATGAAAGATATTTAAATTGATTTATTCTGGAATAATATTCCCGTCTTTTTATTATTTATAATTATGTTAACAAGTTATGGTTTTACAGTTTTAAAAATGGGAATTCTGTTAGCTTTTTAAACCATTTTGGCATTCACTATGATTTTTTCAGCTATTTTGAAGTTTAGCTACATGCTAGCTGTTTAGGCCTTTTTATGTTTTGTTTTTAAGCTATATTGAACTGTAGCTATTTTTTTCAGCTACACATTAGCTGTTTTGCTTATTTAAGTGTTTTCCCCAGTTTTTTTTTAAGTTATTTTGAAATTTAGCTAATTTTGTGCTAGCTGTTTTGGCTAATTAAAGCTATTCTTTCAGTTTTTTTAGTCCATTTTGGTGTTTAGCCAATATCTCAGCTTCATGCCAGCTGTTTTAGCTTGTTTAGTTTTTTCCCCGCTTTTTTAAGGCTATTTTAAAGTTTAGCTATTTTTTTTAGCTCCATGCTAGCTTTTCATGCAAACTTGAGCTATTTTTTTTTTAGTTTTTTGTCCATTTTGGTGTTTAGCTAATATTTCAGCTACATGCTAACTGTTTTAGGCTTTTTTCAGCTTTTTAGGATATTTTGAAGTTAAGCTATTTTTCAGCTCCGTGCTAGCTATTTTGGCTAACCTAAGTTTTCTTTTTTTATTTTTTTTGATGATTTGGCATTTAGCTAACATTCTAGCTGGCTATCAGCTTCAGCGTTTTCAGCTATTAGCTTCAGTGATTCTAGCTATCAGCTCCAGCATTTTAGCTATCAATTTAGCATCTTCAGCTATCAGTGCTAGCATCTTCAGTGGTCAAATTCAGCTTACAACATTCATAGTAGCATTATTGCAGGTAATGTTATATATCTAGTTCATAATTACTTTAAAAAGTTACAGTTTTAAAGTTTACAAAAATGTATTTTTAGGCTGAACAATTTATTCTGTTCGGTTTGCGACTTAAGGTGTGTTTTGGATTTTGGTCCCTTGTGCGGTTGAGTTTGACACCCCTCTTTTAGGAAGTCGACAAGGCTTACAGGTCTGTAGCTCAAGGGTGGAAAGTGCACAAACAAGGACAGCATATGTGCATATGTTTCCATTTATGCAACATTTAGTGTCTCCATGTGTTTAAGATTACAGTCAGGATCAGATCGAACGGACGCTTTGATAGAAAGCTCAACAGAACGTTCGTCACATCGGTGCCCTGGTCACTTACCTTGATGCTTTATCAGCACCTTCAAGCTCTGCATCAAATGCAACAACCTTGTGGTAAATTTCAGCAGAGTATGTGGGAAAAGGGTGGAGGAGGTTCGAGTGTTATCAGCCCAACAGCTGCACAGGATCTGTGAACCTTCGGGTGAGAGGTTTCATCAAAATCTTCCCCTTCGGGTTACTAGGCCACCAGTCAAGTTCTGATCTTTCTCTCTGTCAGCTTTGGGTGGACGTGTTCCCTCCCACAACGGCTGCATCCGATTTCGCAGACTAAGCACTTTCTCAGCTAATAGTAAGACTTTAAGGGAACTAAATTAGCTTTGAGAGTCTTCAGTTTTGAACTGTTCCCTACTGACAAGAACATTTCCAAAAAAAAAAGGAGAAAGAAAAAATTTTGGCTGGGAGCCAAGTCGGTTTGTGCAGTGTCAGCATGTGAGCGTGTGCTTATTAGATCGACCCATATCTGCTGCAGCTGTGCGAGGCAGGCTTATCTGCTGTCCCTTATCAAGCCCGATGCCTCCCCCACTGTCCTTTATAAAATCCAGGTGAACAAACACAAAGGCTCGCCTTGGCCCCATAAATGATAAAAGATAAGGAAAGACAGAAAAGAACAGAGTGGGAACGACACAGTGACCTTCTGTCGCACAATAGTTCACTGTTGATGATGAACACCAGAACGTTGACGCTACGCCTTAACAAGAAAAAAACTGTTTCAAGATCAGAATATGTATAGTGGGATGAGTTTATGTTTTGCCTCACGGAGAACTTGCAGCTTTGTTTACGGTGTCGTGTGTGCTATAAGCCGTATCTAACAGGCTTACGCGGGAGATTAGATGTAGCCTGATACCCATCATAGCTTTGGAGACCCAAACAAATATTTACGCCACGCCAGAGTTCACCCAACCGAACTCTCGTCCATTTCTTCGAGTCTGAGCGCGAATTGAAACTTCGACCACTTCCAATGAACAGTCGATTCCGCGTTCAAAACTCACGTCACCACGTAGGTTTCCTCAACCCTTTTCGGGCAGAAAAGAGATCGTGAGTTCTTGAATGTGAATCCAATGCAAGGATTGGATAGTCTAGATCAGGGGTGGGCAAACTACGGCCCAGGGGCCACATACGGCCCCTTAAATTACTTAATCTGGCCCTCCATATTAAAATACATTGAATCAAAAATCCTAATTATTGTTTTATTTTCATTGTATTTCTGGTTCCTTCTCATGAATGGTGTTGTTTCTCTGACGTTCGTGTGTGTTCCTTTCTGAGTCAGAAGGTGATTTTTCGGATTTCTTTGAGTTTGCATTTTCCTATGAAGAACATCAACCCAAAAAGAGAACAAAAATCAAAATTTAGAAATTAAACTTCCCAAATTTTCTGTTTTTAAATTAATATGTGTGACTTTTAATCCAAATGAAAGCATGTTTTTCTCTAAATTCCATATTATCTTTTTAGTTTACGAGGTTCATTACCAAATATCACTCCTTCCATCTGCTTGTTGTCCGGCCCTTATGCCAAATTTTAGAACCCTTTCTGGCCCACAAATCAAAAAGTTTGCCCACCCGTGGTCTCGATCAACCTTTAACAGGTTTCTGCTGATCAAAACCAAGAAGGAGCTGCATAGTCTTACTTTAGTCTTTAAGAAAATTGGATTTACATTCATGATCTTCTTTTTTTTTTAATAATAAACATGAATTATGTCTATTTTTGGGGCAAAAACAAAAGCAAAAATATGAATAGCACCAGCCATCTCTCGAAATATGACTTATTTTTTGTGAACTTATTTTCAAAATAAAAGATGCTCTGTCCCAAACAGGATCATTTCAGTGCAGCTCTGGGCAGCTAGTGTGATAATATGTGCTTTTAGCTCGTAAAAGATCAAACTTATTTAACTCTAAGTTAAATAAATGCTAATTTAGTAATTCTTACTTTTAAAAAAAAAATGCCTTTTTTTTTTTTTTTGGTTCTTTTTCCCCCTCCTTGTCCGCAGTAGTCTTTCTTACACTGCTGGGTTTTGTTATTTTAGTTTGAACCTTGGTAGTCTTAGTTTACTGGCTTTGTTTATTTGTTTTCTTTAGGTGGTTTTGGTTTGGCAGCTGCTGACTCAGCTGCTTCATGTTTGGCCGAAGAGAGATTAAAGAGCCACATGTGGATCTGGAGCCGCAGGTTGTATACAGTGTACCCCACCCTAAAGTGGCAGGGATAGGCTCCAGCAACCCCCTGACCCTGATAGGAATGGTTGAACTTAAACCATACTGGTCCTGTTCGAGTTTACAATCAAGAAATCCAACTAGCTGGGGTTAGAAGGTAACTTGGTACACAACTTTTTGAGAGTAGCTGTTAGTCTGACAGGCTGTCAATGTTTTCCTCCAGTTTACAAGCATCACATCCATATCTCCATGATCAGAGGGACTTTTTAAATTAGGGCTGGCTGTAGTTCCTCAAACTAAACATCACAGAGAATGAGAAACCGCAAGAACTAAAGGACTCATCTAACCACGACTATAATCAGTAAAGAAAAAAAAAAAAATTTGAACATTTCCTTATGAGATTACGTAAATCTAAATGCTGAAGTCAATAAGCTAAGATTCATTTAGCTTTTTCTGCACAAAAAAAATCTGACCAGACGTTTAACAGGACACATTAAAACTGTTAATTAGGATGTAAAAATGTTTGGCATGACACTGCCCCAAAACAGATGGCTTCCAGCTTTAAGAGTGACTTGTGGAGGGAGGGGTGGGGTCTAATTGAAATTCTATCCTTTGCATGTTTTTCTGGACCCTCTCATTCAGCCTCTCGTGCGAGCACGCAAGGAAAACAAACAGGGCCGCTCGGTCGGTTAAACAAAAGCGACTTATTTTTAGGTTTCTGTGAAAACTTCTGGAAAAAAAAAAAAAAAAAAGTGCATGATAAAATGTTGGACTAAAAACTAGACGGACAAAAGAAGTTTGAACCCATCTACCTCACCGAGACCCCAGAAATGACATCCTTTTGTACTAGAACCAGCTTGTGGCCCACATAGCTTGTCCAGAGTCAGAGACTTATCCCTGCAGGGACATTATGGGACCTATTATTTGATACCCAGAAAGAACAGAATTCTTTCCCTTCAATGATGCATGGAGGACATAGAACAATGGAGCGCCAGATTTGCACAGAAGCTGTGTCAATTCAGACATGATATATTTTTACAGATGCTAGAGGATCCACAGAAGAAGGCAACAGGTGGCTGATGGAGCCGCTTCTTTGACTCTTTGCTTATCAAATCTAGGAGTGCCAATCTCTGGTAAAATCCGAAATACTTGGATCATTTCACTTCCTTACAGATTAACCCATGCAGGATTTACTTTGGCTAATCGTTTGCTCTATAAAATGAGAAAGTTCCCGCAGTCTGAAAGGAAAGCAACAGTTTTTATCTGTAGTTATGCAGTTCTTCCCAGCCAAAACTCAGTTAGGGTTAAGCCTCAGTTCAGCTCTAGCGAGGACTTCCGAAACATTCAATCTAAAATAATCTGTATTCATTGATCTGGACAAAGCAAGAGTGGATCATGCAGAAAGTTCTCCCAGAAAGGAGATATTTTCACCTGTCAAAGTGAATTAAAGAAAAAATTCAGTGGGAGTTTACTTTCAAATGCCCTTCCTAGCAGAAAGCTTTAATTATAGCAGATTAAATGTTAATCGAGAGTGGTAGCTTGGTCCACCTAGCTAGGAAGGGCCTAATTAAACCAGACAGGCTCAGAAGAAACCAAATTAAAGTTTTAAAGCGCTGAATTCAGAGAGGATCGCTTTTAATGCAGGACACCTTTGAGCAAGTCACCGCCATAGAGGGGCGTGCAGCTCACTCTACAGGGAAGCTGAGAGGCAAGGGGCCCTCCTTTAGCAATGTGGTTATCAGGGGAACTGAGATGGGAGGCAGGAATAAAAAGTCTGTGCAGGCTGTGTGTTAGAGAGATGCGGTTACTGGGTCGCTCCGTTATCAGTTTCACCCCAAACTGCAACTGAGCGCCAGGCAGGTTGACAAGTAATTCATTGTTATGGAGACAAAAAGATAAACTTAACCTCCGTCTGTCAACAGAAAGATGCATCAATACATCTATAACTAGGAAAGTTACTTTTCCTACGATAATGCGAGCGTGAATGCTTTTTGCTGAAAGTAGTTGCGGAAGCTTTTTGCTGAAAATAGTGACGCATTTTACTTTCATTGTTGAAGGGATTTGCTGAAGAAGCAAAAGCTGTTTAGAAAATGTTTAATTTGCTTAAAGACTGGAAATTTTGTAAAAAAAAAAACAAAACAAACTATGATAGAGAGCTAAAGATAAATTTCTGAAAAATTTGTAGTAAAATTGCTTAATAATACATAATAAATGCCAAGTTTGCAAAAATATTTAGGTTTAAATATGGGCTGAACTACAAATTAGCCCAGAAAAGCTAGCACATTTGTACTAGCTAAACTCTAAATTAGCCTAAAAATCCTCTGTGAACTAAATAAGCTAAAAATGTTTGCATGTTTCTAAAATATTAGCTAAACTTTAAATAAGCTTAAAAAGACCTCAGTAGATGCCAAATTGGCCAAATAATACTAGCTAAAATCCCAAATACCCTAAAATTTTTTAGTGAGCTAAATTAGTCAAAAACGTTAGCATGTTGCTAAAATAGAAATAAAACTCCAATGTGGCATATAAAAATCTCAGTTTATAAAAAATTAGTCAAGCTAGCTAGATGCTTAAATATTAGCTAAACTCCAAAATAGCATTCAAAAACCTTAGTAGATAACAAATTAGCCAAAAAAGCTAGCTTGTTGCTTAAATAAACTTCAAAATAGAATTAAAATTTGCTAAAAGCTTGTTGCTAAAATAGAAGCTAAACTCTACAAACCTCAGTAGACAACAAATTAGCCAAAAAACGTTAGCATGTTGCTAAAATATTATCTAAACTCCAATTTTTTCTTTTTAAAATGACTGTAAAAGATGACAACATAGCCCTTGAACACATTTAAAGGTTTGTTGCTAATCTACTTAAAATTTTGAAATTTGAAGTCTTTCTCATTGATATATTATGCTCAATATTTCAGGAGAATAACTATAGACTGAATGCTTACAGCTCAAAGCAACCGTTATTTATGTTTTTAGAGTCTGGGCGAAAAGGGGAGACGGGTAATGACCGGTTCCTTGCTAGTTTTTATTTGTTTTTACACAGACAGACAGTGTGTCTCTGAGCAAAGAATCCATGTCACGATCTTCCAGTCCGACCAGTGTTTCAGCTCGCTGTAATTTATTGACTGAGCTCCAAAAAGGTGGGGGAGCCCCCCCTTTTTCGCCCCAACTGTTCTCCAGTCAATGCGAAGGTCGGGTCAGTTCCAGAGCAAACACCGAGCTGCCGAGAGATGTGTTGACATGCTTTCAAGGAAACTATAGAACGCCCTGCCTCCTCCTCCTCCCTCTTCATACCCAAGTGTCAAAAAAAAAAAAAAACTGCAGAAATTTGCAGCTCTTCATCTCTGCCTACGTTTGTACCCATCACTCCTTCCACCTCGCACTTCAGTTATCTGGCTGGGGCAGCAGTTTCATGCGGCAACAGTTGGAGGAGATCCGCCTAATCTGATGCTGCATGGGCTGCCGAGCTGTGAGGCGGCGGTCACACAAGCAGCAGAGATGGTTGGTGTAAAGCAGTTATACTAGACATTGGTTTGGACAAATACCCTACCCATAATCCAGTTTACCGTTGACAAGAAAGTACATTATTAATAAAAATGTATTGATTTATCGACACATTATCGAAAAAATGTATCGATATCGCAATATCGATATCGCAATATCGATATCGCGATAAATGGTTACTTTTAGATATTCCGTTTACCCTGGAGACGGCATTTCCTTTGCTTCACTTTAACCAATTATAGCCGCCTTCAAAATAAAAGTCAAAGCCAAGCCCATCCTCCACATTTTGCTATATTTGAAAATTTTGGTTTTAATTCTTAAATGAAAATAGAAACAAACAGATTTTTTTGTCGTTGAGTCTTCCCTTGAGACAATATTTCTTCACCTTCAGTTAAATCAATGGTATACGCCTTCAAAATAAAAGTCAAACTCAAGCCCATCCTCCACATTTAGCTTGAAACAGCTACATTTGAAATTTTGAATTTTATCAAAAGAAAAAATACATTAAAACAAAAAAGGGGTTTTAAGTGTTCTGTCTTCCCTGAAGACAGTATTTCCTTAGCTTTGTGTAAAACAATTATAGTCACCTTCAAAATAAAATTCCAACCCATCCTCCACATTTTGCACAAAAAAGCGGAACTTTTGGATTTAAAATTTAAATTAAAACAAAATAAAAGCCCTGATTTGAAATATTTAATCAAATGATCTATGTCCTCCTGTGCGTTTTTACTCTTTTTCTACACCTTAAGCATCTTCAAGAAGTAAATTCCCACCAAAACCCACAGAAAGCTTAAAAACACTTGAGTTGTTGTGTTGGAAAAAAGGCCATCCAAACTAAAAACACAACAGACTCGCACAGAGAGTCACAAACTAAAGTGAAAAAGCTCTTTGCTTTTTTGTTTTTTTCTTGCACCCACAACAATGTTTTCATCCTGGCTAAGGAGGCAGCGAGCAGGAAAAAAAAAAGGAGGGTTGGCGTGAGAAGGAGGAAAGAGAGCGAGGAGAAAACAAGCCGGCGACAGACACACAGAGAGAGAGGGTTAGCCTTTAGCCTAGAACAGCCCTGAAAAATTAATAAAGAGATCTGTATTCATCCCAGGAGCGCTGAATAATTAAGCCGTCTAGAAGGAGAGCAGAGCGCACAAGGGTGGCGAGGACGCTAAAAACGATGGGAAAGATTTTTCCTTTTCTGTAACACTTTAAAACCTATTTGTGCTTTCTTTTTGGAAACTATTTCTTCCAATGACGGAGAATGAAGACAATGATTGTTGAGATGGGTTGCCAAATCCGTTAACATGTTAACATTTCTCCTTGAAATTACATCCTTGTTGGATTCCCCTCGGAAAAGAGGGGAAAAATGTCTATTAATTGGAAATGGAAGTGAAGCAGAACCTGAAGGTTTCGCTCCACCTGGAGCTTGATTTAACCCATCTGCCCTTCGGACTTCCACATCCTCGACATGGAGCCAGAGCCAGAGGGCGGATGTAATATCCGAAATTAGTGATGCATATTCATTTACGAACCCCCTTTTTTCTTCCTTTTTCTTTGTCTCACAATTGATGTAAAAAACCGGTACGGTGGCCCTAAAGGGCCAATCACATCAACAAATCCCTCAACGCTAAAACATATTAAAATAACAAAAAAATAGATAAATAAATGATAGAAATATGAAACATTCTGGAAAACAAGAGATTTCTAAAAAATCAAAATAAAATACCAAAATAGTATTTTTGGACATCAATGATTGCTCACTTTTCAACCGGAAGTTATTTACTAAGGCAACTTCCTCAGACAAAAAATAGTTTTTTTAAGTTTAAGCCACGCCCACTGAAAAACTTTGTCGATTTCTCGATCACCAGTTTGGGCAAAACATTCTTCTGTTTCCCTTCTTCTTCAAAACTCAAATGCCATCAACCAATCATTAATATCCCATACTATTTCAGTTTCTTATTTTGTTGTATTTTTTTTTTTTCAGAAACTTCTGTTTTATGCTTTGGTTACAAGAATTTTACGTTAATATCCTTAATGTAATGGTTTTTTAAAAAAAATATTATTATAGTATGAATGCTTAGTAACTATTCCCATAATAGTGATTCTCCTGCTCTTTTTAATACGTTTTGAGAACGTAAAAACACACTTTCAACAATTTCAGCAATCTTGGTATCAAAACATTCAGCTCGACATTACTGCTTGTAGTTTTGGTATATTTAAACTTTATAGTTTTGAAATATTGGACAAAATGTGCCCCATAGGAAATGAATCTAATCTAAAATCTTTCAAAAACGCTTCTTTCAGGTGGAGACATCATACAAATTTTAAAATGTTAAGCAACTACTGGGTTTTCAAGGTAATTTGGAATGTAGCTTTTAATTTAGCAACATGGCAGCTGTGTTTGGCTAATTCAAAAATGTTTCTGATTTTTTAGGCTGATTTGGAGTTTAGCTAAAATTTTAGCAATATGCTAATCTGTTGGCAAAAGTAGACATTGTTTCAGTTGTTTTTACGCTAATTTGGAGTTAAGTTAATATTTTAGCATTATGCTAACTGTTTTGGCAAAATCAGACATTTTATCCTGTTTTTAAGGCTAATTTTGAGTTTAGCTAATATTTTAACATTATGCTAGCTGTTTTGGCAAACGTTGACATTTTTTCCTGCTTTTAAGGCTATTTTAGAGTTAGCTAATCTTTTAGCTTTAAGCTAGCTGTTTTGACAGAATTAGAATTTTTTTTCTTTTTTTTTTTAGAATAATCCGAAGGTTATCTTATATTCTACCAATTATGCTAGCTGTTTTGGCAAAATTAGACATTCTTTCTATTTTGTTAGGATAACTTGGAGTTTAGCTAATATTTTAACATCATGTTTTGGCTAATTTAGAAATTTTCCCAGTTTTTTTAGGCTAATTTAGAGTTAATTTAGAGTTATAGTTTTCATTTCAGCTAATTCAGCAAGTATTTTATCAAGCTTTAGGTTTTAGCAATTTTAGCTAGCTGTAAGTTTCTATTAGCCATAGCATCTTCAACAGCCACATCCAGCTTACATCATTCACACTTGCATTATCGCATGTAAATGCCATATATCTAGTTTGTTCTGCTTTTTAAATGGTCATTTAATGTGTTTTTGGCATTGAGTGAGTTGATGATGTATTTTGACCTTCAGGGCCACCGTAGCTCTGAGAGGATTTCAAATGATTTTCACCATGTATCTAAAAATTCTTTGACATTTTTTGTCATTCTTGTGTTTAAAACAGTTTGACTTAACTTTCTTTTCAATTAAACATATTTCTACTGAGAGTACATTCCCATTTTTCTCCTCTAAAAATAAGGAGAAAATTATTTATTATTTATTGGGAGCAAACAGGTCAGGGAAAAATGTGCTTAGCTTCATTTGTGCAGGACTTTTTCAATCCAAAACAAAGTACTTTATAATGACCATCAATCCCTGAAACTAAAGTACAGTTTGTGCAAAAAGCGCTGTCATATATCATAACCTGAAGCTGCCCTGAGGGATCTTAAAGATTTTTCTTATCTGACGGAAAATACACGAGTGAAACTAATTCCAGTGTCCTGCAGAAACTCAAAGCCATAAACCACAGTGATAAGACTGAACATGACCAGACAGATTCTCTCAAAGAAAGAAGTGTGTCTGTGCATGTCTGTACTAGCCCAACAGGTTTTAAAACACACACTCAAATAGGACAGTCTGTATCCCCAATGTCATATGCAGTTGTTCGAATCTCTTTGCCATCAATAAAACTGTGGCGTCAGCAGGTGCCGGCTTTTAATGTGTGGTTACTGGGAGCTTGTTGCAACACGATGGAGTCAAACTAAAAACACGAGGTTCACCGCCGTCGGGAAGATGTGGACACGCACGGCGATGTACTTGCAAACAAATTCAGACAGGTGCGACTAATGTTTCATTTGTGCTCACGCTCAGACTGTTATGTGCTATTTTGATGTGCAGCCTGTTACTCCCACGGCATGCTGCAGCGCATGCTGGAGCTCCCAGGAGCGCAGCTCGCAGCTCAGACGCAGACCAGCTCCTCTCAGCTGTTAACAGACGAACAGCCTTAAGAGACCCCGCCAAAGTAAAAGTGGCAAAAATGCAATCTTGAAGGCTTACGTAAAGCCCAGTTCACTGAGTAAGTGAGCGATCAGCCAATAGGGGTTTGTCGCGTATTTGAGACAACAGGCATTGAAGAGTTCATTTTTTTCCTGATTCACATTGATTTGAATAACAAAATACTTTATTTTAAGCTTAATTTTCTTTAACGACGTCCTCCATCATGAGAAGAAGATGTTGAAAACTAAATTTTCCTTGGACAATATGGCGATAACATCGCCATTGTTAGCCAGCTTCTACCTGGTCTGATCATTAACTGACAGAGATATGAAGTAGAATGATGTAATCGGTAACCTGTAGGAAAGACCCGAGAGGATCAACGGGATTTGTTTAGCAAATCTTCTCAACAAATGTGCACAACCGTGGGTACGTCTTTGTGCAAAGGCTGAAAGTTTACACGATAAAGGAGTTCGACTAGGGCTGCCATAATTAATAATCAAACCGATGAATACTTGAACTTTGAAATAGTCAACAACTAATTTGATAGTCGATTAGTTTTTACTTTATGTTAAATGGAGCTTAAGTGTGTTAAAATTGAAAATTATGCTAGCTTTTTGGACTAGTTAAGCATTTATTAAAGGTTTTCAAGGCTATTTTGGAGTTTAGCTAATATTTCAACTACATGCTAGCTAATATTTCAACTACATGCTAGCTAGCTATTTTGGCTAATTTAGTATTTTTTTCCGTTTTTTAGGCTAATTTGGAGTTTAGCTAATATTTCAGCTACATGCTAGCTATTTTGGCTACTTTAGGATTCTTTCCTTTTTTAGGGCCACTCTGGAGTTTAGCTAATATTTTAGCAGCATGCTAGCTAGCTATTGTGGCTAATTTAGTATTTTTTTCAGTTTTTTAGGCTAATTTGGAGTTCAGCTAATATTTCAGCTACATGCTAGCTAGCTATTTTGGCTAATTTAACCTTTTTTTTTAGGCTATTTTGGAGTTTAGCTAATATTTCAGCTACATGCTAGCTATTTTGGCTACTTTAGGATTGTTTTCCTTTTTTAGGGCCAATCTATAGTTTAGCTAATATTTTAGCAGCATGTTAGCTATATTGGCTAATTTAAGCTTTTTTGTTTGTTTTTTAGGCTATTTTTTTTAGTTTAGCTAATATTTCAGCTACATGTTAGCTATTTTGGCTAATTTAGGCTTTTTTTCCCCTTTTTTAGGGCCAATTCGGAGTTCAGCTAATATTTTAGCTGCATGCTAGCTATATTGGCGAATTATTTTTTTTTTCAGTTTTTTAGGCTAATTTCGAGTTTTCTAATATTTCGGCTGCGGAAAAAGTAATTGGTGACTATTAAATAATTGCTTGTGGCAGCACTAGTTCAGAGATGGTGTTTTTCCACAACTTGGAGGCATTCACGCTGAGGTGTTGATCACTTTAGCTCACTAAATTCTGTGTTGGAAAGAGTGTCCTGAAAAGAGAAGAGAGGGCCTAAGAGGAGGGCAAAGGCTGCGAGCTCCAGCGAAGATTTACAGACAGCCCATGTGTAACACTACACCAGTGACAGGCTGGCCTTCATGCCCAGAATTCCTGGAGTAACAAGCCTGCCTGGTGACGGTGAACCCGGCCTTGACTCGGAGGGCTCCACTCACAACCTTCTCTGCTCTTCACTGGTATCAAATAGCCTAACTTGAGAAGCCCTTACAAAATATGGCCTCCCCAACCAGACTCCAGACCAGACTGTTGGTCCACGGTGGGCGTTAATCTCCGCTCTCTGACCTTTTTTGCCTATGCTCTAATCCACAGGTCCCATATGTCGTTATGATGACCGTTTGGTTTTTGAAAAGAAGCTTTACCTTTAACACCTCACGGTAGCTCAGCTGTTATGTAACTGCCCTCATGCCACTATAAGCAACCTTGGCAGTTGCCTACCTGACCTAAAAGACTCATAGCTCCCTGCCAGGGTTTACATAACAAACGCCTTCCACCTGCAATATTTTGGCAATAAAAGCCAGAGAGTCAATAAACTTTAGTTTTTTTTTGTTTCGTAACATCAGTTATATCATTTTTCTTTTGTTTCCTTGCAGTTCTCTTGTTTGGACTGGCTGCTGTACTGAGACTGCCTTATGTAACTGTATCATTCTTTGTTTTAGATGCCGTTACATCACTCTATGTAGGCCACTGGGTTTCCAGACAAACTGGTTACAATGTCAATTTGTTCTGATGTGTGCCACCCATGGAAAGACAAACAGCAGCAGCAGCAGCCTGCACTGAAGCTCCATGCAAAGTGTTGGTGCAGCATGCAAATGCAGAATAGATGCTGAAATGTTAAATACAAAAAGATAAGTTGTTAAGTGATGCTGAGATTGAGATGTTCAAATGCACGTGTTAAAGTCAAGGCCCGGGGGCCGGATACGGCCCTCGTGTTATTACACATGTCATTTTATTCTGTCTCATTTCTAACTTGTATGCTTTTGGCAAAATATATTTTTTATGGAGGGTAAAATATTGAAAGTATTTAAGGTTTAAGTTCATTTATTCCTGAATAGTATTCCTGCCTTTTTATTATTCATAATTATGTAAAAAAAAAAAAAAAAAAAAAAAAAAAAAAAAAGCTTTTAGGACTATTTTGTAATTCACAAAGTTTCTCTTTGATCAATTTTGAAATGTAGCTGATATTTCAGCTACTGCTTTGGCTAATTTTGGCTTTGTTAAATTTTTAGACTGTTTTGAAGTTTAGCTAGTTTTTCAGCACCATGCTAGTTGTTTTGGCTAACTTAAGCTATTTTTTAAGCTAATTTGGCATTCAGCTAAAATTTTAGCTGGCTATCAGCTTCAGCATTTTTAGATATCAATTTCAGAGTTTTCAGCTATACTTTAGCGCTTTCAGCTATTTGCTTTAATGATTTCAGCTAGCTTCAGCTTTTTCAATAATTAGTTTCAGTGATTTCAGCTATCAGTTTCACATTTTTCTGTTATATAAGCTTCAGTGGTTTCAGCTGTCAGCTTCAGCGTTTTTAGCTATTACAGCTTTAGTGATTTCAGCTATCACCTTTAGCGTTTTCAGCTATCAGCTTCAGCTTTTTCAGCTATTATAGTTTCAGTGATTTCAGCTATCAGCTTTTGTGTTTTCAGCTATCAGCTTCAGCTTTTGCAGCTATTATAGTTTCAGTGATTTCAGCTATCACCTTTAGCATTTTCAGCTATCAGCTTCAGCTTTTGCAGCTATTATAGTTTCAGTGATTTCAGCTATCACCTTTAGCATTTTCAGCTATTAGCTTCAGCTTTTTCAGCTATTATAGTTTCAGTGATTTCAGCTATCAGCTTCAGCGTTTTTAGCTATTACAGCTTCAGTGATTTCAGCTATCACCTTTAGCGTTTTCAGCTATCAGCTTCAGCTTTTTCAGCTATTTTAGTTTCAGTGATTTCAGCTATCAGCTTCAGCTTTTTCAGCTATTTTAGTTTCAGTGATTTCAGCTCTCAGTTTCACAGTTTTCAGCTATAAGCCTTAGTGATTTCAGCTATCAGCTTTAGTGTTTTCAGCTATTAGCTTCAGCTTTTTCTGCTATTATAGTTTCAGTGATTTCAGCTATTAGCTTCATCTTTTTCAGCTATTATAGTTTCAGTGATTTCAGCTATCAGCTTCAGCTTTTTCAGCTATTTTAGTTTCAGTGATTTTAGCTCTGTTTCACAGTTTTCAGCTATAGGCCTTAGTGATTTCAGCTATCAGCTTCAGCGTTTTTAGCTATTATAGCTTCAGTGATTTCAGCTATCAGCTTTAGCGTTTTCCACTATTAGCTTCAGCTTTTTCAGCTATTATAGTTTCAGTGATTTCAGCTACAGTGATTTCAGCTGTCAGCTTACAACATTTTCAGCTATCAGCTTACATCATTCACACTAGCATTGTCACAGGTAATGCTATATATCTAATTCATAATTATGTTAAAAAGTGACTGTTCTAACCTCAGGTGTGTTTAGGATTTCTGGCCCCTTGTGCGGTTTGACACCCCTGTTCTCATGTGTGCGTAAACGTTGCGCATTGTGTCGGTGCGCGTCTCCCTCCTCTGAGGAAGTGTTTACCAGCCACATGCGTTTTTGTTTTTGTTTTGATGGAGGAAGGAGGGGGGTTCGGGTGGGCGCTGCGTGGAGCCACGCTTACCTTCCATCCCGCAGAGCTGTTGCTGTCGCCTTTGTCCTTGAAGTAAGGGATGGATCTCACCATCCAGTCGTAAATCTGGGACAGAGTCAGCCTCTTCTCGGGCGAGCTCTCGATGGCCTGGGTGATCAGGTCGGCGTAGGAGAGGTTCCCCCAGGCGTTGCGGCGGGAGGAGGTCTTCCTCGGGGTCTGCGCCGCAGCCAAGCCGCTGGGAGTCAGCGCCGCCGCCGGGGAGTGCGAGGAGAGCGGCGAGCCTCCGCTCTCCTGCCCGGGGGAGGGCAGCGCTCCATCCCCGACGGGGCTGTTGCTGCTCTGGTCCTCCGCGGCCGCCACGCAGCCGTTGACGCGCGCGCTGGGGGTAGCATCGTCCTCATCATCCTCCTCCTCCGGGATAATGTCGTTGCTCTCCGGCTTCACCGCACCGGAGTCCGGCCGCGGAAGCGGCCAAGTGCAGGATCGGGGCCGCTTTTGAGGCTCAAAGTCCGGGTCGATGGCCACGTCCAGGTCCGGGAGCGCGTCGGGGAGCGGAGCCTCGGCCATAATCTCCAAACACTATCTCTCTTTTTATTTATTTTGTGAATAAACTTACAGGACAAGAAAGCGGAGAGCTGTCAAAGTCCCATGAATGCGCGCTCCCGTCCTTTGTTGCTGCGAAGTCCCGACAGGAGCGAGAGCAACTTCGCTTCTGACGCCTGTTGAGGGCACAAAGGCAGAATGAACGAACAAATTCGACTGACAAGTTCGGCCTGGCGCTGCCGAACGACTTCCTGAAGAGCAGCAAAGCATCGAAGCTTCACTTCATGAGGAATCAGACACTGAATGAGAGATCTGCACAAAATTCCGATCTGATCCACCTACTGGCGATCTGAGGAGGAGAGGCTACAGAAACACACCAAAAACGCCTTTCAAAGGAATCGAACAGCTGGAATCAATTACCTTGTCCGATCAGCGCTCGTGCGCTTTTGGGAAAACACAGAAAAAAAGCCGACTAGAATCGCGGTTGTCCTCGCAGACGTCCAGATGCCATCTTGACTGTGGAGCGCGCTGCGCTGCAGAGAGGATGTGCGCGCGGGCAGGTCGCTGTGGATGTGGAATAAGGCTGCCACTTCACTCTAGGTTACTACTGTATCTTGATTTGCTCTGCGCGCAGGCTGACACACACACACGAGTCGAGCGCGCACGCTTTTACGCACACACGCGTTTACGCACAAGAGCTCCAAACCAGCACGCGTCGGAGATCCAGCCCCCCCCCATCTGAATCCTGCGCATGTGTGATCGCCTTTTAAAGATATATGAAGAAACGGAGAGCTGCGGCGCAGGTGAAGGCCGGGACACGTCCGAACATGTTGCCGCGCGCTGCAGAAGAGAGGCGGGAAAAACACCCGAGCGCTTCGATAGATAGAATCAGTGCTGATGGATGTATTTCCTGCATCCAAAGTGAGCAGATTGTCCCTTTAATGAAGGTAAACACTTCATCTAAATGCTTTAAATGACACTTTTATTCACTAAAGGGGAATTCACGCACAGATATTTACACATTTAGATTTAAATTAACCTTCAAATGTGTGTTTTAAGATAAAAAATTATAATTTTTTCGTTTAAAAAGTGCAGAAAATGAGTTTAAAAATAACAATGGCGGCTTAATAAGCCATCCAGGTTGTCCAGGCCACGCCCCCCTGGAGTGTGAAATGACGTCAGGTATGCATTGAAGATATGAGGAAAAGTACTGGACACTGAAGGGATGCTCCTGTCTCACCTCCTCTCTGCAGGGATGATGATAACCACTGCTTTATAAGAAATTAAGAATCCAATTTTTCACACTTTCAAGAGGCTTTGCTGCTTCCAGATTCCCATTTAGGGAGGTTATTGCGCCTCAGAATTGTATTTAGATCACATCTTTTTTTTTTTTTTTTTGTTCTCTGCACATCAAACTGAATATGTGATGCTGCAGTTTGGCTCCCGCTAAGCTAACGGCTCCCCTGATGTACAGCAGGGAGTCTGGAAAACCTCCATACAGTTTATTTTGTGTTTTTTTATCGTCTAAAAATGATTTTGTTACCATTTTCTTCTTCAAATCACTAAAAAACGTCAATAAAATGTAGTATTTGACACCTCCAGTGGCGATTCCTAAAAAATCTGGACGATGGCGGTATCTACTGTTCCAAAAGTCATTTCCTCCCATCAGCAGGAGGTAAGTGAGCCAGTGACCATTCCTCCAAACATCCAGTTAAGACAATCAGAAAGCGCAGCAGCCACCTTTCCTTCAGTCTGAAGCTTTCCTCTAAATGCAGTAATGCTCTGATTAGATTAAGGGGCCTCAGTGTAGGACGTGATTGATTTTTCTTTAATTGAAAGGTATGGAGAGGGATCAGGCTGGAGGCTCTCAGGCTGATGCATAATGTCACACGCAGCCGTAAAAAGCCCAAACTGACAGAATCAGATTATTTACTCTGACATGTTGACTAGTTGGACTCTTGTATAAACACAGGGGATTATATAATGTTCTTGGCTGAGATGGATGGCTGTTATCAAAGCAGGCTGCAGTGATGCACTAGGATGACCTCATCCTTAGATGGACAACAATGAGCCGGATCAGTAGGTTGATCTACGCTGCCACCTATAGGTCGTCACAGAGAACTATATCCTTCCTAAAATGGGGGAAAAAAAAAAATCACTGATTTTTTTTCTGAAGAATAATTTTATCTGAATACATTGGGTGAGTTAATTAAATATTGTTTAAAAAAAATAAAAACTCTATATGTATCTCTTTTTTGCATTTATTCTACAAACTTTCCCTTAAAAATAATTTAAAAAAAAAAAAAAAAAAAGAAGAAAGTTGATTTAGACCAGGGATGTCAAACACAAGAAATCACACAAGAGGATAAAATCTAAAACACAGCTTAGGTCGCGGGCTGAACAGGATAAACATTTAATAAACACACTAAAAATAAAAATTTACAAGCTTTTTAACTGACTTAAAACTCCTTTTTAAAAAACTTTTTAACATAATTATGAACTAGATCCATAGTATTACCTGAGATAATGCTAGTGTGAATCCTGTTAGCTGAATTTGCCCGCTGAAGATGCTAATGCTGATAGCTAAAGATGCTGAAATTGATAGCTAAAAACGCTGAAGCTGAAATTACCGAAGTTGATTGCTAAAAAACATTAAAGCTGATAGCCATCTAAAATATTAGCTTAATGCTAAATTTGCCTAAAACATAAATAAACCCAAAGTTACGTTAGCCAAAACAGCTAGCATGTAGCTGAAAAAAATAGCTAAACTTCTAAATAGCCTAAAAAAACCAGAAAAAATACCAAAATTTGCCAAAACAGCTAGCATGTAGCAAAATTATTAGCTAAACTCAAAAATAGCCTAAAAATTTTAGTAAATGCCAAAAGAATGGTGATTTTTAAAATAATAACCTTAATTCATTTTCAATATTTTATTCCCCAGAAAAATACATTTTATCAAAATTATACAAGTTAGAAATAATCGCAAGATAGCATCAGGCCAAAAATAACACTAAAATAAAAGGATCTGGAGGGCCGGATAGAATTACCCGGAGGGCCGGATTCGGCCCCCAGGCCTTGGCTTTGACACGTGATTTAGACACAAATTTGGCAAATAATTTAAAATTTTATTGTAAGTTTTGTTATGTGAATGTGTTGACGTTGATGACCATAAATGGACATGTTAACATGCTGAATAAATGAAAAGTTAAAAGAAATATAGATTAAATTACACAAAGTACTCAACTTATTTTTGTTTAAATAAATGTTTTCAACACCTTTTTAATGCTTTTTGAACATATTTATTTTAAATAATGTTTTACTATCTGATCTTGAACTTTTAAAGAAATACAGCTTTAATTCTCCAAATTAGATTTAATTGCAAATAAATCAGATTACGCATCAAAATCTCAGCAGTTTCTCAGTTTGCATGACTCAAACGGTTTCATAACGAGGCTCTTCTGGTAAATTTATAACCATTTTCATATTTTAATATCACCTTATCCATTCCATATCTATGCAGTTGTGGCTTCACTCATAACCACAGACATTTATCTCAGATCATAAGTCGATTTTCTTCCACTAGAGGGCACTAAACCCCCACATTAAAGGACACTTGTTTGATTCACGTGTGCTTTATTAATTGATGCTCATCAAAGATCAATAAAAACAAATAAATACAGTACTTTATTAGTATTAAATGAGTATATCTTTATTTTTTTAAGTACTGGACATTCATTTTGGTTTCTCAAAACCAACAAAAAATGGCTTCATAATGACAAATTATGTCACTTTGGAGATGATCATGTCAGGATTTGAGGCGTCTATTTGTGTCACTGCGATCTCCATCCATCCAGTAGGACTCCGTCTGCATCTCCCTGAGTCGGGATACGGTCCTCTGGAAGGCAAAGATTTCCTCCTCTGGCAGTAAACAGCGTGAGGCGCTCTGCCGCTTCCTGACGACAGCAAATACAAGTCCAATTTCAAACAGAAAAGAATAAAAGTGGAAAGGTTAGAGAGCAGCTTTTGTGATCAGGGGTTGTCATCCAATGGTGAATGCAGAAAAATAATTAACTGGGAATGTGAAGAAGGGAAAAAAAAAAAAAAAAAAAACAAGCCTGGTTGAAGTGAAACTTTTCAGAGAAAAACAAATTGAAATGCAGAAAGCCAAACACCCCATCACTCCGCTGTGAGTGGACGTGGAAGGAGGTTTTGTGGGCGCACAACAAAAAAAATAATAAGGTGAGGGAGATGAGATCTTACCCCGCTGAGGCCGAGGTCATCCAGGAGCTGGCGATCCCTCTCGTCCTCCCCTCCGGTGTGGACAAACAGTCGGTCTAAAGGAGCGGCGGCCAGCAGCACCACTCTCACCTTGGAGGGGAATAAAGAGACACAACTAGCTTTATCGCAATTTCAATCGTTTTTGAACTGCGGGTTAGACCGTATGAATAAATAATGGGAGTCAATCAAATGAGTGGAGAGAGAGAGTAGATAATGGAAAAAAAAAGTGGAAGAAGTTGGAAAAAGAATGTCTGAAAACATTCCAGAAATAAATTACAAAAACAAAAATGAAAGCAACACTTTTTTTTATTGGGCCTGGCATGAATTGAATTAAACTTGTCTGATTATTTTCTTATTGGTTAATCAACCGAGGGCCTCGTTAATCAGTTTCAGCTGTAATGAATTAACAACAGGTGCACTTCAGTGGCAACAATTAGAAAACCCTCCAATCAGGACTGCTGTTACATGTGGAGGTCATTTCAAGTTTCTCCCTCTTGATCTTTTTTGGCTGGTTTTGTCTTGTGTAATTCTCTCTACTGGCAGTTTGAGGAGATTCCTTAACTCCACAGAAGTTGTCCAACTTCTCCAGGATGGAACATCCACACGTGCTGCAGCGAGAAGGTTTAATGTGTCTCCAGAACATGGAGGAGATTTCAGGAGAATAACTGCTGGTTATTCTGCTCAAATTCCTGATATTTATTTATTTAATTTTGTATCGTTACAATCATTCTTTGATAAACACAATCTGCACAAACTGTATTATTTTTTGATTACTACTTGATATTTTTTTCATTTTTATAAGAATGTTTAGATTATTGTTGATAATAAATATAAATGATTTGTCTATGGATGTTTCTGAAATTCTATTACATTGATTGATTGTTTATTTAAGACAGGGACAGCATATATTAATAAAACATTTAAAAATGCAAATATATAAGATTATAGTCTTTTAGACTAATTTCCATCTTTAGTCCCTATAGAAAAGGTTGTTCATCTCCAAGTAAAAGTACAAGTTAAATTAGTACATAAAAGGTAAACAGAAGTCTGAAAACAGCAGAAACAACAAATTGGGTTGTCAATAGAGAAATAAACAACAGGAAATTCATAAAACATAAAAGCAACATTTTAGGGGAAAAAGAAAAAAAAGTGAATGAATATAACAGGAAGACAAAAGACAAAACAAACAAATGAAAAAAAAAAAAGAAAAAAAAACAAAACAATAGCATCACTGATATTATTGATCTTTTATTACCTGAAACTATATTAATATTTGATTTTAAGTCCTGAACCGGATATTGATCATTCATGTAGAGAAAATGGTCGAGTCGGGGTGGGATTATATAAGTTCGCTTCCTTCCACCCCCTTTCAAGCGATCTACTTGTGATTGATTATGTGATGTTATTCCATGTATTATAACCTGATTGCTTGAAATAAACCATTTCATTCATTCATTCATTCATTCATTATTACGTTACGTTGTCAAGCATGCATACAAGTTCGTGGGGGGCACACAAGACCAGCCTGCCACATCTTCATTTCACTCTGATTTGATGGTGTCTACACAATTGAGCCTCTGTAGACTGAAAACTTTTATTTCCACTTGGCATCCTTTTGTTCCTAAGACACTGCCCTGTCGTTATTTGTATAGATATCCAACTTCATATTGAGTACAATGTAGTTAATGTTGAGTTCATTTGTACAGTTTTAGGTGATTTCAGTGACGATTGTGGATTAATTCACCTAAAATATCCATCATCTAATGAGCAAAAGTCAAATGTCAGCATATTTCCCCCACAGAAATGTTTAATTTTTAGGTTTTAGTTTGAATAATCATCACAAATGATAAGAAATTCAGCTTTCACGCATGAGAAAAAGGCTTTATCATCTTTAATTTAGAGTTTAATTCAGAACTTTTTTAGACGACTGTGTAAAGACTTCACTTAAATAAATACTTGAAATGAGGAACGACAGGTTTTCCTTCAGTTGGGTCGTGTACCTTGTGGTCGTAGAGGTTGTCTATGAGGGTGGTGAAGCGTCGGACTTGGTCCTTCAGGGATAAAGTCAGCGTGGGGACGCGGCGGATAAAAACCGTGTCGAAAAGCCGCGCTATCTCCAGGTAGTCGATGGCGCCCAGAGGCTGGAGAGGATCAGAAACAGAACTTCATGAATTAAAAAAAAATAATAAAATAAAGCAACATACGAAGCAAACGGATGAAGTGAATGCTCTGCGTGCTCGGCCTTAGAAGAGACGGAGAAAGAACGACGGTTTAACAACAAGAGCGCATTTTGCCGAAGACCCTTGCTGATGTACCGTCCTTGAGCCTTTGCTATTCAGGTTGATTGCTCTTAAAATTAATGAGTACATGGCGGCGTATGTCGGAGGAATCCTTGAGGCTCGCGACGTCCTCCAAAACTCACCGCGGTACATCTGGACGGAGGCCTTCCACGCCGTTTACAGCACAACAAGGCTTTGTGTGGCGCCCGGCGAGCGCCGCTAATCAGAAAAAGAACCAATAGATTTGCTTTTTGACATTGAGCGGCGAACAGAATCAAGATGGAGGGTGAAGGCCCGGACGACGGGAGGACAGACGGTTGGAATCATGGAAGAGAAGACATCATGACTTCTGTTTCCGCCTTAGAAAGAGGGATATTAGTCTCAAATAACTTTGATTTTTTTTAGTTTTTACTTTTTTTCTTCAAAACTTTTCATTTTCAAGGCAAAAAATCTATTGGTTAGAAGTTTAATTTTATAAAATAAGAGATTTGTTTTAATTTGACGCTTTTTTTTTTTTCTTTTACTACATAAAATTAAGGTATGTTCCAAATTGCAAAGTAGCAATTGACAATTTTTTTCTTAAAATTAAAGAAAATTGTTGTGTTTTAATAGTTTCTGATTATTAACACAAATTCAATATTTTAATAGGGATAGTTCTTTAGAAGTTTCACTTTTTTTGCTAAAATATATTCCTTTTCTACTCAGAATTCAAGCTCTCATTCCTAAAATTTAGTTCTCTTTTTCATGAAAACGTGTTTGTTTCTTTTTGTTAATGAACTTTTTCTGTTAACAAACTTGACTTTAATCTTTATAGTACAAAAACTGAATCTTAAGAAAGTAAAAATTTGCTAATTAAAAAAAAAAGTGTTGGATTTTTTTGTTTTGTAAGGAAATAATCGTATCAATAAAGTTTTTAAATAAAAAACTACCTATTTTTTTGTCTGAGAAAACGTGTCTGGGTGACTATTTTTTTTCCTTAATATAAGAATTCTTGATAAGACAATCATTTAACCTTTTTTTAAATTATTTATTTTACTTATTCACTTATTTTATTTATTCTTTTTTACATTTTTTGCCTTTTTAAATAAATTATTTCACATTTAAAGATAGATAGATAAGCTTTTATTGTCATTATCCACATGGACAATGAAATTTGAGCAACTATTTCAGTGCAAATGAAATCCAGCAAAGTAAAATATAAAACATGTCAATATATACAAAGAATTCTGCAAATTCTTAAAAAAAATTAAAATTAAAGTCTAATAATACGCATAAATATATTCAGATATAAAGACGCAAAAAAGTTTGGAAGTAGAAAGTGTTTTAAATTTACAAGGATAAATATTACACATATACAAACACATACTTTGGGATGTACTGGGTATTTTGGAGTGGTTATTGCATCGTCCTGATTGTTTTTTTCTTAAAATTTTGAATATAAAGACCAAAAGAGTCAATTTACCGTTTCAGTTTGGAGGTTCACATTTGAGAACTTTTGTGAATTTTGGCTTCAGGAAAGCAAACTACACTGGAGACCAACAATATATTTCCTTTATTTCGGAGCCAAAGAATAATGAAGATTTTGAACCACGACTCACTCTGCCACACAGCTCATCAAAGGTGCAGTCGGCCACAGATCCGCAGGTCTTCTGCAGAGTCAAACGTCGGCCCAGCACCGTAATCACCCGCGGAGCCGCGACTGAGGAAACACAAACGTAATCAATGTGCGGCTGTATTTAAGAGCCTCATTAAAACTCATTATCTAATAAAGGAATTCTGGTTTATCCATCCTACCTGCAGAGAAATGAACACAATGCAATACGTGTTAATACATGATAATTCCCTTTGGGGGAACCTCAAATGGAAAAATACTAAAATCACACCAAAATGTGTTTTTATTGAACTCCATCGTGTGTCCAGTTTATCCATAAAACTCAGTAACTCCAAAGGGTTCACAGGTTTTTTTTGCTGCAACTGTAAGACGGATAATTTAATTTGTGACTAAAAATGTAACTTTTTGTATTAAAATTGTAACAAAAAATCTAAATGAAATTTTTAGACCATAAGAAGTTTAATTCTGCTTTAAATTTGTGCTTTTATTTCAAATTAACGATAATTTAATTTAATTTGTTTTAGATTCAATAAACGGTCGGTAGTGAGAGGTATCAATTTTTTCTAGAAAAAAAAATCTTTTTTTTTTTATATTTTCCTGAAAATATAAAACTTATTAAAAAATGTATTTGATTTTTATTTATTGATGTTGTTTTTAATGAGCTGATTGATCATAAATCTATTCCTTTATGTTTCTGACTGTCTGCATAAGAGTTTGGTAGTTTGCAAACAAAGTTTTCTTAAGATTACTAAAATAAAAATAGCGATTTTTATACTTTTAACGGCAGAATCTGGATAATATTTTCAACTTAAAGAACTATTTCAACCCTTCTACTCTTTCATTTTGGTCTCAAATCTCCATAAATAAAGTTTTGCATGACCGCTGGAGGCTCTGACAGCTGGTTCTGGATAACAAAGCAGTAAGTTACTCATTTATTTATTTTTTTATTAAAGTCTTTCCTGATTAAATGATTCAGATTTAGAAACTTTTTCCCTTAAATCATCTAAACCTCACTATGTTAGTTCTACTGCTTTTGTAGAAAATTCCTCCACTAGTTTTAAAAGTTGCAGCCATTTGTATAAAAACAAAGATTTAGGCCTCTAAAAAAGCCTTTTATTATATATTTTTATAAATTATTGAAGGCTCACAAGGGAGTAAATGTACTTCGGAAAGTTTACGACATGTTTATAAAAAGTAAAAACTGTTTTTATTTATTTATTTTTCTTCCTTTGAACGTATTTTGAGAAAAGTGAACAGTCAGCGTTTTCCTTTCACTTCCTTACCGCTCTTTTGTCTTAACGTTAGCTCCTCGAACAGGGCGTCCAGGTGGGCCTCCGCACCGGGTTCCCCGGAGCTGCACATCCCCGCCGACGCACAGGAAATAATAGGTTATGAAATTAATCAAGCTGAAGTGGCCGCATCAAATGGTGGCAGCAAGCGGAGCTTGGAGTTAGCTTTTTCCTCCATCAGCGAAAAAAAAAGAAAGGATGTTAGTCTCTAAGCACGAGCATTAGTGTCTGGGAAGTGAACTCGCTTCTGCCGGTTCATCCGCTTGTGTTTCAACTCCATGTAAAAAGCTCCGGTGCGCTTTATTTACATACAGTGAAAAGCAGTTGTTTGGCCGAGTGAGTGCGGGGGCAACTAACAGCTTATACGTAATGAGGAAAATAGAAAACTAGCTTTTAAGGCTTTGCCATTTTCTCATGTTCTATTGATTCTTTTTATTCTTTTCATGGCTCTCTCAAGGTAATGCAGGTCTTTACAAATCCCCCCAGCTTGCTTCTGCCCATTCATGCATCTGTTTGCCTTCTCTCTCCATCTTTTAAAAATAATCAGCCTAAATGATATGCACAAACATTTGCCGGGCGCGGATTCATTTCCACGTGTTGTCGGAACTGAGATAATTTTGGCTTGTAAATGGAGAGAATTGCAATAATAAGACGTTTTTTTATTGAGAAAAATCCCAAAAGTGTCATGGAATCAACAAAGCAGAGTCTTACAGGTAGTAGAGTTTTCCAGCCGCAGGTTGATCCAAAGTCCTGTAATCAATCCCAGAGTCCAGGCAGACGGTGTGACAGTAATTCTGCACACAAAAAAATGGTAAAATAATCTAAAAATTCAATTGAAAGGCCCAAAATCAATGAGAAAACCCAAAATTAGGGCAATTTTTGTAAATAAACTCATCAAATAATTCTAAAATAGTTTTAAAATACACATCAAATCATGAACTACACTGTTATTTTTATCAAACGTAAAGATTTTTTTGGACCGAACTTTAAAATAAAATTAATTTCAAATCATAACTATAAAGTTGCATTTCCTGTGGAAATACGTTTGATTGCAGAATTGCAGAAGGTGGTTGCTTCAATTGCTTAGTTGCATTACTTTTAGCAAAATAAGATGAAATCTATTAAAAGGAAAAAAGTTTAATAAAATGCTGATGCTTATTTGCAAAAATGTTTAGAGAGTAAAGCTGAAGAAGTATGCTGAAAAACCTCAGTAAATACCAAATTAATCAAAACAGCTACCAAATTACTAAAATATTAGCTAAAGGCTAAATTAGCTTAATAAAATTTTGGTAGATGCAAATTAAGCTAAAAAATTTTGTCATATTGCTAAAATATTACCTAAACTCAAAACTAGGCTACCTTTCAAAAAATCATTGGATGCAAAATTACCCAAAACAGTTAGTGTATTGCCGATATGTTAGCATAAAGCCAAAATAGCTTGAAAAACCTTGTAGATACCAATTTAGCTCAAAAAAATGTATCACAATTCTAAAATATTATCTCAACTCTAAAGTAGCTCAAAAAACCTAGTAAGATACCAAATTAGCCAAAAATGTTAGCATTTGCTAAAATATTGGCTTAATTTCAAATTAACCCTAAAAAACCTAGTAAGATGCCAAATTAGCCAAAAAACAGCTTGCGTATGGCTGAAACATTAGCAAAAGCCAAATTACCTTAAAAAACATAGGTAAATGCTAATTTAGCCAAAAATAGTTAGAATGTTGCTACAATGTTAGCTTAGCCGTAAAGTAGCTCTAAAAACACCAGTAGATGCTAAATTAGCCAAAAAAGCTAGAATATTGCTTATATGTTAGCTAAAGGTCAAAGTAGCTTCAAATCCTTGGTAGATACAAATGTAGCCAAAACAGCTAGCAAGTTAATAAAATGTTACCTTTACCAAAAGTAGCTCAAAAAACTCCAGTAGATGTCAAATTAGCCAAAAACGCTAGCACGTTGCAAAAATATTAGCTTAGTTTGACTCCAAATTAGCCCAAAAAACTAATTAGATGCCAAATCAACCAAAACAGCTAACATATTGCTGAAACATTAGCTAAAGCCAAATTACATTGAAAAACCTAGGTAAATGCTAATTTAGCTAAAAACAGTTAGAATGTTACTACAATGTTAGCTTAGCTGCAAAGTAGCTCTAAAAACACCAGTAGATGCTAAATTAGCCAAAAAAGCTAGAATATTGCTTATGTTAGCTAAAGGTCGCTTCAAATCCTTGGTAGATACCAACTTAGCCAAAACAGCTAGCAAGTTAATAAAATATTACCTTTACCCAAAGTAGCTAAAAACACTCCAGTAGATGTCAAATTAGCCAAAAATGCTAGCACGTTGCTAAAATATTAGCAGAGCTTGACTCCAAATTAGCCCAAAAAACTAATTAGATGCCAAATATACCAAAACAGCTAACATATTGCTGGAATATTTGCTAAAAGCCAAATTAGCTTGAAAAATCTAGGCAATTGCCAATTTAGCTAAAAACTGCTAGCATATAACTAAAATATTAGCTAAAAAAAACAATTTAAGCTTTAATACCTTCAGAAGATTGACGATACTGCAATCAAAAAACTAATTAAAGTGTTCTCTGCTTAGTTGGAAAGAATATACAGTATTATATACAAAATGCATATTTAGAAATGTCTTAAAACAAACTGATTTGGGCGTCTTTAAAGACCCACTTTGATGAAGACGGTTCTTAAAACATGTTCTCGTGGAATTTTTCTGATAATAGAGGACATAAATCAAGAAAATTCAGCTCAAAATTGCATTTCTGATTATTTCTTTACTCAAATTGTTGTGAATCAGGAGCAAACGAAAACATACTGTTTGAAAAAGAGCTTATTTGTGACGTAGAAAATACAGTGGGCGGGGATTAAGCTCCCTGCTACAGGTTCTAAGCTACGGGAGAGGGGAAAGGGGGTGGAATAGCTCTCCACTAAAGGTGCATTCACAGCAAATGCGATTTGAGGTGTTCAGCATAACCCTTCCGCTCTCCTTAGCTTGTTTACATTAAAAGTGGGGTCATCTGGACACCACAGGACAGATTTCGGAGTTCACTAATGTCCATGAGACAATCCTGATCCTGTCCCCCTTCGTCCACATTTGTCATGGAAGAAATCGCATAACAATATGTGGTTGGAGCCATCTGGACCCCAAGGAGAGCGGAAGGGTTAAATGATAAATCAATGGTGCAGGCACCCTCTGAGGTGAACTGAAGCCCCGTGGCGCAACTTGAGCGACGGGCAAGGCGCGAAAGTCTGCCAGCAGCTCGATTTGAGCAGCAAGGTGCATCCGAAATGTAAATACCTGAAGTTTGACAGGTTGCTGCGTCGCATCTGCCAATGAGGAACTCAGCTTTGGGATGTGATGTTTTCAGTGACTCAATCAGGTAGAATATTAATCCAATAGGAGCGTGTTCGTCCTGAACTTTAGGAATCTTTTTCCTTTCCCTATTGAGGGATTCATCCAGCTACTTTTGGGCGAAGGCAGGATTCATTATGGACAGATAGGCGGCTTTCGTTGGCTGCCAGCTCGGGTCTCATTGAGACATTGAAAAAAAAAAAAGGAGAAAGTTCTCCTAATATTATTCTCCCCCCCGGATTACTATGAAACAGTGAGCCTTCAAGCTCAGCCACAGAGACACAGAAACACAGCGGAAGCGGCTGTCATACAGACACAGCGCCCTGTACCAGGAAACTCAGAGGTGAATTTCTAACAAATTATTGCCACTCTGGATGCTCTTTGATTAGGACAATATTACAAATTTTCTTAAAATCTTAGCAGTTTATGGGACCTTGAAACATCAGGGTTAACTCCATATATTTTCAATGAAAATGTAAAGTTATTTTCAATAGAAATAATCAACCGGACAAAGAGCAAATTCTGGATGAGCAACAAAAACGACGGGGCAGCGCAGCCGGCAGCAGTCATCTCGCGTTCCTCTGACAGCTCTCTGATTTCGTCGCCTCTTCACGGCTTCTTGAGCTGAGCCATTGTTCTGCGGGGACTCGAGTGCGTTGCAGCTGGCGTGAACATGCCATGTGAAGTTCAAACTTTTCCAGATAGTGTAAAACGTCAACAGGATTCATGTCAGGGAGTTCAGCGCAAACTATAATCATCATCTCCACTATTCTATCAAAGAAAAGAGGGGAATTGCATATCATTCCATGCAAGCCATCAACGGCTGACTGAGTATGCACCGACAGCTCCATCAAATTATGAAATCAGTGAATTTCTGCCACTGGCCTTCTTAAGCTGCAGGATAATTAGTAATCATCACAAAGCAAGGGGACGGAAATACTCTATTCTTTGCTGCTGTCAACTTTTTATCTCCGTGTCCGCTCACAAAACCGGGGTTCCCACTCTGAGCCAATTGGCTGAATCAGGCTTAATAACAACCTGACAAACTCGCCCTCCCCCATGCACAAAAGGGAGGTGTCATTTCATCAACCTTCTGTGACCCCACCAACCGGTAAATAGCCTTTCTGAAGAGAAAGGAGAAGAAAAAAAAAAGAAAAAAAAAAAACCTTGTCATTATTGGCGCCGCATCATTAGAACCTCAGTTTGTCTTTTCTACTGCCGTCTTGTCCCCCCCTTCCCTTTACCAGCAGCTCTTACCTACAGTAAAGACGGCTGACGGAGGTACAAATAGGAGAGGGGGAAAGAAGGAGGAATGGAAACACAATCAGAGATGATGATTTCATTGGTTATTTATAATCAGATGAAGCTGAGGCCTCATGGGTCATTACTTGATTATCCATCTTGAGAGGATTGTCAAGTTCTTACTCCTTCAAGATTTTCTCCGCCCACACATTGTGGTCTTTAAGCCCCCCTACCCCCTTGTCACCACGTTCAACTCACGACAAGACACACATTTCTGTTGATCTACTATAAAACTTTCACTCAAATATTCTTTGTTTTTTATGTGGAAATATGTAAAATTGCAAAAACAGACAAATCCAGATTGGTTGAAAATACAGAGAATTCAGTGCATTCTAATAAAAATGGACAATGAAAACTGTTAATCTATTAATTTTATGTCTTTCTTGGTCCTGTGAGGTAAAATGAAACCAAAAACCGGCAGGGAAGCGGTGACATCACAAAGAGTCTTTGGTTGTGTCGACAAATTTAAATATTTGTCAACACAACCCTCATCAACGCTCGTTCAAGGAGCCACTTCCAGTGAGTAGTCTATGTAAAAGCATGTGCATGTGTGTTCTAGGCTTTAAAACATAGTACAGCTACGCACATTTCTACGACAGTTTTCAGGTCTATGTAGAAAGAACAAGAAGCCCTTCCTTGTTTGTCTTGTATGAACATCATGGCCCAAATACACATGAAAGTAGCTACGCAAGTTTCTACAGCAGTTTTAAGACTCTATGTACAAACAACAAGAAGAAGTCCTTCCTTGTTTCTCCTCTATGGCCTAAAGGCCAGTAAATTTAGCTACAAAAGTTTCTACGATAGTTTTTGGTCTCTATGTCCAAAGAACAGGAGTCCTTCCTTGATTGTCCTGTTGGAAGACCTAGGCCTAAATGCATGTGAATCTAGCTACGCAAGTTTCTTCAACAGTTTTTGGGCTCTATGTTCAAAGACAAAAGAAGTAGTCCTTCCTTGTTTGTCCTGTAAGAACACCATAGCCTAAATGCACGTAGAAATTGCTACGCAAGTTTCTACGACGTTTACGGCACTGTGCACACAGAACAAGAAGCCTCTTTCTTGTTTGTCCTGTATGAACACCCTTGCCTAAATGCACATGAATTTAGCAACACAAGTTTCTACAAAAGTTTTTGGGCACTATGTCCAAAGGACAGGAAGAAGTTACTCCTTGATTGTCCTGTTTCAAGGCCTTGGCCTAAATACACATGAATCCAGCTACGCAAGTTTCTACAACAATTTTTGGGCCTTATGTCCAGAGAGAAAAAAGTAGTCCTTCCTTGTTTATCTAGTTTGAACATCATGGCCCAAATGCACGTAAAAATTGCAACGCAAGTTTTTACGACAGTTTACGGCTCTATGCACACAGAACAAGAGGCCCTTCCTTGTTTGTCCCTTTTGAACTATAGGGCCTAAGTTGCACGTGAATCTAGCTATGCAAGTTTCTTCGAAAGTTTTCGAACTCTATGTTTGCCATGTATAACCACCATAGCCCAAATGCAGGTGAATCTAGGTACGCACGTTTCTATGACAGTGTATGTACAGGGAACAAAAAGCTCTTTCTTGTTTGTCCTGTGTGAACACTACGGCCTAAATGCAAGTGAATCTAGCTAAGCAATTTCTACAACAGTTTTCGGGCTCTATGTACAAGGAACAAGAAGAAGTCGTTCCTTGGTTGTCCTGCTTGTACACCATGGCCTAAATACACATCATTCTAGCAACACAAGTTTGCATGAAAGTTTTCCAGCTCTTTGTACAAAGAACAAGAAGGCCTTCCTTGTTTGCAGTGTATAACCACCATGGCCTAAATATCAGCAAGCAATTTCTGGTCTGGTATAACTTTTCACGTGGTTGGGGACACTTGCGTCCCTTTAAGTGTTTTGAATGCGGAAGCCCAAAACTTTTCAATGAAAGTGGTCGCTTGAATGCGCTTTCCTGAAGGTGGCGTGAACGTAGCTTTAGCGAGAGATGGCAAACATAAAAATCCGAGACTTTCTCAAAGAATGGAATCATGTCGTTCCAATTACACCTTTGTTCAAACTGAGGAAGTTTCTCTCCACGGCTGCTTCTCCTCGCCGCTCTTTCTGTGACATATCTCCGTCCTTCACTCCTCAAAAAGTTGCTTTTGAGTTTTTCAAAGAGCGCCGTGCCATTGAGCTGCAACAAAAGCCAAGGATAGCTGACTACTGGGCCCTGATGAGGTCCACTCCCTCATTACCCGACAGCAGAAAACATTTGATGCTTTTTTTTTTTTGTCAAAGAATTGACCGGGCCTCAAAGAAATGAAGGGTGGGAAGGCTGAAAAGGGGAGGGAGAGAAGGGGTAAGGTGGTAGTAGTGGTGGCGGTGGGGGTTGTCGCTCATTCAGCCGTGTGTGTCTTACCGCCTTGTGTGCAGGGACAGAAGAAAAATGGGAGTGGGCAGGGACAGAAGGGTCGAGGGAGAAGGACGGAAAAGAGGGGAGGCTTAAAACACTGCCTTTATGCAGGCAAATTCTGGATGACTCTTCCGACATCAAAGTGTTTTCACTAACTGAAGAGCTAATGTGGGTGTGTGAGTGAGTGAACTGGGGCTGTCTCTGGTGAGTTCATTCATTCGTAGACACTCTTTTTTTTTTGGGGGGGGAGTGACAATGTGAACACCATAATTACACCTAATGATCTATTCCCTTAAAGTGTGACCGCCTTAGGCCACCGGTGGATTGTTTTGCAGGGTCGTTCTCACAACCTCCTCCTGCCTTGGCTGCTCCTCTTGGGGAAACATCCATTGAGGTGTAGGTCCCACTTTTGTGATCCGGGACCCCCCACCCTCAGCCTATCTTGAGTTTTGTTCCCCAAAAGCTCAACCAACACGAAAGCCCGGGGAGGGTGCTGTTCCTGCACCTGGCCAACAGGGGCTCCATGTGTTGATAACCACACACAAAATTAAAAAAAAAAAGGATTTTATAGTAAAAGGAGTGAAAGATACATTTATTTAAAGAAGAGTAAAAAAAGACTCACTCAGAGAAAAATTACGTTTTTAACACATTTTTATGGTATTTTTAAAAAAAGCTCAAAGTTGCATTTTTGAGAATTTATATTTTTAAATTGTTGGGAAAAAAGAGAAGATATTTGAAAAAAATTGTATTCCTTACGTAGAAAATAAACTGAACAAACCGCGAGCTCGCGTCTCTGAGGAGGGGAGGGGGAGTGTTGCTCCATTCCATTGGTTCCGCCCACAATTCAGAGGCAAATTTCTACTGAACTACTGCCGCTCTGCAGAAACTATGTCCTATAAAAACGATACATGTTTTCTAATTTTGACTAAAAACGGTTTAATCATAATTCAAAGACCACTGGGAACGCTTTTAAAATAGATCAAAAGAGGATCAGAGTCAGTCTTTAATGAGATTTCATACTTGCCTATTTTGTTTTTTATCTTACAGTCAGAGCTGTTTCACTTGCAAGTGAACCCTGGTATGGTTCTGCCATGATGTGATAGAAAAAAAAAAGTACCCTGATGACTAAATATTTTGTTCTAAATATTTCTCTTCAAAGCCACTAAGATAAAAAAACAAAAACATTATAGATGTTTTTAACATGTTTTTGTGGCATTGTTCTGATGATGGGGGACATATATAAAGAAAATTAAGCTCAAAATTGCATTTCTGAATATTTCGTTATTCAAATAATTCAAAATCAGAATCAAATGGAAAAAAAGCTGTTAGAAAAATAGCCTATGTCCTACAAAATGACAGTTTTTTAAAATTTGCCTAAAAACGACATAATCACAATAAGAACAACACTAGGAATGCTTTTAAATAGCTGGGAGGGAGGGGTCTTTCATGGGATTTGCATATTATGGAAGGATATTTTAACTGTCTTGTTTGTGGTGATGGAGACATGAGATGTCTTTAATAAAGTTGAAGGTAAGGAAAAAGTAGGTTTCAGAAACTAGACATCATTAAGCATAAAAAAAAAACATATTTACTAATTTTACAACGGAAGTTTTACCCTCTTTAAAGGTTAATTTTGTTTATTTGTGATGTGATATTTGTTATCTTTAGGGGGACTGAAGGTCTGCGGTTGAAGTCTATTAAACTTCAAAAAACCAAAAGTGCTTTTTTTCCTTAGTGAAGGCCATCAGAGACTGGATTAGATTACTTTGATCCACTCTTTAAAGTACTTGTCTTTTACTTGAGCAAAACAGGCTTTTTCTTAAATGCCTTTAATGTAAAAATCTAAGGACAATTTTTGCTCTATAAAAATCAATAAATGAAAAAAGAAAAACCCATTTAAATTGCATTACATTTATTAACAAGTTAAGTTCCTGGAATCTAATGCAGAAGCCAATCTTTAGCCCTTTGATGTAAACATCATAAGATTTACAGATGCACTTAGTAAGCTTAATAAGATTCTCCTGCTCCTTTCTGAACTTTTTTTGGCACGTAATCTTGGTATCAAAACGTTCAGCTTCTTCCTGCTTGTATTTATGGTATTCATAAACTTTATAGTTTTTGAAATATTAAGCAAAATATGCCCCATAGAAAATGAATGAGAAAGTCTTCAAATGTTACAATTTAAAGTAGATTTTGGAGTTTAGCTAATATTTTAGCAACATGCTAACGTTTTTAGCTAATTTGTTATTATCTACTGTGTGGTTTTATCTTAGGCTAATTTAGAGTTTAGCTTTATTTTAGCAACAGGCTAACGTTTTTGACTAATCAAGTTTACTGAGAAATGTTACGCTCTTTTGGAGTTAAGCTAGTATTTAAGCAATGTGCTAGCTCTTATAGCTAATTTGGCATCTACTGAGGTTTTTAGGCGGATTTGGACTTTACCTAATATTGTAGCAATATGCTAACTTTTGGCTAATTTGTTATCTAGTCGGCATTTTATTGGCGAATTTAGATTATAGTTTCTATTTTAGCAACATGCTAACATTTTTGACTAATTTATTTACTCAGGAATTTTAGCTATTTTGGAGTTTAGTTAATATTTTAGCCAATTTTTTGGCTAATTTGTTATCTACTGAGGTTTATATAGGCTAATATAGAGTTTAGCTTCTATTTTAGCAACAGGCTAACGTTTTTTACTAATTTATTTTACTGAGGAATTTTAGGTTATTTTGGAGTATATCTAGTATTTAAGCAGCAAGCTAGTTTTTTGGCTAATTTGGCATCTACCAAGTTTTTTTGGGTTAATTTGCAGTTTAGCCCATATTTAAGCAAATATTATTGCAAAATTGACATGAATTAGGAATTTTTAAGAAATTTCACTTCAAATTTTTCAGAAATTTAAGTCAACTTCTTTCATAGTTCTTTAACGAAAAATCCAGTCTTTTAGCAAATTTAACATTTACAAATAGCTTCCATCAGTTAAAGTAAATTGTGTCACGGTTTTCAGCAAAAAGCTTCAGCATTTTAAGCGATTACTTTCAGAAAAAAACATTCACACTAGCACTATCGCAGGTAATGCAACTTTTCTAGTTTGTGTTGTTTTAAAATCATCTTTTCATGTCATAAATATGAAAAATACGGATTTAAATTCCATATTTGAGATGTTGTACAAGATAAACAGATTTTTGTTTTCATTTGAGATGAAAAAAACTTGTAGAAAAGTTGAGTGCTTCCCTCGAGGCGCACAGTTAGTGTCACTGCCTTGCCATCCAAAGCTCTAAAAGACAATAAAGACCAATAAATATTAAGCTCCATTTAATTTGTGGCGTCAGATTCTTCTGTACTACAAACATGCTCACCAAGGTCTTCACTGGAGAACCTTCTCATCTTTATTCCCTCTATCGTTCTGATTTTATTCATTTATTTTCCGCTCATTGCTTACCGTACAGCTGATTGCAATTACCAACAATGACCCACGCAAACATGCGCGCAAAGCGGGAAGGAGAGCGGATCAAAAGAAGGGTTAAAAAGAGCAGGAAACCCAGAGATACTTCAAGTTGCCTCAGGGTTGCTGTCATGTTTTTTGTCCCTTCTGCGGCTTTGTGCGGAACTACAATCCAACAAGCAGAGGGAAAATAAAGTCACTATTCTGCTGGCAGAATACCGAGACCTGACCTTGGGTAAGTAAAGCCGGCGAGCAGAACAGGATGGCGACGGAATAAAGAGCGGGCATAGAAGGGCGGAGAGACGAGATGAGCGATGAAAAGTGGAGTGGAGAGGAAGGATGGCTCACGAGAGAGAAACGAGTCTTAGTTACAATACTGCTAGTGTCCATTTATGGAAAAAAAGAAGTCTGTGTTATCCAGAAACAAGCTTTTGCTGGGTTTTAACAGAAAAATAGGCCAAAAGAACTAAACAGATTCACCAAACAAGCTACTAAAATTGACCAAAAACATTTCCAAAGCGGATCTCCTCAGCTCACGCCTCATCGGACAATTTCTTCTGTTTAGGAGAGAAAGGAGGCAGATAGTGAAAGAGGGATAAACTGAGGAAAAGGGGATTTAACTAATCAGAAGTCAATAGTTAAATAAAGACTTCAGCTCAGGCGGACAGAGATGCTGGATTGACCTCTGGAGCTCAGGTGATGAGGTGGGGGTGGAGAGGTCAGTGGCTATTTTCACGTGTTAACACCCTCATTCTCCCCCGAGGTTAACGCGCTCTTTCTCCCCGTCTCTCGCTATAGAAACGCACACGCAAGAGTGATCTGCATCCAAGACTGCTGCTCCCCGCCAGCTTTAATTCAATCCATTAAGGGTCAGCTGGTTAGCAGTGGCACCTCACTAAAGCACGCTTTAACACAACGCCGGCGAACACGCCGGCCAGAAAAAAATACCCGCACCTCAAAAAGCAGATGGCTTCACAAAAGGGAACATGGGACCCCCAAAAAAGAAAAGGAGATCTTGATGAGGGTGGATCGGAGAGGAGAGCTCCAGAAAGAGCGCAGAAACGTGGCATGTTAAGAAGCCTTCACTGTATTTTCTACAAATTAATTCACTATAACACAAAAAATACATCTTTTTCACAAAATTTAGTCTAAACTCCTCCTTAGAGTCAATAAGTTGTAAAAAATCCACGATTTTTAAGTTCTCAAAAATCTAGAATTAAGTTAAAGGTTATCAAAAACTGATGCAAATATAAATATATTTGAAATAAGACATTTAATAGTTTATGAGTAAAGTATTTTTAATATTACACTCAAAAATTGCAACAGTAAAAGTAAAAAATTGGGCCTAATTATTAAACACAAACTCATATTTTACAAAACCACTGAAGCATAGAACTCTTATTTTCCTTAAAAGTACTTTTTGATTTTTTTTGTTTTCATATTTTTATTAAAAAGTTTATTAAAAAACTTTACAACTTTGCAATGTAGAAATAGAAAGCGGCTTTCAACTAGAGAATTATATTTCTTTTTATTTACGTAAGATCAGAAAATTAGATATTTTTGGCCAATAAAACAATTGTGTATAATAATTTAGAGCAACTACAAATATTTAATGGTTAAAAAATTGGCTAAAAATCAAACAAATAAACAAATATACGCGGTTTTTGAAAACCGAATTCTTCCAATGAAGTCGATGAAACTTTTAAAATATTGTTTTTGCAAACTGTTTCAGTCAAATAATAATGAAAAAAGTTTTCACTTTGTTTTCAATATAATCTTTAGTTTAAAATAATATCAACTAGAAAAGTTGTATTACCTGCAATAATGCTAGTCTGAATGCTTTCGCTGAAAGTAGTCACTGAAGCTTTTTGCTAAAAATAGTGCAGGGATTTGCTGAAAACGCAAAAACTATTTGCAAAATGTTAAATTTGCTAATAGAGTTGAAATTTAGGAAAATAACCATGAAAGAGTGAAGTTGACCTAAATTTCTGAAACATTTGTAGAAAATTTCTTTAAAATGTATTTGCCAGTTAGGCAAAAATAGCTATTCTGCTGCTTAAATAAGAGCTAAATTCCAAATTTAACCCAAAAAAAAAACCAAACAACATTAGTAGGTACTAAATTAGCCACAAAAAATAGCTTGTTTCTTAAATAATAGCAAAACTCCAAATTAGCTTAAAATTTCTAAGTTCACCAAATTAGTCAAAAAAAAGTTAGCCTGTTGTGAAATTATTAGCTAAACTCTAAATTAGCATTAAAAACAGCCCATTTATATAAAAAAACGGTAGCACATTGCTTAATTGCTAGCTAACTAGTCTAAAATTTCTCAGTAAACTAGTCAAAAACTTAAGGCTGTTTCTAAAACAGAAGCTAAACTTTAAATTAGCTCAAAAACCTCAGTAGATAGCAAATTAGACAAAAATGTTAGCACGTTGCTAAAATATTAGCTAAACTCTAAATTAGCCTAAAAACCTCAGGAGATTACAAATTAGCCAAAAACGTTAGCATGTTGCTAAAATATTAGCTTTTTTTTTTCTAATTACTATAAAAGATGAAAACATAGTCTATGAATATATTGAAAGTCTTGTTGCTAATCCACTTAAAATAGTGAAATTTGAAGACTTTCTCATTCATTTCATTTTTGGGGCACATTTTGCTCAATATTTTGAAAACTTTAAAATGTATAAACACCAAAAATAAATGCAGTAATGTCCAGATGGTAACTAAGTATTCACATAATTAAGTAATTGGAGCCGTATTTTTGGAAAAATATCCCAAAACAGCTCCAATCGCTGTTTTATTTTGTCTAAATACCAATAAAAGGTGCAAGAATGCTGCCCTCCTCTGTTGCAAAATGCATGACAACAAATTATGATGCAATTATTTATGATCACGATCACTCCAAACGCATCAATGATCATCTGGGATGCAGGCGGGATAATGGCGCTACCTGCTTAAATTGCAAAGTAGATTTTTTGCTAGAAATGGCTAACCGCCACCTCGTCTGCCCCTCTTCTCCTCCTCCCGCTCTTCCGCCACACATCCCGTCTTTTTGAAATGCAAGCAGTCTGAGTCAGTCAATCAGCTCGTCCACCTTTCTCCCGCTCCATTTTTCTTTTTTCCGCTCTTCTCATCTCCCCTCGCCGTCCAGCGAGCGTGTCTTTCAGGGCGCCGTGGGATGATCAAAGACAGCTTTGTGACACTTTGTGAGGCACGCGAGAAGCAGAAAACATCAAACCCCAAACACGGAAAAAGGACGGAGTCGCCCGTGCAGGTGTGTGAAGGTGTGTGCGCGGTAAACAAATGAATAAATTAAAAAAAAGAGGGGTGACTTTTTCTCTACCTTCAGCACGTGGATGAAAGGCAGGAAGGTGTCCCTCTGAAGTCCATTTTTGTACAGATCTGAAAGAGGAGGGGAGGGCCTGTATTAGAGGTGCTGTTTAGCCTCCTGATAATGTCATTCCCCCGCCACAGATTGGCAGATAAAGTGGCTATTGATGAACTGAAGGATGGGTTGGGAAGCGCGACAAAAGGACTGGGAGCAGGGGGAGAAAAATGGATTTCTGCACCGGCAGCGGCAGCAACATAAAATTCATTACATTCCCAAACAATGGTGGCGAGAGAAAGGACTGTCGCCTTTTCAGCGCGGACAATGTCCACAGCGGTTCGCTGAATAGAGGTTTCAATTAGCTCGGCTGGAACAAATTACATCTGAAGTAGCATCCCTGATAGATAGATAAAACAGACGGGGGCTCACACACAAACAGGGACAAAGATGCTCAGAGACGCGGCGGCGGCGCGGCTTAACGAATGCAAACAAATGTTGATGTTTAGGCTTCAGCTTATTAGAGTAGGACCACACACAAATAAACCTCCCTTTGTAACTCCTAATACTGTACACCGCTGTGAGTGACTACATTTAGGATTAAACAACAACAAAATAACCTTTTTCTTTATTGCTGGAAGAATCGGATGTTTTTTTTTTTTTATCACGTAATGAGTAAATCTATTATATCCAGTTTAGTAAAAAATAACTTTGCACAAATACTACTAATAAAACAGTATTTCTACTGTTATTACTTTTGGTTTTCTCAATTGTACGCTTTGGTTTTTAATAATTAATATACCTTTTAGTTCAGGGGTGGGCAAACTACGGCCCGGGGGCCACATGCGGCCCCTTAAGCTACTTAATGTGGCCCTCCAAATTAAAATACATTGAATCAAAAATCCTAATTATTGTTTTATTTTCATTGTATTTCTGGTTTCTTCTCATGAATGGTGTTGTTTCTCTGACGTTCGTGTGTGTTCCTTTCTGAGTCAGATGGTGATCTTTCGGATTATTCCTACACCACATAAATGCAGCATTTCTTTGAGTTCACATTTTCCTCTGAAGAACATCAACCCATTGGATCACCCAAAAGAGAACAAAAATCAAAATTTAGAAATTAAAACTCCCAAATTTTTTGTTTTTAAATTAATATATGTGAATTTTAATCCAAATTAAAGCATGTTTTTCTCTAAATTCCATGTTATTTTTTTTAGTTTATGAGGTTGATTACCCAATCTCTCCTTCCATCTGCTCCTTGTCCGGCCCTTATGCCAAATTTTAGAACCCTTTGTGGCCCACGAGTCAAAACAATTGCCCACCCCTGTTTTAGTTGATGCAAACTCATAAATGAGTTATAATTTCTTGTTTTAATTGACAAAATGATGCGCTTTGAACTTATTAGTTTCAAATTAATTTGCTGTAAATTATGTTTTTTATGAAAGAAGAACTGACCAAAGAATAAAAACTGTAGCTTTGAGACTGACAATACAATTAAGGATGAAGGGAGTGTCACCAAATACAAAGTTTTTTGGAAGAAGTTAGAATCACTATAGAAAAAATAATCTCAAAACAACTTATGTTGAGTCCTGCCTTATTCCTATTGGCTATGTATCCAGCGAAACACAGTTTTAAAAAAACAGAGACTACGTTTATAGATATCAGTTTATTAACGGTTAAAAGATGTGTCGCACAAGCTTGGAAAAATACCAACCGACCCAGCATCAACCAGTGGTTTAAGCAAATGTTATATTGCCTTCCCTTAGAAAGAATAATGTATATTCACAAAACCAAACAACACCTTTTTGAGGAAATGTGGGGACCCTTTATCAATTATATTAAAAATCTAACAGATGATCCAACAGATTTTTGATTTCAACTGCTTAAAATTTTAAGATGTCAGATTATAGGTTTGTTGTTTGTTTTAGTTAGTGTATGTTGTGTTTTTGTAGGTGTGGTTTATAGCGAAAAGTCATATGATTCAGTCTCTTATATTCACAAAGAAAAAAAAAAAAAAACATAAAAAAAAAAAAAACAATTGACTAATTCTTTAATACAATTTTGTGGTAAAAAAAAAAAAAAAAAAAAAAAAAATTAAGGATGAACGATTTATCTGTGCCATTTTCAGAATCGGGCAATATGATAAAAATCCACCAATATTCTTGTAACTATTTGCAGAAATACTTTATTTTTAAAATGTGCACTTGTCTCTAGAAGAAGTCAATAATTGCTCTGACTGCTATCATATACTATTTACACTTTGTTCCTAACAGTTCTCTGGCAATGAGAGGCCTATGGTTTACAATTATGCCTGATGGTAAGAATGTTTTCAAAGTTTTACTTGTTCCTACTTGTTGCTGTACATTAAAAAGGCCAAATACAAAGTGATTGTGCAATAAAAGAAAAGTTGTCCATTTCTAATAAAGAAACAAGGAAATCTAAACTTGGTGTTATATGTCATAGTTACATATTGTTTATCAGTATCAGCCAAAAAAAAAAAAAAAAAAAAAGATATCGGTCCATCCATAAATAAAATATCTATGACTAGATTAGATTCTACTAGAAATGGTTTATTTCAAGCTATCAAAGCAAGAATAATTCATAAACACTCAACATATGTTTACAAAGTGACTAATGATATACGTTTGAACACAAAGAGTGGAAATATGTTTGATACAGTTGACCACGCTTTACTACTCAGACGACTGGAAAACTGGGTGGGTCTCGCTGGGCTAGTACTAAACTGGTTCAAAACGTACTTTGAAAACAGGAAATATTTTGTGTCAATGGGTAACTTCACCTCTAATTCAACAGAAATTACTTGTGGAGTTCCCCAAGGCTCCATCCTGGGGCCACTTCTATTTAACATCTACAAGCCCCCACTCTCCCAGGTTATAAAGAACAACATTAGTTACCGTAGCTATGCAGATGACGCACAGATATATATTGCATTGACACCAGGAGACAGAGGCCCTTAATGACTGGATGTGTCACAACTTACTTCAGTCAAACAAAAACAAAACTGAGGTTATTGTCTTTGGGGCTAAAGAAAAAACGTCACAATAGAGCTTCAATCTATTAAAACCCTTCTGCTCGCTTTGGGATCCAGATGACAAATGTGGACAAAAGTGGATTGGATTTTATGTCTGCCATGGACATTAGTGAAACTCAAAAATCAAAGATAAAAAAAAAGTCCAGTGCACTGCCTTGTGGGGTCCAGATGACCCCAATTTTAAAGTAAACAAGCCAAGGAGAGCGGAAGGGTTACACTAAAAACTACCAACCAGGCCAGAAACCTGGGTATAGTGATAGACACAGACCTACATTTGGATAAACACATTAAGGCAGTCACAAAATCAGCATACTATCATCTCAAAAATAGATCTGATGTCTAAGCAGGACCTGGAAAAACTAGAGCATCCTCTCATCTTTAGCTGACTTGATTACTGTAACAATATTTTTACAGGACTACCAAAAAAAATCAATCAGGACCAAGAAAGTAGACCACATTAGTCTAGTTCTGGGGTCTTTACGTTTGTTACCTGTCTGCCAGACTTTAAAGTTCTGTTACTGGTTTATAAAGCTTTGAATGGTTTAGCCTGACCCAGTAAGTACCAGCCAGACCTCTCCGGTCATCAGGATGCGGTCTTTTATCAGTTCCTAGAGTCAGAACTAAATATGCATTCAGCTCTGTACATGAAATGTGCTATTAAATACACTTGCTTTGCCTCCCATCCTTACAAAGTCATATCAAACACAGAATAATTAGGCATCAGTTGTAAGAAGGGAGTGGCAGGAAGCGAACTTATATAATTCCACCTTACCATTTTCTTTATATGAATGATCATTTTTCTGGTTCGTAGCTTCCAATCAGATATTTATACCTTACCAATGCAGAAACAAGTCATTAAGAATCCTTAAGTATCAATAAATCACATGATTATGTAAATAGACATAACAGTATTTCATAATTCAAGTATCAAAAACACAAGAAGATTGTTTTTCACTAAAAAAAAAAACACTAACATTTTGGTAAATGATTAGCGATCAATAAGTTTAACAATGTTGAGTATCTGATTAAGTAATATTAAAATTAATTGGGATCATTCAGCTGCCTGATTGTCAGCCATTTTCCTAGTTATAACAGAGTTATAAATAAATAAACTTAAATCCACCTTTTATAGCAAAAAAAAACACTTTAAAAGACATTTTCTTACATTTTCTAACAAACGGTACGTTAAAGCCCCATTTGCCCCCCTCCCCTCCAAAAACCTTCCCCATATTAAAAGCCATCAAAACGTAAAAACAAAAACACATTCCCGCCACAAATCCATCTCGAGCTTTATTGATACCTGCATCTCCACATCAATAAAAATGGAAAACATATGCCTTTCATGCCCGGTTGTCTCCTATGGCTTTTAGTGTTCCATTAACCTTGTAATTAATACCAAGTAGGCTCTCTATCAAGTTTCCCTGGTTTGTGGCTTTGTTCTTTATAGCCAGTAAATATCAGAGACGTGCGTCTTTGTCTACAAGAGCCATCTTGCTGCCATCCACTTCACTCAAGGCTTTTAGGCGTCTTCGCCTGAGAAACGGAGGCGTCAGATAGCGCGCCGTGCATTTATCTCCAGCTTGATCACCGTCTCGCTAATTCGCCTCCGCCGGCGGTAAATGCGACTTCAAAGTCGACGGAAATCACGAACATGCAAAGTTGAGGACGCAGTAGCGTTTGGTGCGATCATCAATCGATTCTTGAGAGAAACCAAACATTTATGAAAGATACTAGTTCATTATCGGAGGGAACTTTAATTCATTGATTTTAGAGCGGATAACTATTCCTTCTTCATTCTGACTGGTTTTTACTACAGACCTTTTGAATGAAAAAATAAATTGACCATGTATCATTTGTATCATTTTCTTCCATAAATCTGACAAATTTCAACTTTTAAATCTATGGATTCATCTGTGACAGAGTTTGGCAACCTTTAAGAATAAAAGAGCCATTTGGGCTCGTTTACTACTGATCCAAACCTAGAAGGAGCCTCATTGACTTACGTTAGCCTTTAAGAAAGTTGGATTTGCATTCATAACCTTCTTTTTGTTTTTGTTTTTTTTAATAAATGTGATTAATGTCTATTTTTAGCACAAACAACAGCAATAAAATATATAAAAAGGAAACTAGCCTCGTTCAAAAAGATATTTTTTTTACGTTTTTAACTTTAGTAGCAAAAAAGCTAGCTCGATGCTTAATTACTAGCTGAACTTCAAATTAGCATAACATTTCTCTGTAAATTAAATAAACAAAAAATTTTTGGCATGTTGCTGAAATAAACTAAACTCAAAATTAGCCTAAGCCTCTCAGTAGAAAACAAATTAGCTAAAAATGTTAGTATAATGCTAAAATATTAGCTAAACTCCAAATTAGCATAAAAAACTAATTAGAGGCCAATTCTGTCAAAAAAAGCTAGAACTGAACTCCAAAATAGCCTAAAATTCCTCAGAAAACTAACAGTCAAAAACGTTAGCTTGTTGCTAAAATAGAGGCTAAATTCTAAACTATCCAAAAAAAATGTCAGTAGATAACAAATTAGCTGAAAACATTAGCATTTTCCTAAAATATTTGCTAAACTCCAAATTAGCATAAAATTTCTTAGAAAACTTAGCCTAAAACGTTAGCATGTGGCTAAAATAGATGCTAAAATTCTAAATTAGCCCAAAAACTCCAGTAGGTAACACATTAGCCAAAAATGTGAGTATGTTGCTAAAACAGTAACTAATCTCCAATTTTTTTTAAATTTAATATTATTTTATTTTTCTTCAGCCAGAGAGCCACCATGGAGAGATAAAAGAGCCACATGCGGACCCCTGGTCTATGGGAAAAGTTCCATTCACAAAACTGGACATCTGCTAATTTCTTCGTTCGTGGTTGTATTTAGTTCCATTTTTTAAATTTATCATTAACTTTTTATTCTAAAGCCATATTTTCTTGGTTATACAATATTTTTTTAAGTGTAGAAGACAGAAAATATGGGAATGGTTAGCTTAAGTGAAGATGATTGTCTGTGTGGAACCCCAAAAAGAGAGGCAACTAAGAACCAAATTAATGTTGAACTTACATTAATGAAACAACAAACCTGTTTGTTCTGGTTTTTTTTAAGGTAACACGGCCTCACCTTGTCGCTCATCATCTCAATTAGATGTTTACCGTCAATAGAGGTTTAGATAGGGAAAAAAAATCGGGATGAGTTTTTTTTATTTAATAAAATCTTAAAAATAGATGAACATCAACCAGCATGTCTTAAAATTAAAGGATGAGCATCCAAACATTGATTAAGGAGAAAACTCCTTTATTAAGAAAGAGAGAAATGCTCAAATGTGAACATTTAAATCCAACTCTATAATATTGTGGGGCTGTAATTATGCTGTTTTAGTGTTGTGAGAGATTTTTGGACAAAACAATGTTTTAAATATCTTCAAATCCAGAATAATCCACTGCTGTGTAAACATACTTCTCTGTGTTGTGAATTAAACTTGTATTATGTTCGTGTTATTTGGAGATTAGAAGAACTGTGGGAATACACACACACACTGTGTTCTGCTGTGTCTCTTTAAATGAGTGAATTTGAGTGCAGAAATAGACAAATTTGTTCACTTTTACTTGAAAACTTGGGATGATTTCTGGATTATTCCATAACATATTGTGTGATTCCAGTTATTAACTGACATCATGAAAAAAAACATTCTGAGGATATTTAATAGGTACTTTGTTTTGTTATTTGACAAAACATCTGACAAAAAAGATGAAGTAACTTAGTAAAGGTGGAATCATCAAAGTTTGCTTCTTTACACTCATTTTCAACCAATAAATCACTTAACTTTAGGTAATAATCAAAATATTTAATGAATTTAATGTGATTCATGTGCAAAAATCTCTAGTTTTGATTATGTGTTGTTAATTTTAGATTAATTGTGGGAGAATTTGGTAAGTATTCACATTATAGTAATTCACCTGCTCCTTTCTGTACGTTTTTCAGCAAGTAAAAACTCAATCACACCTTCAGCGATTTCACTAATCTAGGTGTCAAAACATTCAGTTTGTTCAGGCAAAATATGAAATGAATGAGTAAAATCTTCAAATTTCAAAGATTTTAAGTAAATTAGCAGCAAGTCTTTCAATATATTCATGGGCGATTTTTCTTTAATATTTTAGCAACATGCTAACATTTTTGACTTAATTAGTTTACTTACATTTTTTAGGTTATTTTGGAGTCTAGGTATTATTTAAGCAACAAGCTAGCTTTTTTGACTAATTAGCTATCCACAGGGAGTTTTCTTTTAGGTTAATTTGAAGTTTAGCTAACATTTTAGCAAAATGCTAACATTTAGGCTAATTTGTTATCTACTGAGGTTTTTGACGCTAATTTAATTCAATTCAATTTTATTTATATAGCCCAATATCACAAAGTAAATTTGCCTCATTGGGCTTCATGCTCGTAGTTTATACAAATTCACAACATTTGTCATAAAATATGCACATTAGCTAAAAACTAAACAGACTAATGAAAACTGGTCATCCCTGCCCTTAGACCCTCCCTCTCTGGAGTTTAGTTTCCATTTTAGCAACAAGCTAACATTTTTGACTAATTTAGTTTACGGACAATTTATAGCTTATTTTGGTGTCTCGCTAGTATTTAAGCAACGAGCTAGCTTTTGTGGCTAATTTGTTATCTACTGGGGGTTTTCTTTTAGGTTAATTTGGAGTTTAGCTAACATTTTAGCAATATGCTAACGTTTTTGGATAATTTGTTATCAACTGAGATTTTTTAGGCTAATTTAGAGTTTAGCTCCATTTTAGGAACACGCTAACATTTTTGACTTATTTAGTTTACTTACAATTTTTAGGTTATTTGGGAGTCTATCTAGTATTTAAGCAACAAGCTAGCTTTTTTAGCTAATTTGTTATCTACAGGGGTTGTTTTAGGCTAATTTGGAGTTTAACTCATATTTTAAGTAACACACTAAATATTTTGTAAAGTTGGCATGTATTAGGGATATTTAAGCAATTTTAATACACATTTTTCAGAAATTTAGGTCAACTTCCTCACTTTTTCTTAGTTCTATAATGGAATTTTTAGTCTTTTAGCAAATTTAACATGTAGCATTTGCATTTTCAGCAAATTTCTTCAGCAATTAAAGTAAATTGTGTCACCATTTTTAGCAAAAAAGCTTCAGCGACTTTCAGCAAAAAGCATTCACTCTAGCATTATCACAGGTAATGCAACTTTTCAAGTTTTTCTTAGTTTTTGTTTTTAATAATTGAATTTCCTTATTTTGTTAAGAGTTTGTTACATCTGTGATTATGCAGTCTTGTCTACAATCAATTCTTGAAATAAATAATCAAGAAATTAAGAGAAAGTGTCGTAAAAATGATGTAGAAAAGGATGTTCAAAAGTTGTTTTAAGGTTGTGACAGAAAAAAAAAGAATAACAAATGACCTCGTCTGCTACTTTTTAATTGAGAATATGTTCACAAACACAAAAACGAACTTTGGATGTGAACGTAGTAACTGCAAAACTGTCAGTGTATCCGAGTATTGTACTTCAATAAAACATTTTCAATAATAATAGCTGTTGCAACCATTTAAGTTGGTAAGAAAAAGAGACTAAAAGTAAATTTTCATAATTTCTTTGTCCCGTTGTTTGAGCTTTTGTGAAAACTGCATATCAACCTGTTACCTGAAAGGTAATTAAGCGACTGATTTCTAAAAGCAGCAAAAGCGTCTCATGCACGGGTCAGGGTCGTACCGTCAGGGCATCTATTGGACGTGGCCACGACCACCACTCCAGTTCTGAACAGCGTCCCGAACAGCTGCTTCAGAATCAGCGCGTCAGCGATGTCGGTCACCTAACAGAAAAGAACAAGAGAAGAACCACATTCAGGTACAGCCGAAGCCTTTTGTTCACACACACGTGTGTGTCTGAGAGCAAATCAAGCCTTCAACACTCCATGTTTATTAGTGTCATTCAGGTGTGCTCATTCAGCGCTCTTTGTCTAGTCAAGGTCAGTCGCTCTTCCGTGTGTCGGTACACGCACGTGCAGTCACAAAGACATGTGACTGAACCACTTGAACTGACTGCAAATGGTCACAAAGCCGTTTTCTGGTGAGGCCAAGTAGCTGAAGGAAGGAACTAGACTTGAGCTGATCACCTGAGCGGCCGCGGCGTTCCGCCGAAGAGCGAAGAAGTCCAGTCGGCGCTGAGGTCATTAAAGCTTAAATTAAAAAAAAAAAAAAAAAAAAAAAGCCTCACAAAAGGCGCATAAAACTGCGCCTGTGAGCCACACACACAAGGCCATACAGAGATACAATAAATACATTCAATTCAACTGTCTGCTGTCTTTTTCATCTCCATCATTTCCATGAATCCACAATGAACAAAGGTCGATGAAAACACTGACGCAAGGACGTTTATGAGTCGCTGGCTGTTAAATGAAGAGCTCTGACCTTTCTGTTTGTAATCCAGTGCTCTCACTTTTGTTCTTCTTCTCTCATCTCCCCCTCTTCCACCTATGTTGTTCTTTTGAACATCCATAAAGGGAGAAATCATGTTCCAGTCAGAGCGGCGCACATTAAACATGTCTAGTGCTGATTGACTGACGGGAGTGGAGTGAAAGAAAATTAATTACTTGGGAGCATTGTGCAAATTATGACACTGAAAAAGGCAAAAACAAAGACAAAAATGACTAATATGAACCCTTAAAAAATTTGTATGAACACAAGCGAGGAATTTAAAATTAATTTAAAAAAGAAAACTTTAAAACCCAATTTGATTTGTGTTTTTAATATGTTCTTGAGGAAATTTTCTGATGATGGAGGACATATTGAAAGAAAATTAGGCTCAAATTTGTATTTCTAAGTATTCTTGTAGTTGTGATGAAGGAAATACGTTCAGTAGACACAAGCTCACTGCTCCAAGCTCTCAGCAATGGGAAGAGGGGCGGGGTTGCTCCAGTTCCAACTTTGAATTTCTAAGGAACTCCTGCTGCTCTGCAGAAACTATGTCCTAGAAGATGACAGACTTATTAATTTTGGCTAATCGTGAGATCAAAAGATGAATGGGGAGAGACTTTAAAGACTTGGATTTTTTTTTTTTTTTTTTTTAAGTCTAAGCCTAAAGTTAATTGAAAATGCTCACAGATATGACAGATAGTCTATTTCTCCCCATAAAAATTCAATTAACATTAAGAAAATTTAAAAAAATAATCTTTCAGTTTGCAAAATCCGGAAACTTTCTTCCTATCAATTTGTTCAAAATGGACAGAAGTTGAACTTGGTTCTTAAAAATGTTAAACACATAAAAAGCTTTTTTATTTTTTTAAGTCTGGGATATTTCTAGGGATGTAGTGATTCAGATTGTCTATGATTCACATAAAACATCTATTTTTGAGTCATAGTTTTGTTTCTGTTCAATTTAAATTTAAAAAAAAAAAAAGTTAAATCATATCAGTTGTCACACACCCAGGTGGGTGACATTTAATCCGCGTCTGACCCATCCTCTGGGGGAGGGGTGAGCTGCAGACACAGCTGCGCTCTGGAACTATTTGGTGGTTTAACCCCCCAATCCAAGCATTTAATGCTGAGAGTCAAACAAGGAGTCTTTGGTGTTATTCTGCCTGGATTTGAACCCACAACCTTCCAGTCTCAGGGAGGACACTCTAACACAAGGCCACTGAACTTTGTATTGCAAAACAACAACAAATTCTGAAAAATCTTCTTTTTTTTTAATTCACTAATAAGGGAAGGAACAAAAGACAAACCCTTCAGTTGTCTCATACTAAGTCTGCAATAAAATGATAATTAACTAGGAAAGTTGCATTACCTGCGATAATGCTAGTGTAAATTGCTTTTTGCTGAAAGTAGTCGCTGAAGATGCTCAAGCTATTGGCTGAAAATAGTGACACAATTTACTTTAGTTCCTGAACGGATTTGCTGAAAATATGAAAGCTATAAGCAAAATGTTAAATTTGCTAAAAGACTGGAAATTTTGTTAGAACTATGAAACAGTCCTGAAGTTGACCTAAATTTCTGAAAAATTTGTAGTAAAATTGCTTAAAAATCCCTAATACATCCAAAAATATTTAGTCTATCGCTTAAAGGGTAACCAAACCCTAAATTAACTTTTTTTTGGCTGTTGACATCTATAAATGGGACTATAAAAGTACTGTCTGTTGGTCATAGCCAAATTTTTGACAAATTTAAATAAAACTGCTTAATTCTTCAAAATATAGTAAAAAAAAAAAACGGTCTGTGTGGTTCCCCCTACAGGTTGAATTGAGGTATTACAGTTGAATTTTTTGAATGGTCAAACCATGCAAGTTTCAGAAGTCTGACGTCATGATCTGCAGCTCCAGTGAAACTAATTGTCCTGCCCCCAAGCCCCGCCCCTCTGACTGGATTTTCAAATTTCAGCTGTGGGTGGAGTCAGCCTCCAACTTCCTGGTTTGGGTACTCTTTAAGTATGAGCTAAACTCCAAATTAGCCCAAAAAACCTCAGTAGATGCAACATTAGCCAAAAAAAATTTAGCTTATTCCTTAAATACTAGCTAAACTCCAAAGATAGCCTAAAATTACTCAGTAAACTAAATTAGTCAAAAACATTAGCATGTAGCTAAAAAAGAAACTAAACTCTAAATTAGTCTATAAGAACTTCAGTAGATAACAAATTCACTCAAAATGTTAGCATGTAGCTAAAATATTAGCTAAACTACAAGCTAAATTAGAATGAAATAAACCTCCGAAGATACCAAATTAGCCAAAAAAGCTAGCTCGTTGCTTAAATAGCTTATGGTTTGCCTAAAATTCCTCAGTAAACTAAATTAATCAAAAACGTTACTATGTTGCTAAAATGGAAGCTAAACTCTAAATTAGCCAATAAAAACCTCAGAAGACAACAAATTTGCCCAAAACTTTAGCATGTTGCTAAAATATTAGCTAAACTCCAAATTAGCGTAAAAAACCTCAGTAGTTGCCAGATTAGCCAAAAAAGGAAGGACATTGCTTATATACTAGTGTTACGGCCAGCAGTGACAACTAGCTAAACTCCAAATTAGCCTAAAAAATTTTTTGGTAAACTAAATTAGTCAAAAAATGTTAGCATGTTCCTTAAATAGATCTAAACTAAATTAGTCTATAAACACTGCAGTAGATAACAAATTAGCCCAAAACGTTAGCATGTTGCTAAAATATTAGCTAAACTACAAGCTAAATTAGAATTAAATAGAACTCAGGAGATACCAAATTAGGCAAAATAGCTAGCTTGTAGCTTAAATAGCATACGGCTAAACTGCACAATAGCCTAAATTTCCTCAGTAAACTAAATTAATCAAAAACGTTACTATGTTGCTAAAATGGAAGCTAAACTCTAAATTAGCCAATAAAAACCTCAGAAGACAACAAATTAGCCCAAAACTTTAGCATGTTGCTAAAATATTAGCTAAACTCCAAATTAGCGTAAAAAACCTCAGTAGTTGCCAGATTAGCCAAAAAAGGAAGGACATTGCTTACCAGCTAAACTCCAAAGTAGCCTAAAAATTCTTCAGTTAGTCAAAAAATGTTAGCATGTTCCTAAAATAGATCTAAGCTAAATTAGTCTATGAACACTGCAGTAGCTAACAAATTAGCCCAAAATGTTAGCATGTTGCTAAAATATTAGCTAAACTCCAAATTTTGTTAAAAATTACTATAAAAGATGAAAACATAGTCCATAAATATATATTTAAATATACTTAAAATGTTGAAATTTAAGGACCTTTAAATTAATTTCCTATGGAGTATATATTTTCCTCAATATTTCACAAACTATAATGTTTATGGATACCAAACATACAAGCAGTAATGTCCTGCTAACTTTGAACTTTTTTTACATTTAATGCAACAATTCTTTAACACTTTTAGCATAAACATACAGTAAGAAAGCAACAATTCACTTTCCCTATCGTTCGGTTTAATGGTGTAACGTACGGTTCTGTTTCTGATTGACTGATTCAATGTCATGAGGGAAGCTGGTCCAAAAAGTTTCAGTTATGTAACTAACAACACAGGTATGTCCTTCTGTAAAACAACGCTGAAGTACAGATGTAAATGTTTCAGGGTTTAAAATGTTCTTCTCTAAAGTTTGCCGTGCACCTCCCTGCCCTCTTCCTCCCTCTACCTACTTTCCTGCACATAACAGGCACTTGTGATGGCCTCAGCATATGTCTCCTTTCACACTCTGGAGAGTCTTCTGCTTTTGCATATTAGCCCCACTGCCCTTTCCAATACTTGATTAACATTTGTGTTTAAGCCTTGATTTTGCTGAGAAGAGGTGGCTAAGGGCATCAAATTAGAGTGTGCGCGCGCTCGCGCCGGCGGTCGTGCGTGCGCGTAATGAGAATCAACAGAAAGCCAAGGCTCTGTGTCTCTCTGAAGGGGCCCGCATTTCCTGCGACCACAGGATTTTATTTTCATTTCAAAAGAATCATTTAAAACTGACCTTTTATACAGCAAGGATTTGTTTATTCATGTACCCTCAACACGGGCACGGCGGCGGGGGTAATGCTGATTGCCGGGTGAGCTCAGAGAGGAGGGGTGCCCGGCGAATGAGAAAGGTGGAGGGGACTGATGCGGCACTTGTGGAGCACAAAAATAATGGCGCAATCTCCGTCGGCCATTGGCGTTATTAAAATGAGCATCCAATTACTCCAGCGTCTGTCAGTTTACAGCGAGGCACGGGGCGCCAAATGAAACCTCTTTTGATGTTACACCTCTTTATGTACACAACCGTCCGGCAATTTCGCAGAAGCTGCAGAGACTGGCGCCCCGAGACGAGGACGCTTAAGCATTTTCTTCTCGCTCTTTTCCCCACTCTCGTTCCATCTTTCCATCCTGGACCTCTCAATGGCGAGTATTCATTAGGGATACAGCGTGGGGCTAGAAAAAGGAAAAGGAGGGGGCTACAAATTACTGATAATGGCAAGGCGCTAATGAAGAGAATGGAGAAATGTCATTAGCATTTAAGAGGATAAGATCCATCTGACCCGCTGCCGCCAGTCGCTTTCTAGCTCCACTCACTTAAGGAAGCAGAAGAGTGCGACTGATACCCAGGGCCTCATTTGCATGGCTGAGAGGACGAAGATGCTGATTGGCATAGACACCCCCTCGCCACCGCACCCCGACTCTCCCAACCTCTTGTTTATGCATCACAAACAACGCGCACATGTCTGCTTGTTTCCCCCTCCATTCACCGGTAGCAACAGTCGACAAGTGAAAACAGCAAAGCCGGCGACCGTAAACAAAACCAATCAATGCTCAAACAGCGCGCCGGTTTTTTCCAACCTGAAAGAGGCGCAGATGAAAGGAGCGGCTCTTGATCCTCGCAGATGCATCGAGGAGTTATTAGAGGGAACAACCGCACCTTCTGTGACCTCTGACCTCCTGACAATACCTGTAATGATCCTGCTGAGAGGAGCAACACTGTGCTGCCAACAGATGTATTTAGCCAGCTAATGGAGAGGAGAGTCCTTTTCTCTGCGCTGACTGGCAGCAAACAGGAGAGAACGCTGAGCGTTTCTGCACCAGTGATGAACAAACACTGATTCACGGCTGAAATTATATGAGAACAAGCTAACAGTGAATTAAACCCAAACAAGCAAGAACGCTGAAATGGATTATAGGACACTGACGGGTCATTATGTGCTGTTTATGATGTTTAGTACAAAGCAGATTCTCTGTGTTTGGCCAATATAAGACTATTTCTGTCTGTTATGTTTCAAAAAAGCCACTAGGTGTCCCCAGTCATACTAGAAGTGGACTTACTTACAGTAGAGTGATTGCAATAAACTCCAAATCAAGAAGACACAGATTTAGAATTTCAAATGTGTCTCTTATCTGGCACTTTCCATCTTAAAAACAAAAAATTGGAACCATCAATCTCATTTTTTTTGGTCAGATCTCTTATTTTCTGAGTTGTTTTCATGATTAATTCATATAACATGTGCAGGGTTCATGAGACAAACAAATCCAAAAATCACCTTTTTTTTTTTTACAAAACTCCTCATGCAGTTAAATCTCAAACATTAAAGAGTATTAAAAAATAAACATATAGTAGGATAAGGATTTTTTTGCTCACCTGAAACTCATCAAAACACAACAGACTGGTCTCATTGGCTATTTCCATGGCAACCGGCGATATGGGGTCATAGGTGAACATGTTCCCCAGCCTTCGTTTTGGCAGGCTTTGTTTCCTCTGATGGATCCCTTTAAAGCAGCACACAAACATAAGGCGCATCTTACAGCACACCTGCATCGGCAGTCGATTCTGAATGAAGAAGTAATTTCTCCTGAATGCATAATAGTGGACAATTTGCTTGGGGGTCTTTAGGACAAACAGGGAGATAAATATAGGATCATCGCTGGGAGAATGAGAGAGGGGGGGTGGGTAAAAGATTAAAGTCACGCAGCTCACTTTTGTGGATGTCCAACATGAAGGCGTTGAAGTGCACTCTTTTTTTCCGGCTGTGCTCCACGTGGGAGTAAAACAGATCCATGAGCATGGTCTTCCCCGTGCCTGATGGGAAAGTAATGGCAAGAAAAGAGATCTCTGAAAGCTGGTATCTTTTTAAGATTCGAAGTACAGAAAAAAAACAGAAAAAAGTTTTGGCGGAAAAGAGAATTACCGACGTCTCCGTATATGTAGAAGCCTTTGGGAGGTGGTGCGGGGGCACGTCTACTCTTTAGGGGGAACGAGAAAACCATGTTTGCATTTATCATAACTGGCGTTACTTCCCTACTGAAAGCACAAGACAATAAAGCTGAAAAACTTCTTTAAATTCATTAGCATAGATGTATGAATTATCATTTAATAAACAAAGTATGCTAAGGCATTAAGCCACAGCTACAGTGTGAGGTTTCACATTCTCAAGCCTAGCCCACAGCAGGGGAGGAAGACAAAGGGGATCTAATCAACAAGACAAGCCAGGGTTCCCACGAAAGAAAAGCATCATCAGAGGAACAATGGGGGGATTTGTCAGACAAAACGGAGAGGACTGGATGAGGCTCCATACGAGATGGAGAGGACTTGTCTGTGCAGACTGTTTAGCGCTGCTAATTGTGATACGGTACTGTTGCATTGAGGTGCTGCTGGAAGTCATTGTGCTGCCTGCCTCCTATTATCAAAAGGTCCTTGCTTCAAAAAAAATATTTTCTGTGTGACCGAGCTGAGAACACACAGTAAAGCCAACTATCCCTAAAAGAGGACCCGAGCCATGCAAATGCATGTGTCATCGGCCTGAACGCAATGATGAGCTGGAGTGTATTTATCTCGACGGCTAAATTATGGATCTTTTGTACGGGTTTTAGGAAGATCGCGGTCGAGGATCTCTGTGACCGGGCAACTCTAAACGGCTTTGAAATGAGATCATGCGCTAAAGTAGAAAAGATTCATTTTCGGTTTATTAGCATGAAGATCAGCGTCCACCTGCACTTGAGCAAGGCATACTTGACTCTGAAAAATGGAAAATAAAAATTTGAAATACCACTTTCCTGTTCGGAGTTTGGAATACTGGAAGAGCAACAGGCCTTTCCTGTCTGTTCTGGCATAACAGCGTGTGACTTCTCTCTGACTTCCAAAGCTGCCCTTTGGCATTTCGGGGTAATTGTCAGCGGTGGCTGGTAGCCATTCTGCCACGGCAGAGTGGAGAAGGACAAGGCTGTCTCTCAGCTACTTCGTCTAACTCAGCTCGGTGGCCAAGTCTCACCTCTTGATGGAGGCGCATGAGTCAAAAGTTCACAAGCGGGACATGGTCGCTTTGGCTTTTAGATGACTCAAAGGGAGAAAAATGCTTTTGAACATGTTGATTCAGAGTTAAACGTACAGTTTCTTAGACTGTCGTGGCGAATGAAGTGACGGTTAAAGTTTGGTTTAGGATTCGACTGTACAAGAGGACTCCGAGATGCAGGTCTGACTCGCTAAACAATACCCCATTGTCAGCCAACCATCCGCAAAGCCACGCCACATTGGGTCAATATTAAGTCAAGTGTACTCTCTTCATAGACTTGGTCAGTTAGCGAGGACAATGGCGGCACTTTCACAGAGCCAGCAGACTCCCGATGCACAGTCGTATGACCTCATTTAAACGGGAATAATTGCATAAGAACTCCAGTGGCCAAGAGACGGTAGGAAAAATAAGCTGGAAAATAAAAGGGGGCGGGCAGGATGGTGATGTTTATAGCCTAACACCGAAGCATTTGTCAAAGCCCCCCAAATCAGAAGCAAACAGGACACGAACGGCCCAAATAATAGGGATCCCCTCATTACTGCATGGGGACGGCGAAACAGTGACAGGGGTGTTGGGACAGGCCCAGCGGGAGGTCTGCCCTGCTGCCTTCCAAAATATCCGCCTAACCCCCGTGCGACGGTGCCAGCCAACCAACACGCACAAAAACCTCTCACCATTGGATCTGAGACAGTCAGCTCCTCTGACCTAAAACAACAGCCCCCTGCATGATGCCATTCCATAACTTACATGCACAATAAACTTCCCAGACCCCGTCTCTGCCTTTGACCTGAACCCCACTGCCACCGTCAGTGATGCAACTACAGTACAGTATGGAGTCCCCCCCCCCCCCCTCATAATAGATGAGAGTGGGGGGAACTTCAAGCTACAAATCTGAGCAGTTTTGACCCACATTTAACTTTGTGACTGATCATTTTAAACAAAAAATATCCAATGTGTGTTATCTTTTTAACTGATGTGACAAATGTGTTACAATTAGAGGTGTACCGATTCATTTCATGATTTGTGGTCACCGATACGATTACAATATTGGTTCATTTTGAACGATTGGATTCAATGACCAGAAATCAATCAAAAAACTTCAATCAGTGTGACTTGGAGATAAATATCTGGTACCGAACAGTGCAGATGACAAAATTCACTGTATTTCTTGTGAGATAATCTTGTCTAAATTAAATATGTGCACAAACAAACAAGTAAACAATAATTTGTGGCAAATCTAGTTACATTTTAGATTCATAAAGTTCAGTCCCCTGTTGTTTCTCCACAACAAAATAATCTATAGGATGGTATAGGTCAGGGGTCGACAACCTGTGGATCTGGAGCCACATGTGGCTCTCGTACCCCTCCCATGTGGCTCCCTGGTTAACGACAAATAAAAGAGTTTTACTCTAAAAAGTAACTGTAAAGTAAAAGGTAAACAACTAAACTTTACTCAACTCAGTCCGTCAAACAAAATAACCTTTTTGACATATTTTAGAGCACTGTGTATCAATTGGAGGTCAGTAAGCACTACCAAGATAAAGGCGCACCAGATTTTAAGGCGGATTTTCCATTTTTTAACAATTTCATTGGTTTTAAATGCAATATATTGAAATAAAAATCAGTTAAATTAATTGTTACACCCCCAATTATAACACATTTACAGTAACAGAGCTCTTTTGACTGGGGAGAAAAAAATTATTCCTCCTTGTTATGAATTTACAGGAAAACTCCAAGCAGGTGGGCTAACTACTTCTCTTAGACAACATGAGTCAAAGTAAAGGCCCGAGGGCCGGATCCGGCCCTCCAAATCATTTTATTTTATTGTTATTAACAGCCCGATGTTATCTTGTGCTTATTTCTAATTTGTATAATCTTGACAAAATATCTATTTTATGGAGATTAAAATATTGAACATTATTTAAGGTTTAGGTTGATTTATTCTTGATGTATGCAGATGACTTGGTTGTTTTTACCCCCAGCAGCTCCGGAGTGCACCAACTTTTAAATGTCTGTTCTGAACTTGGTTTTAAAAATGATATTTTATACAATTCCAGTAAAAGTGCTGTGATGATCTGTCGTACAGAGGAAGACATAAAATTAAATTTTTCTGCTTTTTAACTCGCTGATTGTGATCTTAATGTCAAAAAGTTACACAAAGTGAAATACCTTGGACATATCATCAATGATAAATTTACAGATGATGATGTATTTTATATGCTCAGGCAAACATGCTTACACGCAGGTTTTATTCATGTTCGGACAATCTTAAAATTCTTGTTTTTAAAACTTACTGCAGTATACTGCTCACCTGTGGACCAACTACAGGGCATCCAGCAGGAGGAGGCTGCAGGTTGTCTATAATGATTCCCTGAGACTTTTATTAAGAGAGCCACGGTGGTGCAGCATGAGCAGTTTGTTGGTGCACGAGTTAATACTCTTAAAGCTTTGTCGAAACGTTTTACCTATGGTTGTATTTATCGTCTTAACACATCAAATAAACAAATCATTTTAACTCTCATTAATGTGAAATACAGCACTTTTAAATACATGTCCCCAATTTGGAGGTTTTGGTATGGTCGCCTCTTTTAAATTTTAAGTCTACAATTTTTTTTTTGTTTTTTTAACTTTACAATACTTAGTAATTTTACGTCTTTTTTTTTTTGCTCTTATATTTTTATTATGTCTCTTTTTATTTGTTTTATTTTTACATTTTTATTATATATATATATATAATTTTATTTTATATTTTAAATCTTTTATCTGTTGTGTCTTTGTGGCAAATGGACCCTTGATTCTGTAAAAAAGTATCTTCTATTTAGGCATTTACTAAGATTTTAAAGGCTATTTTGGAGTTTAGCTAATATTTAAGCTACGTGCTAGCTGTTTTTCTGCTAAGCTTTAAAGCTATTTAGGAGTTTTGCTAATATCTCAGCTACATGCTAACTGTTTTGGCTAATTTAGGCTTTTTTAGTTTATAAGGATATTTTGAAGTTTAGCTACTTTTTCAGCTTTGAGCTAGCTGTTTTGGCTAACCCATTTTTTAAGGCTAATTTGCATTTAGCTAATTATTTAGCAAGTTCAGCATCTTCCGATATCAGCACTAGCATCTTTAGAAGCCAAATTCATCTTACAGCATTTTCACAGATAGTGCTTTATATCTAATTTATAATTATGTTAAAAAGTTATCGTTTTTAAGGTTTTAAAATGTAGTTTTAGAGAGTTTAATAAATGTTTATTCGGCCCACGACATAAGGTGTGTTCTGTATTGGGCACCTTGTGCGATTGATTTCGTCACCCCTGTCTTAGACCATTCCAGTAAGAAACAAATAAATAAATAAACTTGTTAAAATTCAACTAGGATGCCCTGGTCACTATATAAAAAAAAAAAAAAAGAGTAAATATCTCTAAAATCAAAAGTCTAATGTTGTTACAATCATAATCATGAAACATAACACTATACACCCACACATTATAGTAATATAGTGAAAATGTACATTTACAGCTGTAAATATTGAGGAGTTTCCATTTTTGCTCTCATCTTTTGACTCCAGGGTTGCGGAGTTCAGGTAAACGTGGTTACTGTACGTCTTCAGTGTCAGCTGCAGCTGAGCCAGCCGCAGGACGACCCGTCTCTGCTGGGCATCTCTCCTGAGAGATCCACCTTGAACCAGGCGATCAAAGTGACCCACAATGTCACAACCGTCGTATGCAGGACAGTAACGGGAGCGGGATGAACCGAACGACCTCCGATTACCTTTAAAAGACAGTAGTTTAGATGTTGACAGCATCCAAATATTGAAAAAAATACACTAATTTAAGTGAAATTTGATCTCCCGAAGCACTAAACTTAAATATTACATAAATAACACTCACGTGTTGCACTGCACGTGCTCAATAAGAAGCAGATTTTCTTCAAAAATGTGTTTTTTAGTAAAAGGTTTGAAGAGCATGCGAGAGCTGGAGCGACGACGCGCGTCGCCATGATGGTTCAAAATAAAACTTTATTGACACTTTCAAAATGCCAGTTTAGGTTATTAAACATTAACACATTTTTTTTTAACTGTTTTTATTTACGTATGTGTCAGTTTGAGATTTAAATTTCAAAAGTAATGATTATAAGCCATTAAAATGTGAAAATTGTTGTAATTGAATGTGCTTTATTTAAAGCAAAGCAGGAACTATAATCGGTAAGAATGCATAAAAAAGTATGACCTCCACAATTGTAAATTAATCCGGCAGCAGGTGGATGAAAACCCTGTCAGCTGAACCTCAGCTGATCGGAAGTGTAGTCAGATTTGATTTTAAGCGAGCGAAACTGAGCAAAAAGTCAATACCGGAAGTGCTTTTTTACTCTTTCAATATAATTTGTTTTATTCGTTTTTTACTATCCTGTTATTATTAAACTATAATTTAGGGTTAATAATTAATTTTAAAATATCTTTAAAAATCATCCTAAATACATGACGTAGTCTGTTTTTCAAAAAACACCAACCAAAAAGAGTTGACGCTTGAAAAAATATTTTATTTTGAAGAAAAACGACGGAAGCTACATAGTCGTTATTTCCGTCAATCGCCACCATACCTAGCTGTGAGGGAGAAATGGCTGATGCTATAGCCGATACAAGAAGGCTTTTTACTAAGCCTCAAAACCTGAATGATGCGTATGGGCCTCCGAGTAACTTTCTAGAGATTGACGTGAGCAACCCCGAAACTGTCGGAGTTGGCAGAGGCAGATTTACGACGTATGAGATCAGACTGAAGGTGAGCCTGCACTAACAAGTGCTAAGGGTGTTAGCTTGTAGCTAGCCTACTAGTATGACATGTACTCTGTTCTTATCGAAAGCTTAGCATTTTTGAAGTAATTATGACTTTAATTTATCTTTATTGTTTAGTTATATTAGAGTGAATTGTTAAATAGTGTAGTTTTCATGTACAGCGACCGTAACGAGCGCTTGCTAGCAACATTCGTGACGAACTGGGTTTGTTTATTGGAAGTGCCTAGCTTATTTTGTTGTTATTTTCTTCTATGTCACACTCTATGTAATCGAAAATAAAACGCCCATAGATAGTGGCTGGTTTATCAGTGATGTCACATTCGCTCTACCTCTAAAGTAGAGCAAACAATCAACATTTTGTTACCGATTACGTAACAACTGAACAACCAAATTGATTTTCCTCCTAATAAACGCTTGACATTTTATTCACAAAAGTACGTAAGAGTTGACTCCGCCCAAAACAGTCCAGAGGAACTCTGCCAGACCCCATTTCCTGATTGCAAACTCTATATAACCGCATCAGTGTGTCTAAAATTTCTGGATCAGCTGCTCAACTTTTCCTCCACTAAAGCACGTGTCAAAGTCAAGGCCCGGGGGCCGGATCCGGCCCTCCAGATCATTTTGTTTTATTATTATTAATGGCTCGATGTTATCTTGCACTTCTTTTTCACTTGTATTATTTTGACAAAATATATGTTTATGGAGAGTAAAATATTGAAAGTTATTTAAGGTTTAAATTGATTTATGCTGGAATAATATTCCAGCCTTTTTATTATTCATAATTATGTTAAAAAGTTACGGCTTTTAAAATTTAAAAAATTAGCATTCTGCTAGCTTTTTAGACTATTTCAGTATCTACTAAGATTTTTCTTTTTCTTTCTTTTATTTATTTATTTATTTTGCTGTTTTTGAGTTTAGTTAATATTTCAGCTACATGCTAGCTGTTTTGAACAACCTATTTTTTTTTTTTTTTTTTTAGTTATTAGGCTAATTTGGCATTTAGCTAACATTTTAGCTGGCTATGAGCTTCAGCGTTTTCGCCTATCAGCTTCAGCGATTTTAGCAATCAATTTCAGCATCTTCAGCTATCAGCACTAGCATCTTTAGCGGCCAAATTCACACTAGCATTATCGCAGGTAGTGCTATATCTAGTTCATAAATGTGTTGAAGTTAGTTTTAAATTTAAAAAAAAAAAAAATACTTTCAATGTTCAATGAATGTTTATCCTGTTCGGCCCGCGACCTAAAGTGTGTTTTGGATTTTTCCCTCTGTGTGATTGGGTTTGACACCCCTGCATTTATCAGATTTATCCCACTGTTCTGCTGTGGAGTTTAAACTGGTTCAGGAATGCTTTTCATGACTTTTCTGATTTGAATTATGCACTTTGCAAACCCACTATATGAGATCTGTACTTGGTTTCTTACGATACATTTTTAAAACGATCCTTTCAGTCAGGCTAACACTTAACGGTACGGTGCAAAGAGACTATGATATGTGACTGGCATGTCCCAAACAGGATGTAGTACTGGGCCTGATCCTCTTCAGTTCAACCCCCACACCACAAGACACTTCCTTCCTCAATGCAGCTCCATTGAACTGCTTTCTAACGTTTCCAGCCTCCATTTATATAAGGTTGTTTATAACTAGTTAAAACTCTTATTAAACATCCACTCCCGTGTGTTTTTAATATTTTCTTGTAACTTTTTTTCATAATGTAAAATAATTTAAGATTAAAAATGCATTCTTTATTCAAATCATGTTGGAGGAGCAGATAAAACATCACGGTGTAAAAAAGCTCAGTTTGTAATGAATGGGCAGACCAAAGTCTCACTTTTCCACTCCAATTTAGTCTGATTCATCCACTTGCTGACAAATAGATCCATTAATGTTTTTATTTTTCTCTTCTGAGCTGACTCAAAACCGTATTTCTGGATAGCTCCAATACTGCTCGACATAATTTAATTTTTTATTTATTTATGCTAATGTAAGCTTGGACTTGTAAGGGGCTATAAGCTAACGGTAGAGAGTAAACAAAGTACTGATGGGAAATTAACAAAGGGCAACTTTCATGCCAACCTACAATCCAGAGGTGAATTTTTAATAAGCTGCTTTGCAGAAAATATGTCTTAAAACAACACAGGCTTTTGTTTTCTCGTCATAACGAGATGCACTCTCTTGTTATAACGAAGCTAAACTAAGTTAGTTTTGTAGTTATAACAAGAACGAGGAATGAACTGTCCCCCTCTCTCTATCCCGCTCGGAGAGGTTGAGATTTTACCTACTTTAAGTCTCTTTAGTTTTTGGGGAACAAGAAAAACAGTAGAAGAAAACACTCCACAAAAGTTGTTTTTTGTATATTTTATTTCTTTTTTTATTTTTTTCTGAAAAACTGCTTTGTTTTGTATATAAATGACAAAAGCACAGTAGCCGGCTAAGTTGGGCCGAGTGGCTGTCTGGGTCCTCTAATGTCCGGAGTTCAGTGAACGCACCATACGCAGATACTCGTCTTCTCTGTGGCCTGTCAACCTGTTTGTTCTGGGGAAATAAAGGGATGGCGGGCTGGTGCACGAGACAGAATTTTCTATCATTTTCTCATGATAACGAGATAATATCTCATTACCACAAGAAAACTATCTTTGTTATCTCGAGAATATGAGATGATCAGGAATGAAGAAGAAAGCGTCCCACACTCCCTTTCCTGTACGGAGATGCAGAGACTTCATCTGTTTTAAGTCTATTTATTTTGTGGTTAATAAGAAAAACAGCAGAAGAACATTCTAAAAAGTAGCGCAGGCCATTTTCGGCTTCCGTGAAGACCCACTAATAAAGTATATACAAAAAAATAGACTCAAAACAACTTTTATGGAGTGTTCTTCTGCTGTTTATATTAACCACAAAATAAAGAGACTTAAAACAGGGGAAGTCTTGGTGTTTCAGTGTGGGGATGCTTCATACTTCGTTATTAATTATCTTATTATCAGGAGAAACCAAAGTTCATGTTCTCGTTATAACGAGTAATTATCTGATTTTCTTGAGAAAATATTATAATGAGTTATTATCTGGTTTTCTTGAGAAAACGAAGTTAGTTTTCTTGTCATGAGGAGTTATTATCTCGTTATAACTAGAAAATGAAGTTCAAAGTTCGAGATAGTATCCCGGAATGATAACTCCTTATAACTAGAAAACTAACTTTGTTTTCTCTGACTTATCATTTTGTTTTCTCGAGAAAAATGAAGTTTGTTTTCTTTTGATGAGATATAATCTTGTTTTCTCAAGAAAACATTGTTTATTTTTTGTGATAATGAAATATTATCTCGTTATAACTAGAAAATGAAGTTCAAAGTTTGAAATATTACCTCATTATCTCGTTTTCTCAAGAAAACAAAATTCGTTTTCTCGTTATCCCGAGTTAATATCTCATTTTTTCGACAAAACTAAGTTAGTTTTCTTCTCAAAAGAAGGTATTATATCGTTATAACGAGAAAATTAAGTTCAAGGTTGGAGATACTATCTCAAGATAATAACTAGATATAACGAGAAAACTTCGTTGTCTTGTTATATCGACTTATCATTTTGTTTTTTCTTGAGAGAATGAAGTTTGTTTTCTTGTGATAATGAGATATTATCTTGTTTTCTCGAGAAAACAGTTAGTTTTTTGTGATAATGAGATATTATCTCATCATAATTAGAAAATGAATTTCAAAGTTCAAAATATTACCTTGTTATACAGAGATATCTCGTTTTCTTATCAAGAGAAAATATTTTTTAAAAAGAGTAGGCCAGGCCGTTTTTTGGCTTTTATAGGAGAATATTTTAGAATAAAAAAATTGGAATCTAAGCAAGAGATTTAAATTCTCAGGGCATTTTACAAACATATTGTATCATAAGTAATGATTGTAGTTGATCATGAAATGCCATTTATCTCAATTAAATAGGGCTGCCACAAACGATTATTTTAATAGTCGACTAATCACCGATTATTTTTTCCGATTAGTCGACTAATCTGTTCATGGCCAAAGTGGATGTAAAGATGCTGAAGTTGATAACCAGCTAAAATATTAGTTAAATGCCAAATTAGCCAAAAAATAAAAAGAGCCAAAGTTAGCCTAAATAGCTAGCATGCTGCTGAAATATTAGCTAAATTCCACATTAGCCTTAAAAAAACGGAAAATCCTAGATTAGCCAAAACAGGCTAGCATATAAGCTGAAGATTTATAAGCTAAACTCAAAAGTTGCCTAAAAAAACTTAAAAAAGCTTAAGTTAACCAAAATAGCTAGCATGCTGCTGAAATATTAGCTAAACTCCAAATTAGCCTTAAAAAAATTGAAAAATCCTATATTAGCCAAAACAGCTAGCATATAGCTGAAATATAAGTTAAACTCAAAAGTTGCCTAAAAAACGTAAAAAAGCTAAAGTTAACCGAAATAGCTAGCATGCTTCTGAAATATTAGCTAAACTCCAAAATAGCCTAAAAAACCTTAATAAATGCCAAAATATTCCAAAAAGCTAGCAGAAGGCTATCATAACTTTCAACTTTACTACAATCTGACTTCATACAATATAAAGTAACGACTAATCGACTATTAAATTAGTTGTCGATTATTTTAATAGTCGATTAGTCATCGATTAGTCGACTAATCGTGGCAGCCCTACAATCAAATTGGAGCAAAATTCATGTTTTCAGTTAAAGTCAAACCTAAAACACAGATAAGAGTTTTAAAAAAAGATCAGCTGGTTTAAAATAAAGCTGCATTCAACAGGTGGTTTTATTTGTCCTGTGACAGAGCAAAGTCCCTGAGCTGAGCTGTAAACGGGTTTTCTTGTGTGCCGTGGTTTAAACGCCAGTTCTTACTGTAGTAAAAATAGATAAACTTTAACGTCATGTTCAGACAAAACAACCTATGGGATAATTTGGCTGCAAACTTTTTAGCTGACTCAAATCCATTCTTATGAAGCTTTTAAGTTTGTGCAGCATTGTAAATTGTCACTAAAAGCTGTAAAATGATAATTCTCTGAAAACAATGCCTCATACTTAATGGTGTAAAATGATCACAAGGCTCATGTGATTGCCTCATGTTTCATATTAAGATTGTTTCAGTTGACTGACACCCCTGTGCTTAGTGGTCTAGATTAGTTACCAGCACTTTTTACCTTAAAGAAAAGAATGGAGGGTACAGAGGGCGTCTCCAGGCGTTAATGTTGAATATAAGGCTACTGTACTTGATTAGCGTGTCATAATTAGCATATGCGTGTAATCAGTATTATTGTGCGTCTCCTAGCCCTGTGTCACCCTGCTTTGCATAAGACCAAAGAAGACGCGGCGCATCCTCGTCTTCTCTGTAAATGTGGTGTTAACTTCACTTTAGTTGGACGCTTTTGATTCCATCTGCAGCACTTTTTCAGTCTTGTTTGGGGGAAAAAACAAATTCTTTTTTTTTTTTTACTTTCTGTCAGTTTTATTCTTTCACACAGTTTCTCCTAATAACCTTTTGTCCCGTTCTCACTGCTGTCCTGCTATCCACCCCAAAACTGAGAGAGCCCTTGTGGCCGCACTGAGAGAGCCCGCTTAATCCCCTCATTGAGAAAAGAGAAGAATGAAACGGCCCGGAGTGCGTTTGTGTGTGTTTGTGTGCGTGTCTGTGTGTCAGAGGGAGACCGTGATTGTGAACGGAGGCTTGAGCGTTTACTCCCCATCTTCCCCCCCACCCACCCATGTGAGGGCAGTAAGCCACCCCTTCACCAGCCTCCGTCTCATCTCCCACTTATCCCATTTAGCTCCCAGCTGTGTGTAGTCAGTTGTTTACCTGATTGTGTGAATACTAATATGTGTTTGACAAACACAATTCTTTACGTTCATCCTTTTGTAAAATTTTTATTTTCTAGTGATTTTACTTTTTTAACTGGGAAATTTGACAAAATATTGATTATTATGGAAACGTTGGATTTTTGATTTGGTAGAGAGTTGTGCTGGGAAAAAAAAAAAAGAGTAGTGCTAGGTGATATGGAAAATAATTTATATAACAATATAAATTATTTAGATCACAATAACAATATATATCACGATACAATACATTATAGTTTCAGTTCTTTAAAAAAAAAAGCTCTCTAATCGGATTATGCAAAAGTGGATGTAAGTCACACATCTTAACTAGGACTGCCACGATTAGTCGACTAATCGATGACTAATCGACTATCAAAATAATCGACAACTAATTTAATAGTCGATTAATTGTTACTTTATATTGTATGAAGTCAGAGTGTAGTAAAGTTGAAAGTTATAATAGCATTCTGCTAGCTTTTTAGACTATTTTGGAATTTAATAAGTTTCTTTAGCCTTTTATAGAGTTTAGCTAATATTTAATCTGCATGCTAGCTGTTTTGGCTAACTTAAGTTTTTTTTTTTTTAAGCTGTTTTTGAGTTTAACTAATATTTCAGCGACATAGCTATTTTGGTTAATTTAGGATTTTTCTGTTTTTTCAGGCTAATTTTGAGTTTAGCTAATATTTCAGCAGTATGCTAGCTATTTTGGCTAACTTTGGCTCTTTTTATTTTTTTAGGCTAATTTGGCATTTAAGTAATATTTTAGCTGGTTACCAACTTCAGCATCTTTACATCCAGTTTCCACATGACCCGATTAGTCGACTAATCGGAAAAAATAATCGGTGATTAGTCGACTATTAAAATAATCGCTTGTGGCAGCCCTAATCTTAACCATAATTAGCTTTAAACTAGCTAAAAATAAAGACAATAAAAATGACAGTTTATTCAACTTTGAATGAAGTTCTTCATTAGTTTCTGTGATTAAAACAAGATTAAATCAAACGAGAGAATATACTTTCCATCAAACTCATTTTGAGAGATGCCCCGCCCCTCAAGATGATGTAACAATTTCATGTCAATTTTATATATAAAGGGTCAAAGGTCACCTGTCAGATTGAGTTTGATGGAAAGTATATTCTTTTTCTCTCTAATGAGGTTAGCATCTAAAAAGAGGAACTGTTTTTCACAAAAGATAGTTTTGGTCTAATTGACTCAAATAATGAAAAAGAAGTGCAGTTTTTGGTGCTGAACTCTCACAACTTTAACTTTACTACACTCCGACTCCATAGAATAAGTAACGACAAATCGACAATTAGATAAGTCGTCAACTATTATAATAGTCGATTTGTCGACTAATTGTGGCAATCCTAGTTAATGAATTAAAATCCAAAATTATTCTGTATTTTAGAGAAATGAATATTTTATTACATGATAATTTACTACATTTATAAGTTTTGGACGTTTTCTGGAGCAGATCGCAGGAGTCTGAGTGCTCAGAGACTCGTTACATTCCTGTTCCACAGCTCGGTTTATCTCTTATTTTTTATAATCTCATATTCTCATTTTCGTGTACTTTTCTTCAGTGATAGAAGGTTTGTTGTGTTAATTAGGGCTGCCACAATTATTAAAATAGTCGACGACTAAATTAATCGTTGATTTGTCATTACTTTATATTATATGGAGTCAGAGTGTAGTAAAGTTGGAAGTTATAATGGCATTATGCTAGATTTTTGAAATTATTTTGGCATTTATTAAGGTTTTTTTAGGCTATTTTGGTGTTTAGCTAATATTTCAGCTATATGCTAGCTATTTTGGCTAACTTAGGCTTTTTTGCGTTTTTTTAGGCTAATTCGGCATTTAACTAATATTTTCGACGGCTATCAGTTTCAGTGTTTTCAGCTATTAGCTTTAGTGATTTCAGCTTTCATCTTCAGCTATCAGCACTAGCACCTTCAGCAGCCAAATTTAGCTTACATCATTCACACTAGCATTATCATAGCTATGCTATATCTAAATTTGAATCAGTTTTAAGGCTAATAATGGTTAAGATGTGTGCTTTAAATCCAGTTTGCGCATGACCTGATTAGTCGACTAATCGGAGAAAATAATCGGTAATGAGTTGACTTAAAATAATCGTTTGTGGCTGCGCTAGTTAGCATCGGCGCGGGAATCGTGATGTCGTCCAGCACTAACAGGAAGAGCAGGTATTGTGCCGAACGAAATATCTCAGTCTCCACAGAAAATGGGTTGAAAAGAGATACAACCCTTAAAAACAGCAAGAGACAGAAAGAGGGAGAGAAGGGACAAAGATCATTCATCTTCTGAGAGACTAGTTCAAGGCCAGCATGCATTAGCTTTTAGCAGGATGGATTAAGTCAAGTTCGAGAGCACGCATCCTAAACCTCCCCCCCCATGCTCCCTTTTTACCCCTCCCATATAGTCCCCCTTTCAGAATACTAACATTAAAAAATGGAAACACAATACCATCTCATTGCATCATATTCCAAAATGGGAAAAAAGGATGGGAACAAAAGCAATGGGGCCATAGGTCTTTCGCTATCGTTACTCTATGTACTCTCTCATTCGTTCCCTCGCTTCCCGGCCCCCGTGGCCTGACAGCCTACCCTCTCTCCGACTTGCCTAGTTGGCAAAAAGCTGCTTTGTTGCCATAGTATCAACTCCCACTTTTGATACTGTCATTTCAAGTAGGATATGGTAGCCTTGATACAATATGTTCCCTATTTCCATTAAAATAGTTGTCGAAGAGGATGCTGTAGACTTTGGATTACACTTGACTGTGGCTGACAAGCCCCCCACCCCACCTCCACACACTTACACACACACATCCAATCCCTCGTCTCTCCCCTATTTTATTAATGACCAAAGGCCCCCACCCTGGTGCCCAAATAGAAAAGAGAAAGAAAAAGAGAGAAGCTATGGGAGAAGGGGAAAGGAGGGGTAGAAGACCGAGGGAGAGACAGAGCCATAAGAGCCCTTTTATGTACTCTTATCCATAAACAAAGTGAGATCCCAAAGTTCGCTCCCCTGAATGTACTATCTGGATGAGATGGGAACCCACCAAAAAAAAAAAAAAAAAAAAAACAAGAAATTTTGATAATGCTATCCCTCTTTTGCAAACCCGCATCCCGGCTCCAATTGTGCGTTTCGAACCCAAACAACAAACGAAAAGCTGCTGGTTTGGACCAAATTCTCCACAACAGCAGCAAAAGATGAGGCCGAATTTTAAAATAATGTCTTAAGAAAAAGTCGGATGATAAAAGATTTAGCTAATCCAGTTTATGAAACAGTTAAATGAAAACAGAAGGGATAAAAGTGAGAGAAAATTTTGTTTATTTATTGCTCTAAAAGTTATTTTATCTTATGATAGAATTCTGGTTGTTTCATCTCTTTTTTTATATAATAAACTTGACTTTCAACTCTTTACTCTAGTGCTGGACGATATGATGTTACATATCCTGTGGGTGATAGAAAAGTGTCTTTGGTTCCATTTCTCTTAACCTAATTTGATCAATTTCTATTAAAATATATCATTTAATAGTCCAAACCTCGTCAGTCTGTGTGCGCAAAAACATTATAAAAGTAAAAATGAATACAAATTAAGAACATATTCTTTGCAAAGAAATCCGTCTTGTGGTTTTGCAACATAAAGCTACTTTACGTTTCTTGATTTGGACTTTTGCGATTTTTACGACAAGCTTTACGTTACTTAACACGAGTGCAGAACGATGGACGCGGAAGAGCTTCAAGTTGTTATCTTGGAGTTAAAACAGATTCTGAAATACCGAAGAATGTTGGACTTTAGTTTATGAACTAAATCAAAGCCGAATGAGCAGCGCTACCGTCACTGGACGTAAACAAATCTTCAAAATAAAGTGTCAGTGAAGCTTCCTGTTTTCAATTAAAAATTTTTAATAACTGAAAGGATACTTTATTGTTTTATATCGTGATATATATCGTTATTGTTAGGGGTGTAACGGATCACGGATTTTCCGTGGTCCGTACGGATCAGAGGCCACGGTTCGGGACACGTGTGTACCGCGGACCGCTCGAACACTCTACCCCCCATACGCGGACACCTCGCGCTAGCATAATTTAAACCAATTGTCCGTTCACATCGAATGGAAGCTCCGTTACGGGCTTTCCGGTGGCATCGCGGAACATTGTACAGCAAGCCAGAGATGTCAAAATTGAGCAGGAAAAGCTGACGCAGAAGTGCCACGTTTTACAGAAAATTATCATTTAAAACATTTAAATGTTCCCACAGTTAGCTTCAAAAAAACAATTCATACCCAAAAAATAATTGTAACTGTTTTATTTATGACTTAATTTTAAAGGATAATCCAGATAGATTTGGTATTTTCAACACTATTTCTAATCATTCTTTTCTCTTCGATTTGGTCTAAAAACATGTAAATATAATTAGAAACTACATGTTTTAGTATTTTGTTTGTGTTTAAAGTATAAATATGTTTTGTTTTAATAAAAAGGCTTCAATGACCAAATGTTTTTTTGTTGCATATGTAAATATTGTGTGTGTGAGGTATTTTAAATGCTTATATGATTTAAAGCGTTTCCAAAAATTTATTTAGCTTTGATATTGTTGGGGGTTTTTTTTTCGTTTTCTTTTTTGCGTTTTTTAATTTTTTTTTACTTTTTACTGATCCGAAAAATGATCCGAACCGTGACCCTAAAACCGTGACACGATCCGAACCGTGAGTTTTGTGATCCGTTACACCCCTAGTTATTGTGATATAAAACAATTTATATCGTGATATAAAAAATTTTCCACTACTTCCTATTTGGCGCAAACGTGTGCACACATCATTGAGAGTGAAACTAACCGATGTCCATGTAGCTTTGACAGAACACGTTTCTTAGTCCGTCCTTTATTCTTTTACTGGATTTGCACCACTTATTTCATCTTCTGGAAGGTGAGAAAAGCTCTTTAGCACAATGACATGCTAACACATGTGGGACGGTCCTGTGTTCCAATCACTACCGGGGCCAGTAAGCTGAGACACCCGCTCCCTCGCCTCCATCCAGCCGTGAAGAGAACAGGGGCCGGCGAAACTCGATCTTTGACTCGCACCGCTCTCACGCACCGCCTCTCCCCATGCGTTTGAGTGCGAGAGGAGGAGTGGGTGAGACCTCTCATTTTTCAGCTCTGTCGTTTCCATTCCTCCCCTTGTCCTGGGAGGCCAATCTCTTAATCACAGGGTTTTAGTGGGTGAAGGAATTGAAAGGCCAGGTGACTCTTTACTCTCGCTGCCGGCTTCATCGGTTTCAGATGAGCGGTCTGGGTGTGTGCAAACAGCCTCAGGGGATTTGGGCTTTTATACTGACGTCGCCCACTTTGCGGCCGGTCAAGTCTTGTAATTAACACCTGTACATGCATCAGTGTGACCTCGCACATGGTCAAGTGTTTTCCGTGCGCCCGTGATGGGATTAGAGTCACGGCGGTGGCAGATTACCTGTAACTGCGATCTGCTGTTGGAGGGATTAACTTTGTGGCGTTCCATGCTGTGAGGTAACACAACGCAGCTGGACACGCCACGGTGAGAGTAGAGTGGCGCTAATGCCGGAGCACTGGGGCGATAAAGCTAAGATAATCCACTTCTCCTGTGACCTGGGGAAGAGGAGTGAGCTGTCCATTGATGGCTTCACCTGGCGAGAGCTTGGAGGAAGCGGCAAAAATGTCAGATCCCGATGAGGTTCTTGTTTCTGTGTTTTATCGCCACCAGTTTTTACTTGTTTTGAATTGTATTAAGGAGCTTTTGCAGGGATTAACAAGATTACAGATTTCAGTGTGCAAACACAAATCCACCTGTGGTTGAAATGAGGGGGGAAAGGGGGAAGGTTGCTGGTTTCTGTCCTACCAAGATTTAATCGGGCTGGTCCCTTGGGGCTCTCCACTTGCAGTGTTCATATACAGCGGCATTTCCTCCCATTGTGTTGTCAAGCTTCTTCCTACAGATTCCGACTCTGCAAAGAAGAATAGGAGAAGCGCTTTTTTCAGACTCAATTTTCTGGTTTCACAAATAAAAAGGGAACAACTTTAGAAAACAAGAACATTTGCATTACCTGCGATAATGCTAGTGAGAATGTGGTCAGTGAAACTGCTAAAGCAATTTGCTAAAAGTGCTAAAACTATTTGCACAATACCCAAAAAATTTTACCGTAATCCAAAATTAGCCAAACAAAACCTCAATGGATGCCATATTGCCCCATAATGCTAACACGTTGTTAAAATATTAGCTGGACTCCAAATTAATCCCTAAAATCCCACTAGATGTAAAGTTAAGCAGAAAAGACAGCACATTGCCAAAATATTAGCAAATTAGCCAAAACACCTCAGTAAATGCCAAATTATCCAAAAATGCTAATTTATAGCTAAAATATTAGCTTGACTCCAGAATAACCCATAAAAGTAGATGTCAAATGAACCAAAAGAGCTAGTACCTTGCTTAAACATTAGCCAAACCCAAAATTAGCCCAGAACACCTCAGTATACCAAATTATCCAAAAATGCTAACACGTTTATAAAATATTAACATGACTCCGTATTAACCCAAAAATCCCAGAATCTGTCAAATTAACCAAAAGCCTAGCACGTTGCTAAAATATTAGCTTAATCCAAAATTAGCCCAAAACATCTCAGTAGATGCCAAATCATCCAAAAATGCTATCATGCTGCTAAAATATTACCTTGACTCCATATTAACCCAAAAATCCCAGTACATGTCAAATTAACAAAAAGGCTAGCACGTTGCTAAAATATTAGCTTAACCCAAAATTAGCCCAAAACATCACAGTAGATGTCAAATTATCCAAAAATGCTAACTCTTAGCCAAAATATTAGCTTGACTCCAGAATAACTCAAATAATCCCAGTAATGTCAAATTAACAAAAAAAAAAGATAGCACCTTGGTGAAATATTAGCTCAACCCATAATTAGCCAAAAACATTTCAGGAGATGCCAAATTATCCAAAAATGCTAACATGTTGCTAAAATATTAACATGACTCCGTATTAACCCAAAAATCCCAGTACATGTCAAATTAACCAAAAGGCTAGCACGTTGCTAAAATATTAGCTAAACCCAAAATTAGCGCAAAACACCTCAGAAGATGCTAAATTATCCAAAAATGCTAACATGTTGCTAAAATATTAGCTTGACTCCAGAACAAACCATTTCAGTTAATTTTTTTAGTCTGGAGTTGGACCTTGGTAGTCTTAGTCTGACGGCTTTGTTTATTTGTTTTCTTTAGGTTGTCTGACCTAGAACTTTAAATCGGACTAGCGCTTCTTTCTTTAAGCTTTATTTAAAAATAATCACATCTTGACCTTCTAGTTTAGTTAAAAAGCACACGGAAAAGGCAACAAAAACTTCTACTGTGTGGAAAGAAACAAGAAAAAATGCATTCAAATATTTTGCTTTATTTAAAAAACAAGAATTAGCTGCTGCTTCCCTGTTGTAGTGTTTTTGGATAAACTTTAAATCTTTATTTAAAATAAATTATATTTTTTTCTTCAGCTCTATATTCTTTCTGGACTTTATATACAGATTAAAGGAATAAAATGAAGCAGAAGACCGCTGCTCTTCATCATCAAGCAGATGAAGCTCCCAGACTCTGCAGTCTTCTTCTCTAACCACACACACACACCTCCTTTTCTCTTTTGCGCCACTATTTACTCAGCCTTCTGGTTAACTCTTCATCTCTTTTTCCCGCAGTCATACTCGTCTGCTCATCGATTAGTCTGCCGCTCAGCCTCCCTTTGTACCGACTTGTTCAATTGCTTTGCTTTTGTGATTTCCTCTTCCCTGAATTCTGACCTTCTGTGAAATGGTTGCCCATGAAAACGCTCATTCACTTCCTCCTCCTCCTGACATTGTCTTGGGATGGCCATGTGCCGTCAGGACGGGTGAAGAGCTTTGGCATTGTGCTCTAATGTGCTGTTTGCTTCAGTGTTCCTGTCAGTGTCGAAGCATCTCCTGCTTTTTAATGCGAAATTCACTTTTGAGTGCTTGTCAACAGCAACTTCAAATTACAAACGCGCATCTGTGCGCTGATGTACACGACAAGAAAAAAAGGAGCAGCGATGGACCTTGGTGTTCAAATCGCAGAAAAACATTTCTTTCTTTTTGCATGTAGGACCCTTTCATTTTATCTATTCAGATTTTTGTTTTCTGAATAAAAAAAATGTAGAGAAGGCGACTCAAGGCTGTTCTCAAAAGTATTACAATAAAAAGATATGTTCTTTTTGATAAGCACAATTATTGGTCAATTTATGTATCTTCCACACATTTTTCCCATTTAAAGGATTTTTCATTTATTGAATATTGAGACTTATTTAGCTATAGGGCTGCCACGATTAGTCGACTAATCGACTTTTAAAATAGTCAACGACTAATTTAATAGTTAATTAGTCATTATATTATATTATATGGAGTCAGTGTGTAGTAATGTGGAAAGTTATAATGGTTTTCTTCTAGCTTTTTGGTCTATTTTGGCATTTATTAAGATTTTTCAGGCCATTTTTTAGTTTAGCTAATATTTCAGCTACATGCTAGCTATTTTGGCTAATTTCGGATTTTTTCCAGTTTTTAAGGCTACTTTGAAGTTTAGCTAATATTTCAGCTACATATGAGCTTTTTTTGGCTAATTTAAAATTTCTTTTCAATTTTTTAGGCTAATTTGGAGTTTAGCTAAAATTTTAGCTGCCTGCTAGCTTTTTTAGCCAATTCAGTTTTTTTTAAGGCTGATTTAGAGATTAGCTAATATTTCAGCTACATGTTAGCTGTTTTAGCTAAATTTTGACATTTTCTTTGAGTATTTTAGGCTATTTTGAAGTTTAGCTAATATTTTAGCTGCATGCTAGCTATTTTGGCTAATTTAGGATTTTTTCCCGTTTTTAAGGCTTCTTTGAAGTTTAGCTAATATTTCAGCTGCACATGAGCTTTTTTGGCTAATTTAGAAATTTTTTTCAATTTTTTAGGCTAATTTGGAGTTTAGCTAAAATTTCGGCTGCTGCTTTAGTTATTTTCAATTCAGATTTTTTTTTTTAGGGCTACTTTAGAGAAATTAGCTAATATTTCAGGCTACATGCTAGCTGTTTTAGCCTAAATTTTTGTGCTATTTCTCTTTGAGTATTTTTAGGCTATTAAGTTTAGCTAATATTTTAGTTGCATGCTAGCTATTTTGGCTAATTTAGGATTTTTTTCAGTATTTAAGGCTACTTTGAAGTTTAGCTAATATTTCAGCTGTATGTGAGCTTTTTTGGCTAATTTAGGATTTTTTCAGTTTTTAAAGCTAATTTGGAGTTTAGCTAATATTTTAGCTACATGCTAACTATTTGGATAAATTAGGATTTTTCAGTTTTTAAAGGCCATGTTTTAGTTTAAGTAAAACTTCATCTACATGCTAGCTTATCTGGCTATTTTAGGCTTTTTTTCAGTTTTTTAGGCTAATTTGGAGTTTAGCTAATATTTCAGCTGCGTGCTAGCTATTTTGGCTAATTTAGGATTTTTTCCAGTTTTTAAGGCTTCTTTGAAGTTTAGCTAATATTTCAGCTGCATATGAGCTTTTTTGGCTAATTTAGAATTTTTTTTCAGTTTTTTAGGCTAATTTGGAGTTTAGCTAAAATTTCAGATGCCTGCTAGCTATTTTAGCCTATTTAATTTTTTTTCAGTTTTTTAGGCTATTAGGAGATCAGCTAATATTTTAGCTGCATGCGAGCTATTTTGGCTAACCAGCTAGCATGTTTTGGCTAAACAGCTAGCATGTTCAGCATCTTTTTTTATGCTAATTTGGCATTTAACTAATATCTTAGCTGGCTATTAGCTTCAGCGGTTTCAGCTATTAGGTTCAATGATTTCAGCTATCAACTTCAGTGTTGCACGCTGGCACAGCGGTTAGCCTCACAGCAAGAAGGCTCCGGTTCAAATCCCGGCTGGGGGATCAGAAACACCAACTTCCTGTGTGGAGTTTGCATGTTTTCACCGGGTACTCCGGCTTTCTCCCACCATCCAAAAATATGCTTCGTAGGTTAATTAGTTACTCTAAATTGTCCCTATGAATTTGAGACTGTGTGACAGTGGCCCTGCAACCTGTCCAGGGTGGACCCTGCCTTAATCTATCAGTAGCCGGGTTAAGCTCCGGCACCCTCACCACCCCGAAAGAAACACAGCGGCCAAGAAAATGAATGAATGAAGGAACTTCAGTGTTTTTAGCTATCAATTTCAGCATCTTCAGCTATCAGCATTAGCATCTTCAGTGGCCAAATTCAGCTTACATTATTCACACTAGAATTATCGCAGGTTTTGCTATATATCTAGCTTTTTGTTAGTTTAAAGCTAACAATGGTTGTGCTTTACACATTAGTCGACTAATCGCTAAAAACAATCTGTGATTAGTTGACTATTAAAATAATCGTTTGTTTCATCACTATTTAGCTATGATCAAAATTGGTAGATTCCAAAAGGTTTTTTTTTGCTCTTTCAGACCAACTTGCCCATCTTCAAGCTGAAGGAGTCTTGCGTACGGAGACGGTACAGCGACTTCGAGTGGCTAAGAGCAGAGCTGGAGCGAGAAAGCAAGGTGAGCCGCTGAAGATGGAAACACAAGGGCTACTAATAACAGAATATGAAAGAGACGGGCTGTTGTTCTGACACTTTCCCATCTCTGTTCTCAAGATCCCCGTCGTATCCTTTCCAAATGTACATTCTCTAGTTTTTTTTTTTTTGCTTTGTTTTTGTCAGGTGGTTGTGCCGCCTCTTCCAGGAAAAGCTCTGTTCAGGCAGCTTCCGTTTAGAGGGGACGACGGCATATTCGACGACTCTTTCATCGAAGAGCGGAGGCAGGGTCTGGAGCAGTTCCTCAACAAGTACGCCCGTACTCAGTTGTGTGTTTGTACTCGCACGCTTATACAAGTCCATGGAGACAACCTCCTCTAAACATCAGGGCTGGGTTGATAAAATCGATTTAATAGATCAATAATCAATTCTTAAAAATATGAATCAATGTAGGACATAAAAGCTAAAGTCCACTAGCTTGATGCTAACGTATAATGGAATTCCCCATAGGACGGCTAATGCTAACGCTCAGTCGACCTAAACATACATTACTGACTACATTTACAGCTTTGTAATTTCACAGGCAGGAATTTTTCAAACTTTTTAGAATAACTATTTGTTTAAAAGTAGCGCCTGGAATAGATTAAAAAAATAACTCTTTAATCACAAATCTAGAAAAAGATGAATTCCAATTAATCGCCTTTTTTTTTTTTTTTTTTTTTTTTTTTTCTATTACATCATTACGTTGCCAGCCGCAGACTACTTTCATAATCATAATGTAATGCCAAATAATCACCTAACATGATAAAAATTAGTCTATAAATTTCAGTCCATACCCCTATAAATGTTCTGTATTTTCTATTTAAAAGACCACCTGCTATTTGGATTTTTTTTCAGTTTTTAGACATATTTAGAGTTTAGCTAATATTTCAGCTACATGCTAGTTATTTTGGCTAATTTGGGATTTTTAAAAAATGTTTAGGCTAATAGTGAGTTTAGCTAATATTTCAGCTACATGCTAGTTATTTTGGCTAATTTAGGATTTTTATAAAATGCTTAGGCTAATAATGAGTTTAGCTAATATTTCAGCTACATGCTAGCTGTTTTGGCTAATTCAGAATTTTAAAAAATATTTAGGCTAATAATGAGTTTAGCTAATATTTCAGCTACATGCTAGTTATTTTGGCTAATTTAAGATTTTTTAAAAATGTTTAGGCTAATAATGAGTTTAGCTAATATTTCAGCTACATGCTAGTTATTTTGGCTAATATAGGATTTTTAAAAAATGTTTAGGCTAATAATGAGTTTAGCTAATATTTCAGCTACATGCTAGCTATTTTGGCTAATTTAAGATTTTTAAAAAATGTTTAGGCTAATAATGAGTTTAGCTAATATTTCAGCTACATGCTAGTTATTTTGGCTAATTTAGGATTTAAAAAAAAATGCTTAGGCTAATAATGAGTTTAGCTAATATTTCAGCTACATGCTAGCTATTTTGACTAATTTAGGATTTTTAAAAAATGTTTGGGCTAATAATGAGTTTAGCTAATATTTCAGCTACATGCTAGTTATTTTGGATAATTTAGGAGTTTTTAAAAATGTTTAGGCTAATAATGAGTTTAGCTAATATTTCAGCTACATGCTAGTTATTTTGGCTAATTTAGGATTTTTAAAAAATGTTTAGGCTAATAATGAGTTTAGCTAATATTTCAGCTACATGGTAGCTATTTTGGCTAATTTAGGATTTTTAAAAAATGTTTAGGCTAATAATGAGTTTAGCTAATATTTCAGCTACATGCTAGTTATTTTGGCTAATATAGGATTTTTAAAATATGTTTAGGCTAATAATGAGTTTAGCTAATATTTCAGCTACATGCTAGTTATTTTGGCTAATTTAGGATTTAAAAAAAATGCTTAGGCTAATAATGAGTTTAGCTAATATTTCAGCTACATGCTAGCTATTTTGGCTAATATAGGATTTTTAAAAAATGTTTAGGCTAATAATGAGTTTAGCTAATATTTCAGCTACATGCTAGTTATTTTGGCTAATATAGGATTTTTAAAATATGTTTAGGCTAATAATGAGTTTAGCTAATATTTCAGCTACATGCTAGCTATTTTGGCTAATATAGGATTTTTAAAAAATGTTTAGGCTAATAATGAGTTTAGCTAATATTTCAGCTACATGCTAGTTATTTTGGCTAATTTAGGATTTTTAAAAAAATGCTTAAGCTAATAATGAGTTTAGCTAATATTTCATTTACATGCTAGTTATTTTGGATAATTTAGGAATTTTAAAAAATGTTTAGGCTAATAATGAGTTTAGCTAATATTTCAGCTACATGCTAGTTATTTTGGATAATTTAGGATTTTTCAGTTTTTTGGGTACTCTGGAGTGTGTAATATGTTGTTTAGGCTAATTGGCATTTAACTAATATTTTAGCTGGCTATCAGCTTCAGTGTTTTCAGCCATCAGCTTCAGTGATTTTAGCTATCAATTTCAGCATCTTCAGCTATCAGCACTAGCATTTCCAGCGGCCAAACTCGGCTTACAGCATTCACACTAGCATCATCGCAGGTGAGGCTGTAAATCTAGTTTTTAGTTGGTTTAAAGCAAAGATGGTTATGCTCAGTGCTTCACATCCAGTTTACACACGACTCGATTAGTCGACTAATTTAAGAAAATAATCGGTGATTAGTCACCAATTATTAAAATTATAGTCTGTGGCAGTGCTATTCCACTCGCACATAAACATGTAAAATTGTTGCCTCCTAATTGGACTGTTTGGTGTAGATGGTGTGTACAGAACTATTACTATTTTAGGAAACTCCATTGTAGTTCTGGAAACTTTAGTTTCTCAACATCGACAGATTTAAAAGCAATCCTTTCACTCTGTACCTCAGAGTTGAATCCAGATGTTATCTTAACTTTCTTCACTTTCCTCTGTGAACGTATGAACCCTCAGAGACAGATGTGTCTTTATGCCTCGCCGTCCTCTTATTCTTTATTCTAATCGCCTCGCAAAGAACAACCAAAGAGGACTCAAGTGTACTCCCCCACAGCATATTTTCTTCCCACATTTGTTTTGTTGTCGATGTGTAATTTATGTTAATTGCATCTGAAATTACTCGCGCGTTTACGCCGGGACGCTGTTGCACCTCTGCTTATTTTTGATCCAGCGTGTCCTCGTCTTCAGCTGCAGAACAATAAAAGTTACAGTGCGACTGTAATCATTTGCTTTGATTGCAGGCTCGCCGATTATCTTTGTTTCATGTGGAAATGCCATCGTGTTTCCCGTTCGAATATTAAGTGCGTAAAGACAGTAGAGGGGACCCCCCGCCCCCCTCCCTCTCCTCCTCCTGAACCGTCTGTGCTTTCTGTGAATGAAACACTGCTGTTGATCATCTTATTGTTCAGACTTAACACTGGGAATGCAGAGAAGAGCTTTGTTTCATTGGTGATTAAGAGCATTTTAAAGGGTCACTTCTTTGCAATGCTAAACATGTTTATTGATGTGAAGAAGAGGTAAGAACTAGTTTGTTTATACTAGTTAAACATCCTCAAAACTGAAAGAGATACTTGACAAGACAGAGAGTTGAACCCACCAGAAAATAACTGATATTGCCAGATATGAGTCGTAAATTTACAAGAAAAACATATTTTAGGGCTGAGTTAATAACAAATAATAAATCCTAATTAACGCGCTAATATTTATTAACACCCCTGCCTAAATAAACTTTTTTAATATTCTATGATTGAGATTTCATTAACATAAAAAATAAAATTGCATTTTTTTTGTCGTTTTTGGACAAAAAAGATTTTTTATTTTAATAAGGCTGAGAACGAACATCAAGTGCTTCCACAAACGATTATTTTAATAGTCAAAGGAATCACCGATTATTTATTATGATTATTTTTCATGCGCAAACTGAATGTAAAACACACATTTTAACCATCATTAGCTTTAAACTAAATGAAAACTAGATGTATAGCATTACCTGTGATAGTGCTAGTATGAATGCTGTAAGCGGAATTTGACCGCAGATGATGCTAGTGCTGATAGCTAAAGATGCTTAAATTAATAGCTAAAAACGCTGAAGCTGATAGCCAACTAAAATATTAATTAAATGCCAAATTATCCTAAAAAACTGAAAAAGCTTAAATTAGCCAAAACAGCTAACATGTAGCTGAAATTTAGCTAAACTCCAGAATAGACTGAAAAACAAAAAAAAAAAGCTAAATTTGCCAAAATGGCTATCATGTAGCTGAATTATCTAATTTTCAAAATAGCCTAAAAAACGGAAAAAGCTTAAATTAGCCAAAATAGCTAGCATGTAGCTGAAAATTTGCAAAACTCCAAAATAGACAAACAAATGAAAAAATCTTAAATGATCCAAAATAGCTGGCATGTAGCTGAATTATTATCTAATTTTCAAAATTGCCCAAAAAACTTAAAAATACCTATATTAGGCAAAATAGCTAGCATGTAGCTGAAATATTAGCTAAACTCCAAACTAGCCTTAAAGAACCATGAAAAAAATGCCAAAATAGTCCATAAAGCTAGCAGAATGTCACTATAACTTTCATACTGACTTCATATAATATAAAGTAACAACTAATTGACTATAGAATTAGTCACCAGCTATTCTAATAATCGATTAGTCGACTAATCGGGCTCCAATGCTGAGCAACGAACCTGCTGTGGACTTCCAGGGTGAACCGCAGAGTTTCCACAATCTTTAGACGACACCGGTGTATGTTATTGGGAAAAAATAAAATACTGTTTGGTTTCCTTTTTGTTAGAGTTCTTATAATTATGAAAACAGTTTTTTTTTTTTTTTTTTTTTTTTTTTTTTTGCAGTTTGTTTCATTCAAAAACATGTTGATTAGTTTGACGAATTTGATTTTGTAAAAAATAAACCTGAAACTTTCATCCTATGTTGTAAAAACAGTTTTGTAAAAATAATTTTTGGGGGTTCCACAGCAGAATGAATCCCATTTTTCCAGATGGAATTTTCAGTTTTTTGCATGATTTTATGTCTAGTGTTGGAATAAAACCTAGAAAAAATGACCATATAAAAGTAGTGTCATGTAGATGCGTTTGCTGATTAAAATGATACCAAACAGGAAAACAGATATTCTTTCAAATTAAAAGTATAGAAAATTCAAAAGTGGACAAAAACTGAGTTTTAAACTTAAAAATGAAATGTTCTGAATGTATAATTTTGTGTTTCATTTCAAATTGTGATTATTTGCAAATAATAAGTGGCTGGAAAATACTGTAACAAAAAAAAATTTTTTTTTTCAGATTTGTGATTAATTAGCTAATTTTTTTAATCGTTTCTCCGCTTTAATAAATCTACAACTTAATAAAGTAATAAATAATATAATGAGATCGACTTCTTGTACAACCTTCCAGCGTTCTACTTCCAATCATTTCTTCCTCCGAGAAAGACGAAATCTCCAAATCTGTGAGCTCTTTCTATCTGAAGAGGCTCCGTTTTTTGCAGTTTTCTTTTCAAAGTTCTTATGTTAATAATAATTTCATTTCAAGTCGCCAAAAGGTTCCGAATTTCTTTGTTTTTTCAAACTTATCTGGAAATGCAGCCTCTCAAAACGCTCCACGTCGACTGCGATAAACACAAAACTTACATGTTTTTTTCTTGTTAATTTATGTTTTTTTCTCGTAACTATACGTGTTTTAAAGTTATAAATAAACAACATTTAAAGTCCCCTTTAATTAATTAATAAACAATTTTAAAATGCATAGATTTACGAGAAAAAAGTAATGGATTTATCCTATTTAAAGTCGTGTATATTTACCAATTTGAGGTCATAATTTAACAGTTACGACATTAAAGTTGTAATTAAAAAGAAAACGTTTTTGTTTGTTAGTTTACTCTAATACTTTTGAGTAAATCTCAACATTCAAACAGAGACTCATCCTTTTATTTCCTGACCTGTCGGTCGTTAACTGCAGCTTGATTTATCTCTCCAAATATTTCCCCATCATGCACTTGTGCGTCCCGATCCTCCTCTGAGCTGCTCCGGGGTCTCAGGTGCGCCGGCTCGTTCTCATTAAGCTCCCGTGCGTCATCCGAAAGGCACATCCGGAAAAGTTCATGTCACCGCGCCTCAAGAGAGCGAAGACGAGCGCTCGGGTTAATGTCGCTCCTTAGTCAAAGTTTAGCCTCTTTATGAGGTTCTGGTACAGGAGGGAGAGGAAGTGTTCCGTTTATTTGAGAAATTTGTCAGATTTTTAGAAAAAAATCAAAATTGTTTCAAGACATTTTTTTTCTGACATCTTTTTAAGTTGAAAGATATTATAATTTAATTTTTTTTTTCATTTTTCTGTCAAATTGGAGCTGAAAAATCTTTTTCCAGTTATTATTTTAGTCTGAAAGCCCATTTAGAGTGAAAGAAATCCTGATTTGAAGCTTCACTCATTTTTTCCTGTATTTATTGCTAAACTTTGGATATAAATTACATTTCTATGCAGGAACATTTAGGTTCATATCTCGTCTTAGTGTTTACATTTTTTTAAATTTGCGTTTAAGTTTTTGAAATAGTGAAACTCCATCAAAAATATTTTGCTTATTTTATTAGTCGACTAATCACCGATTATTTTCTCCAATTAGTCGACTTATCGGGTCACGCCGGAACTGGATGTAAAACACACATCTTAGCTTCAAACTAACTAATAATAAAGACAATGAAGATAATCGTTTATTAAACTTTTAATAAATCATTCAGCCTTTGTCCTTCATTCGTTTAAAACGAATTAAAACACGATGAAATCAAATGAAAGAGAATAAAGTTTCCATCAAACTCTTTTTGGAGGTGAACTTTGACCCCACACCATCCATTAAACTCGTTTTGACAGATGCCCCGCCCCTCTAGATGACTTAACAATTTAATATCAATATTATATTAAAAGGGTTTATAGGACACGTATCAAAGTCAAGGCCCGGGGGCCGGATCCGGCCCTCCAAATCATTTTATTTTATTCCTATTAATAGCCCAATATTTGTTATCTTTCTAACTTATATGATTTTAACAAAATCTATTTTAATGTAGAGTAAAATATTATAATAATAATAATAATGGATTAGATTTATCTGCGCTTTTCCAGACGCTCAAAGCGCTTACAATGAATATCCATTATTCATACACACCTCATTCATACTTGGTGATGGTAAGCTACTACTGTAGCCACAGCTGCCCTGGGGCAGGCTGACAGAGGCGTGGCTGCCAGTTCGCGCCTACGGCCCCTCTGACCATCACCGGGACATTCATACACATTCACACGCCAGTGGAGCCACACTGGAGGCAAGTAGGGCTAAGTGTCTTGCCCAAGGACACAACGACATTTTGGCTGGCGGGAGCGAGGATCGAACCGCCTATCCTTCGATCATTGGACGACCTGCTCTACCACCTGAGCCCCGTCGCCATTGAAAGTGATTTAAGGTTTAAGTTTATTCTGGAATAATATTCCAACTTTTTTATTATTCATAATTATGCTAAAAAGTTACGGTTTTAAAAATGGTCATTCTGCTAACTTTTTGGACTTCTTTGGTATTTACTAAGATTTTTGGGGCTATTTTGTAGTTAAGCTAATATTTAAGCAACATGCTAACTGTTTGTTACATGCTACACGCTAGCTGCTAATTTTGGCTTTTAAGTTTTTTTAAGGCTTTTTTTGAGTTGAGATAATATTTCAGCTACATGCTAGCTTTCATGGCTAATTCAGGCGTATTTTTATTCAAGTTTTTTAGTCTGTTTTGAAGTTAGGCTAATTTTTACATGCTAGCTATTTTGGCTAATTTTGGCTTTTTTTTTATTTTTCAAGCTATTTTGAAGTTTAGCTATTTTTTTCAGGTACATGCTAGCTGTTTTGGCTTATTTACGTTTAGGTTCATAATTATGTTAAAAAGTTATGGTTTTAAAGTTTTAATAATTAAGTTTTAGTGCGTTCAATAAATGTTTCGACCCGCGACCTAAAGTGTATTTTGTGCGATTGAGTTTGACACCCCTGATATAGAAGGTCAAAGGTCACCTGTCAAAATGAGTTTGATGGATCGTATATTCCTCATCTCTCTCATGAGGTCGGCATCTGAAACAAGGAACTAGTTTTCACAAAAGATAAAGTTTTGATCTCTCTGATTCAGATATAAAAAATTTAATTGTTTTGGTGCTGAATTTTCACAACTTTGTTGAACTTTACTTCACTCTGACTCCATATAATATAAAGTAACGACTATTATAATAGTCGACTAATTGTTGCATCCTTAAAAGAAATAAAGACGCTGTTTACAACCAGAGACAAAAATAGGAAATTAAATTAAAATTAAATTAAATTAAATTAAAATCTCCTCACATTTCTTGATTTCTTTCATCTTTTGTACGTTTTCCTGCGTTACGGCTCCGGTGCCAGCTCTCCCCCCTCGTGTCTTTCAGGGTGGCCGGTCATCCTCTAGCGCAGAACGAACGCTGCCTGCACATGTTTCTACAAGACGAGTCCGTGGACAAAAACTACACCCCATCCAAAGTCAGACAAGCCTGAAGAGAGCCGCTGTCTCCCGGCTCGGCCCGCCGACCCAAAGCTTTCTTCACGGCTTCCTGTCCGCCTCCACAGAAACATTTCAGATCTTTTCTCTTAAGCCCCCTTTGAATGCCGTCATTCTCGTCTTATTTTATTTAGAAATCTTGACCCGATGAATCTTGTCGACAACGTTTGTGGCTCAAAGTGATTTATAGTTGTCTTTTTTTGTCTGGAAATGCCACTAATATAGAAGAAATATGATGTATTTATCATTTATCTGTGTCATAAATATATTCATTTATAAAAGAGCGTTATATGTATGCAAAGCTCTTCCAATGACCCCCCCCCCCCCCTACACACACACACACACACACCCCGGAACACCCAGCACTGGCATGTTGATCACTGTAACTAAGTGGACACCTGCAGACACACACCTGGACGTTCAGGAGGCGGGACATCTGCGTGTGGACCAGCACCCGCCCACCTCTCACCATGTTTTCTAACAAGCAATTTACACAGAGGGAACTGCAGTATTTCTAAGAGCTATATGCATTTTGAGATTTGTATACTGCTGTGCCATTTTTGTTTATTTTGAGAATTTTCCAATAAAAAGTGAAATATCTTCGTGCACGAGTGTGTTTGTTGATCACAGATGTTTCTGTTATTCCATCTTTATTAACTGAACACATCTATGGTGCCTTTAATGCGCATGTGATGAAGTCCGGGCCCGGGGGCCGAATCCGGCCCTCCAGGTCATTTTATTTTATTGTTATTAATGTTATCTTGCGCTCAATTCTAACTTGTTTAATTTTGATAAAATATATTTTTACGGAGAGTAAAATATTGAAAGTTATTTAAGGTTTATTTATTCATAATTTTGTTAAAAAGTTTAAAGTCTTAAAAATTAGCATTCTGCTAGCTTTTTGGACTATTTTAGCATTTACTAAGATTTTTTAGGCGATTTTGAAGTTTAGCTAATATTTCAGCTACATGCTAGCTGTTTTGGCTAATTTAGGCTTTTATTTTTGTTTTGTTTGTCTAATTTAGCATTTAGCTAACATTTTAGCTGGCTAGCAGCTTCAGGGATTTCAGCTTCAGTGTTTTTAACTATCAATTTCAGCATCTTCAGCAGGAAATTTAGCTTACAGCATTCATACTAGCATTATCACAGGTATATGTAGTCCATAATTATGTTAAATTTACAGTTTTAAAGTTTTAAAAATGTAGTTCTAGATCAGGGGTGGGCAAACTTTTTGATTTGTGGGCCAGAAAGGGTTCTAAAATTTGGCATAAGGGCCGGACAAGGAGCAGATGGAAGGAGTGATTTGGTAATGAACCTCATAAACTAAAAAGATAATATGGAATTTAGATAAAAACATGCTTTAATTTGGATTAAAATTCACATATATCATTTAAAAACAGAAAATTTGGGAATTTTAATTTCTAAATTTTGATTTTTGTTCTCTTTTTGGTGATCCAATGGGTTGATGTTCTTCAGAGGAAAATGCGAACTCAAAGAAATCCGAAAAATCACCTTCTGACTCACATGAACGCCAGAGAAACAACAACATTCATGAGAAGAAACCAGAAATACAATGAAAATAAAACAATAATTAGGATTTTTGATTCAATGTATTTTAATTTGGAGGGCCAGATTAAGTAGCTTAAGGGGCCGCATGTGGCCCCCGGGCCGTAGTTTGCCCACCTCTGTTCTAGAGTGTTCAATAAATGTTTATCCTGTTCGGCCCGCGACCGAAGGTGTGTTTCGGATTTTGGCGTCTTGTCTGATTGAGTTTGACTCTCCTGGTTTATTGTTTCCAGAAAGACGGTAAATAAGAGACTCTTGTTTTTTTCCCACGTTTTATTCATTTAATTTTTGTTCTTTTTTTTCAAAAAAAAAAATTTAAAAACAAATAATTTAAAAGTTTTTCTGCAACAAAGTAATTAAATTTTCTATTTAGTTCTATACTCTGATCTGGATGACTACTTTATTTTCAAGTAATTTGATTTTAAAGTATCAGCTTTCACTTGTTTTTTCATATATATGAGCTCTAAACAATACTAAACAAGCCCAGAGCTATTTTTCACAAGTTAATCCTTTTTTAAATTAATTTATTTAAGTAAATAATTGATCAATTCTGTGATTAGAGCTTTAACCATAAATATTTAAAGTTTTAACTTACAAAAAAATCAATATTTTAATCCAAAATCAAATGATTTCCAGATAAAACTGACTGGAATCTTGATGTTTATAGATTTATTGAGCTGTAACTTCAATATTTTATCATAAAAAAGCCAAATTACTGAAAGTAATTGTTAATTACAAAAAAGTGAAAGTTCTCATTCTAAAAATTACACATAAAAAGAACTAAAGTTTTATTATTTTTAACGTAACTTTGAAGGATAAAGGTTAAAAATGTTTTGTTGGGTTATTTTAACTTAAGAAAAGAAAAAGTAAAATTTAACAAATGTAACTTTAAAAAATTGTACTTCTCCAAAAAGTAACTCGAAAATATATCCAAGTGTTTTACGAGAACAAGTCTTCTTTTTGAAACACAAAAGACCCTTTAAATGTCACATGTCATCCAGATGTCGCGACAACTGAATTCACAATCTTTTATTATGATTGTTACAACTCTAAATAGTTATAACTCCAGATATTTACAACAAAAATAAAACCATCACAGACGGGTCACAGAAAAAGAACATCTCCAAGTGCTGAACATGGACGGATCTGGTGTCTGAACTTCACCGACACGAACGGGACAGTATGACCACTGAAAGACGAACACCATCCTGGGGTTATTTAAGGTCGGGGGGGGGGGGGGGGGGGGTGTTGAGCTGTGTAACACAGTCTTTTGATTGTTTTCCTCATTGCGCATGCGCCTTGTCCCCCTGCGTTTGGTTTCAGCACTGGATGGAGGAACAGCGACTCCCTCCCTGTCTTCTTTTTGGTTTCCTCCATTGAGGGGGGGTAGGGGGGGGTTGAAGAATTTAAAGAATTGGTCGTCAAGCTCATTGGTCTCACAGACTCGAATAACATCATGATATTTCATATTTCAGAGAAGCTCAGTCTGCAACAACTGTCAGACTCGAGGGAGCTACATGCTAATCCTCAAGGGGGGTGGGGGGTCTGCGCCCGCTGAGCTTTGCGCGCGGACGCTTCATATATCGCTGGACTTGTACATGTCGGAGAGGAGCCGGGTGATGGGAACGTTCCCGATGGTCTTTTTGAAGAACACCTCCTCGATGGTGGAGGGGCTGACGGAGCGCAGCGCGGGCAGGAGCAGCAGGAGCTTTCCGAAGCGACAGGGCTGGGTGGGGTACCTGGAACGGCACCCAGAGCGTTTACGCACGCACATTTTACGCACAGACGAGAGGTGGCTGGCGCGTAACGTGCGTCAGCGGACACGGTTTATGTAGCTGCTCCTCACCTGGTGTGGATGTAGCTGTTGAGGGTCAGCTGCGCCTCGTCCTGGAGCGCAGCGATTGCGCTCGCGTTGCGGAAAGCTCGTAACTCGGCGCTGCCTTGCGTCGGAACTGCAAAAAACACGCGACTTTTTAACAAAAAAATCATATTTTTCTTTTTGAAATGTATTATGAATTTCTTCCAAACCTGCTTTGAACGTCACGATGCATTTCAAACAGGCGAACTCCGTTGCGTCAAGACGCATCTGTCTGAACCTGGTGACCACCTCCTGGAGCGCCTGGATCTCAGCCATGATCTTGTTCATCCGCTGAGCCTCCGTGTTCTCGCTGTTCAGGCCTTTTGACGGATGATGGAGGCCGATGTCAGACAAGCAGGACACCCCAGCGGCGGCTTGACCCCCCACCCCCACCCCCACCCCCCACACACATACCGGAGACGGCCAGGAGAGTGGTGGAATCCACAGGGATGGCCCACTGCGCAATGCCCAGAACGAACAGCTCCCGCCACGCGTCCTCCAGTAGAATCAGCTGTGAACAGACCACAACATATACAATCAACTTTCCTCTAATTAGTCTTATAAATCAACAAAAAAACCCTTAAATTGACATAAGTTGGCATGTTTACAGGGGCGGACGTAACAGTTTGGGGGCCCTGGAGTGGGGGCCCTCTTCAGTGGTTGTATTAATCATTTTTATTATTATTTATTTAATCCTTCAAGTTATTCAAGTTCTTTGATTTGTCAGATTTTACCAGATAAGGCAAAGTACACAAAAATACTTATAATATGAAGTGCTGTCAAAAAATAATCTTTATTTTCTTTTTGAGTTTCTTCGATTCAGATCTTCTTTTTTTCTGGTTCGTTTATCTTCCTGCAACAAAGTTTTTTTCTTTTCTCCACAGCTGTTTGAAAACAACTTTTTCTCCTAAACTTCTAGAGGAATCCCTAAACTTGCTTCTGACGGAATATTCCATTGCTGCAGAGTTACGGGGGGAGAACGAAAGCCTTTCATGTCAGGGGTCGGGGAAAGAGCCATTTGGGTTGGTTTGATTAAAACCTAGAATTTGGATTTGCATCCACGACCTTCTTTATTTTAATAATAATAAATATGAATTCTGTTCATTTTTTGGCACAACCTAAAGCCTTACTCGAAATGTGATGGTTTTTCTTTAAAGCTCATAAAACTTATTTTCAAATAAAAGATCCTCCGTCCCAAACAGGATCAACACGGATGTAAAAACCTACATAGTTTATCATCTATGTTCACCTCAGCTATCAAATTATAAATTTAACTGATATAAATTAATTAAATGCCAATGAAGTAATCCTTACTATGAAAAATTGCTGTTTTCATTTTTATTTTAGTTATTTTTCTGTTCTTTTCCCCCTCTTTGTCCTCTGCAGTCTTACACTGCTGGGTTTTGTTATTTTAGTTTGGGGTTATAGTCTCAGTTTTCTTAAGCTTGGGCCCTCCAACAACTTTTTGGGATGCCAGGACAACTCCTTTTCCCTGATGTGTCAAAGTCATGGCCCGGGGGCCGGATCCGGCCCTCCTGATCATTTTATTTTATTGACCCGATGTTATCTCGCACTCATTTCTAACTTGTACAATTTGGACAAAAATATATTTTTCTGAGGAGTAAAATATTGAAAGTTATTTAAGTTGATCTATTCTGGAATAATTTTCCGGCTTTTTTTTTATTCATAATTCTGTTCAAAAGTTACAGTTTATTCCATATGTCGAAGAAGAGTCCCGGTTTTATTTGTTGATAGCAGCTTTATTGTTCTCTGAAGTTGAAGTTTTTTTTTTTTTTTTTGTTTCCTCGCTGACTCTTTTCTCTCAGAAGAAACTTTCCAAATATGTGTTGTTTGGTTTTTGTTGGCTTTTTAGCTGTTGGCTACTAATTTAGCAATCCAGGTAGCCACTTTAAGTCATGATCAAGATGAATTTTGTGAACAGAGTCCAGCAGTTTTCCAAAATAAAACTTCCTTCAAGAACAGAAAATAATATTCCTGCTTTTTTATTATTCATAATTATGTTCAAAAGTTACAGTTTAACGTTTTAAAAATTAGCATTCTGCTAGCTTTTGTTTTGCCATTTACTAAGATTTTTAAGCTATTTTAAAGTTTAGTTATTTTTTCAGCTACATGGCTAACAGTTTTGATTCATTTAGTCTTTTTTTTAGTTTTTAAGCTAATTTTAGGCTATTTTAGAATTAAGCTAATATTTACTTGCTAGCTGTTCAGGCTAATTTAGGCTTTTTTCCGTTTTTTGACGTTTTGGAGTTTAGCTGTTTTTTCAGCTACATGTTAGCTGTTTTGGCTAACCTATGTTTTTTTTTCTTAAGTTTTTCAGGCTAACTTAACATTTAGCTAATATTTTAGCTATCAATTTCAGCAACTTCAGCTATCAGCTCTAACATCTTTAGCGACCAAATTCAGCTAACAGCATTAGCATTAGCATCAATGCAGGTAATGCTACATATCTAGTTTATAATTATGTTAAAAAATATTATTTTAGAGTTTAAACATTTAGTTTTAGAGCGTTCAATACTATTTATTCTGATTGTGTTTTGGATTTGGGCCCCTCTTGAGGTTGGCCCCCCTTTGCCCTAACGGTAAGTCCGCCCCTGTATATTTACTCACTTCTTTCTCTATTATGGACTAAAAATGTATCATTGCGTCGTTATTCCAAATGGTACCTGATCCGATAATGGGAGGGTGGAGAAGGCGGGAACACTCTTGGCCCACTTGATGCTCATGAATAGCAGGCGCGCGGCAGACTCGCACACGGACTCTGTTGCCACCTCGTAGAGATACATGGGGGTCCCGCTGACCTCGTGGGGGTACTGCGGGGCGTGCAGAATAAACACAATCAGCAAAAAAAAAAAAAAAAAAAAAATTCTACTTTTGCATGGAAGTTCTGGGGGAAAAGCAGGAAAGGAAAGGTCAAATTCCAAGCTCCAGCACCTGATTTTATAATCATTAGCGTTGCTTGTGCGGGATTTACAGTGAAAAATCTAATTGGCGGATTTATGGTTCTTATTCTAAATCGGGACAAGAATTTCAACTTCTAACCCCACTGCGTAAACATAATCCCGAAAGGAAATCAGCGAGGAGAACATAAAGCTCAATCCTGTAAATTTGACTTATTTTAGTATTTAAAGCAGATGGGAAAAAAAATAAAAATAAAAAAAAAGTTCCCACCTTGGGGGTCGGCTGCGCCAGCCCCACGATGGCCTGCCTCTCCGGCGTGGTGGCCACTGAGCTCATCTCCAGATTGTGAGGCTCCAGCTGCGTGACTGTGGTGAAGAAAGGGGGTCCGGGGAGCGAGGAGCCGGGGAAGTGCGTGGAGGAGCCGTTCACCTCCTTGTGGCCCCTGAAATACAGCGCGACCTGTTTGCGGATGGTGGACGTCCGGGGCCCCCTTTCGTGCTGAACGGCTGTGGAAGCGGAACAAATAATTAACTGTAATGAGCCCCCATCGGAGCTCCTGGGGAGTTAAAAAAAAAAAAAAAAAAAAAAAAAAAAAAAAAAAAAAAACCTCATTTGGAACAAACAAATAGGTAATTATCAACTTATTTAAGGCCCCGATTAACACCCTAAATGCGCTTCTCCATCTGAGCTGCTTCATTCGAACCCAAGCGCCTCAGCGCGGCGTCTCTATAGTCAAAGTGATAATTCAATTAACCCATTTACCGTCTTTATTCATGTTCACTTCCAGACACTTTTTCAAACGACACGCTCGGCACTGGTTCCTGTGCGTTTTGTCCACGGGACAGCCACCCTGCGCAGACACATAAAAAAAAAAAAAAAAAAGAGGTTACAGCATGAGAAGTTGCCGCGCGCTATTATCCTCTTGGGAGGCCAATTTCCAGGTAAAAGATCGTGCTATTATCTTGCAGTTATGGACCCGCTCCCCCGCGGCTTCAGAGCGGCTTCATCCCGCAGGATAAGTACTCGATCCCGCCCTCTGCCGCTTAAATCTTCGAGTCCTCACATTAGATGGGATTACAACTGATGCGCGGCAGCAGCGCGGGGTTTATCCCACAAGTAAATGGCACAATTAGGCTCATCGTGGAAGATTTATGACAAAAATAAACAAAAAAAACTGAAGAATGACGAAAAAAGTCTGTGCGTAATTTGGATAAAAGTTCGCAAAAAAACAAATCCTTAATTTACATGCATAAAAAGTTGTGATTATAATTCAAAGAGTTCACTTAAACTTTTTTTTTCAAAAATACATAAAAAAAAGATGTACCTGTGAGCCGGATTTACACAAGTAAGTCCGGTTTCTGCGGATGCTCCTCTTGAAGAATCCCGAGCAGCCGTCGCATGCGTAAACACCGTAGTGTTTCCCTGAGCTGCGGTCTCCACACACTTTACATGGGATGTCTAGAATACGACCTGGAGGAGAACAGGGGGAAAAAATTAACAAAAAAACAAAAAAAAAAAAACAACTTTCTGTAAATCAGTTTTGTTCTTGAGTTTGGTTCAAAGAAGCAGTCGTGCGTAAAGACGCACAAACTGGACAACGCCCGCGCCTCATCCGAGCATGGGAATTCACAGTACACATTTAAAAAAAAAAAAATAAAGTCTGGTGGGAAGCGTCATATTTGAGCTCCCTGAAACAATGGCCTAAGAGCGCACAATGGAGACATTAAGGGAAAGTGTTAACTTAATGATTTTCCCCCATTGAACCTCGTCTGACTGCCTGGATCTCGACAAGCTGCCAAGTCCACTTCATAATGGAACTCGACAGCTGCTTTATCCCACAGGTCTATAGGCCCCAGGATTAGGGAGTGACACTGCACCATGAGAATAATGCGCACCAACTCGTTTCACCAACTCAAATGAAGTGTATGTAAATCGACCCCAGTGTCGATAAAAAAAAATGTGATTTTTTTTTAAGGTGAAGATTTGTATTCAAATCTCTTAAAAAGAACTATATTTGTATGCATATGAGGGAGTCCTTTTTCATTCTGGAGGGAAAAGCCGTCTATGTAATTACACTGACGTTTTGCCACCTGCTCATTGATTCACCAGTGACCCGTCAAAAAGGGTAGCATGGGAATAACTACTCGGCAGCAAAAACAATGACTTCAGGGGGAGAGAGTTGAGTTTTAGGACTTCAACTGATTACTTATTCGGAATCAGAAGGCCGTGCAGGCTTTTCAACCGCGCATGGCCCGAAGCTATTGGTAAAAGGCGGTGATTTATTTCATTCTTTTTTCTTTTTTTACATGTGGTTTCAGCCAAACCTATTAATAAGTGAGATTTGGCACTTTTACGCACGCGTCAGCTGAGCGCCTTTTCATCCAAAATCATGAAGAAAAACCACCAAACATGCGGGTTTTTTTTTTATTTATTGAGAAAAAAATTAACAACTTTAAAAAAAAAAAATCGGATGCAGACAGTCAATTAAATAAAACGACGCACAATTTTGTTGTGAAAGGAGGAACTGTATTTAACTTCCCGCTGTAGGGGTCCGATGCGTCTCCTTTGTGCGCGGTAATTGGTTGAAGATATATGGCATATTCCATTAACGTAATCACCATCAAGCAGAACTCTGGCGGAAAAGGAGGGGGAATCTGAAAATGTGAAGGTTTCCGCTAATACTCCTTTAATTCAATTATTTATCAACCATTTAGAGCGATTTTTTGATAAAAAAAAAATCAGAAATTAACTCCAAGGATAAATTAAACTTGATTTTGTTTTTATATCTATTAAATAAAGATTATATGTGTCATTTAAATCCACAGAAGTCATCTACAGTTTTGCTAAAGTTAATTTAAGTTCAATAAATTATGTTTTTTAAACATCAATTATTAATCAAAGTAACAGATTACCAAAAGACAAGAAATTAGTTTAAAAAGTTTATTCTTTTTGGATTTTTGATCAAAAAATGTGATTGGAAATTGAATTCGAGGCAACAAGTGGCATCGAGTGGGAATGAAGTTTAGCAACTTACGTGGACTAATTGTTGCGTCTTATTTTATGTTATTTATTTAAACAAAACCACATTTTAAGTCAGATTTAAGGATCTTAATTTATGTTTTTGGCGAGAATCATCACACCGCAATAAATAAATAAATAAATAAAACAAGAAAAAAAACCCAGAATGAATTAGTGCTCCAACAGATATAAACTAACTTAATTATTCCAGAAAAGCTGCAACAAACGGCTGCATAAGAGCAGAAGCTGTCCAGCAGCGGAACTCCGTGCGTAAAACAACTCCAAGTCAGAGGAAGGCCTGCGTAAAAATAAAAAAAATAAAAATAAAAAGGCGTTTTGGTGACTTACTTGATTTGACATTCAGAATATCCAAACAGCCACTTGTGGAGCCAGCGGGTTTACTCATCATGGATCCTCAATCCGCTAAACGAACCCAAAGGGGGGGGAATGGTCCACTTTCTCTTTCCGACAACAGGAACAGGTGAAGGAAGCCGCGGCGCTTTCAGCTGAGAGGTCGCCGTGGGGAGTAAAATCCTGATGCCCAACTTTGTTACATGGAGTCAGGCTGTGACTCCCAAACCTCAAAAGGTTTCGTGTCTTTAACGCATGGCGAAAAGCGGCCAGAAAGCGACCTGTTAACAGCGGCCGCAGCCCTCCGGCGGGTCGCAGCGCGGTAGCCGGTCCATAAAGTTGAAGGTGTGAAACCAAAAATGTAAAAAAAAAAGAAGCAGGGAATGGTACCAAAAGGAGAGGAAAAAAAAGAAGAGGCGCAATCTGGGGAAGTGACAGATGAAAGCTCGTTCAGACCGAGACGCGCTGTGACTTTGTGCTGCGCGTCGCCCTGAATGAGCCTCGGTAATATTTATGAGAAGTGTTGGGGGGAGGTTGGAGGGTGGAGATCTCCGCTTTCTTCATCCACTTGGCTTTCTACTCCAAACTCCAGCCTTACGTCACTGGCGTGCGAGGGAGTGCGCGTTCGTTTGAATGTGAGTGCGCGCTGGGGAGTCCAGAACCTCCGCAAGAGGAGAAAAGTTGCATTTTATACAATCTATAAGGTTTAAATCTTTGGATTTTGATCATTTCACATTTAAAAAAAAACAAAACATTTTTTTAGAATTTTAAAAGGTTGGAACTCATATTGTTAGAATTTCTTTTTGTTGGTTTATCAACATGGTTTTACGCGCTCTTTTACGCACACAGACGCGCGCATGGGAGTAACAGTCAGAGGTGCTGTGACATCCCCTCAACACGTGGAGCATTTTCTCCCAAAACTATCAAAAATATATCAAAAATATTTAACTATTTGTCCAAATTCAATCAAATGTTTACTGTTTTCCTCCTTTAGCCGTACAAGCGCGTGCCCACGTTGTCTTCCTTTCTCCAAACACGTTTTAAAACCACTTGAAGCTTCACTGCTTTCATGTTTTAGAACCTGTTGCAGATGTTTAATGAAGCTCCTGTTTCAGCCTGGTTGAATATTCAAACGCGTTAGCTGCTTTTGCGAGCAGATTTTCATTTTTTTTTTCAGTCTGATTTGTTTTGATTCACAAATGATTTAGGCCACATGTGTCAAAATGAAGGCCCGGGGGCCGGATCCGGCCCTCCAGATCGTTTTGTTTTATTGTTATTAATGGCGAGATGTTATCTTGTTTCTATCTTGTATAATTTTGACAAAATATGTTTTTATGGAGAGTAAATCATTGAAAGATAGAGATAATATTTCTGTTTTTTTAATAATTCATAATTATGTGAAAAATTTACGGTTTTAAAGTTTTAAAAATGGGAATTCTGCTAGCTTTTTAGGCTATTTTGACATTTACTAAGGTATTTTAGACTGCTTTGGAGTCTAGCAAATATGCTAGCTGTTTTGGCTAATTTAGGTTTTTCTTTTATCAAGTATTTAAAAGCTGTTTTGAAATTTAGCTTTATATATTCAGCTATTTTCTTGCTGTTTTTGGCTAATTAAGTTTTTTCTTTATGTTTTTAAGCTATTATGGAGTTAAGCTTCATGCTAGCTCTTTTAGCTAACCCAAGTTTTTGTTTTATTTAGGCTAACTTAGCATTAAGCTAGTATTTTAGCTACATGCTAGCTGTTTTGGCTAATTTAGGCTTTTCTTTTATTAAGTATTTTAAGGGTGTTTTGAAATTTAGCTTATACATTCAGCTATTTTCTTGCTGTTTTTGGCTAATTAAGTTTTTTCTTTATGTATTTAGGCTATTCTGGAGTTAATCTTTATGCTAGCTCTTTTAGCTAACCCAAGTTTTTTTTTTTTATTTAGGCTAACTTAGCATTAAGCTAGTATTTGAGCTACATGCTAGCTGCTTTGGCTAATTTAGATTTTTTAATAAAGAAAAGTTGATTTTTTTGAAGGTTAGCTGCTTTTTAGCTTCATGCCACCTGTTTTGGCTAACCTAAGTTTTTATTTTTTAGTTTTTTAGGCTAATTTAGCATTTAGTTCATATTTTAGCTAGCTATCAACTTCAGTGTTTTCATCTGTTAACCTCAGTGTTTTTAGCTATCAATTTCAGCATTTTCAGCTATCAGTATTAGCATTATCACAGGTTATACTACATATAGTTCATAGTTATGTTAAAAAATTATGTTTTTAAAGTTATGAACATTTAGTTTAGTGTTCAATAAATGTTTATCCTGTTCGGCCCACGACCTTTAAGGTGTGTTTTGGATTTCGGCCTCTTGTGTGATTGATTTGACCCCCCCGGTTTGACCCAATCCGGATAAAATTAAAAATCCCTCTGATATGATGTCGTTTTTCGATTACATTCATGCTCCCTCCCTCCCTCCCTCCCTCCATCAGCTCCCTGTGTTCACCGGGCCCGGGGGCCGGGCTCCGTCCGGATGGGGTCGGGGTCAGCTAACGGGCTGCGGGGCGCGTTCACTGTCACCCTGACCTTGACAGCTTGCTGCGCTTTCGCCGGGTAACTCCAGAAATCCATATTCTGTTTTTAATTGTCTTCATTCCCACGGTACACAGAGGGCCATATGGAGGCACAAAGTGTCGATTTAAGCGGACAGGGGCGAGGCGGAGAGGCGTAGTTAATTGCAATTAGCCATTGTTGCGTCTTTCAATCTGAACAGCTACTGCAGCCTAACAAGCCCAGCCAGAAATCACTAGAATATTCCTTTGATTTTCCTCCTCAATGTGTTTATCATCAATAAATTCCTTGGATGAAACACTTTCTCCTAATAATAATTATCCCAATCGTTGATCGGGAGGATTCATCCCGGATCAATGAGATTTCTCAGACGTTTTGAAGTGCACGTGTGAGCGGTGTGTGTGCGCGCATGTGGGTGGCTGGCGGGGTGTGTGAATGGTGAATGTGGACCCTAATCTCCTTAACTCGTCCTAATCCTCGTCATTCACTGATAGCCTTTACACAAATATAACCAACATCATGGTTGCCGGGGTATCTCTCTTTCACTTTTTTTTTTTTTTTTTCGTTTTAGTGACTCCCTTCTCCTCCGTCAGTCAATGAAACGAGGCCAACAAAGGATGTACTGGATTGTGTTTCTGATTTTATTTCTTTCTCTGGGGAGTTCTGCATCCGAGGGTACTTGACGTGCAACAAATAGTGCCGCAAAAGTCACTGCAGAGCTTGTAATTATCATCTAAATGTATAATAAAATCATAAATATGGTTATTTCTATTAAAAAAAACACCTTCAAGAATATGTCAGTTTTATTATTTTCATTAAAATAAAACAATTTCTCCAACTAATTAAAAATCTGCACATTTACTCTAAATTTCGACTTTTTAGTACTAAAAGAATTTGCATTTCAGCCGTCTTTTTGAACTGCTACCACTGTGGCGGGCCTGCAAGCAACCAGGCGTAAACCAATTGGCTTTAGGGAGAAGTCACTAAGCTCCACAGAGCAAATAATGGGGAGAATTCAAGCCGACCGAACCCCATGCAGCCTGCGGATCATTTAAAACTGTCTGGGGGATCATCTTACAGCCCCTTAAAGGCTTTAATACATATCAAAATGTCATTTTATCCCCTGATGCCATTCAAAATACAGTCAGAATAGTTGGTGTGAAAGAGTTTTTCTACTTCTAGTAACATTTCTTCTAGTATAGGAATATATTGAGATCTATTAAAATATTTTTTTGGAAAAAAAAAAATATTCTGTCTGACTTCAGGACCACGGACAGTTCTACAAAAGGAATACCTGTGCGCAAAATGTTTCAGCTTTGTGCATCATGAGGGGGGGCACTCCTTTTATTAAATGCTACTTTCTGTCAAATTTAACTTTTATTTATGGAAATTTAATAAGTAAATGTAAATGAAAAGTTGTGGTGCAAAAATGTAAAAGTTTTGTCGAGATTTTTGTAAGTTTGGAGTCTTAACAAGCAAAGAGATTCAACAAAATAAATACATAAAAATAAGTTTATATATGTGTGTTTACCATTAAATTAATAGCTTCAATGATAAAACCTGTTATTGTTGTTATAACACACAAAAAAATTATTATTTGTATACTTTTCTACAGATTCACTCTTTAACAACATATTTTCATCCAGGTGAAATAGTTCTGATACTCTCTGTTTTATTCTTTTTTACTTTTTTTTTTTCATAAGCTCATTTTTTTCTATACAAATCATACAAACCAAAGCACAGTCAAAAAAGAGAGATCATTAAACAAAAATGCATCTTCGCATCCAACATTCCTTAATTCATAACATCAACACTGATATTCTCTGTTTTGACAGATGTTATGTCAAAATGATCATTTAGATTAAAGTACAGATGGTTTTAGTTTAGTTTATTAATTTATCGAGAAAACACATTAATCTTAAAAAACAAAAATGTTTGCACCAGATTATAGTTTACAGCTAATTTTCATCTGTAGTCTTTTAAAAAACAATGCATTATGCTTAAACATTTATAAACATATTTATCAATTTAAAACGTTTTTATGAAGAAACGCAATACAAAATAGAAAAATTCAAATTTTTACACTGTAAAAAGTGAAACATTGGATTATTATCAAAAGTTCTGTAATTTGTTATAAATATTAGTTTTTATCAAACTAACATTTTGAGTTAGATAGACCATCAACTCCTAATTTTATTTTAAGGATGAAAACTAATAATTCTAAATGTAACAAATTATGGAACTTTCATTAATTGATAAAACGTTTCACTTTTTTCAGTGTATTTCTGTTGTTTGAACAGCAACTGTTTTTATTTTAAATTTGGGGTAAAAAGATGGGTTTTCATTGTTTTACAAACTTGTTCAATTTTTATTTTTCATAAAAAAGAAAAAATAAATCAATAAACAGAAAAAGAAACAATGCAAGTTATCCAAAAACAATCACAGATGTAACTAGATATACAGCATTACCTGCAATAATGGAAGTGTGAATGCTGTAAGCTGAATGTGGCCACTAAAGATGCTAGAGCAGTTAGCTGAAAATGCTGAAGCTGAAAACACGTTAAAATATTAGCTAAATGTCAAATTAGCCTAAAAACTATAAACATGTCCAAATTAGCCAAAAACAGCTAACATAATGCTAAAATATTAGCTTAGTTCCTAATTAGGCAAAAAAGCTGGAAACATGTCTATATTCGCTAAAAGCAGCTAACAAAATCCTAAAATGTTAGCTTAGTTCCTAATTAGGCAAAAAAGCTGGAAACATGTCTATATTCGCTAAAAGCAGCTAACAAAATGCTAAAATGTTAGCTTAGTTTCAAATTAGACAAAAAAGATGGAAACATGTATAAATTAGCCTAAAACAGCTAGCATAATGCTAAAAATTTGGCTTAGTTCCAAATTAGGCAAAAAAAAAAAGGAAAAATGTTTGAATTATTCAAAAACAGCTTGCATTATGCTAAAATGTTAGCTAATATACGAATTGAGCAAATAACTGGAAACATGTCTAAATTTGAAAAAAAAAAAAAATAGCAAGCACTTTTGTTTGTCACTTTTTTTTTTTTCTTTTTTTCAGGAACCTGACTTATGAAATGCTGTATATGTTACTTGTGTAATGTTATTTGATGTTAAAACTCAATAAAAACTTGAGGTGGAAAAATAAAAAAGCAAGCACAATGCTAAAGTGTTATCTTAAATCCAAATTAAGTAAAAAAATACAGTGAACATGTCTGAATTTAAAAAAGAAACAGTTAACACTGTGGATAATTCCAAATTATCCACAAAAAATGGAAACATGTCTAAATTAAGCAAAAACAGCTATCACAATGCTAAAATGTTAGCTAAACTCCAAATTCGCCTAAAACTGGAAACATGTCCCAATTAGCCAAAAACAGCTAGCATAGTGCTAAAATGTCATCTTGAATCAAAAATAAGAAAAAATACTGTAAACATGTCAAAATGGGAAAAAACAAACAAAAAACAGGTAGGACACTGCAAAAGTGTTAGCTTAGTTCAAAATTAATAAAAAAAAAATTGTAAACATGTCCAAATTAGCAAAAAAAAAAGCTAGCATAATGATAAAATGTTAGCTAAACTTCAAATTGAGCAATAAACTGAAAACCTGTCTAAATGAACCAAAAGCAGCTAGCATAATGCTAAAATGTTATCTTGAATCCAAATTAAGCAAAATTTCTGTAAACATGCCTGAATGGGCAAAACAAACAAACATAAAAAACAGCTAGCATAACACATAAATATTAGCTTAACCCAAAATTTGCCTTAAAAACAGGAAAAAATTCAAAATTTACCAAAAAAAAAGTTAGCATGTTTCTAATATGAAAGCTAAATGGAAATTTAACCTAAAATATAGCAGAAATCACGAGGAAGTTCACAAATATCAAAGTGCTCAAAGTTTTTGAAGGATTTGAGCGATTCGTCATTCATTTCCCATGGGGCACATTTCGCTCAATATTTAAAAACCTATAAAGTTTATGAACATGAAAAATACAAGCAGTAAAGTCCTGAACTGAAGTTAACAGGGTGAATGCTGTAAACTTTCAAACTATAAGAATGTTCAGAGTTTGAAAAGAGGTTTTGGATGGACTCAAAGTTTCGCGTTTGCTGCATTTTAAGACCACATTTCGTGGGATATCCCACCTTGTCACACCTGTGGAGGGGGACGCGTGCCCCCCCCACACGCCGTCCCATCAGAAGTGGCTCCGAGTCTCGGTCCAAACCCAGAAACTGGCAGGTTGGCGAGGTAGCTGGACGCTCTGACAATTCTATTTGGGGCAAATTGTCAGTGAGAAACTTCCGCTCGAACTGCCTTGGACAAAACTGGCTGTTGGGGAGAGCAAATCCCGCTGCATGAGGGTGGGGGACAATGGGGGGCGAATGTGTTGATGTGCGGCCGGTGGCTGGGGAGGGACAATGGACGGATTAGTCAGTCCCCTGGCTGACTGATTTGAGATGGCTCCTCTCAGCCTCTCGCCGTGGGGAGTCCCATTGTCCGGCCTCTGATTCCCACTTCTCACAAACTCCAAACAAAAGTCAATCTCTTTCTCAAGGGGGGGAGAATATCGACCTGTGTTTCAGCTGGGGAAAGTGACTCAAAAACGTATTTGCAAGAGACCGCTGACTCTCTAACTCCTCGTCCACTCTCCTTTTTTCCCCTTCATCCTCTTCTTTTGCTCTGGAGCCGAGAACAGCGGAATGATCCGGGTGTTCCAGACCGGAGTGGAGCTCGGACACCTGTTGGAACGGGGTCATTAATATTAAAATATACAGGGATGCCATCACAGGCCGCTCTGAAATCGGCCTGATGTCGCCCCTGGGTTCCCTCTCTGGATGGACTTCTGCTTTCAGCTCCTCTTAAATAGTTTTCTTTTCCTTTTTTCTGCCTCCGCTCTTTCTTTTTCTCCTCCCTGAAAAGAATCGTTAACAAATTATGACAGCTGAGTAGAGGGGCTTAGGCCGTTCACGCTGCAAAGACAAACATGTGAGAGCCGAGCGGCGCGCAGTGCGATCAACGCATCTACAGTTCATTAAATATTCTGCCTGTGGAGAGTGAGACGGCTGGGATTTGTGAGCTGAAAGAGCATTTTCAGTCCTGCAGAGGTGACTGAAACGCTCACAAAATCAAAGTTAAAATATCACTTTCTACTCAATATTTGTTTGAATTTGATCAGAAGGAGTTTTTTAAGCAAATACATGTTCAATCTTTTAATAAAAACATGCAAATAAACTAAATATTTTACAAAATATTGTACAATTCAACTTAAAAAGGGGAAAGTTTAACTAAAATGTGGCTTCACTGTAATTTTTATGTTAAACCAGGGATGTTAAACTCATCACACAAGGGGATAAAATCCAAAACCCACCTTAGGTCGTGGGCCGAACGGGATAAACATTTGTTGAACACTCTAAAACTATATTTTAAAACTTTAAAATCGTAACTTTTTACAATAATTATGAATGAGATATATAGCATTACCTGTATAATGCTAGTGTGAATGCTGTAAGCTGAATTTGGCCGCTGAAGATGATAGTGCTGATAGCTGAAGATGCTGACTTTGATAGCTAAAAATGCTAAAGCTACTAGCCAGTTAATATATTAGCTAAATGCCAAATTAGCCTAAAAACAAAATAAATATAAAAAACGTAGATCAGCCAAAACAGCTAGCATGTAGCTGAAAAAAATAGCTAAACTTCAAAACGGCCAATAAACCTGAAAAAAAGTAATTTAGCAAAAATAGCTAGCATTTAGATATTAGCCTAACTCTAGAAAAACAAAAAAAAAAAACTTAAAAAGAAAAGCCTAAATTAGCACACAAAAAAAAAACAGCTAGCATGTAGCTGAAATATTAGCTAAACTCCAAAATAGCCAAAACAATCTTAGTAAATTCTAAATCAGTCCAAAAAACTAGCAGAATGCTAATTTTAAAAACTTTAAAACCGTAACTTTTCAACATAATTATGAATAATAAAAAGCCAGGAATATTATTCCAGAATAAATCAACTTAAACCTTAAATAACTTTCAATATTTCACTCTCCATCAAATTTTGTCAAATTTGTACAAGTTAAAAACAAGTGTAAGATAACATCGGGACATTAATAACAATAAATTAAAATGATCTAATGATGTGTTCGATGTTTTAGCTGTTGGACTTTTTAGTTTCTTCTTTCTTTTTTAGACACTTTTAGTCCCTTCTAAAAAAGACAAAAAGGATGAAAAAGAAAGACTAAGATCAAACTGTTTTTTAAGGGAGAAAAAAAATGAATTGAAACAAGCTGAAGATCTCTGATTACATTTAAATCAACGGAAACCCAAATAAGACAGTTCTATTGTTTATTGTTATTAATGGTCCGATGTTATCTTATTTCTATCTTGTTTAATTTTGACAAAAATTTTTTTTGATGTAGAGTAAAATATTTATTTAAGGTTCAAGTTGATTTATTCTGGAATAATATTCCTGCTTTTTTTATTATTCATAATTATGTTAAAAAGTTGCAGCTTTAAAGTTTTAAAATTTAATATTCTGCTAGCTTTTTGGCATTTACTAAGATTTCTTAGGATATTTTGGAGTTTTTCATTATTGTGTTAAAAAGTTACGGTTTTAAAGTTTTAAAAATTAGCATTCTGCTCACTTTTTTGGCATTAACTAAATTTTTTTAGGTATTTTTGTAGTTTACCTAATATTTCAGCTACATGCTAACTGTTTTGGATAATTTTGGCTTTTTTGTTTACGCTTTTAACCCGTTTTGGAATTTAGCTAATATTTACACGCTAGCTGGTTTGGTTAATTTAGGCTTTTTCCATTTTTTTTAGCATATTTTAAAGTTAGCCATTGTTTTCAGCTACATGCTAACTGTTTTGGCTAACTTGAGTTTTTTTTTTTTTTTTTTTTAGCGTAATTTGGCATTTAGCTAACATTTTAACTAGCTATCGGCTTCAGCGTTTTTAGCTATCAATTTCAGCATCTTCAGCTATTAGCATTAGCATCTTTAGTGGACAAACTCATCTTACAGCATTCACACTAGCATCATCACAGGTAATGCTATATATTTAGTTCATAATCATGTTAAAAAGTTACAGTTTTGAAATTTTAGTTCTATAGTGTTCAATAAATGTTTGTTCTGTTCGACCTAAGGTGTGTGTTGGATTTCGGCCCCTTGTGCGATTGAGTTTGACACCCCTGCTCTAAGTGTTTTAAGCCCATCAGTGAGTCATTACAAAGGAGAAGGCAGCGTGCACTTTATGTGATAATGACCGCAGCCGCGAAGGCGGCGCTGGCCTCCAGATTAACCACGGAACGGTTGTCACCTCGAGTCACTCCGTCAGCGTTTCCTCTGCTCCGTCTCCCCTGACATCGCCCTGCAGACTCCACAGGTCAGGTTCAACGATCACACTCGGAGGTCACAACTTCTGCTCGTCGTTAACTCTATGGGACGCTGGGGGGTGGGGGTGGGGGTAGCCTCACTCTGACCTCAGTAAAGGGATTCATGCAGCCTTCAGATTTTTAGAACAGATTTACTGCTAGAAAATTCATTTTTAGATCAGGGATGAGAAAAAGAGATGGACTGGACAAAACCCGGCCTTCATCTTGACTGAAAATGACTTTCAAACAGAACATTTTGGAGTTTTTATGTCAAAATTGTAGTTTTTGTTCTCATTTTAGCACCATTTTCACCAAAATGTTGCATTCTTGTGACGTTGGAAGAATTGTAAGAAAACTACACGAATGTCCGAAAACTTTCTGTACCTGAACAAAGGAGAATTTTTGGGAGGACACCTGAACTACAGAGAAAATAAAGTATTGTAAGAAATACTTATTTATTTTACATAGTTTAACAGGCCGCATGTGGCCCCCGGGCCGTAGTTTGCCCACCCCTGCACTAGATCCACATGATTTGAACATTTTCATAAAAATAATGCAAACCTATACAAAATTGGAGTAAATCGAAACATTTTCTAAGTAAAATGAGACATATTTTTTAAATTGACTATATCGGTAAATCCTAATCTGGTTTTTGAAAATGCTTTATGAAAATAAAAAAATTCAACCAATTTTATCTAAACAAATCTAAACAGTTAAAGTGAAACCACAAATGATCAAGTTGTTGTAGAAGTTAGATTGTGTTTCATAAAGTTAGATTATGAAAAAAAATCATCAAAAATAAACACTAGAGAAGTATGGTTTAATAAGAATAATTCTAAAATAGAGCATTTATATAAATAAAAAAGTCAAATCAAAGTAAGAAGGCTTAAAAAATGGATCACTTCTATCAGATGATTTAAAATAGCAGAACTGTTTGGTTCTTTTATCAACCTTTTTGAAAAGCTAACTTTAAAAATTGATTCATTTTATTATTCAAAACGGGTCAATTTTGACCTGAATTTAAACATGTTTCCCTCTATGGCTTATCACTATAGGAAAAGTGATTGATGTATTTTGTCAGAGGTGGACGTTGTGGGAAAATCTGCCTGAAATTGAAGTTAGAAAAACTATAATTACAGTTTTACTACAAATTTGTGTTTCTAACATCAACATAACCCTGAAATAAACCAGAAAACTCTCAGAAAATTTACTGATACGTTTCTGGTCTTTGGAAAAACACAAATGAAACATAAGGAGAGGTTTTGGTGTCATCTTTGCTCAAATATAACATATTTTGTGACACTCCTGACTACTTAAGTCACATATTTAAAAGTCAAGGCCCGGGGGCCGGATCTGGCCCTCCGTGTAATTCTATCCGGCCCTCCAGATCATTTTATTTTATTGTTATTAACGGCCCGATTTTATCTTATAATTATTTCTAACTTGTGTTATTTTGAGAGAATATTCCTTAATGGAGAGTGAAATATTGAAAATTATTTAAGGTTTAAGTTGATTTATTTTGGAATAAAATTCCAGCTTTTTTATTATTCATTATTGTGTTAAAAAGTTATGGTTTTAAAGTTTTAAAAATGTGCATTCTGCTCACTTTTTTGGCATTAACTAAATTTTTTTAGGTATTTTTGTAGTTTGCCTAATATTTCAGCTACATGCTAACTGTTTTGGGCTTTTTTGTTTACGTTTTTAGCCCGTTTTGGAGTTTAGCTAATATTTATACGCTAGCTGGTTTAGTTAATTTAGGCTTTTTCCATTTTTTTGTGTAGCATATTTTAAAGTTAGCCATTGTTTTCAGCTACATGCTAGTTGTTTTGGCTAACTTAAGTTGTTTTTTCTGTGTTTTAGTTTTTTGACAAATTTGGCATTTAGCCAACATTTTAGCTAGCTATAAGCTATTTTCTTCAGCCTTTTTAGCCATCAATTTCAGCATCCTCAGCTATCAGCATTAGCATCTTCAGCGGCCAAATTCAGCTTACAGCATTCACACTAACATTATTGCAGGTAATGCTACATTTTTTTTCATAATTATATTAAAAAGTTATGGTTTTTAAAGCTTTAAAAATTCAGTTTTAGCGTGTTCAATAAATATTTAACCTAAGATTTTGTCCGCCAGTGTGATTGAGTTTGACACCCGTGATTTAAACACTTCTAGAATACAAATTTATCACAGATAAAAGTATTTTTTTCTTTTCATACTGTTATTATGCAGTCATATGTTGTATAATCCAGTTGTTTCCCCCTATTTTTGGCAGCAAACAGCATGGAAAAGTCTTAAATGAGTCTTTCATGAGGTTTTATTTGATTTAAAAAAATCCCCCGGCCACCATCGCACACAAATGCATTTATTTTTCTCTTAAATAAAATTGAACATCTATGCAAAAATAGAAAATTAAATAACTCAGCATGGAGTGGGATAATATAAATTTACTTCTTTCCACTTGTTTTAGGCAATAAATTGAAATCTAGTTTACTTTAGTTAATCATCACTATATTTAATGAATGTTAAGTGACCTAAAAGTGGATAGTATGCAAAAATGTTAATTATTTTCTTTCAACATTTACATTAAATTTTCTTCATTTTTGTTTTTTTAATCATTTCAATTGAATTGAATTATTTCTATAATGAATATGATATATCTGATTTTTTATATGGTCTACAATCAATTCTTGAAATAAACCAATCAAGCAATCAATAAATACAATGAAAAGACATTTTTATGACACAAACAGTCTTAAAAAGCGAGATTCACCCCCTTTCCAAAATGGATAAACTGCTTTGTTTGGAATAATAATTATTCTCGTCATAATTTATGATTTTCTTAAGCAATAAATCAAACTCTGCTAAACTTTAGTTAATAATCGCTTTATTTATTAAATGTCAAATTGTGTAAAATCTCAATTATTTTATTCTTCCATTTACATCAAATTTTCTTCATTTTTTTTTTTAAATCAACAAATCATTTTAATTTAATTTTAACGATATTTGTAATGAGTATGATATATCTGAATTGATTATATTGTCTACAATCAATTCTTGAAATAAACCAATCAATAAATACAATGAATATATATATATATATCTATGACGCAAACAGTCTTTAAAAAAAGTTTTCTTTAAAAAAAGCAAGATTCACCACTTTTGTATAAACTGTTTTATTAAAAATAATTATTATTTTATTATAATTTTTGTTTGTTTTTAAAAGCTCTTTTATAATTTTGTCTTTTGTCTTCATTTTTGTATTTTGTATGTCAGAAATAAACATAAAAAGTGAAAGAAAAGGATGATTTGACCTTTGACACTACTGTAGACTTCCATGATGTTGTGAGGTTATACTTCTGAAAAGTGGATATTTATTTGCTGCACTCGCTGAGGTTTTAAGGAAAAGGAAGCATCATTTTTAATTCACTTAAGTGGGACAATTTTTTTTTCGAACGATCGATATTTATTTATGAACAAATTTAGAGAGTTTTGCTTTAAGAAAACTGAAAATGACATCAATTAAAAAGGCTTCTCTGCTAAACTTTTTTTCCTTAAAGAAGTGATGAAAGCAGTTGGGGGGGGGTGTCCTTTAGAAACACCCAAACAATAATGAGGCCAAAGAGGCACTTATTTTTTCCTCATATTCACCACATTTTCTCCATCGTCCGCCCACCCCACCACCCAGCAGTTCCCATCCTCAGATTCCCTCAAAGTTTCAGATGCTCACAATGCCCAGATGCTGTCCTTTGGCCCTTCACCCCCCCCCTCAACCCAGAGCTATCATTCATAACCTTTCTGTGGAGTGAAAGAGGTGGGATAAGGGAGGAAAAAAAAAAAAGAAGTGGAGGTGGGGGGGGGGGGAGAGAGCAACATGGCAGCTTATTTAGAAGACTTCCTTTATTGGAACATGTGCAAGCAGTTCACTCACAAAGGACTTAAATAGGATATTTTCTGTTCCCTATACTTGCTTTCCCCTTTTAAGTGCCGAGGCAAAAAAAGTAAGTTTACAACTCCCTCCTCAATGGGAGCTCTTCACTCTCAGGTTGCGGGGACCTGAGTGACCTAGGAAAGTTAATTAGGAGGCGAACAAAGAGCGAGCTGGAGCAGAATGCCTCGCCTCTCCTCCAGCCAAAGATGTCATCCATTAATTAGGAAAATCTTTAAGGTGGCCTTATTGAATTTACAGAAAGCCCTGTGGTTGGCGGGCAACAGTTTTTTGATCAAGCCTTGACTCAAACAATGCCTTTCTGGGGGTTAAAGAAGAAGAAGAAGAAGAAGAAGGGAGGAGATTGGTGGTGGAAGAAGTGAGGAAGAAAAGGAGGATGGAGGGGGGAGACGTATGAGCAGTACAGTTTAATGGGGGGGCAGCTGCTGATTGTGACAGCTCAGATTCACATGGGTATGGGGGGAACATAGTTTGGGGATGATGTCATGCAAAGGCAACCTGGGGGCTTGGGAAGTAAGAAAGAAGGGGGTACTGAGATTGAGCCACAGGGGCCACTCAAAGTTAACATCCCTGCCTGCATCTGGGCCAAATCCCCCCCCACACACACCCCTACAAGTCGCTTGTTGACAAATCGAGCCATGCTTTAAAAGCTAAACTCCTGCTAGCAGACACGCCAACTGTCAGCGATAAGGACTGCAAGTAATTATACATTTATTTATTTATAATATATATTGTTTTACTTAATTAACACACTGTGTGCACAAAGCTTCGTCCAGCATGTCCAAAGTCTGGCATTCAGGCCATTCAAATTGACACTTTTTTCTAAAAACTGTGTGCCCGATTTCTTGATTGTGATTGGTTTAACTCAGTTCAAATTATTATTATTTTAATAAATTGTATATTTATCCTGTCCAACAGCTGAGCAAAAATATATTAGCTGAAGGCCTCATGTGTCGGATTGATTTTACTGTTACAATAGGGGGTTATGGATCTCCGGACACACAGGGAGTCTATTTGTATAAACCCCTTTTTTATGTCAGAAGCAAAACTTTATTTATATTGATTAAATTCGGTCTAAATGGTCGTTAAATGGTTCAAAGAATGGTTGGGCCTTACCAAATCTGGTCGCCTGTGAAAAAGTTTGGAAACATATTTATTTATTTTTAATATTTAGTAATTTACATGAATGAACATTTCAGTAAATATTACAGTTTTAGCTTCTAAGCTAATTTTTCAACTATAGTTCCAGTGGGCAAGGTGTAGGTTTTCCAACAACAAACACCAAAAATACATAAAATCAACTGCAAAATGACAAGAAATGCACAATATACATATATATAGTTGCACTAATATGAGGATGTTCTTTAATCTCATTGTACATGTGGACAGAAAACTCTTTCTATTTAATTCTATGTCTTTCATTTACTTTGTATTTTAGTTTGCACAACTTACCCTATTTAGTACAATCTTACGACGGAGTATTAGGGCCAGATTACAAACATTTATGTTAAATCTCCTAAATTTAAAAGGAAAAAGTCATAACTTTTAAATTAAATTACGAAAATTCGCAATGTGTAAACTCCAAAATAGTCTAAAATTCCTCAGTAAACTAAATTAGTCAAAAACATTAGCATGTTGCTAAAATATAGGCTAAACTTTAAATTAGCCAATAAAAACCTCAGTAGAAAAAAAATTAGTCAAAAAAGTTAGCATGTTGCTAAAATATTAAGTAAACTCAAAAATAGCTTAAAATTCCTCAGTAGAAAACAAATTAGTCAAAAACGTTAGCATGTTGCTAAAATAGAAGCTAAACTTTAAATTAGCCTATATAAAACCTCAGTAGATAAAAAAGTAATTAGTCAAAAAAGTTAGCATGTTGCTAAAATATTAAGTAAACTCAAAAATAGTCTAAAATTCCTCAGTTAACTAAATTAGTCAAAAACGTTAGCCCGTTGCTAAAATATAGGCTAAACTTTAAATTAGCCTGTAAAAACCTCAGTAGAAAACAAATTAGTCTAAAACGTTAGCATGTTGCTAAAATATTAAGTAAACTCCAAAGTAGCCTAAAATTCCTCAGTAGAAAACAAATTAGTCAGAAACGTTAGCTTGTTGCTAAAATAGAAGCTAAACTTTAAATTAGCCTATAAAAACCTCAGTAGATAAAAAGGTAATTAGTCAAAAACGTTAGCCCGTTGCTAAAATATAGGCTAAACTTTAAATTAGCCTATAAAAACCTCAGTAGAAAACAAATTAGTCAAAAACGTTAGCATATTGCTAAAATAGAAGCTAAACTGTAAATTAGCCTGAAAACAAACTAGCCAGAAACATTAGAATGTTTCTAAAATATAAGGTTAACCCCATTTTTTTTTTAATTACCGGTACTATAAAAGATGAAAACATCGCCCATGAATTTATTTAAAGGCTTGTTGCTAATCTTCTTAAAATTTTGAAATTTGAAGACCTTTTCATTCACTTCCTATGGAGCATATCTATGTTTTGATACCAGGATTCCTGAAATCGCTGACAGTGTGATTGAGTTTTTATACGCCAAAAAACACACAGAAATGAGCAGGAGAATTACTATTGATTTCAATTAAGTCAAATGAAAATTTTGTTTACTAAACGTGCTTTTACACATTTTTGTTTTTTTCACAGGTGCACACGTCAGACCTCCTCTGTACCTGCAAAGGAGCCTGCGTGCTCCTCCTGCATATGCTGGCACGCTGTGGTGTTCATGCGTCTCCTGGGACGTGAACCCCTCACCCCACCCCCTCCTGGGGGACTAATTTGAGGGGAGGAGCGATGTGTTTTGTTGCTTGTCAGAAACAATCACCCCCCAGCCCATTACATTTACAGCACGTCGTGCTTTCATCGCTGTAACACACTGAAGTCTGAGTGGGAGGGGCGGCGGCGGCGGCGGCGGCGGCCCTCAGGGAGCAGCTTAGAAAGGATGAATTGATAAAAAGCTGCAAAACATCTGAGAAAAAGTTTCATTGAAGCAAAGTGTGAGCTTAAAAAATAATTTATCTTTGTTGTTTGTGAGCTATAAAGTGGATAACGACTTCATTTAGCCCGGTGTTGCCCCCTCCTCTCTCTTGCCCCCTGTCCCAGCCCACCCGTCCTCTCTCTGTTCTGTTTGGGCACTGGAGGTTGTCAGTCGGGGTTTATGTCCAGTTCACTGGAGCTGAAAAAAGTCAGTTTCGCGTCTTGTTATGGAACAAGTCGTCCTGCCTCTTGGAGTGACGGTCTGGGGGAGCAGGCGGAGCAGAGAGAGGGACCGTCCACCAAAGACAACCAGCAGGGAGGAAGTCAATGCGGCTTTTGTGTGGCTGCTGTTGGCTGCGTGTTTGGTCATTATCCCCCCTCCGTACCAGCACAAACTGGACTTTTCATATCAAGCCAACAAACACTCAGACGATTTCAGAACAAATTGTTTATTTTTTTTTACTGGATTTCTCAAATCCTGCAACTTTTTTGAAGGATTTATCTTTTCCTTAATGGATACTAACACTTGAAAAACTTCACAGTCATGGTGTCAAACTCAATCACACAACAAAATCCAAAACACATCTGAGGTCGCGGGCCGAACAAGATAAACATTTATTGAACACTCTAAAACACATTTCTTTTAACTTTAAAACAGTAACTTTTTACAATAATTATGAATTAGATATATAGCATTACTTGGGATAATGCTAGTGTGAATGTTGTAAGCTGAAATTGGTCGCTGAAGATGCTAAAATTGATCGTTAAAAACGCTAAAGTTGATAGCTGAAATCACAGAAGCTAATAGCTGAAAATGCTAAAGATGATAACCAGCTAATACATTAGCTAAATCCCAAATTAGCCTGCAAAACAACCAAGAAAAAAACAGGTTAGCCAAACTAGCTAGCACTTAGCTGAAAAAAATATCTAAACTTCAAAATAGCCTAAAAAAACTTAAAAAAAAAGCCTAAATTAGCCAAAACAGCTAGCATGTAAATATTAGCCTAACTCCAAAACAGCCTAATAAACTTTGAAAAAAAAGCCTAAATCAGCCGAAACAGTTAGCATGTAGCTGAAATATTAGCTAAACTGCAAAATGCCCTAAAAATCTTAGTAATTGCCAAAATAGTCCAAAAAGTTAGCAAAATGCTAATTTTTAAAACTTTGAAACCGTAACTTTTTAGCATAATTATGAATAATAAAACGGCAGGAATATTATTAAAAAATAAATCAACATAAAACTTAAATATCTTTCAATATAAGGCTTTCCATAAAAATCTATTTTGTCAAATCTATACAAGTTAGTATTAAGCGCAAGATAACACCAGGCCATTAATAACAATAAAACAGAATGATCTGGAGGGCCGGATATAATTACCCGGAGGGCCAGATCCGGCCCCCGGGCTTTGACTTTGACATGTGACCTACAGGTTCTAGTAAAACAGTTATATTGCACTTTCCGTTCATTACAACTGATCCAAAATGTAGATTGTACGATATCCAGATCTATTTGGGATAGATACATTTCCACAGATATTAATATTTCCACTGAAACTTGAAACTTTCAACCTGTTTTTATTTTTCTATTTTAAAGGCCAAGAAGTTCTTTATATTTCTACCAATAGTTTTGTTTTTGATCATTGAACATTTTGACTTATTGTTCATCATAGTTGCTTGTTTCTTTTGGTTTGTTGACTGTTTTGCTTTTAGTCCTTCACTTTTTATTTAATTTTAAGAAGTTTTTATTTTAATAAAATGTTTTCTATTTAATTGAAATTTTTGTCCTACTTTTGTTTTTTTAACATTTATTCAGTAATTTAAAAAAGGGAAACTAAAAAAAAAAAAACACTTGAGATTTTGAGGTCCATGTCACATCCAACACATTTACGAAAAATATAGACGTCGATATCGAAATCGATATTAGCATAGAGATCGGTGATATCGACCAGTATCGGATTGGTATTGGATCTCTGCCCAAATAATCAGTATCGCCCAGCCCTATTGGCTTTGAGACAGATTTTAAAACACCCAAACTTCATAAAGGGGTTGGGCTGAAAATCTGACTCCGCCCCCTAAACCAGCCTCACTATAAAAGCTGTAAGGATACCTAAAAAGAATAAATATTCAGTTAATTCTGCATTATTTGATTCCTTCTAATTGTGTTTGCACATGTGTGCGTTGGGTAATTTTTTTTGGTTGGGGACATGGTATGGGTTCAACTCATTTTCCATTTGCAATGTATTGTTCTTTGCGTTTCAAATTTGATTATTTTTTTACGTAAAGCACTTTGAGTGAGATGAGTTTTAGAAAAATGCCATACAGCTAGTTTTATTTGATTGATAATGATAAGAATGACACTATAAATTAACAAAAAAAGTCTCATGAATAATCCCGAAAAAGAATAACCATACAATTATAAGAATAATAAGAATATAAGAATAGCACTTTAGAAACCCCCCAAAAATTCAAATTTGAGTAGTTTAGTTTGTTCAGTTTAACAGAAATTCTATTGGACCAAACAGAAGCAACTTTATATTAATGATGACATCAATTTAGGTTCTTTAAAACCCCATTTGAATATATTAAACTTGATTTAATTTACTTTTTTGTGTAAAAGTACTATTTTAATATTCAAAAGTTTCATTGTGTCGTGAACTAAATGCTAAAGGCTTTTCAATTCATGATTAAGAGTTATAATTGATTTATTTACTAGTTTATGTTGATTTATTTGTATGTTTTATGAATTTCAATTTTTGTAAAGATATACATTTCTCGTGTTTGTCTCATAGTTGTGTCAATTATGCTTTGATTGCTTAAAAAATAAACCATTTCCAAATTGCTAAATCCTGTATAACAGGGGTGGTCTTCAAGCCAAAAAACATCAAAACATGGACTAAAACTTAGTTTGTTTTAAGAGCACTTTAAAAAAGATAACTTTTAAATGTAATATAGCATTAACAGTGATAATGCTAGTGTGAATGCTGTAAGCTGAATTAGAACGCTGAACATGCTAGTGCTGAAAAATCTTTTAAAAAATTTTAAAAAGAAATGCTGAAGCTAATAGCCAGCTGAAATATTAGCTAAATGTCAAATTAGCCTGAAAAACAAACCAAAAAAACACAAGTTAGTCAAAACAGATAGCATATAGCTAAAAATAGCTAAACTTAAAAATAGTGTAAAAAACCAAAAAAAACAGCCAAAATTAGCCTAAACAGCTAGCATGTAGCTGAAATATTAGCTAAACTCCAAAATAGCCTAAAAATCTTAATAGATACCAAAAAGTACAAAAAGATGTCTGAATAATAATTTTTAAAACCGTAACTTTTTAACATAATCATGAACTAGATATATAGCATTACCTGTGATACGACTAGTGTGAATGCTGTGATTTGAATTTGGCTGCCAAAGATGTTAGTGAGGATCAGATCCTAAAATTGACAGCTAAAAACCTTGAAGCTGATATCTGAAAACACTGAAGCTGATAGCCAGCTAAAATATTAGCTAAATGTCAAATTAGCCTAAAAAAATAAAACAAAAAAAAAGTACCTTAGCCAAAACAGCTAGCATGAAGCTGAAAAACAGCTTAACTTCAAAATATCCCAAAAATATGGAAAAAAGGCTAAATTAGACAAAACAGCTTGCAGCTAGCATATAAATATTAGCCTAACTCCAAAACAGCCTAAAACAAACAAAAAAAAAGCTAAATTAGCCAAAACAGCTAGCATGTCGCTGAAACATTAGCTAAATTTCAAAATAGCCTAAAAAATCGTAGTTAATGGCAAAATTGTACAAAAAGCTAGAAGAATGTTAGCTAAAACCGTACATTTTTGACATAATTCTGAATAATAAAAAAGGCAGGGATATTATTCAAAAATAAATCAACATAAAACTTAAATATCTTTCAATATTTTACTCTCCAAAAATATATATATTTTGTCAAAATTATACAAGTTAGAAATAAGCGCAACATCATCGAGTCATTAAAACAATAAAATAAAATGATCTGGAGGGCCGGATCCCCCGGGCCTTGACTTTGACACGTGATCTATAATGAGGCGTCAGCTGACCAAAAACAAAGCTACAATGTAAAATGCAAAGAAAGCACTAACAAAAATAGCAAAATAAAACATTTATTTAAACAAAATAACAATCATTTTAAAGACAAAACTGTAAAAGTTGATAATTACACCTTATTCCAGCTTCCTGTCTCAAATTCTTTGTGATTTTTAATGAAATTTTGTGCACATATTGATCAGATACAGATTCTTCATCTGTCATTAGTCTCAAATTCTGTATTTTTAGAAAAAAAACTTCAGAAACTTGAAGAGCATGGGTGAGTTCAGTTCAAACTCCCCCACACTAACCCGCCTCAGCTCGAGTCCTTTCAGAGTCTGCAGAATGGGCCGGCCTTGATCTGCATCACTTGTCATCTTCAGGGGCACTTTGGCGGCCAGTGTTGCGGGCAAAGTCAGGGATAATCCCCCAAGGAGGGGGGAATCACGGGAGAGGAGAAAAGCAACAATAACCAAGTCAAGCGTATAAAATGAAAGCGAAATCTCTATTATCAGTCCCCGCAATTCCCAGAAAAGTGGTGAAAATCGGGGTTAGTTTGTGATGCGAGTCAGACGCCGGGGAAGAATATGGGGGTCCCCGCGGGTTGGGAGACTCACACGACGAAAAGGGCAAAATTCTGGGGGAAAAGGAGAAGAAGAAAGGCCCTCTCCCATCCTGACATAACCATTAAATGCAGTCTGACTTTATGTTGTATAGGGGGGGGCGGCAAGAAAGGAGGCACAGTTCTCTGATGAAAGAATGAGGTTTTTGGCAGATTAGGGCCGGCCCAAAAGATAAAAAAAAAATAACTTCTGCATAGATTTAAAGCTGCTTTCACTCCCCGTGTGTTAGGATCGGAGTTAACCCGTTACAAGTTCTTCTGTTTTTGCTTACTAAACAAAAAAACAACAAAATGAATCTGAAATTATAATCTAATTGGACTTTTAGATTTCACAGGAAACAGTTGATTTGATGAACATTTTAACCATTTCTACCAGCACAAAAATCAGTTTGACTGACACATTAGACAAGTATTTTAATCTCATATAGTATTTTAAAGGCAATTTCCCCAAAAATATTTTATCGATTTGATCAAGTTAAACATATGTGTACATTAATGCGTACCCCAGGGAGAGAAATTGTTCTCAACCTGTATAAATAAAGGTTATATTAATCCAAGAAGTTTTCCTTTTGTTTTTTCACAAATTTTTCCAATTTAAGCCAAAAACGGGTCGGCAACCTTTAACAGTAAAAGAGCCATCTTGACTCATTATCTACTGATCTAGTCTTACTTTAGCCTTTAAGAAATTGGGGTTTTTAATAATGAACTTCTTATTTTTATTAATAAATACGAATTTTGATTATTTTTTGGCACAAAAAATGCAAAAATACAAACAGAATCTATAGTATCTCTCAAAATGATCTTATTTTTATTTTATTTTTTTCAAAATAAAAGACAATCTGTGAAAAACAGGATCATTTCAGAGCAGCTCTGGACGGCTAGTGATAAAAAAGTTTTTAACTTGTAAAAAAAAAATCAAAAATATTTGACAAAATTTTGCATTGCATATAAAATTTTTGCTGTCTAGGTTGCGTCAAACAAACAAAACGTCTTCAGGTTAGACATTTAGTTAATCTAAATTAAAGTAATCTTTACTTTAAAAAAATGGCTATGTTATTATTTTTTTTTACTTATTTTTGATTATTTTCCCCCTCTTTGTCATCAGCAGTCTTACACTGCTGGGTTTTGTTATTTTAGTTTGGACCTTGGTAGTCTTAGTTTGCGAGCTTTGTTTATTTGTTTTTTTCAGTAGTTTTGGTTAGGCAGCTCAGACAGTCATCATTGGGTCAGCAGTTCTTTTCACATATATGTTTACAAACACATTCAATAAAGCCACATTTCAAATATTTGTGCTTTCCCCTAAAATATAATTATTCTTTACGCCCATTGACTGTATAAGGGATCACCCCCTTATAAGTTCTCCCTCAAAGACTTGAACAATGACTTGTACATTTCTCTCGAGCCGCCGTTATTAAAGTGGAAGCTGTTTACATCTCGCTGTCTCGTGGTAGAGGCATAGAAAGAGGCGGAGACTCACAATAAACTCACTTCCGATTGGGTGAAGGTACTTCCTATAGATTCCATGACTCAGCTATGACTCACAGAGACTCGGACCAATCGCTGGTGATTGTTTGCAAAATGGCGATAGCCGTTTCAGGAAGTGACGGTGAAAGCGACGGCCGACTTCCGCGAGGAAAGGAGGTAATGCATTTCCAATGGGAGACCTTGTTGCTTGTTTTGTCCAGTATTTTTACAGTCAATGTTTACGCCACACATGAAAACATTTCATCTCAAATCAAAGAAGTAAAAAGTTGAGAAAAATACAGAAGTTTTATAACAGCTTTTTGTCTCAGATTTCTGAAGAATTTATCAGATCAGACTGTTTATAAAATGTACCGTATAATAAATTAGAGAAAGTGTTTTTTTTTTATTCCAATTCATGAATATGATTTATCATAAGAAGTAGAAAATTGATTCATTCATAGATTTAGTGCCTTTTCTTTTCTTTTATATAAACACATTTTTCAACCTATTTAGTCTTTTTTTTGTTAGTTTCTTGTATTATTTGTTAAATTAAAATAAAATTATAATTTTAAAAAACAAGTACTAAATTGACATTTTTATAAACTTTATCCACTTTTAGAAAGTAAAACACAAATTTTCTTAATTTGAATGTGGACATTGATTTTTGAACTTCTACATTTTTTCATGAATTATAGCAAAAAAATTGAAAATATGACCCAAAACTGTTTTAAAAAAATTGTTTTTGTTGCTTTAATGTATAAATATTGTGATATTATTGGGGTTTTTAATCAAATATATGTTTACTACTTGCTTGCCATATGTTGTAATAGCTAAAAAAAAAAAAAAAAAAAGAATTGTTATGAACTTCTTTAGATATTCTTTTCCATAGTTTTCATCTTTTTTTCAGATTAACTGAGAGTTGCTCTTCAAATCAGTTCCTGAAGGACTCTCATCATCACATTGTCTAATTTTGGGCGCTAATTATTGATTGATGTCCTCTTGGTTTTCAGTCAGGCATGCTAATGAACGCCTTTCATTCCACACGGCCGTGAAACTTCTTAAGGCAGAAATCATTCTTAGCTCTGATAATCCATACTATTTCATTTTCTGTGAGATATACGACACAACAGCTCAAATCTGCAATCACTTCTATTTTTAGGTGCCAGAGCAGAAAATAATAAAGGAATGAGGAACATCTGAACAATTAGGTGAACTCTGATCCAGAGAAGAAGAGTTAATGAGTCTGCATGTGCAGCGTGGAGAGCACCAGGGGCCAGAATGATAAGAGGAGTAGCCTCGAACGCAGCCATCAGGATTGCTCGCATTCTCTCCCCGCTTATTTTCATTAGGCTCTGATGACTGTTGAATTGATGCGGCCTGCAAGTTATCAAGAGCCACTAATTTCACATTAACGGCCATTGACTGCGGCCGCTCACTCCACTGAGGCAGTTTTGACAATTATCACAATCAGGACCGGAGCCCAAATCGTTTACCTTGACTCTGTGATTATTTGCCGCGTGCCGTGTGCACATTGTAAAATTGCGCGGTGTCAAGAACCCGCAAATAACCGAGGAGAGGCGGAGGAAGGCCCGTCTCGGTCCTCTTCTTTTTATGAGGCTCTGATTTTCGACCGCCAGTAAAACAGTTTCCTGTTTCTTCACATCTGGAAGTTAGATTCTCCCAAATCAGGCAGCAAACGCGCCTGCTGAGGATCTTCATCAAAACACATAAAAAGACCAACAAAATAGAGACTTTATGACAGAAGAGTGCAGAAAAAATGAGCAATGAATGTGCCCGACTCAAAGGAATCAAAGTTCTTAAAAAGATGAAAACAAGAATAACGCACACAAAAATAATGCAGTGTTTATGCAAAATGAACAACCCAGAAGCCAGTTTTTATGTCTGATCTTATTGTAAATATATTATTGTAAACATATTACAATATTGATTAATCAAACTTGACTTTAAATTCAATCTGTTATATTTCTAAATTTAACTTTGAAATCGTAAAGTAATAATACAAATTTAAACATGACAATATTTCCTTGCCTGCAATCTAATTTATTTAAAAGTAATCAAATTACTTTGGCTGTGCTCTGGTTACTTCGAATGTAATCAGACAAATCAACTTGACCATAAATCCATTAATCTATCCATCTATCCATCCATCCATCCGTCCGTCTGTTCATCCATCCATCCATCCGTCTGTTCGTCCATCCATCCATCCATATGTCTGTTTGTCCATCCATCCATCTGTCCATCCATCCGTCTGTTTGTCCATCCACCCATCCGTCCATCCATTCATCCATCCATCCGGCCGTCCGTCCATCCATCCATCCATCCATCCATCCATCCATCCATCCATCCATCCATCCATCCATCCATCCATCTATCCATAAATCCATCCATCCATCCATCCATAAATCCATCCATCCATCCAAATCCATCCATCCATCCATCCATCCATCCATCCATCTATCCATAAACCATCCATCCATCTATCCATAAATCCATCCATCCATCCATCCATCTATCCATAAATCCATCCATCCATCCATCCATCCATCCATCCATCTATCCATAAATCCATCCATCTATCCATAAATCCATCCATCTATCCATAAATCCATCCGTCTATCCATAAATCCATCCATCTATCCATAAATCCATCCATCTATCCATAAATCCATCCATCCATCCATCCATCTATCCATAAATCCATCCATCTATCCATAAATCCATCCATCCATCCATCCATCTATCCATAAATCCATCCATCTATCCATAAATCCATCCATCCATCCATCTATCCATAAATCCTTCCGTCTATCCATAAATCCATCCATCTATCCATAAATCATCCATCCATCCATCCATCTATCCATCCATCCATCCATCTATCCATAAATCCATCCGTCTATCCATAAATCCATCCATCCATCCATCCATCTATCCATCCATCCATCCATCTATCCATAAATCCTTCCGTCTATCCATAAATCCATCCATCTATCCATAAATCCATCCATCCATCTATCCATCTATCCATCCATCCATCCATCTATCCATAAATCCATCCATCTATCCATAAATCCATCCATCCATCCATCCATCTATCCATAAATCCATCCATCTATCCATAAATCCATCCATCCATCCATCCATCTATCCATAAATCCATCCGTCTATCCATAAATCCATCCATCTATCCATAAATCCATCCATCCATCCATCCATCCATCCATCCATCCATCTATCCATAAATCCATCCGTCTATCCATAAATCCATCCATCTATCCATAAATCCATCCATCCATCCACCATCTATCCATAAATCCATCCATCTATCCATAAATCCATCCATCCATCCATCCATCCATCATCCATAAATCATCCATCTATCCATAAATCCATCCATCCATCCATCCATCTATCCATAAATCCATCCGTCTATCCATAAATCCATCCGTCTATCCATAAATCCATCCATCCATCCATAAATCCATCCATCCATCCATCCATCCATCCATCCATCCATCCATCCATCCATCTATCATCCATCCATCTATCCATAATCCATCCATCCATCCATCCATCCATCCATCCATCCATCCATCCATCCATCCATCCATCCATCTATCCATAAATCCATCCATCTATCCATCCATCCATCTATCCATAAATCCATCCATCTATCCATCCATCCATCTATCCATCCATCCATCCATCCATCCATAAATCCATCCATCCATCCATCCATCCATCTATCCATCCATCATCCATCCATCCATCAAAATCCATCCATCCATCCATCATCATCCATCTCATCCATCCCCATCCATCCATCCATCCATCCATCCATCCATCCATCTCATCCATCCATCCAATCTATCCATCCATCCATCCATCCATCCATCCATCCAAACATCCATCCATCCATCCATCCATCCTACATCCATCATCTCCATCCAAAATCCATCCATCCATCATCCATCCATCCCATCCATCTATCCATCCATCATCCATCTATCCATAAATCCATCCATCTATCCATCTATCCATAAATCCATCCATCTCATCATCCATCTATCCATCCATCCATCCATCCATCCATCCATCCATCCATCCATCATATCCATCCAAATCATCATCCATCCATCCATCATCATCCATCCATCCATCATCCATCCATCATCCATCTATTCCATACAAATCCATCCTATCCATCATCATAACTATCCATCAATATCTATCCATATAACCATCCAAAATCCATCAAATCATCATAAATCCATCACATCCATCCAAAATCATCCATCCATAATCCATATCCAATCTATCATAAATCCATCCATCCATCCATAAATCCATCCATCCATCCAATCCATCCATCCCCATCCATCCATCCATACCATCCATTCCATCCATCCATCCATCCATCATCCATCCATCTCTAATCCATCCATTCCATCCCATCCATCATCTCCATCCATCATCCATCCAAATCATCCATCTATCCATATATAATCCATCCATCCTATCCATCCAACATCCATCCATCCCATCCAAATCCATCTATCCATAAAATCCATCCATCCTATCCATAATATCATCCATCCATCCATCCATCTATCCATAAATCCATTCATCGTCTATCCATAAATCCATCCATCTATCATATAAATCCATCCATCCATCCATCCATCCATCATCATCCATCCATCCATCCCACTCATCCATCCATCCTCCATCCATCCATCCTCTCCATCCATTCCCATCCATCCATCTATCCATCTATCCATAATCCATCTCATCACACCATCCATCATCCATCCTATCCATATAACCATCATCCATCTATCCATAAATCCATCCATCTATCCATAAATCCATCCATCCATCCATCCATCTATCCATAAAATCCATTCCATCTATCCATATAATAAATCCATCCATCATCCATCCATCCATTTATCCATAAATCCATCCAATCCCTAAATCCATCCACAACTATCCATCCCATCCATCAACCTCCATCCATCAATCCATAACATCCATCCATCCATCCATCATCCTATCCATAAATCCGTTCTATCCATATAAAATCCATCCATCTATCCATAAATCCATCCATCCATAATCATCCATCCATCTCCAATCCATCATTATATTCCATCCATACATCATCCATCCAAACCATCCATCCATCCATCCATCCATCCATCCATCCATCCATCCATCCATCTATCCATCTATCCATAAATCCATCCATCCATCCATCCATCCATCCATCTTCCATCCATCCATCCATCCATCCATCCATCCATCTATCCATAAATCCATCCATCCATCCATAAATCCATCCATCCATCCATCCATCCATCCATCCACTAAACTCGTTATGCTGCTATTTTGGGTGTCATAGGGTTGCTGGGAGCCTATCCATCTACAGTAGAGGAAAGGCAGAGTACATTTACCTTAAACAGTTTGACAGTCTATCACAGGGCAACAACCACACATTTAGAAAGGACAACAATTAGTAATCTGATTACTTGTAATGTGATCTATTTTTTTAATATTAAATGTTTTCTTTTAGTGAAACACAAATACTTTCGACGTGGAATCTATATTGATCTTTATAGCAAATTTAACTCCATCAGGTTTGAACTTAATGGTAACTTTAATCTGCATGTGTGGGAACATTTTTATTACATATATCACAATAATATTGTTACAGAACAGTCCAAGTAGAAGTTAGTACTATTGTATTGACGCCTAATTAATCAGCTCAGTACAACATTATAGTCACTGTCACTGCAGCCAGGTCAACTAAAATCGGACATAAAACTGTAAAAATTAAATAAATAAATAAATGTGTCTTTGGTGTTGTGGTAAAAAACTATATGCATTGCATATAAATGTACAATACATGCACGAATGTAAATTCTAAAATCTTAAAAATATTTCCAGAGATATAGCTTTAAATAAAATAAAACTAGAAAAGCAAAATAAAGTTGATAAGAGAAAATAAAATATATATTTAAAAATTGATTTTTGTCTTATTTTAAAGGTGAGCCAAATGTTAAAATAAACAAAAGGAAAAGAGATGCCTTAAAAAAGAAGAAAAATGAAAAATAACGTCCTTGTTTTCGGAAGTCTCGCGAGATTTCATATTGGAGTCACATGATCTCTGTTCCAAAACAAGGAAGTCATGGGTTGTTCTGGGTGTCCACAAAAGTCGCCTCGGCGTCTCTGTCTCGTAATGTCGCCCCGCGGAAGTTTGTTCTTTTTTATATATTTTGTAATAAACATTTTCGCGTTAGTAAACTGTGACGCAGGAACGTCTTTAGCTTCAGGGGAGCAGGTAAACCTAGCTTTACCGCGGTTCCCCAGCTCTCCCGCGGACTCGTTCGTCCCCCTCAGTCTGATGTCCTCCTTCCCCGAGGATCTGGAAATCAGCAACTACTGCCTGGAGCTGCTCAGCATCTTCAGCCAGCGTTACTCCGACTACGTCAAGTGTTTGGTTCCTGCTGCCCGACCCGTCAGGGTTTGCCTGAAGTGCTACTCCGGCTATGGGAATCTGCTGAACGCCTACACGAACATCTCCTCCGAACAGGTAAATAGTCCGGTGTTTTTTTGGTAGATGATGGTGGAGAAATGGAGCAGACCCCGTTAGTGTGTAATCATAGATCACGAGTTTGTGACATGACTTTGAAAATACGGGGGTCGGTCAAGATGGCGACTCGGTAGGATGCATTAGCTCGAGCTCCGCTAATAAATCATTAAAAGCCAATACATAAGTATATTTTTGGAGACAAACCAAGTTGGATATTGACTACCACGATGCCAAAAGCCGAAAACAAGAGGAAAGACCGGGAAAATTCTCCAAACGAAAGCCGAATAGACCTGCACAACTACGCTAGCAAAACGGCTACTACTGAACACCACATGGAAGAGGATGCATTCGCGCTCCCCGCTCTACCTGATACGCCACAGAAATCCCCGCTGACGAAAAAGGGGAAAAAATCAGACGACGACGACGACCCTGATGGTATTGTATCAAAGCTTTCATGCCTTATTAATACAAGAGCAGACTCAATCGAAAAAATGGTGGGAGAAAACTTGATGAAAATCGAAGGCCTCAAAAAGACTATTGACTTCATTTCAGAGGAAATAAGAGATGTAAAATCGAAAGTGAAGGAGGTTGATACTAAAGTTAAACTACAGGAGCAACAGGTGCAAAGCTGTGAATATCGCATAGCTGAGCTGGAGCGTTACTCTCGAAGATGGAACTTGAGGCTGATGGGGGTCCCTGAAAACAACGAAGAGAACGTGAAAATGAAAGTAATCAACATCTGTCAAAAAACCCTAATGAATGACAACATGAAAGTAGCAGAAGGGATTGACATTGTGCACAGACTTGGGAGGAAAGATCCCAACAAGACCACACCACGCAACATCATTATCCAGTTCTCTTCTCGCACTCTGAGGGACGCTCTCTGGAAAAGCGCAAAAAAGTCCAAATATCTGAAAGATAACAACATGCGATTTGCTGAAGACCTCACTGCTGCTGACCGGGAGCAACGCCGCCTTCTCTGGCCACTGGTGAAAGACGCCCGCGCACAAGGTAAAACTGCCTACTTCATCGCTGGACGGGCCTTTGCCAACGGCGCCGAAATGTTCCTGCCTTCTGCCTCCTAAACTACTCAACGGATGTCCCGAGGAAACTTAAAGCAACTTTATTAAGTCTGAAGAGGCCTATACTCGAGGCGAAACCACCCATTTCTTCACAGCAAAAGATTTCTTAACTGCACTGAGATGCTTGTCATCCGCATCCTGATCCACCTGTCGATTTTAACAACATTGTCGTGATTAAAACTCTTTTCAGGGTCCTTCTTGTGCAGGTAAAAATGGAAAATATGTATACATGTATATATTTTTCAACCCATTTCATTCCCATTTGTTCTTTGGTTCATAGTAAACTTTTAACACATTATTATTATCTCTAACTCTCATTTGGCTTTAAAATGTTCCTATATTGAGCTAGCGGAGCTCAAGTTCAAATGTGTTTCTTGAAGCAAGAAGCTTCTTTCTTATTGACACTTATCTTTGTTCTCTGTTGAGAAATTGTTCTACTGTTCATGTCTTTTTCTGTTCTTTCTTTAAATGCCAGGGGGTTGCGTAATAATTTGAAACGTAAAGCCGTTTTTCTGTTTATTAAAAAATTTAAATGTGATTTTTACTTTATACAAGAGTCACATAGCACTAAAAAGGATCTGGCCTTCTGGAAAAGTCAATGGGGGAAAGATTTATGGGGAGCACATGGTTCTGAAAAAAGTGCTGGAGTTTTGATTTTAAAAGACAGATTCTCTGGGGAAATTTTAAATCACTACTGTGACCCTTTGGGTCACATAATCATAATGGTTCTCTCAATCTCTCAAAATATTATAATTTTAACAAATATATATGGATACAATTCTCCTTCAGACAACAGCAAATTATTTGAATTATGGGATGAAAAAATCTTAGTCTGGTTAAAAAAATATCCTGAAGCCTATTTAATTTTTGGTGGAGATTATAATGTTGTTATTGATACAATCTTAGACAAATACCCCCCCAAAAATTCCAACTACACTAACTGTTATTTAAAGGACTTTATGACTAAATTTGACTTGGCTGATGTGTTTAGAGAAAAATTTCCTTCATTAAAATCTTTTACATGGTTCAAAAAAGATTATTCTAAACAATCACGCATTGACTATTGGCTGACATCAAAGAGAATAGACTTTTCCAAAATAAATATAAATTCTCATGCAGCTCCTTTCTCAGATCACAAAATAATCACCCTTAATTTTTCAATTTCCCATACACCCAATATTCCTCGTGCTATATGTTGGAAACTAAACAACAGTCTTCTTTCCCACGACACAGTTATTGAAGAAATTAGAAAAATAATTAAACGTCACTGGGAAGAAGCTTCTAAACTAAATATATTCGGTCCTCACTGGGAATTGTTAAAATATGAGATTGGAAAATATTTGAGGCACTACAGTAGCTCCTTTGCTAAACTCAGAAGGGAAAATGAAGAAAAGCTTTGCTCACAAATAGCCTTTTTGTCAAGTATAAGTAACGAAAAAATTACGGACAATGAACTTATACAACTTGGTGAATGCCATAACAAACTGGAAGAAATGTACAAAAAGAAAGCTCAAGGGGCATTTATTAGATCCAGAGCAAAATGGATCGAAGAAGGGGAACAATGTTCATCCTATTTTTTTGGATTAGAAAAATCAAAACTCAATAACGCATCCATAGATTCTCTAAAGATTAATAATACCCTGGTAACTGATCATAAGATAATTGCCTCTTTCTGTTCTGAATTTTACAGCAAACTATATGCGTCTAACTATTCTGAAGACAACACCTGCAGTTTGCTAGAGTCTATTAAACAAAATAAAGTCATCTCTCAAATAGAGCAAAATATATGCGATGCTGAAATAACCTTAGAGGAAGTGCAAGATTCCATCATGAGTCTCAAAAACAATAAATCGCCTGGTAGTGACGGTTTATCAGGAGAGTTCTATAAAAAGTTTTCTCAAGAACTGAGTCCCTTCATCTTTAAAACACTTTCAGAAAGCATTGAAGGAGGTAAACTCCCCCCTACTTTGACTCAAGGTATCATATCTTTAATCCCAAAACCCAATAAAGATAAATTATTAATAGATAATTGGAGACCAATTTGTTTACTTAACAATGATTATAAAATAGCACAAATATTGGCCAAAAGAATAAAAAAAACCCTCTCTGGTGTTATTGATGAATCCCAATCAGGCTTTATGTCTAACAGGCACATTACAAACAATATAAGACTAGTTTTAGATTTAATAGATTACTCTGAGATTATAAATGAAAATTGTTTCGTTATGTTTTTGGACTTTTACAAAGCCTTTGATTGTCTTGAACATAATTTCATTTATCGGATTTTAGAAAAATTTGGATTTGGTCAGTTTTTTATTAAAGCAATTAAAACACTCTACTCCAATGCAAATTGCTCCATCAAACTAAAATATGGTACATCTCCTAGATTTCAAGTATCTAGAGGGGTACGCCAGGGCTGTCCAATCAGTCCCTACTTATTTTTACTTGCCGCTCAGCTGCTTGCAACATTTATTAATGAAAGTAACATACAAGGAATATCGCTTGCTGATAGAGAAATTCGAATAAGTCAAGTCGCTGATGACACCACACTTTTTTTAAAAGACTCAGATCAAATACCTATTGTAATTAAACTAATCCAACAATTTTCAGATGCATCAGGTCTCAGACTCAATTTAAATAAATGTGAACTATTATCAATATTTCCATGCACTCAATCTATGTTGTACAATATACCTGTAAAATCAAAAATTAATTATCTTGGAATTATTATTACCAAAGACAATGATGAAAGATGCCATTTAATTTTGACCCTATCATTAATAAGACCAAAAGTAAATTTAACCGTTGGCTGCAGAGAGATTTAACTCTAAGAGGAAGAACTTTACTAGCTAAAGCTGAAGGAATTTCTAGATTAACATATGCTGCACTAGCTCTAAGTGTCAATGCATCCACCTGTAAATCCATAGATCAAATACTTTTTAAATTTTTATGGAAGAATAAAACCCATTATATTAAAGATAAAGTCCTGATAAATTCCATCGACTCTGGGGGACTTAACTTTTTAGACTTCACCACCCTAAACTACACCTTTAAAATTAATTGGATAAGAAAATTTTTATTAGCCCAAATTCATTATGGAACTTTATCCCAAATTATATTTTTTCTAAACTTGGTGGCCTCTCTTTTCTTCTACAGTCAAACTATAACATTCAAAAACTGCCCATCAAGTTAGCTAATTTTCACAAACAAATGCTACTAGCTTGGTCCCTTATTTATAAGCACTCTTTCTCTCCTCACAACTTCCGAATTTGGAACAATTGTAATATCCTTTACAAACGAAAATCTATATTTTTTCCTAACTGGTTTAATAATAATATATTATACGTTAAACAACTATTTAATTTAGAAGGCAACTTATTATCGTATAATGAGTTCCTAGAAACCCACCACATTCCAGTCACTCCTAAAGAGTTTGCTATTGTAATGGATGCTATTCCTCCAGGAGTGTTGATGCTATTTAAAGGGAGCATGTGTACTTCACCACAGATTTTGTCATTGTCTGAAACTTCTGTAGGTAAAATGTGTTTTATTTCCAGCCCTTCATCCAGAAACAAAAAAATTAGATCCCTTTTTCAACAAAACACAGCAACTATACCGTACGTTACCCACTATTGGAGAACATTTGCCCCGGAAATCGATTGGAAAAAAGTTTGGACTCTATCCTTGAAATACTTTATCCCCAACAAACCTCGGGAGGTTTGTTTCAAACTTCTTCACAGGTGCTATCCAGCGAAATCCCGTCTCTACATTGACATAGACAAACACTGCTCATTTTGTAATCTGGACATTGAAACACCATGTCATTTATTTTGGAATTGTCTCTATACTGTCACTTTCTGGAAGGATTTTTGTGTTTTTATACGAAATACCATTCTTGGTGACTTTAATATTTTATATAAACATGTTTTATTTGGTTTTTTTTGATTTCCAAAACACTTATAAAAAACAATTTTATATTATCAATCTATTTATTATTTTAGCAAAATTTCATATTCACAAAAGTAAGTTTTCTTCCAAAAAACCACTGTTCCACCTCTTTTTAATAGAAATTAAAAACTATGTCGACTGTGTGAAATTATCTTCAGATCCCAGAGCTGTCAAGACTTTTGATGCCCTAGAATCTATTGGACTCTCAGATCCTTAACCAATTTTTTTTTTTTTTTTTAATTTATTTATTTTGGTGTATTCTTTTATACTTGTTTGTATTTATTTTCTTTAAAACCTATGTCTAATCAATGCCAACCCCCTGGCTTTGTTATATTGACTTGTATGGATACATTTGAATATTTTCAATAAAGTATTTGAAAAAAAAAAAAAAAAAAAAAAAAAAATGACTTTGAAAATACAGGAAACGCCTCATCAGTCAGCTGAATCAACCCGTTTAAACGGACTAAAGTGCTCATTATGACTTTTATTTTTATAATAACAAGATTATGACATTCAACTCGTTTGATTAACTGCAGGAATAGTTTTCCTAACATTTACGCTCATTTAGTTTGGGATACAAACAGGAAGATTGTGGGAAATCTAAAGTACAAAAGAATAAAACTTTATTGATCCCACAAACGGGAACAAGACAATTTTATTCTATTGCATAAAACTTTATTGGTAACACAAAGGGGAACAATACGGTTTTACTAATTTGATACAACTTTATCGATCCCACAAAGGGTAACAAAATGTTTTTTATTCTATTAAATAAAACTTTATTGATCCCAAAAAGGGTAACAAAATGGTTTTATTCTATTAAATAAAACTTTATTGATCCCGAAAAGGGTAACAAAATGGTTTTATTCAATTAAATAAAACTTTATTGATCCCGAAAAGGGTAACAAAATGGTTTTATTCTATTAAATAAAACTTTATTGATCCCAAAAAGGGTAACAAAATGGTTTTATTCTATTAAATAAAACTTTATTGATCCCGAAAAGGGTAACAAAATGGTTTTATTCTATTAAATAAAACTTTATTGATCCCGAAAAGGGTAACAAAATGGTTTTATTCTATTAAATAAATCTTTATTGATCCCGAAAAGGGTAACAAAATGGTTTTATTCTATTAAATAAAACTTTATTGATCTCACAAAAGGAAACAATACGCTTTTATTCTATTGAATATAACTTTTTGATCTCACAAAGGTAAAAAATACAATATTACCACAACTATTAAAATCATCATATTAAAAAAACTAAAAATACACTTAATTATGTGTAAAAACAAATCAATGTCCGTCAAAAAATGTGTTAATATTCAAGTTTTAAGTGTATTTATTGTTTCAAGCACAGTCACTTACAACATATTTCAGTCAACATAAATGCATCACATAGATCAAGTCACCATCAGATTCAGAGAGGATACACACTTGTACCACTTTGATGACCTTATTTATATCCGCTGTTGTTTAAATGTTTGAATTTATTTATTTATTTATTTATTTTAATAGGTTAATATGTGTATATAAAATTATTGTACAGTATTGTATTGTATAGTATATTATTGTAGTGTATGGCATTGTATAGTTTTGTATTGTATTGTGCTGTATAGTATTGTATAGTATATAGTTATTGTAGATAGCTGTGTATTACTCATATGTATATTTATGTTCATAAGAATATGTGTGTTTGTAAAATGTCTTAGATATATGGTGCCATAAAAGATAAATTTATCCCTTGAGATATTAATAAAGTTCAATTCAATTCAATTCCATTATATGAACTAAACAGTCAATGGTTGAAACAGGAAGGGAAGAAGCAAAACTTTTGGAGCAAAATATGAGGAGAATAACAACACAAAAATTAGTAGGCTAACATAGAGTTACGGTAACTAGCAGCTTACAGGACCACTGGTTGGTGAAAAAAAGTATTTAGAGGCTGGAAAATTGTTATTTATACTATACTTTATGTGATCATGTTAACAGACTGTGATTTATTTAGATTTTTTTATGCTATAATTGCTTTTGTTTTAGATTCTTCAATCTAGTTCTGTATTTGTTTACTTACTGTATTTTATTTATTTATTTATTTTTCTTACAGAGGTGTTACCATCTTGAATAAACCCAGTTTCTGTAGCACACATCACATGATTTTACTTTTCTGTTTTTATTTTTAATCTCCTTTTTATGTGTGTAAATAAATTAATCTAATCTAATCCAATCAACTGACTGCATTTTCTAAAATCAAACGGAATGAATCTGAAGATCTTCCCAGTGATTTGTCAACCAAACTCGTCCATTCTGCGTCCTCAGATGGGTCCTGGTAACGAGAGCTGCAGGGACAGCCTGCTGCGCAGCGACCGGCTGATGCTGGTTTACGTTCTGTTCAGTAACATGAAGGATCTCTGGGAAAAATCCAACTGTGACTGTAAGTACAGCAGAAAGAAACAGCAGCTTTAACATCAAGTCTGGAACCATTTGAATGCAAATCATCTTCCATGGATCATTTGGAAAAGACAACAGATCTTTGTACTTTTAATGCGTTTTCACCGTTTTGTCATGCGATCGTGAACCTTTCAGTTTCCTGTTGCACGTGAGAACGGAATGCTCATGTTTATATCATAAATACAGGACACTGTTATTTGTTTATTATCATTCTTGTGTGTTAAAATCATGTTAAATGTAAAGATAAAGATGATATTTTATAGTTACCTGTGTTTCTGTTAAGCCACAAAATATGGAATTAAAAAAGAGAAAACAAGAAGAATCTGATGAAAACAACATTTGTAAATAGAATCACTTTTCTGACATTGATGGGTTAGTTGGTTAAGGGAAGTTAAGGATGAGTTTACATAATTAAACGCAGTAATTTAAAAACTTGATCTTCATAAAAATCAGTTCATTTCATGTTTGTTTTTTCAGGATTTTTTTAAGATACAAATTTTTCTGTTTATAATTCATAATTAATTATAATAAATTGGGTTTTCCAAAAAGAAAATGATAGATGAGAAAACAAAAGATAAGATAATCAAAACAGTAAAATTGTTTTCTATATCATATATTGAAGTTTATTTTCCCCCGTTGACGTTTGTTGATGCAGATATGCACCAAACTGCTTCTCTAAAAAACAATTTCTTTCATTTTGAAAGAAGAAAAACATAAATATTTTTATGGATATCAAGAGGTTAAAAACATTTACTGTCATTTCTGATGGCGTTATGACTTTTGGTTAAAAATGTTTGGGAATATTTGATAAACCGAACCACCAAAATGAGATCTATTTGTATTATTTGAAAAACTCCTCATTATTTTGGTCCATAAATATTTTTTTTATTCATCAAATTTTGATCTATGAATAAAAACTTTCTATTTTTTCTCTCTGTCAATACATTTCCACCTTTATAGATATTTATTTTATTTTTTAATAATAATTTTGCAACAATTTCATTTAAATTTAAAGGGAACATTTGTATAAAACATCACATTTTTACACATCAGTGCTGGATGATTTGACATTTCATGTGGGGGATATTGTGCCGTTTTTCTTCTATTGTTTCTATTTGTTTATCTTTATTCCTGAACTTGAGTGCAAAAATGTGCTTTCCTACTAAGAAACTTGAAAATATAAAATAGTTTTTTTCTCACTTATAAATATTCAGTTACTTGAAAAAAAGAAAGAAAAATAAGTAATGACATTTTTGTCCTGATCATAACTGAAAATCAACTTTATTTGTGATTTATATCATTATTGGGATATAGGGCTGCCATGATTAGTCGACTAATCGATGACTAATCGACTATTAAAATAGTCGACAACTAATTTAATAGTCGATTAGTCGTTACTTTATAATATATGGAGTCAGGCTGTAGTGAAGTTGAAAGTTATAATGACATTCTGCTAGCTTTTTAGACTATTTTGGCATTTATTAAGGGTTTTCAGGCTATTTTGGAGTTTAGCTAATATTTTAGCTTCATGCTAGCTATTTTGGCTAATTTAGGCTTTTTCAGTTTTTTAGGCTAATTTGGAATTAAGATAATATTTCAGCTACATATTAGCTCTTTTGGCTAATTTAGGATTTTTTCAGTTTTGTAGGCAAATTTGGAGTTTAGCTAATATTTAATTTACATGTTAGCTAGCTAATTCTAAATGTTTACAGTTTTTTTAGGCTAATTTTGGGGAGTTTTTTAGCTAATATTTTCAGCTATTTTAGCTAATTTGGGATTTTTTTTTACAGTTTTTTTAAGGTTTAATTTGGAGTTTGGCTAATATTTCAGCTAATATGTTAGCTATTTTTGGCTAATTTGGGATTTTTACAGTTTTTTAGGCTAATTTGGAGTTTAGATAATATTTCAGCTACATGCTAGCTATTTTGGCTAATTTGTAATTTTAGCTGTTTTTTAATAGGGCTAATTTGGAGTTTAGGCTAATAGTTTCAGCTACATGCTAGCTATTTTGGCTAATTTGGGTTTTTACCTAGTTTATTTAGGCTAATTTGGAGTTTTTTAGAATATATTTCAGCTACATGCTAGCTATTTTGCTATTTTGGCTAATTTGGAATTCTTTAGCTGTTTTAGCTAATTTGGAGTTTAGCTAATATTTCAGCTACATGCTAGCTATTTTGGCTAATTTGTTTACTGTTTTTTAGGCTAATTTGGAGTTTAGCTAATATTTCAGCTATATGTTAGCTATTTTGGCTAATTTGGATTTTTACAGTTTTTTAGGCTAATTTGGAGTTTAGCTAATATTTCAGCTACATGCTAGCTATTTTGGCTAATTTGGAATTTTTACTGTTTTTTAGACTAATTTGGAGTTTAGCTAATATTTCAGCTATATGCTAGCGATTTTAGCTTATTTAGGATTTTTTTGTTTTAAAGCTAATCATATTTCAGATTTTCTTTACATCCACTTTGTCCATGATCCGATTATTGGACTAATCGGAAAAATTAATCGATGATTAGTCGACTATTAAAATAATCGTTTGTGGCAGCCCTATTGGGATATAAAATACTTTATATTGGATGTTCAAATCTTCCAGCGCTTTTCCACACGAACCCCTTTTTATTGCTAAAAAATGTTAAGACACAAACTTAAAACCTTTGAAGAAATAGAAAATACTTCTTCTACTTTTCATATTTAGTAATCTGACCTTTTACGACTTTTTTTTTTTTTTTTTTTAGTCTGCATCACTGAAAAGTTCCAGAATGTGAATAACGAGACGACAAACTTCATGAAGAACCTCAACCAAACGCTCTCCTGCTTTGAGAAGTACCAGCAGGTAAATCTGTCGGTTTTCTCTTTGTGCACAAATGTTTTCAAAAGTGTTTTTTTTATTTATTTATTTTTTGTATTTACAGGGAAACCACAGTGAACTCTGCAAAAACTGTAAAAACTCCTACAAAGAGTTAAATGATCTTTACGGCAAAATGGAGAAGACTCTGTGCATTGACATTGAAGATGCGGTACGTATGTGAGAAAAAAGATGGACTTTTTTTTTTTTATGACAGTTCAGCTCCAAAAGCCACGCCCCCTCAGAGGAGACGCTTCACATCAACATGAAAACTGGCTTTTTAAGACATTTAAATTGTGGGATTTTGGTTAAAAACTTAATAATCATAATTAAAACACTATTAGGGAGACTTAAACTAAACTAAAGTATTTACATTATTTGGGTGAAGCCTCACACGTCCCAGGAATGAGTGGACAAAAGTGTACTGTATCATTATTTATATTTTTTAGGAATTTTCTAACTTTTTCTGTTATTTTCAAGCATTTTCTTGGAATCTTCCATGATTTTTTTCTCTACTTTGTATAAAAAAAGCACAGTTTGAAATAAAAGAAAGCTACTAGAAAATATATTACGTGTTCTCATATTTCATCTATTTTTTGTGAAAAATACTTTTTATTTTGTATTTTATATCGGCTAAAAATTACCCGACAAAATTGACTTTTTATAGCAGAAGTAAAAAAGTACATTTTTATCTCTTAAAATCCCATATATGTCCATATATATGGATACATAATTTGAGCATCAGCCTAAAGATCTGACACTTTTTGAGCTTATTGTGATAAACTTTAGTGATTGGTTGTAGTAAAGCACGTCTGCTCTGTTTCAGATGAACACGACCCGGATTCTGTGGAGCAAGAACTTCAACTGCTCGCTGCCCCGAGACGAGACCGTCCCGGTCATCGCCGTGTCCAGCTTCATGCTGTTTCTGCCCGTCATCTTTTACCTGAGCAGCTTCCTTCACTCCGAGCAGAAGAAACGCAAGCTCATCCAGCGTGAGTCGCCACATTCCATCACAAATTATGATTTTTTTATTTCCGTTAAGGGATGAAGTGCCGGATTTACTGACTCATTAGAAGTTTATTTTTTTAAGTTAAGCAACATTTCATCAAACTTTCTGTTGTGATGTCTCTAAACTTTGAGAAATTCTTGGGAAAACTATGCCAACCCTGCGGGGAAATTGTTCAAATAAACCAAAAAGCGCATAGATTTCAAATATGTGTTTTCTTTTTAATTAAAATTCCTAACGTGGAGAAGAAGCTTGTGAGCAATTTCAGGGGTCAAAACGAAAAAAAAAAACATTTTTTTTCCCCTCATTTTTCCATTTTCAGTTTTATTTACTAAAAACCGTTACATTTATGAGTAAAAACTTAATGTTTTGCTTGAGTGTAAATTATTATTTTAAAAAATCTGTTTTTTTAAATATAGAAAATGTCAAATTAATAGGAACTTTAGGTTTTTCTAACTTAAAACATTAGGGTAAAAGTTGTGATTTATTTCTCAAACATTTCTAAAACATTTTTTTTAGGATTATAATGAAAATGCTGCTGCAAGCTTCTGATTATTCTAAGGAAAGAAATCATTTAACTTTTGATTTCAACTCCTTAAGATGCCAGAAAATTCATTTATTTAATTGATTTCGTTTTGTTCATGTTTTTTTTTTCCCTAAATTCCAGTTTTAAAATATTATTCTTACCAGTCGGAAACATTTCTCTGTAATATTAGTTAAATTTCAAATACATAATTAGCTTTAGAGTAAAAATATATATATTGTAGTAGTTTTAGAAAGAAAAAAGCCTCAAATAACACGATTTTCCTTCTTAAATCACATATTTATTACTTGTTACTATATTCTTGTTCATCTTAATTAAAGTAGTTTTCCTAATAATTTGCATTCTTGTGCAATATATTTCTAATTTTACAAACATAAAAACTGAGTCATTTTTCATTCACTATTTTTAGTTTATATTTTCCACTGTTGGTGTATTTATTTAATATTTGATTTTTAAAAATATGTTTTACTTTTGGGAAGTAAAGATATTTTCAAAAACATAAATAAACCTTTTTTTTGACCATCTTCATTCTTTTTTTTTTATTTTTTCAGTTTTCAAAGGAGAGTTTCTTCTGTTACAGGTCAGAGTTCAGCACCACAGACAGTTCTAGTTTGTAAACCAAAACTCTAAATTATCTTTTGTGCTGAATCAGAAATAACTTCACTTTAGTTCTTTAACTATTCTAAAATAATCCTTCAGAGATGAATTATTGTGTAGTTTTTCTCGTAAGTACTTAAAACTCAGAAGGATGTGGAGCTTTTTTTTTTTTTTTTAAATAAAACATAAACACTTGACTTCCAGATTGAAGCATATTTAAAAAATACTTTTAAAGCAAAGTGCAGTTTACCGAGTAACCACAAGGGGGTTCTCCAGCTATGGAAAGGGGCAAAATTAGGAATATTTGTGAAGAAATTTAGATTAAAACAACTTTCGTCATCTCACTTTAAGTTGTTTTGGGGAGTGAAATTTAATGAATTATTTCAGTTTAACCACAAAACCTGCTGGACGTTTGAGAAATCTGTCAGAATCTGTGATCATGGAAACGTAGTTTCAGATTTGCTCATTTTGGGAATTTGTGACTTTAATTATATATAAAGATATATATTTTTGTAATTATTGATTTGTCGACTCCTTCTTGTCATTTTCCATATTTATACCAGCGGGCAGATTTCATTTATTACACCGTAACGACTCAATCCAATGAAGATTGTGTTTTTAATTAGTTTTTGTGGCAAATATAAAGAAAATTCTGCTTAAAATTGAGTATTTCTTTATTTAAATCACTGTAAATTGGGTACAAATGACAAGAATAGCGTCTGAAAATGACGTAGAAAAGACGCTAGTCGGCTTCCCGGCTCCTCCTTCTGTTTTGAGGAGGGGAAGAGGGGCGGGATTGCTTTTTTGCTGCCCCATCCATAACTTAAAGGTGAATTTCTGCGAAAATTAGATCCTAAAATGGAATAATCATAATTTAAAGACCACTAAGAACCCTTTCAAAAAATATAGTCAGAGTGGAAAAAATGTTTCTTTTTTTTTTTCGTTTTTTTTTTTTTTTAGGAAAATGAAACCTATTTCCGCCATAAGTAGCACGTTTGGGCGTTCTAACCCTGTCGTCTCGTTACAGCGAAGCGGTTGAAGTCGTACACCAGCCTGATGAACATTCAGGACAAGCAGAGCTGAACAGAAGCGGAGGAACGTCTGAGGAGTGCAGTTTCCTTTGTACCAAACAGTATTCAGAAAAAAAAAAATACATGCTGAACTGCAGCTTTAATAACTTTGGGAACATCAACGATTTTCCACGTCGGCGCAAATCTATGCAGAATTTTCATTTTTTTTTTCCAAACTTCTAACCAGACATTCGTTAATGCTGCTGTTGGGGCTCCGAATCCTCTAATGGGCTTTCCTTCCTTTTTAACTTTCACGATCTTCTGCTGGTTTCATCCCGCAGTCACTGGATGGAATGAAGGGTTTGAATCCTGTGTGTGCGCGCTCTATTTATGGAAGAAGAAATGGGTTTTTCTGTCTCTAATGTATGTGCAGGAGAGACTCGCAAAAAGGAAGCACTTGATATCCATTAGTGGTGACATGTATCTGCTGTAATAGGTGGTGGAGGGGGTGGGAGGTAAATAAAGACATAACACACCATGCAAGACCACTCCAAAGTACCACAATATGATGTCACCTGTTTTTTAGTCAGTTTTTTTTTTTTTTTTTTTGTGGTTGCATAAAGCTTTTAATGTGCTTCCTTGTCATTTTTCCACTGATTTGTTAAAGGTTTCTCTGCAGAGACGAGGAGTATGCTGTGAAGTAATGTACACTGAGATGTGAATGCACAAGCTGAAATAAATGGCTTTATGCCAAACTGGATGCTTTTAATCTGATTTCATGGGACATTTAAATAATACTTGTTTCTCCTAAAAATCTGGATTGATAACAAACGGACACATAGAACTAAAAGGAATGTAAAAAACAACATTTTATTCTGATAATGAGACATTTTTGACTATCGGACGGCAGAAAAAGGGAAAATTTCCCTCAAGGTTGGATCAAAACAAATAATAAAAACTATTTAGTTAGAGAAATATGAGGATTTTTTTTTTTTTTTTTTTTTGGCAAAACATTTCAAGCCTTTACAGCAGAGGCCAAAACACTGAACAGAATAAACATTTATTTAAACTACATTTAAAACTAAAACTACATTTTTAAAACTTGATACTACAGCTTTTTACATAATTATAAACTAGATATGTAGAATTACTTGCAATAATGCTAGTGTGAATGCTGTAGGATGCATTTGGCCACTTAAGATGCTGAAATTGATAGTTAAAAATGCTAAAAAGCCAGCAAAAACATTAGCTGAATGCCAAATTATATTATTATAAAACTTAAAAAAAAAAGAAAAAATTAGGTTCACCAAAACAGCTAACACATAAGATGGAAAAAGAGCACAACTTTGAAATAGCCCAAAAGTGGGAAAAAAGCTGAAATTAGCCAAAATAGCTAGCATGTAGCCTAAATATTACTTAAACTCCAAAACAACCTTAAAAACTAAAAAAAAAAAAGTCAAAATTAGCTAAAACTGCTAGCATGTAGCCTAAATATTAGCTAAACACTAAAACAACCCAAAAAACACAACAAAAAAAGTCTAAACTAGCCAAAACACCTAGCATTAAGCTGAAATATTAGCTACACCTCAAAATAGCCAAAAAAACGTAAAAAGAGCCAATTTTAGTCAAAACAACTAGCATTTAGCCAAAATATTACTTAAACTCCAAAACAACCTAAAAAAACTAAAAAAATAAAAGTCAAAATTAGCTAAAACAGCTAGCATGTAGCCTAAATATTAGCTAAACCCTAAAACAACCCAAAAAAAGTCTAAACTAGACAAAACACCTAGCGTTAAGCTGAAATATTAGCTACATCTCAAAATAGCCAAAAAAACGGAAAAAGAGCCAATTTTAGTCAAAACAACTAGCATTTAGCTTAAATATTACTTAAACTCCAAAACAACCTAAAAAAAAAAAACTAAAAAAAAGAGTCTAAATTAGCTGAAACAGCTAGCATGTAGCCTAAATATTAGCTAAACCCTAAAACAACCCAAAAAAAGTCTAAACTAGCCAAAACACCTAGCGTTAAGCTGAAATATTAGCTACACCTTAAAATAGCCAAAAAACGGAAAAAGAGCCCATATTAGTCAAAACAACTAGCATTTAGCTTAAATATTACTTAAACTCCAAAACAACCTAAAAAAACTAAAAAAAAAAAGAGTCTAAATTAGCTGAAACAGCTAGCATGTAGATGAAAAATTAGCTATACTTCAAAATACCCTAAAAAATCTTAGTAAATGCCAAAATAGTCCAAAAAGCTCGGAAAATGCTTAAATTCAAACCTTAAATAACTTTCAATATTTTATTCTCCATAAAAATATATTTTGTCAAATTATACAAGTTAGAAATGAGCGCAAGTCAACATCGGGCTATTAATAACAATAAAGTAAAATGATTTGGAGGGCCGGATATAATTACCCGGAGGGCCGGATCCGGCCCCCAACCCTTGACACATGTGCTACAGGAAGTAATTTAATAATTTTTTTTCCAAATTTGGATTATTTCCGTTTTACTCTTTCATATCACTTTCTTTAAGTAAAACACAGTATATTACAAATTCAGAAAAGAAACAAATCCAAATTAAACATTTAAAACCTCCCATACCTCCTAAAGCTAATAAGTCCACCTTAAAACCTTTACAGGTATTTACTCCTCCAAAGAATTGCTTAGAAAATTATTTTGAATTCCTGAAAATTGTTGAAATGAGGACGTTAGAACCACTGAGCATTTATTCTTTGAATGTTTTCCCTCTCACGTCTTTTTGGGACGATTATCCATTACTGGCTATTTCCTAAAATTCCATACATGGCAGATTTTTCTGTTATGGATGTCTTTTTGGGGTTTATTTTGGAAAACAAAAATACAGAAATAATTTTAAATATTTTCATATACAAAAATATTGATTTATTGAGACCAAACCATCTTTTATCGCATTTTATAAAGAACTTTTTTCATCCATAAACATGCAATGAAATTTCAAAGTATCATATGAAATTTACAGCTTTTTGATAAGTTAATGTTCATCATGTTTATCTATTTCCTTTATTTTTTATATAAATTGTTACTTACATTTTATGAGACTATTTCAAATTGTAATTTCTTGAACATGTAACAACTGCTTCTCTTGTCAATTAAAAAAAAAAAAGATTAAGTAAACAAACAAACAAAACTGGAGCTGAAATCTCACGCACTGAGACTTTTTCTTCATAACTTTTGGCTTCTCGCTTTCTTCTGAGCTTCTAAGCACATTTGTAGTCATGTGATCCAGCTGGGACCGACACACAAACTTCTTCTGGCATTTCAAAATGTGTCGACCGGCTCTAAAAAAAATGACACTTCTGAGCTTTTTTTTTTTTTTTTTTCCAGCAAACCCTTAAGTAGAAGCGGAAAGAAGTCAGTGGAAAGGCTGTGACAGGATTCTGACACGTGATGGAACGGATGGAAAAAGCTCCGGATTCAGAGAATTAGAGGGAAGTTAAAAACCAAAGAAGTATTTAGATCCCTGACTGACTAATAAGAATCTGAAATGCAAGAAATTTCTCCAACTGGGAGTTAAAGATGACTATTTATGCTCAAAATGCTACCTATTATTATCTTTTTGATCAAAGTTTTTCAGGGATCAAAAGCAAATAAATACAAATAGTAACGGTTCATTTACTTGAATTAATAACATTTTGTTATTTATGCTTACATTTTTAAGAAAACGGAGCAACATGATGGTAAATGGTTTAATCTGCAAATAAAGTGGATTATTATTAGAATGACATCATCTTATTTTAAAAAATTCTACATCAAGTTTTAAATTTTAGTTCACATAAGTCTACTGCGGCTGGAGAATCTTATTAAACACTGGATGCATTTTATTTTGAAAGGAACTTGTATGACTAATGTAAGTGAATTGAATGAAGAAAAACTCAATTGTTAAGATGATTTTAAAGCTACAGTTTATACATGAATGGCCACAAAAACTTAAATAAAGTGTTTTTCTAACTTTGCGGTTTTTGTTGGATTTTAGTCCAGAAGAAACTGGATTTCTTAACATTAAATGCTGCAGATCCTTGACCCATGTAAAAGAGAAAAGCAGTTTTAAATATTTAAAAGAAATCTCTTTTTGTCATCTTAACTGTACTTCATAAAACTTCTTCCCTTTAATCTGCAAACTGGAATTAAAACGTATTTATTGCTAAAAAAAAAAAAAAAAAGGCAACATTTTTATATTTTAACAATATTTTAATCTCCTCAAAAACCAGTTTTTATGTATCCAGTAGCCTTTTTTTCTGTGTTGAATAAAGAACTGCTACAACAAAGGCAGCTTATTTACCTTCTCACTCAACTGACTGCAGGGGAGAAAAACAACAATTCACCACTAATTATAGTCTAATGCCACACAATGATTGTGCACCTAATCCACTCATGCAAGGCCATGATTTAGAAAATAATAATAACTCGACTGTATTTGGGCTGAACTGAGGGGGAAAGTCAATGCAATAAAAGACTAATATTTTGATCTTTATTTCTGTTGTTTAAAGAGGAATAAATGGTCTAAAAATGCAAAATAAACACACTAATTAATAATATAAATGATTGTTTTTGTTCATTTTTTATTTTATTTGAGTTTCTTGACTTTAAATCGCAAACGAAAAAAACGCTTTAAGGTCTACTTCAAAATAAGCGAAAATTCAAATTTTTAGGTAAAACTAAATTTTAAAAAAGTCAAAAAATTTTACAACTTATAACAAAAATAAACAAAATTTCTTTATATAAGAATGTAGTCTGTTTACATGCGTGCACCAATGCTTATTTCTTTTGAAATGGGTGAATAATTAGAGAAAACTAAAGAAGTTGCATTCCCAGTAATGCTAGTGGGAATGTTTTTGCTGAAGATACTGAAGCTTTTTGCTGAAATGGTGACATAATTTACTTTTTGCCAAATGGTTTTGCTGAAAACGCAAAAAAACAATTTACATTACATTTTTTACAAAACTGAAAATTTCACTCTGAAAGAGCACTAAAATTGATCAAAATGTTTGAAAATTTGTAGTAAAATTGCTTAAAAATCCCTAATTCATGCCAATTTAGCAAAAATTATTTAGTGAGTTGCTTATAAATATGAGCGAAACTCCAAATTAGCCCAAAAAAGCCTTAATAGATATAAAATTAGCCAAAAAAAAGCTAACTTGTTCCTTAAATTCAAGCTAAACGCCAAAATAACCTAAAATTCCTCAGTAAACTAAATTAGTCACAAAGATTAGCCTGTTGCTAAAATAGAGGCTAAACTCAAATTCGCATACAAAATCTCAGTAGATGCCAAATTAACCAAAGAAGTTTGCTTATTGCTTAAATACTAGCTAAATTTAAAAATACCTTAAATTCCTCAGTAAACTAAATTAGTCACAAAGATTAGCCTATTGCTAAAATAAGGGCTAAACTTTAATTAGCCTATAAATAGCCTATAAAACGTTAGCATGTTGCTAAAATATTAGCTAAACACCAAAAGGCATTAAAACCTCAGTAGTTGCCAAATTAGCCCCAAAAAGTTAGCTTGTTGCTTAAATACTAGTAAAATTCCAAAATGTCTAAAATTCCTTAGTAAACCAAATTAGTCATTAACTTGTTGCTAAAACAGAAGCTAAACTCTAAAATAGACAATAAAAAATTTGGGAGATAACAAATGAGCCAAAAATGTTAGCATGTTGCTAAAATATTGGGTAAACTTTAATTTTTTTGAATATTACTATAAAAGATGAAAACAAAGCCCATGATTAAAAAAAAATAAAAAATTTGAAGACTTTCTAATTAATTTCCTATAGTGCATATTTTTCTCAATATTTCTCAAATTCACACACAAAATCTCAGTAGATGCCAAATTGACCAAATAAGTTTGCTTATTGCTTAAATACTAGCTAAATTTAAAAATACCTTAAATTCAACAGTAAACTAAATTAGTCTAAAACTTTAGCCTGTTGCTAAAATAGAAGCTAAACTCTAAATTAGTCTGTAAAAACCTCAGTAGAAAACATAATAATCTAAAACGTTAGCATGTTGCTAAAATATTAGCTAAACACCAAATGGCATTAAAACCTCAGTAGTTGCCAAATTAGCCCCAAAAAGTTAGCTTGTTGCTTAAATACTAATAAAATTCCAAAATGTCTAAAATTCCTTTGTAAACCAAATTAGTCATTAGCTTGTTGCTAAAACAGAAGCTAAACTCTAAAATAGACAATAAAAAATTTGGGAGATAACAAATTAGCCAAAAATGTTAGCATGTTGCTAAAATATTGGGTAAACTTTAATTTTTTTGAATATTACTATAAAAGATGAAAACAAAGCCCATGATGAAAAAAAATTGAAATTTGAAGACTTTCTAATTAATTTACTATGGTGCATATTTTTCTCAATATTTCCAAAAATACGCGCAGTAATGTCCTGAACGAGTTAAATGTTTTGATACCAAGATTGGTGAACTCTCTGAAAGTGTGATTAAGTTTTTCAACTATTAATTCCCACTAATTAAATTGATCAACAACCATATTTTATTGATTTTCTGCCCTTCACCGCCATTATCCTCAAGTCAAGTTCAAGTGCGGCAAACGCTCCATTGGTTGTGAGGAGATTAAGAATCAGTTAATTGGGACTTCCAGGGTTATGCAATGCCCTGCAGCAAAACTTTAAGCTGTCAGTTAGCTAACTGGCTAAAGGTCAGGCTCAGCTTATGCACCTCTCAATATAACGCTTTGTTAAAGAAGGAAGGAACATATTGCCCCCGAGGGCTGAACAGCACATGCTGCAGAGTGAATGAGGCTCTTTCTACACCTGTGAGTCGGGTCAAAGTCTGTCAAGCCCTGGCTTATGGTATTATGTTAGATTAGAATCACTCTCTAATAGCAGTCATTCAGTTTGTAATCTCAGTAGCTTTAAAGTACTCAGAGTTTCAGAGAAAGGTGCAACCAAAACAGCCGCCTTCTAAGCCCCTCCCCCTTCTTTCAAAGGTCTTATGACAAGTCAGCTGTTGGTGACATCAGAGATGATGGATGGCACGGCAAAAAAAAAAAAAAAAAAAAAAACGTCGCAGGCCGTCCCACTTGAGGGCAAAGGAGAGCGATGGGGGTCAGGGCACGGGGGGCACTCTTCAGGGCAAAAACATCTGACCCAAGTGGGAGTTTGTTTGTGATCGGAACGTGGTCATCAGCTTGAGAGGACGTGAATCACGCACGTCTGGATTGTTTGCATGCAAATGTCCAGATTTGACTGTTTTCCTGAGGGAAACCATTTGGTTTTGAAGCATGACAACACTCCATTTCAGCACTAATGAAGAATTAATTTAATTTATTTAAATTATTAGAAAGGTGAGTTTGTCATATTTTCATGACGAAAGCGTCATAGCACCACCTGTTGTAATATTTTAAAGTCACAGTAACTGATGTGAGAAACCTCACGTGAATAAACATGTTATTTGACATCTGCTAGACTAGATATAAAAATATTTATTATTTAAATATAAAAGAATGTGGTAAATTGATGGGTCACCATACGACCTATTTATATTTCTGAACGATCTCTGAAAATTCACTAGATTAATTAAAATGTGAGCATTTTGCACAAAAATGTTAGTTTTGATTTTTGTACAAATATTCAGAAAAGGTTTGAAAAAAAAAGATGTTTTTACAGCTTTAAGGGAAGAAAAACGTATAAATTCTAAATCAAAGCAATGAAATTGAGTATTAAACTAAAAAGTTTATATTTAAGGAAAATTTTGACAAAAATGATCATTTCTAACATACCGAGGAAGTATAATTTTTGTAAATTGACAGATAATTCTTGTAATTGTAATATTCATCTGTGTTGAAAATTGGGACGATTTACTTTTATTTTTACTCTTCTTCACTATTTTATGGTGCTGACATGCAACCAGATGCATGCTTTTATTTTGAAACTAAACAAAATTTAATTAAATTGAACTAGTCCTTAAATTCTGAAGTGGCTTCTAGAGGCCACTAGATGGCAGTATTTACACATGAAAATTTAACCTAGAAACAATTAATTCAATGGATATTTGTAATTTTAGTTTGATATTATTTAATTCGTTTTTATGAATTAGTTATTCATATTGGAAAAACGAGATTCCTTTTTTTATGAATATTTTTGTAAATGATAATACCTTTTTTATTTTTAGGGTTGTTAGTAATTTATTATTCTTGGTTGAAGTAGAGGCGTATTTCCTTTTTTCTAAGAAAAAAAACAACACATAAAGCACCTTCTATCCATTTATTCCTCTAGAGTTTCTACATTACGAGGGTACTTGAAAGCACCATTTCCGTCTCTGCTGGTTGCCGCAGCAACGGATCAAAACAACCACAGCGAGACGTTTCTGTTCAATTCTAGCACATTACGACTTTATCTTCTCACGTGAGAGTTAGAAAGACGTAAAAATGGAAGAAGAGGAAAAAGAGAAGACGTCTTTTTCTGCTATTTCGAGCGAAACAAACAGCAGGTGAGCTGTCAAATTTGTTCTTTTCATTTTTTTTTTTAGTGGAGAAAATTGTTGATTCTTTCAAATAATATTTGTGTTTTTTTATTAAGCTCCACGTCTTCAAATGTGGAAATTAGAGAGGAGCCAAACGAGGAGGACAAAACCCAGGAGGACCCGGAAGTACAAAGTCAAATGGTGAATTTTATTTATTTATTTATTTTTTATCATTAGGCGTGTTTGAGATCATGCAGGCGGACGCGGCGCTGCGCAGATCGCCTGGATTGCGGTGCATGCTGGTTAGTTTCTGTCATCGACGTCACATTTGCGACGACATGAAGTATCGCGACAAATGGGCGGGTTCAAGGCGCCTACCTAAGCCAGCGCAGCCAGAAAATAGGTACTGCGCTGGCTGCGAGCCGCCTTGATGACTACAAAACGATGCATTGTGGGAAACGGTGTCCCGAAAGTTTTTGTAGTTAAATGTGAAATAACTGGCGCTAAATGAAGGAAATATGTGTATGTTCTTACTTTTTCTGGAAGGTAGTAAATCGCTGATGAAAAAATATACAAGATTTTAAATAATCTGTGGTTATTTGTGTCATAATTGTCTTGAAAATGAACTTTAATTATTATTTTATCTGTTTATTTGGGACTGTGTACATGTAATGAATCCCCCGACTATTTTTTTTTATCTGTTTTACTCTAAGAGATGTAAAAAAAATACTATAAAAGACATAAAACCACAGATCATACTAGGAGGAGTGGCGTATTAAAATTCAGCCGAATGTTGAGGACAACCCCCAACTCCTCGTTCTCGTACAGTCTCGTCGTCCACCTTCATCTCATATACATTGACATTGTATTTTGATGATAATCAATGAGTATTACATATCTGTTACATGATGTATGATTGATGTTACTGTCTACTGAAATAATGTTTTACGAGATTAATCAATAATCAACATGCACTTTATTTTACTATTGGGAATGTATTGAGAAAAAAAAAAAAAAAAAAACAACCGGAAGACATAATTATGCAAAACAGTTAAATGAAGTAATCAAGTAGGGGTGGGATTATATAAGTTCGCTTCTTCCCACTCCCTTTCAAGCAATCAATCAAACTCTACTGACTTTAGTTAATAATCACAAAGAATGAATGAACCAAATGTGACATAAGTGTATTTTATTTTTGTTTGTTTTCTATTTTCTAATCAATGCATCTTATTGTTTCTGTAATGAGTTTGAATTAATTGTGTGTTTTGTCCTGTAATTTCAATCTATGCTATGCTTGAAATAAACCAATCAATCAATCAATCAATCAATCAATCAATCAATCTCAGGCGCCTTTCTCCGCCCCCTCCTGCAGCAGCTTGGTCTCGTCGACGAAGCAGGCGAGGCGCAAGTCAACTCAAACACGCCTATTAAAAATGATAAAAGTATTGGTCATGATAATAAATAGATAAATAAATAATACATTTTATGATAAAATAAGGAAATATAACAGCTAAAAAATCTTTATGAAATATTTTTGACAATGAAAAATGTGAAAAATTTCACAATGTATCGCTTTAACTAATAATTTATTTAATGTTTGATGCTTTAAATATAATTTTTAGGCTATTTTTGGTTTTGCTAATTGACAAGCTATTAATAATAATTTGAATTTTCTAGAGTGTTTTGTTGCTTTTGAGCAAAAAATGGACATTAGTTTGTATTTGCAGAGAGTAAGGGTGTCAAACTCAATCGCACAGGGGGCGAAATCCGTAACACATCGTAAGTCACGAGCCAAAAAGAATAAACATCAATAAATAAATTTTTAAAACTTCAAAATCATAACTTTTTACAATAATTATGAACTATAAATAGCAATGCTAGTGTGAGTGCTGTAAGCTGAATTTGGCCGCTGAAGATGATAGTGCTGATAGCTGAAGATGCTAATATTGATAGCTAAAAACGCTGAAGCTAGCTGAAATCACTGAAGCTGATAGCTGACAAGCTGATAGCCAGCTAAAATACTAGATAAATGCAAATTTTGCCTAAAAAGCAAAACAATAAAAAACTTAGGTTAGTCAAAACAGCTAGTGTGTAGCTGAAAAAAATACCTAAGCTACAAAATAGTTTAAAAGCAAAAAAATAAAAAGCCAAAATTAGCCAAAACAGCTAGCATGTAGCTAAAATATTAGCTAAACTCCAAAACAACCTAAAAAAAAAAAGTTAACTAGCCAAAATTGTTAGCATTTAGCTTAAATATATAGCTAAATTTCAAAATAGCTTAAAAAATCTTAATAAACGCCAAAATAGTCCAATAAACTAGCAGAATACCGATTTTTAAAACTAAAACTGTTTTAAACATAATTATTAATAATAATAAAGCAGGAATATTATTCCAGAATAAATCAACTTAAACCTTAAAAAAATTAGATAATTTACTCTCCATAAAAATATATTTTGTCTAAATGATACAATGAGCTCAAGATAACATCGGGCGTTTAATAACAATAAAATAAAATGATCTGGAGGGCCGGATAGAAGTACCCAGAGGGCCGGATCCGGCCCCCAGGCCTTTACTTTGACACATGTGGCGTAGATGAATCCTTTTTAAACATCAGTTCTAATACTTTACGTCTTTTATTTAGCATTGTGTTTATTTTTAGAGAATCCTTAGCCTGCACAGAGATCTAACAGCAGCGCTGACCAACATCCAAACTGCAGCTGTTGCCAAAGTAGCAAGAACGAAGCTGGAAAACGCTCAAGGAACCATGTAAATACTTTCAATCGCACACAGATGAACATTTTTCGTTCTTGTATCTGCTGTTTGTTCACCACCGATTTTCGTGTCCCACAGAGAGGAGCTGCAGGAGAAAGAGGAACAGTCCAGCCAGCAAATATTAGAGGAGATCCTCGGAGGGTGGACGACAGCTCATCACAAGGAGGTCCATCAGGACTTGCAGGAGGCCTTAGAAGATCAGCAGCGCCTGTGTGCTGCTGTGATAACAGACAAGAAACGTCTCATCAATGACTTGAAACAGGTCACGCAGAGGTCAACGATGAGAGGTTTTCTGAGAAGCAGATCTCTGAGCGTGAAGGTTTGTTGACTTTAGGAGCTGAACCGGAGGCACGAGTCTTATGTGAGGAACTTGAGGCAGAACGCAGAGGAGCTGAACCTGGTGACCGTGATGATGGAGGAGAAGATGAAGATTATGACGGACGTCTACAAGGAGGAGATGGAACAGATGGAGGTGGAGGCACACTGTTGAACACAGTTCTTGAACAGATAAAACTGGTTCAAAACGTTGACTTGATTCATCCGAACCTTGGTTTTGGATCTTTTTACCATTGAGTTAGACGATTAGTCGACTGATCGACGACTGACTGACTATTTAAATAGTTTACGGCTAATTTAATAGTCGATTAGTCGATACTTCACATTATAGGGTGTAGTCGAGTTGAAAGTTATAATAGCAGGATGCTAGTTTAGAGTGTTTTAGCATTTGTGAAGGTTTTTAGGATGTTTTGGAGTTTAGCTAATATTTCAGCTACATGCTAGCTGTTTTGGCTAATGAAGGATTGTTTTCGGTTTTTAGGCTAATTTGGAATTTAGCTAATATTTTAGCGACATGCTAGCTCTTTTGGCTAATGAAGGATTGTTTTTTAATTTTTTTGGGCAATTTTTGAATTAGGCTAACAATTATGAAATAACTAATAATAACTATCTAACTAATGATAACCAGTGATATAACTAATAAATATAAGAGACTTTCCTACAATTTACATGCTAGCTGTTTTGGCTAATTTAATCTTTTTTTTTCTAAGTTTTTTTTAGGCTATTTTGAAGTTTAGCTTATTTTCAGCTACATGCTAGCTGTTTTGACTAAAATATATTTTTGTTTGTTTTTTTGGCAAATTAGGCAAATATGTTAGCTAGCTATCAGTTTTAGCATTTTCAGCTATTAGCTTCTGTGATTTTAGCTATAAATTTCAGCATCTTTAGCATTCACACTAGCATTATCGTAGGTAATGCTAGTGTATTATTAATAGCTTGTCAATTAGCAAACACAAAATACCCCAAAAGTTTGATAATATTAGATAATATTTCATATGGATATTTGATCTGTTATATTTCCTCATTTTATCTTAAAATGTATCATTTATTTATTTAATTTACTTATTTATTTATCATTATGACTAATACATTTATAATTTTCTAGTGGTTAAACAATAAAATAAAACTAACCATTTTTAATTTGAAATTTAGCTAATATTTCAGCTGCATGCTACTGTTTTGGCTAACTTAGGCTTTTTTCAGTTCTTTAGGCTAATTTGGTATTTAACCTTTTTTTTAGTTTTTTTTAAGCTATTTTGAAGTTTAGCTTTTTTTTTAGCTACATGCTAGCTGTTTTGACTAAAATATTTTTTTGTTTGTTTTTTTTGGCAAATTCGGCAAATATGTTAGCTAGCTATCAGTTTTAGCATTTTCAGCTATTAGCTTCAGTGATTTTAGCTATAAATTTCTTTAACATTCACACTAGCATTATCGTAGGTAATGCTAGTATGTTATTAATAGCTTGTCAATTAGCAAACACAAAATACCCTAAAAGTTTGATAATATTAGATAATATTTCATACATATATATATAAGTGGTTAAAAAAATAAAATAAAACCAACAATTTTTAATTTGAAATTTAGCTAATACTTCAGCTGCATGCTAGTTGTTTTGGCTAACTTAGGTTTTTTTCAGTTCTTTAGGCTAATTTGGCATTTAACTTATATTTTAGCTAGCTATCAGCTTTAGCGTTTTCAGCTATTAGCTTCACCGATTTCAGCTATCAATTTCAGCATCTTCAGCGGCCAAATTCACCTTACAGCATTAACACCAGCGTTGTCGCAGGTAATTCTAGTGAAAATATATCTAGTTTTTAGTTAGTTTAAAGCTAATGATGGTTAAGATGTATGTTTTACATCCAGTCTGGGCATGACCCGATTAGTCGACTAATCAAAACATAACAATCAGTGGTTTGTCGACTATTAAAATAATGGTTTGTGAAAGCCCTACCATTGATTTAACTGTCCAGATTCAAAACAAAGACTTGGAAAGATGTGCAACTGATCCTAATGTTCTTGGCAGAGGATTCATCAGCAGGAAGTGGAAATCTTACGCTCAAAAGATAAGGATCACTGGGAACAACAAATCAAGGCACTTTGTGATAAGGAGGTAAAATAATAAAATAAAATGCATTCTACTATTTATGCTGTTTCCATAACAACACATTCGCTTCCAGCTGCAGCTGCTGAAGGAGAGGAATAAGAAAGTGAAAGAATACGAGGAGAAGTGCCATGACAAGATTTACACCAGCGTCATCGATAAAGCAAGAAACGCCGTCTCAGTGAAGGTTCATCTGTACAGACATGCTTTCGTTTGTTTGTTTAAAGGAAGATCCAAACACGCCTCACTTGTTTCCCTGATTCATTTATTCGGCAGGACTTTCACAGGAAGTTCCCGGGTCACTTCCTGGTCCCACAAAACAGCCTGCCCACTAAACTAATGCAACAGTCCAACGAGACGTCAGCTTTTCTTAACAAAAGGATTGTCAGGTATCTTCAGAGATTTACATACACAAACACATTATTTCAAGCCTTTTTGTTCTTGCATGTTTGATGAAAAGCTATAATTTTGTGTGACCGCTCACAGCTGATGACATGGATCAGGTGTGTCTAGTCAATCATGTCAGATCAGAGTGCGCTGTTCTACATGCAGCGTGCAATCCCTGATTAGAGGATGTTTAAACCTACTTTTGCATGACTTGCTGCATCAGTGCAGTGTAGCATGGAGACTGTGAAACTGTAGATGTGATAAAAACAGAGATAGATGCTTTTAGGTCATCTGCTTGTCTCTTAGTGTCGTATCCACATCAGCCGTAGATTTTCTATCTGCTTCAGGTCACGGAGTTTGCTGTCCAGTCAAACTGAGTAACACCTTGGTCACTAGCAAGCTAAAAACCTTTTATTTTGTTAAGCATTTTAGCTGAAACTGTTTTTATTTTGGCTTGAGATTATGTCTTTTTTTTTTTTTTTTTTAAATCTCTTTTATGTTTTTTAGCTTTTGAAGTTTTTGTTTTTTATGTTTTTGAATTTTAAATCTTTTGTCTTTTATGTTTTTAACCTCTAAAGTTTTTGTCTTTTTATGTTTTTAAATTTTGAAGTTTTTGTTTTTTTATGTTTTTGAATTTTAAATCTTTTGTCTTTTATGTTTTTAACCTCTAAAGTTTTTGTCTTTTATGCTTTTTAGTTTTTGAAGTTTTTGTTTTTTTTATGTTTTTAATCTTTGAGGTTTTTGTCTTTTATGTTTTTAACCTCTAAAGTTTTTGTCTTTTATGTTTTTTAGTTTTTGAAGTTTTTGTTTTTTATGTTTTTAATCTTTGAACTTTTTGTCTTTTATGTTTTTTAGCTTTTGAAGTTTTGGGTTTTTTTGTTTTTAATCTTTGAAGTTTTTGTCTTTTATGTTTTTATACTTCTGAAATTTTAGTTTTTTGATGATTTTAATCTTTGAAAGTTTTGTCTTCTATGTTTTTACCTTTTGAAGATTATGTCGTTTATGATTTTTAGATTTACAAGTTTTCGTCTTTTATGTTTTTAACCTCTAAAGTTTTTATCTTTTATGTTTTTGCAGCTTTTGAAGTTTTTGTTTTTTTATGTTTTTAATCTTTGACGGTTTTGTCTTTAATATTTTTGCCGTTCAATAGCTAGGGAAGTTTTAACGAAAAGTAAAAATGTTCCGGTGAAGATTTATCTCTAAAAGTTGACATTGGTCAGTGGTCGCCCAAGGTCGCTCAGTGGATGTTTAGTGACAGGCGGGTGACAAAAAGGCTGAAGACATTTACACATCATCCAATCCGAGCTGCTGCCACCCTGCGGCCGCAGCTGTGGCTCGATTTCATAATGGCGTCATTCACGGCTGCCTGATTAGCGCCATCTACGTTCATGACCACGCCAACGATTTCTGCTTTTTGGTTCCACACTTTTTCCTTCCACTCAGTTATCTGTGAACACCAGAGATGTCGGCGGGTAAACACGTAAATAACACACACTGATAAAGATAATTTTACTCTTTGATGCGGAGAAAAGCAGCTTTTCATATCAGATTTGCACCAATTTCCAGCACATTACTACTGTAAAGTGTTGCTTTATTTTCTCTTCGACAAATCTTTTTTTCCTAATAATTAGCCACTTTATGTTTGACAAAAATGTTTCTGATATAATTAATTTAATGTTTGTCTTACCTATAAAACATCAAAATACAACAAAAAGAGGCTTGACAAGATTGTTACAAATTTTTAAAACTTTATTTCTTTGTTTTAGCCTCAAGAAAGACATTAAAAAGCTGCAAAAAACGTACACAGAGAAAGAAAGAGAACTGCAAAACTGCACCCATAAGTTGCAAGGCGAATACCAGCGGAGCTTCCTGCGCGCCCAGAAATTCCATCAAAGACAGATGAAATCCAGGTGAGAAACGTCTTCCTGTTTGTTTGAAGTTATAAATATGATCATTATGGAAGAATATTTTTTTTCTGTCTTATGCAGGAACAATTCAGCTACAGATGCAAAAAAACTTAAAGAGTTGCAGCGAATGATTGACGGAGAGTTGAAGCAGTTATCTCAGAGGGCTTTAACCATCGACTCGTTGATCTGTCAGTACGTCGGTGTTCCCTGGAAGACGGATAATACGGACATGCGGGAACATCCTGGCCCGGAACGGCTCCCCGATATTGATCAGTGGAACCCTGAAACTGACAAGTGCAGCCGGGGAATGATTGAAGATGAAAATAAAGAGGAAACGTTGTGTGTGGAGACGCCACTGCAGAATGAAATGGTGAGAAATAAGTAAAAAAAATGAAGTTTCCATTTTCAGATATAAGTTAAAATATACAAAGTGTTGCTTGAAGTCCAACTTTGATCTATTTTCAAAGAATTTTTAAATTATGATTATGCCAAAATTTAAAAAACCTGTGACGTTTCCTAGCACTCTGTTTACATGCTCTCCCGCTAGCTTACAGCCCCTCACATACTCCAACCGAACACTTACAGCTGCGACAAAAAATGGCGAGCAACGGCAACTCGGATCACCACAAATAAGGAAAAACTCCATTTTAAGCTTAATTTTCCTTACAGATTTCCTCCAAAATCAGAAAAAAGCTACAAGAATGTGTAAAATAATTAAATAAATAAATTCTGAATCTTAATCTTTAATGCTAGTCTTTATGTGCCCCCCCCATATGAACCGTGATTTGTCTGTTTATTTATTTATTTATTTCATTTTTTTCTATGTCAGATACATTGTCGATCCATTTATTAAGCCTTTTTTTTTTCCTAGTGTGGATTTGTTTGTTTGTATTCTTGTTTTCTGTTACTGTAATGATTGAAATGGAAAGGCATGAGTTATGTACAAGCAAATATGGTCAATTGTAATATAACCTAACTGTCCCACAAAAATAAAAGATAAAAAAAATAAAAATAAATTCTGAATCAATTTTTACATGTTTTAATGTAAATAAAAACTACGGTTTCTTCACTTTTATTAATAGCCTGTCTAAAGTTTTTTTTTTTTGGACCAAAGTGGATCAGAAGTTGCAGCTTTTCATAATTAAACTCATTTGCAGGGATCTCCTGCTGGCTGCGGTGGTTCGGTGAAGGCAGCGGAGGCCAGCGACCCCATAAACTCCGCCTCTGTCCGTCGCAAACACACCTTACCACCTCTGAAGAGGTGAGTCCTCCGTTTGCTCTGTCACTTTTTAAAATTTTGAATAGCTGATGAATGTTCTATTCCTCCGTCAGGGAGAGCTCAGCTGAACAGACGTCCAGCTCAGGTCCTGCTCAGGTCTGGGACGTTTCAGAGGTTTGTTCCAGGTGGGAAAGGCTGGCCGATATCATCCCAGAGGAAAAGGTCAGACGGTGGGAAACGGCGGAAAAAAAACTACTCCAGTACTAGTAAGTTTGAGCAGAAAGAGAAGGATTTATTTGGGTGAAAACTGGAGTGAATTCTGGATTGTTTGTTTCCAGTTGGGTGCTAAGAGAAATTTCCGATCTGACTCGTGAGACGGAGGAGCTGAAGAGGAGGAACCTGCAGCTGAAGAGCCAGCTTCAGGAACGCAGCATTTCATGGGTATGTCGGCTTCTCGTTTTGCTTTTCAAGTTCAAAAAAAGATGATTAAATAAGCAGTTAGAAATATATGTCAGCAAGTGTAAAATAGGGGATTTATTTCTCTATAACCTTTTTCTATTTTTTAAACAAAACATAGATGAAATAAGGGGGCATTTTATCACAAAGAATGTTATAATCCTGGTAAAACAAACACATGTTCAAGATTAAACTAAATAAAACTTGAAAAGTTGCATTACCTGCGATAATGCAAGTGTGAATGCTTTTTTCTGAATAGTATTCAAGTTAAATGAGAAAGAGATTTGCTGAAAATGCAAAAGCTATTTGCAAAATGTTACATTTGCTAAAAGACTGAAAATTTTGAAAAAGAATTAGGAAGGAGAGCAAGTTGACCTATATTTCTGAAACATTTGTAGTAAAATTGCTTAAAAATCCTTGATACATGCCAATTTTGCAAAAATATTAAGTATGTTGGTTAAATATGAGCTAAACTCAAAATTAGCCCCCAAAAAACCTAACAAATTAGCCAAAAAAGCTAGCTTGTGGCTTAAAAACTAGCTAAGCTCAAAACAGCCTAAAAATAACTAAATTACTCAAACATGTTAGCATGTTACTAAAATTGAAGCTAAACTCTAAATTGGCCTATAAAAACATTTGTTGATAACAAAGTAGCCAAAAACGTTAGCATGTTGCAAACATTTTAGCTAAGCTATAAATTAGCCTAGGAATTGACCCAGTAGATGACAAACTAGCAAAAAACGTTAGCATGCTGTTAAATGACTAGGTAAACAGTAAATTGGCCTATAAAAACATCCAGTAGATGACAAATAAATATGTTAGCATGTTTAAATTACAAGGTAAACTTCAGATTTATTGAAAAAGTTCTATAAAAAAAATCAAAAAATTGCTCATGAAAATCTTTAAGGCTTGTTGCTAATCTACTTAAATTTGAAGACTTTCCAATGGGGCATATTTTGCTCAATATCTCAAAAACTCTAAAGTTTCTGAACATCAAAAATACAAACAGTAATGTACAACAAAGTGAACGTTTTGATTCTACGATTACTGAAATCGCTGAAAGTATGATTAGTTTTACCTGTCGAAAAACGTACAGAAAGGAGCAGGAGAATCACTATAGTGTTACTAAGCATTCACACAATGATGTAAACAAAAATAAACTGATTATAATTTATAACTAACTGAAGTTTGCTCTCTAACAGACTCCTGCTTCTCGCTGATCTGAAGGAAGGCTCGGGTCAAACACGCACAAAGAAGCAAATGTTTATGAATTAAAACATCTTTTTCGATGCAGTTTGACTTTTAGTTTTTTTATAGCTGCTTTGGCCTCTGTTTATCAGTCCTCTGTATGATCTTTGGTTCTTTTTTTTTCTGACTCATTGAAACTTGTTTTTTGTTGTAACAAAAGCTTCTTGGATTGATGAAGAAATTTTTCAGCAAACCCTTCAGCAGGAGTGAAGAGTCGGGTTTGTGTTGTTCTTGGCTTACAACTGCAATAAAGACAAAAATCCTTCCTCAAAATCGAGGTTTGTTTCCAGTTTGTGGAACACCCTCACTCCATCTTGTTTTATTAAGAGGTTTCACTTGTTTTATCAGATAAAATGTTAGTCGACTTGGTGAAAGTACTTATTTTAATTCCACTTTTTTTTATTAATACTCGTTTCAGCTTGTTAATTAACATATTATATAACTGTTAGATTCTGAGGATAAAATATTGTTTTTTCCATTCTCTATTAATTTGATTAAATGTATGAAGATAGAAGAGTTTTGGGAAAAGAAGATAAAATATTTTATTACATACTATAAAAATGAATAATAATAACTAGATAACTGTGTGATCTGATTTGCATTAAATGAATTTATGTTTATGGCTGATTTAAATAAACAGGATAATCAAAGATTCGGAAATGTATGGAGCTAAATTTGGGCCAATATTATTTGAAACACAACTAAAACAAAAAAAAAAACCTTTTTTGCTATTCTAAAATAAACTTCTTTATTTTCCGCTTCAAATGTTCTGTGTTTTAGGTCTCAAACTCAAAATTTCTATTTCAAATCTTTTTTTTTACTCTCAACACTTTTCTTCGTTTTCGAATCTGAAAATTTGAGTTTCAAAACTTTTGCCCCCGTTAAGGCGGGGCTAACACAAAGGACCAATCAAAATCTGTGAGGGTGGTAACTTCAGTCCTGGTGCATTCATGGACTCTAAGAACCAGGAAAATTACGGTCAGAAGTTGTCCCAAGATGGATGTAAAAAAAAAGTAGAGTTTTATCACATATAAACAGTGCATCCAAAAATGTTTTAGCATGTTTATCTTATTGTGTCAAATACAGGCGGAAAAAAACGTCCTTATGCTTGGATGAAATGGCTAACCACCCTCATTGATTTTTATTGGTCCTTCACGTTAGCCCCGCCCCAACGTGCCACAACAGGGCAAGAAATACTTAAAAACAGAACATTTGAAGATGATAATTTATATAAACAGCAAAACCTTCTAGATATTTAACTTTTTTTCCCCCAAACACCAAATTAAAAAAAAAAAAAGTATTTGTTTTAAATAGTATATGCCCTAATGTAGCTCCATAGAAAGTGCTATAAAGCAAAAAAGAAAGAATTTTCTTTATAAGAAAATAGAATTTAAGCTAAAAAAAAGTAATAGTTGAGGTCATGTGACCACCTGTGTCACCTTTTATAGGTTAACAGACTACACTATTGACTTTATATTAAGACTTCAAAAGAGGGGAGGTGACAAACGCAATTCTCAACATTTTTTTGTAACTGTAAATTTTCTTTTTTACTTGATTTATGTTTTTTAAGCATTTAAAATAATTGTTTTCATCCACCTATTTGTGGCATCTTAATCTCCTAATAGAATCTTGTAATTTCTTAGAGAGAGAAGGATTGATATAAAAATGGTTTCATTGCAAACAAATACAAACATTTTTAAACATTGTCAATGAAATTCAGTTTATTTCAAATTGTCAAAACAACCAAAATAAATATTGCGCCCGTCACACAAGTACATCTTAAAAACAAGCAATTTCCGCTTAGTGCAAACCATTATTCTCGTCTGTGGAATGCAGATTCACAAGAATTGCAACACGAATGGAGTCAACAGGTTCACAGGTAAAAGTTTTTGGACAACACACAAAACACCAGCTGACGAGGAGACAGATTTTTTTTCTGGAAGCTGCTGTGTTCCTCCTCAGGAGTCCGTTCAAGTGCACTTATTCATGTTCTCCACCTCTCAATAACCTCAAAGACGACAGGATGGGTGGTTTGAAGAAAAAGACGAGTCATGCTAACACACATGACCTCTCCGGTCAGTTGTCACAGCACATGCATATTAACACACAAGTCTCGGCGTTGCAAGACGACAGTGATAAATTGATAGTTTACCAAATCAGATCTGGTCAAATGATGTTTGCAGATAATTTATTTCGCTCTACTAAAATATCAGTGAAGACTTTTGCACAGAAACACAATATATTGCTTATAAATGCATATATTTATTTTGTGAATGCTTAGTCAGCATCACACTATAGGGATTCTTCTGCTCCTTTTTGAATGTTTTTAATATTAAAAATTTATATTCTTACATAATTTATATTCATAAACTTTAAAACTTTTGAAATACAGAGCAAAATATGCCCCCAAAAAATGCAAAAGGTTTAAAATTTCAACATTTTAAGAAGATTAGCAACAAGCTTTTAAATCTATTCATGGGCTATGTTTTAGTCTTTTATAATAATAAAAAAAAAATTGGAGTTTAGCTAATATTTAAGCAACATGCTAACATTTTTAGCTAATTTGTTATCTACTGAGGTTTTTTTTTGGCTAATTTACAGTTTAGCTAATATTTTAGCTACAAGCTAACACTTCTGACTAATATAGTGTACTGAGGAATTTCAAGCTATTTTGGAGGTTAGCTTCTATTTTAGAAGCATGCTAACTTTTTTGGCTAATTCAGTGTATTGAGGAATTTCAAGATATTTTGGAGTTTAGCTTCTATTTTAGCTAGATGCTTACGTTTTTGGGTAATTTGCTATACTGAGGTTTTTATAGGCTAATTTAGAGTTTAGCTAATATTTTAGCTACAGGTTAAAACATCTGACTAATATCGTGTACTGACAAATTTCAAGCAATTTTGGAGGTTAGCTTCTATTTTAGCAACATGGTAACTTTTCTGGCTAATTTAGTGCAATGAGGAATTTTTTTTGGAGCTTAGCTAGTATTTAAGCAACGAGCTAGTCTTTTAGGCTAATTTGGCATCTTTTAGGGTTTTTTGGGCTAATTTGGAGTTTAGCTCATATTTAAGCAACATAAATGTTTTTGCAAAATTGGCATGTATTATGGATTTTATTACAAATTTTTAAAGAAATTTAGATCAATTTCAGCGCTCTTTTATTGTTCTTTAATGACATTTTCAGTCTTATAGCAAATTTAACATTTTGCAAATAGTTTTTGCTTTTTCAACAAATCTTTCAGCAATTAAAGTACATTTTCATCAAAAAGTATTCACACTAGCATTATTTCAGGTAGTGCAACTTTTCTAGTGTAGTTTTGTCTTGCAAGTTACCCATAAAATTCTGATTATTTGCAAACACGATTGAACCCCGATCTGAGTTTTACACTTTGATTCTACTGATGAAATATTTAATACTGCAGTTTAACCACCCGTCTTCTCAAAGTGTTACCTGATCAGTTTAGAGTTGTTCCGCATCTCACCAGAATTTTCAGAAAAAAAAGGTTTGATTTATTTCGTTATTACTTCTAAAGAAGTGTGCAAAGACTGCAAAAAGCTTTATGTTTAAAAAAAAAAAAGAAGGTTAGACCTTTCGGAACATCTTTTTTAAAGCGCCTAAAAACATGTCAAAACGCTAAAATCCAGGACGTAAACAAACAGTAGATGGAAGAAGATAAAAAAGAATGGTTTCCGTTGGGATTATATTTGCTGTAAAATACTGTAAATAAGAACCATTTTTGGGTCCACAACTCACAAACCTGTTTTTCAAATTATGCAAAAATATGACCCTTTGTGCTCATTTATGAGCAGAATGACAGATTTACAGCAGCATCAATTAAAAACCAAAACTGTTCATATCAGGGGTCTGCCTTGAACTTCCAGGTTTTTACTGCAAAATTTCACCATTAAAAAAAAATACACCTTATTTATGTCTGTGGGACTATTCATTTATAAATTGCAGCGTTAATATTCTTCTAAGTCTTGAATGATCACCGTTTTAATATTTTCTACAGATTACTTTAAATTCTTCCTATTTTTGACATCCCTTTCAAAATAAAATGTCAAATTAGATCATCCTGCTGCAGAATATTTACTTGCAATTATATACCTTTAAGAACTTTGGCTCTAAATAGCAACAAAACACTAATGTGCAGCTGGAGATCAGAGAATTTGCTATGAGCTTTAATTTTTTTAAAGGTATAATAAGCAGCTCTGATTTTCCATTTACGGGTTTTTAGAAGTCTGGTGTAGCACACAAGGCTTCTTAATTTAGTGTATTGTCAGAGGTGGTTAAAAAAAAGTTTATTTTAGTAATATAGGAATATTTTAGTTTAGAAATCTAAACATAAATGCCGATAAAAAACCCAAATAATTATTCAAATCGTTATTTTTCTTTAGAGCTGGAGGTTGCAGACCCCTGGTTTGATTTACAAATTTACCATCCAACAATATATATATTAACAGGAGGAAGTTAGATCAGGATTTTTTTTTTTTTTTTTTAGAAACAATTGGACTTGTTTAACTTTTTCTGATGTATTTAAAGGTTTCAATAGTTCTTTATTACTTGGGTTTAAACAGTCATGTTTGCCCTTTTTAGTAACAAGCTGCTGAGGAAGATGAGAAAAATGAAAACAAATCAGACTTTGTTCCGCCTCCCGTCTTGTTGCTGAGCCAGCGTCCACCTCCCTCCTCTTCCTCCCAGCAGTGATTTAAGCCCCCAGCAACTTCTTGACAAGGTAGCCTGGCATGCTGTAGAGGAAGAGGCCCACCATGATGAGCAGCAGCAGGGCCAGCACGATCTTGATGATCAGCCACTTGTAGCGGTTGCACACCAGGTAGCGGATGGCCTTCAGGGGGCTGAGGAACCACAGGAAGGTGGTGTCTGGGCGACTGGATGGGGACAGGTGGAGGTTTTAGGAAGATGTGAGGCAATGGACGATGTAGATGAGGAAGAAATAAAATGAAAAATGGAGGGATGAAAGACAAAGAGGGAAAACTTGTATTAGTTTTTTTGGTAAAACAACAAGCGGATGATTTAGATTTATATTTTTGATATATTCAAGACAAAAAAACATCTTGGAGTGGAAGCTTTGCAATAATAAAATGGTAAAAATTAGGGGTGTATCTTGGCGATATTCTGGCAATACGATACATATTGTGATACACAACTCACGATAAGATACACGACTCACGATACGATACATAAGATACATAACTCACGATACGATACTTATCGTGGTACATGACTCAAAATATGATACATATCATGATACACGACTCAAGATATGATACATATTGAGATGCACAACTCCCAATACAATGCATGTCGTGATACGCGACTCACGAAACGATACATATCGTGAAACACGATTCATGATATGATACATATCGTGATACATGACTCAAAATACAATGCATAACATAATACTCGACACCCGATACAATACATATTGTGACGCATGACTCACGATATGATACATATCGTGAAACACTACTCACAATACATATCGTGATACACGACTTACGATACAATACATATCGTGATACGCGACTCACAATACGATGCATATTGTGAAGCATGACTCAAGATACGATACATATTGCATTACGCGACTCACGATACGATGCATATCGGGATATGCGACTCACAGTGTGATAGATATCGTGATACACGATTCACGATACTATATATATTGTGATACGCGACATACGATACATATCGTGGGATTTTGTTGTTATGTGCGGTGAAGAGCTGCTCAAAGAGGCTCAGTGTGCTGTGTTGCCCACTAGTGGTATAAGGTTTGTTTTGCCCTACCATGAACATAAATGAAGTTAAAAGCTTCATTTGTAGTCAAAAACTGGAATACCATGTTTCTTAAACCTTGAAACAATGACCAAACATGAAAGTTCAAGTTTAAATACAGAAATATGATTATTGATAAGTATGTACAAATACAAAACAAAACACTAGCATTTGTAAATATGCATGCATATAAACTGAGATTGTGTTATTTGTGTGGGCGATTTTGGAAATGACAGTTGCATGTGTGTACATGTGTAATTAAGATTTAAATTTAAATGTTCATTATGTGTTTGCTTCCTTTTTGTTTAAAAAACTGGGAACATCAAAAATTATTTGCACAATTTTATTATTTATAGTTAGAGAAGTTTAAAAATGGATAAATCCATTTAATTTTTAGTTTTACCTTGAAAAGCGAATGATACAATGTATTTTTTTCCTTCAATGTTGAGTTTCACACGGGCAAGGAGAAGCTCCTCACGTGCGCAGTCCTCCACGAGGGGGGCGGAACTAGTCTTAGGAGCGTAAGAATACTTTCACCGGCGAGCAGGAAGGTGGTTACAAAAAAAAAATTTGTAGTTTAGATTCTATTTTAGCAACATGCTAACTTTTTTGGCTAATTTGTTATCTACTGAGGTTTTATATGCTAATTTGGAGTTTAGCTAGTATTTTAGCAACATGCTAACGTTTTTGGCTAATTTAGTTTAGCAAGGAATTTTAGGTTGTTTTGGAGTTTAGCTAGTATTTAAGCAACGAGCTAGCTTTTTTGGGGCTAATTTGTTATCTGCTAAGGTTTGTTTAAGCTAATTTGGATGTTAGCTCATATGTAAGCAACAAACTAAAACAAAATTGGCATGTATTAGGGATTTTTTATGAATTTTTCAGATCTTTAAGTCAACTTCAGCGCTATCTCATAGTTCTTTGATGAAATTTCCGGTCTTTTAGCAAATTTAGCATTTTGTAAATAGCTTTTTGCCTTTTCAGCAAATCCCTTCAGGAATTAAAGTAAATTATGTTACAATTTTTAGCAAAAAGCATTCACACTAGCATTATTGCAGATAACGCAACTTTTCTAGTTTAATCTTTTTGTAATGCCAGAAACTAAAGCTGGACAATTCTCATTAAAAACTTAATAAACTATCATCTTCATTGTCTTAATTTTTAGTTAATTTGAAGCTAATGATGGTTAAAATGTGTGCTTTACATCCACTTTGACCATGACCCGAAAAACGCACACAGCTAATATTCACATTTAAAACGAACACTTGAAGCCCTTAAAGGGGACAAGGCACAATCAAAACTACACCAGGAAGTTAAAGAAAGACCAACAAACACGGAACAGGAAAGAGAAGGAGAGGTAAAACTACAGAAGAGATGGGATGAGGAGGGGGCAGAGGCTACCAGCGCATCAGGCCCCCAGTATCTTCTTGACAAGATAGCCAGGGATTGAGTAGAGGAAGAGGCCCAGCATGAGCAGCAGAAGGATCAGCCCCAGGGCTTTGAGGATCAGCCAGCGGTAGTTGTGCCAGATGAAGTAGCGAATGGACTTCAGAGGGCCCAGAAACCACATGAGACTTGTATCCGGACGACTTTCGGGTAGAAAGGAGAAAAAAGAAGGAGGGAAGGAATGGAGATGGGGCAAATAAGGGGGGAAAAGGTGAGTCGAGTGCACAAAAAAAGGGAAAAAAAGAAGGGGAGGGAGAAAGACAGGGAGACACGTAAAGAGATGGTGGGAGCAGAAACGAGTGTGCAACAGTGACCTTGTGACAGTGCAGAGAGCAGAAAACAAATCTTAATTCTGCTTTTTGCACTGTTTGAATGAATTTACAGATGTCTTCCTATAAAAAGCATTCATGTTTGCAAAGTGAAAACCACCTTTGTGCGTTTTCCAAGTGTTGCTGGAACGTGTTCAGAACTTACTTTGGTTTCTCCAGTGGATCTGGTTCATTTCGACCCAGTCCCACAGGACTTTTCTCTGCTTCCTCTGCAGTCACTAAATGCAGTTCAGCTTCCACCTTACCCTGTAGTCACAATCAGAGACAGGTCAAAAACCTTTCCTAGCACAAAATGCATTCCCAGAAAATGTTTAAGTTTTTTTCTATTTTAGCTACAATAATCACTCAAAAGACCACTAACACCTCGAGGTGTCACCTGTGATGCTTAACGAAAATCTTTAGCATACTGAAACTTTTCAACTTCGTTAACTTAATTCCAGTAGATTCTGAAGGAAGGCTAATTTAGAGATTAGCTTCTGTTTAAGCAACATGCTAACATTTTTTGCTAATTTGTTATCTACTGGGGTATTTTAGGCTAATTTAGAGCTTAGCCTCTGTTATAGCAACATGCTAACGCTTTCCTAATTTGTTATTTACTAGGGTATTTTATGCTAATTTTAGCTTCTGTTTTAGCAACAAGCTAATATATTTGGCCAATTTGTTATCTGCTTAGATATTTTAGGTTAATTTAGAGATTAGGTTCTATTTTAGCAACATGCTAACCTTTTTGGCTAATTTGTAATCTACTGGAGTATTTTAGGCTAATTTAGAGCTTAGCTTCTGTTTTAGTAACATTCTAACTTTTTTGACTAATTTGTTATCTACTGGGTATTTTAGGCTAATTTAGAGATTAGGTTCTGTTATAGCAACATGCTAACACTTTCCTAATTTGTTATTTACTGGGGTATTTTATGCTAATTTTAGCTTCTATTTAGCAACAAGCTAATATATTTGGCCAGTTTTATCAACTTAGATATTTTAGGTATATTTAGAGATTAGGTTCTGTGGTACTTTAGGCTAATTTAGAGATTACCTTTTGTTTTACCAACAAGACAGTGTTTTTGGCTACTAATTCCAAAATCAAATGCACTAGAAATTTCCCAGAAGTTTTTGCAAAAAACTAGCGTGCATCGATCCTCACTAGTTTTGTAAACAGACCAAATAGACCAGAATGCATTGAGGTTGAATAATTACAAAGAAGGAAACTTGTTCAAATGTAATTTTTCATCCTCATTTTCACCATATGGAGTCACGGTGGAGTCATACATAAACATTGCAAAATGTCGTATTAATTATTTTTTCACTTTGTGAAATGACAGTGACATAATTTCCGGTGTTTAGAAAAAATGTAAGAAAAGTAGTGAACTTTGAGTCTGACTTACCTTTAAAATCAAGGGCGCTATATAGTGCCGCACTATAGTTTTTTAGTAGTTAGGGATTTGGGAGGGAATTCAGACCCAACCTTCGAGTTTACCTTCTGCTAACGTCTTTGGCTAATTTTTTTATACTGACTTTTTATAAGCTAATTTAGAGTTTAGCTTTTATTTTAGCAACAGGCTAACATTTTTGGTTTACAAAGACATTTTAGGTTGTTTTGGAGTTAAGCTAGTATTTAAGCAATGTACTAGCTTTTTTTTTTTGTTGTTAAATTTGGCATCTACAGAGGTTTTTTGGATTAATTTGGAGTTTAGCTCATGTTTAAGCAACATACTAAATATTTTTCAGTTGTCAGAATCTACTGGAATTACGTTGATTGTGTTAACGGTTGAAAAGTTACAGTAATTTAAAAAAAACATTAACACCAGAGTTCCGGGGTCAAAGGGTTAATATTGATCAAAAGATGGCCAAAGCAGGACTTTTTTGTGTTTCTCAATCATTTTTTTCACCCCAAGCTTACCGTGAGCTCCATCTCATCATTCTCATCTCGAGCTACAAACGGCCACCATCCCTTCACCCTCTTCTGCTTGAAGATGGAAATAGTGGGCAGCTCGTGTTCATTTCGGATCATGTCAATGGAGCACTGTTTGGCTGTCTTTGCGCCCCGCGGGAACCGGTTTAAATCCAACTCGATTGCACCTGGAAGTGGAGAAAGCGACAGCAGTCAGTGTCCTTGTCCCAGTTAGTCTATGTTTCATTTGAGGACGTCTGGGATTTGTCCTTTTTGGGGAGGGTGTACTGTCAGTATCTGTGATTTTTGTTTACTTTCCTTGGTTTTGTAATTTTTATCTTTTTTATTAGTTAGATTTTGTTCAGATATTTTAATGTTTATTATTTTGCCATGGTCTAGATCCTTGCACTGTTCATGTTTTACCTGTATTATCATTGTGTAAATGCTTTCTAAGCATTCAGACTATAGGGATTCTTCTGCTCATTTCCATACATTTTTTGGGGACATAAAAACTCCATCACACTTTCAGCAATTTCAGCAATCTTGGTATCAAAAAGTTCAGCTCGTTCAAGATATCGCTCCATGTATTGTTGGTATTCATAAACTTAACAGTTTTTGAAATATTCAACAAATATTCCCCGTAGGAAATAAATGAAAAAGTAATGAAATTTCAACATTTTAAATATATTATCAACAAAAATATGTTCGTGGGCTGTGTTTTAATCTTTTATAATAGTTTAAAAAAAATTAAAGTTTACCTAATACTATAGCAACATGCTAACATTTTTGACTAATTTTTTTACCCACTGGAGTATTTTAGGCTGATTTAGAGATTAGCCTCTGTTTTAGCAACAGGCTAAAATTTTTGACTAATTTGGTTTTGTAAGGAATTTGGGGCTATTTTGGAGTTTAGCTTGAATTTTTGCAACAAGCTATCTTTTTTTGGCAGATTTGCAATGATGTGCAGTCGGGGAGGCAAAGGAGGCTGAGCTTCACTATCAAAATGGCTTAAAAATGCATAAATTAAATAAGATGAATATACTTTTTAAATAAAAAAAAAAAGTTATTTTTCTGGACATTTTTTATGAGTACCTTTTTTGTGAGGAATTTCTCAATTTTCTTTAATAAAAAAGCTGTGAATTTACGAGTTCCCTGTTTAAATTCGCCAGACACAATGACTGTGTAACTAGCTGACGCATGCCTGTATTGTTTTGGTCTTTCAATATTCATAAATAAAATATGCTTTATTTTAAAATTACATTTTTTCTAATCTCTTGCCACCTGTCTGATTACAATGATAGTAGTTTGTGACTCATTTAGTCTTTTTATCTGCTAAAAAAGCGATTTAAAAACACACTACTGCAGTACGCATGCCACAAGGCAGAGGACGCTGGTGAGCCCAGAGAATGTGTGTGACACCGCGGTTAAGGAATAATAGATTTAGCGGCAGCAAAGTAAGTGCAGCCATCCAGTTAGCATCAATTTTTAAAAGGAAGATTTTGTTTTTAAACCCTTAAACTAAAGTATTTTTAAAGACACGTCACTGGTAGTGATCTCTACTGAGACAGAGAGACTTTTAACACTGAAGAAAGAAAAAGGAAGACTTCTACAAACAGGTTATTCATCTGTTTCTTCAGAAGGAGAAGCGCACAGGCTTCATTCATAAGTCAAAGTAAGTCAATAACAACCATTTTGGTGATTTTTTTTATACTACAGTTTGTAAACGAAAGAAAAATATTGAAATGACACACTTTAACTGTTGTCAAATGGTTAAAAGTGTTGCCACACAGTGTCAGAGCTTTTCAGTCCTTATAAGTTTTTTTCTTTCAATAAACTTTATTGAATACAAATAGATTTACAGAACATTTAGACAAAGCAATGACAATAATAATTATATTCCAGCACAGAATAATAACAGTGGAGGAAATATAAAAGAAGTTATAATCAGAAGAGAAAATCATTGAGTCATCATGCTTCGGTGGTTTAAGTAGTTCACTCATACAACCAAAAAAATTAGATAAAGTTTTTTTTTATTCTGCATTTGTGTAAATATAACTTGGTTTGGAATATAAGTTAATTTTTTATATTTTTATTATTGAGGCTAAAATAAGTTATGTTATGTTCAGGATTTATTTTACAGTTAACTTTTAATTTACTATTTATGAATCGTTCCAATTATCAAAAGAAAATGCACAGTAGAAAAGGTGGTGTAAAGGTTCAGGGGAGTTGGTGCAAAGCCCTTTGTGAAGTTTGTAAATCTGACGATGACGTCAGTGCCTCGCCAGCCATGAACCTCAGCGCACGCCGCTGCTAATTTGGCATCTACTGAGGTTAGTTTGGGCTAATTCGGAGTTTAGCTCATATTTAAGCAACACACTAAATATTTTTGTTGTATAGGTATGGATTAGAGATTTTTAAGCAATTTTAATGCAACATTTTCAGAAATGTAGCTCAACTTGAGCACTCTTTTAAAGTTCTTCAATGAAATTTCCAGTCTTTTAGCAAATTTAACATTTTGCAAATTACTTTTTCAGCAAATCCTTTGAACACTTAAAGTAAATATTTAAAGTAAAATTTTCAGCATCTTTAGCGACTAGTTTCAGCAAAAAGCATTCACAGTGATTTTATCGCAGGTAATGCAACTTTTCTAGTTTTAAATTGTGATGCTTAAATTCAAAACTTACTCATTTAAACGAATCTTTATTAAACATGATGCGATTCTCACCGAGGAAGTCATCAGCTGAGAAGTGATCCGCATCCCAGACCTGCATCGTCAGCCGAGGGGGGATTTTGTACTCGGTCTCGTCCCAGGAGAACATGGACTCTTTCTTGGAGATGACGATCTTCTCTTCAGCCACCAGGTATTCGAAGGGGAAGACGAAGCGCCAGTTAAAGTTTCCCTCGCCGGTCAGGGAGTGGTAATGCACGTCAGTGTCCTGCTTGTCTTCCTGCTGCCCTTTGAGCCATCTATGCAAATAGATGTGAGATTTGAGGGATCTCCAAAATGAAATCATTTGTCAGCTCATGCTTACACACACACACACACACAATTAAAAACTTGCAGTTGTCAGTCATTCATAACATTTTAGAGGTTGAATCAAATGCATTGGGTAGAAAATGTACCAGACAAGAGAGATGATGCTACAGTTAACGCCAAATGTGTCTCCCCAAAAACAAATCAGAATAGAAATCAGTTTTACACAATCAATAAGAAACTGATTTGATGTTGGAGTTTCACACTATTTATATTTCCATGCACACACAAATAAATATATAAAAAAAAATCTTAAAAAGATTGTTTATTAAAAGCTAAAATTAGGGGTTTGGTTATAAACTTAAGTCAAATAGGATAATTTAAGACTTATTTTTAGCTTTTTATAACTATCATGTTGGGCTGACTCCTTTGTCAGGAGGAAAAGACAAGAACCTACTCTCAGTTATCAAAATTCACAGAAATTAATTTTTGACTTGTACAAGTATTAAAAAGGGCAGGGGAGTGCAAATATTTGGTAACTGAGATACTTAAAGTGTGCAGGGACAGAGGCGTCAGGAAGCTGCATTAGGAAAACAAAATTTGGACCAAAGAAATAGAAAACATGCCTGAATGTGAGCTACAAGCTTGACTAATTAAGTGTTTCTGGTAGAATCATTTCCATCTGTAAAACCTCCATTTGTAATTTAGTTCCTGTCACGTTTTTAATAAGCTTTTAGAATATTCACTACTATTTGGATGTTACACTCCTCCAGCTCTATCGAGAGATGGAACGTCCACAGATGAAATAAAAACAAAATAGCAGATAAAGGGAGTTTGAATTAAAAAAACTGTGAAGGAACTACTTTAAAAAAATATAGTTGTATTAATACAGGCTACATAAATAAAATCACATAAAACAGAAGCCGTCTCATGCAGGCATGCTAAAGTTCACTGAGCACTCTATCGAGAACGCATGAAGAAGATGATGTGATAAGAGTTAAATCAGTGATTGTTTGGCACATATAAGTACTTAAAGTGGTTGGAACAAAAATGTTAAAGCATAATTTAACTGGATACTATCAGTTTACGTTTTACGACAAACTGAAAATTTAACTCTACTTGACTTTAATAAATATTCAAAATAATTACTGCAAAAATCTAAAATCACAATTCTGTGTAATTACACTCTTATTTTCTTCGTACAAGATTTGTTTCTTAATTTTTATTTCCAATCGATCCATTTCTTTATTTCTAAAATAAGTTCGACATATGTGAGATTTTTTATTGTCCTCCAAAAACAATAAATCAAATCAAATAAACTAATTTTAAAAGAATTAGGCAAAAAAAAAAATCTGGAGAAACTTTTCCACTTACATTGAAAAACTTTTAAAAAATAACATAATTCCTTGTTTTAATACTCAATTAAAAAAAAAACTTGTTTTAATACTCATAGTCGTAAGTCATCAGGGAAATATTAAATTATAGAAATGTTTTCATCATTTATGCTTATTGTTGCCAGTAATAAACTACTTTAAATATTATTGGCAGAGATTAATCCTTGCAGTCTTTTTTGTATATGTTAAAATTATTTTTTAAATTTGGAATGCCACTCTGAATAAAGTGCTCAGTGAGGTTAAAAATCAGTGTACAGTCATGCAAGAGTCCCTTCTTTTATTTTATTTTTTTTAAGTTACTTAATTAAATTTGATTAATTTAGTGCTTTAAGGTTTTGCAGCAGCACAGGACCAAACCACTTCAGTAAAACGGAGGGGATGAAGGATCCCATCCCATAAGTCTGGGCCTGATAGTCAAATTTTTCATTCAGGAATCCTGGAGAACTTAACTAGTTATCCGTCTTGTTTTTAAAAAATCTTTTTTGTGTTTAATTTGTAGTTTAAATGCTTACAGAATATTTGTAAAGCTGGTCGTTTCACTGCCATGACGTTTATAATCAAATGGATCAAGAAAAGCAGTTTCAAAATTACACTGAAAGGTTCTCTGATATCTATTATAACCTAAATTACATAAATGGAAATAGATCCAACTTGATGATGATGATAATATGAGGAGTGATCCACTCAACTACAATTATTTGCTTAGTCCCTATTTGCCTCGAATAGGAACTCAGCCCTGCTACAAAAGGACCAGCTAACATAATTCTTAATAAAGCTTTTGATACTTGTGAAATGCTTCTAATTATATGTCAATATACCATAGAAACATCTGGAAAACTCCTAAAAATCCTGAAGGAACAGACCTTGTGGAAATGTAATATTTGTGTCATTCTCAAAACTTTTAGCCATAACTGTAGATCTACCACCTCGCCTGTTCTCCAGTTCTCCTTGCACTCCTTGCTTCGATTGCCTGCATTAGCTGTGTTCAATCAATCAGAAGGAGGAAACTTTTGAGTCAGCTAATGAGCAGAAAGCAGCACCTAAAGAACAGTAATGCTACATTAAAAAATTGACTTTTAGCACATGGTGTTCACACTGGACAAGCAGGGAGGGGCTTCTTCTTCTTTAGTGTTTTTTAGCACAAATCTAAATGTCTGACTCATGCTACAGGCTTTTTCTTTCCCAGTTTTAAGCTTTAAGATAAGTTTTTTCAACAAGTCTCGACACGTTTGGGTTAGCGTTTGGCTAAGTTGTTTAGCTTCTGCTTTCGACTAATGATGTAAGGCACGTGTCAAAGTCGAGAGCCGGATCCGGCCCACTTGGTAATTATATTTATATTTGGATTTTAGCTAATATTTCCGCTATGTGCTAGCTGATTTGGCTAATTTAGGCTTTTCCTCTTAATTTTGTTAGGCTGTTATGAAGTCTAGCTAAAATTTTAGCTACATGCTAGCTGTTTTTTACGCTTTTTTCATTTTTTTCTGATATTTTGACGTTACCTAATATTTCAGCTACATGCTAGCTGTTTTGGCTAACCTACTTCGTTTTTTTAGACTAATTTCATTCCTATTTTAGCTAGCCATCAGCTTTAGAGTTTTCAGCTAATGACTTCAGCATTTTTAGCTATCAATTCCAGCATCTTCAGCTATCAGCACAAGCATCCTTAGCGGCCAAATTCAGCTTACATCATTCATTTTAGCATTGCTTTATGTAATGCTATATATCTAGTTCATAGTTATGTTAAAAAGTTACGGTTCTAAAGTTTTAAAAAGTTCTTTTTAGTGTGTTCAATAAATATTTATCCGGTTGGGCTCGTGACCTCAGCTGTGTTTTGGATTTTGGCCCTAGGCGCCATCTTGTCTGCAGCCAGGACCCTCTTCCATGAATTCCATAAAGGTAAGGCTTCAAATTAATATTTTATTGGTGTTTTGGTTTGGTCCTTAGTGTTCTAGGTAAAGCACAAGTTTTGTGCTGCATCAAATTTAATTCCCAAATTTCTGAAATAATGATCGAGGGGTTTCAGGAGGAGCACAGCAAGGGGTTAGAACGAGCCATGCGATGGATTTGTGTGTTTACCCCCTGACATAGATGTCAGACATCTTCTCTCCTGTCATGAAAGCATCGTCCTCTAGAATTACGTCATCAGTGTTCCAAATAATAACACGAAGCTCAAAGCTAGACAACGGCATTGACCAGAGAAAAGAGAGAGAGGACGACAGACAAGAGAGGAGAACACGCCACACACGGACACCACACACAAACACACAAAATGAAAACAAAAACAGGTTAACTGCTAAAAAAAAAAGAAATCCACACACAGCTGACACCCACGGGAAGAGGCGTGGCTGCCTCGACCCTCTGTACCTACCCCCTGACAAATATGTCACTGGACTTTTCCCCAGTGAAGTAATCATCGTCCTCCAGAATTACTTCATCTGTATTCCAAATAATCACCCTGAGCTCATATCTGGTAAGGGGGGAGGAGGAAGGAACACATACACAGTTGTACTTATGTTTGACATTAAAATACACATTCAGATCCTGTGTGTCTCTGCACTAGTGGAACAGACTCACCATGAGGACAAATTCTGCTGAAAACAACTTCTGACACTAGTTAAATAGTCTGATTGCTGCTTATTTTGAGGTAAATAAAAAAAAAAATGTAATCATTGATAGTGACACTTGTTGATTTGTTCTGTCAGTTTGTACCTCTTTGGTTTCCGTGGTGAAATGTCGAGGGCAGGTCCAGGAGCGGGCATGTCTGAGGGGAACATGTCCACCCACATCTCAATGCGGCCCTAAAACCATCAAAAACAAGAGCATGTATTACAGTTGATTTTGTCATAAGCGACATGTATTGGCAAGACACGTATCGTATCATGAGACTGTATCACGATATGTGACATTTAGTGTATCGCGATACATGTAACAATAAATCCCAAGAACAATTTTTTACTTTTTTTTTTTTTTAGAGTATCATTTTAAAAAAGCTAAGTCATACTAATTAGTACATGTGTCAAAACAACAAAACCCACAAGGCTGACTAAAACCAATGAGACTGAGTATTTAACACTAGCTGGTTCTCGCGAGATCTTGTTGTTCTGGTGCGGTGTAGAGCTGTTCAAAGTGTGCTGCCAGCTAGTGGTCGGGGGTTTAGGTGGACAACTAAAGTAAGACGCTAAAGTCAGGGCTAAAAAATGTATTAAATATCATCATATCAGCATCTTAAATTGATACAAGTATTGCCAAATAAAATTTCACGATATATATCATCAAATCGATTTTTCCATACATTCCTAATCATTATATTGGCTCAGACATGAGGTCCTACCTGTTCGATTCCTGGTTTGTCAGGGTTCAACAGGGGTCTGGTCTCTACATGTTCAGGTACGAGCTTGCAGCCGACTCTGGGGATCTCCTCCCAATGGTTCAACACAGTCAGGGCTAAATGCTCCTCAGTCTGCTTCTTCAGACCTGAACATAATGACTAATCAAGACAGCTACCAACACATATCAACGATGAAAAGAGGATGTTTGGGAAATCTGTTGTACTCGTACCATTTTCATCCTCGATTTCCGTTGGTCCTGTAAAAATTCGGTTCGCCACCTTGACTTTCCCTCCAGGCCCATAATGTGGTCCATCGATCTTGCCTTCTTTGCAGAGTCTGGTCAGGATCTGGGTGGGTTTCATGGGATCTCGCCAAATATTGTATCCATGTCTAACGTCAAAGAGGGTTCTGATATAGGACCAAACTGGAACTTCCCATCCAACAAAGCCAAGTTGGCCCGTATGGTTTAAAAGTGGGCAGAAAATGCGCCCTCCAATTGGGTTTGTCTGCAGTTTCTGTAGTGGCCCCACCTGTGTTTGCCCACATGGACTTAAGTGAGGATTCAGTGGGTTAGCTTGCTACGCTAGCCAGCTGCCATATGGACAGTGTAGTTTGTTAATGAGCTCCACTGTAGCATCTTAGCAAGGTCCATTGTGGCATGCTAGTAAGCTCTTCTGTAGCACGCTAGCGGGCTCCACTGTAGCATGCTAGCAAACTCCAGTGTAGCATGCTAGTAAGCTCTTCTTTAGCATGCTGAGCTCTTATGTAGCATGCTAGTGAGCTCTTATGTAGCATGCTAGTGAGCTCTTATGTAGCATGCTAATGAGCTCCACTGTTCTAAGCTAGTAAGCTCCTCCATAGCAAGCTAGCAAGATCCACTGTAGCAAGCTAGTGAGCTTCACTGTAGCATCCTATCAAGCTCTGCTGTCGCAAGCTAATGATCTCCTCTCTATAAAGGGAAAAAGCGCCACTGTATCATGCTAGCGAGTTCCTCTACAGTGAGCTAGCGAGCTCTGCTTAATTGAGTAAGCAAGCTCTTGTAGCAAGATGGAATGCTCCGCTATATTGAGCTAGGGAGCTCTGTCGTATTGAGCTAACCAATACGTATCTTTACCATATCTTCAGAATTTTAACCCTTCTCACTGCGTGACAAACCTGGGCGTTCTTTTAGACTCTGAGCTGAATTTTATCCCTAACATTAAAAATGTCATTAAGACAGGATTTTATCATCTTAAAAACATTGCCAGAGTCCGCCCATTCCTCTCTCTTGCCAGCACAGAGGTGCTGATGCATGCTTTTATTTTTAGTCGTTTAGATTATTGTAATGCCCTGCTCTCTGGTTTACCTCAAAAGTCTATTTCAAATTTACAATTATTACAGAACTCAGCAGCACGAGTTCTGACGAGGACCAGGGGGCGGGAACACATTACACCAGTTTTAAAATCTCTGCATTGGCTCCCTGTGCGTTTCAGGATTGATTTTAAGATTCTTTTAATGGTTTATAAATGTTTTTATGGTCTTGGGCCTTCTTATCTCAATGATCTTCTTTTAAAGTATAAACCCTCGCGGACCCTGAGGTCTTCCAGCACCGGCCTCTTAGTTGTTCCTAAGGTGAGGACCAAAACACATGGTGAGGCTTTGTTTCATCATTACGGTCCTCGCCTCTGGAACAGCCTGCCGGAGAGCCTCAGGGCCGCAGAGACCGTAGAGGTTTTTAAGAAGAGGCTCAAGACCCACCTTTTTAATTCTGCTTTTAGTTGATTTTATGTCCTTATTTATTATATTAGTTTTAATATGTTATTGCTTTTATATTTTACGTATTTTACATTTTAGTATTTTACTATTATTTTTAACCCCAGTGTTTCCTGTGGGGATCTATCATATCAGGGCTTGCTGGCTCGGTCTGGGGTCGTTGCCGTGGTTCTCGCCCTTGTTGGGGCGGCTGGAGTCCTGCACTGCAGCCTCACAGCTGTGGAGTGGACTCCGTTGCTGTCCTGGTTTGGGTGGGCGCCGTGGCGATGTTCCTTTGACCGAGCTGCTCCTGGTATGATGGAATCCCCAATACTGTTTCCTCACAGCAGAGCCAAGCCTTATGTCTGTTTTTACAATTTTCATTTGTCATTTTTCATTGTATTCATTGTGTGTGGGATGGGTTGTATGTGTTGATAGAGGGTGGAGTGTTGGCTTTTATTGGGTGGGGGGTTGGCTTTTATTGTATATGTTTTTGTTTTTAATGTAAAGCGCTTCGAGCTGCGCAAACCATGAGAAGCGCTTTTTTTTTTTTTTTTTTTTAATAAATAAATAAAGTTTGAACGAACTCCGCTGTATCGAGCTAGCAAGCTTTGCTGTATCAATCTACCAAACTCCACTGTCCACCAGGTGGCTTTATAGCATAGCTAACCTACTCTCTGACTGTCCACTTAGGTGGAACCACCACAGAACTGTGGACAAACCTATTTGGGCCCACATTTTCTGTACACTTTTAAACCATATGGGCCCCACTTGGTCTTGGTGGCTGGGTCGACACCTGAGTTTATCCATCCGTCCATTCATTCATTTGGATAAATTTTGGTCCCACTTACACAGAGTAGCTGGATGAAATCCCGCATGTTGCTCTGAATTTGCTGTAGAATCGGTTCTCCAAGTCGATCTTGGTCTCTCCGATCAGGTCATCGGTGCCTACCAGGTCCCAGTCGTACACAGACACTGTCAACATGGATTCCATCGGGAATGTTGCTTCAATGTCAAAGGATCTAAGTACAAATGAACATGAAGGGTGGTACGTGTTGAAACCTGCATTAAATGAGATAATGTATATATTCATAAAGAGCAACTTTCCGTTCAACTCACTTGCCAAAAACAGGGTTTAGCTGCTTGGAGATGTAGTTCTCTTTGTCCTTGACCTCAGTTTTTCCCAACTTGATGACGATGTAAGGATCAGCCTTACCGTTAATATCCGCTGGGTGGAGGTCTGTTGCCTGGTGGAGAGAATGTAAGACATGAGCTGAACTTTTTTTTTATTATTATTATTGGGAGGGACTTATTATCGACAATAACTTGAAGAATGTCACCCACCCTGACCACATAGATCCGGACAAGGACGTTAATAGGATCATTGTGAGGGATGCTCTGGAACATCCCCATGTTTGGATCATATCCTGCTTCTCTTGTGATCTCCTCGGATAGAGGAAGCTTGTACATACACAAGGATCCCTGGTTTCAAGACAAAAAGATATTAGTATATGCATATTTTATTTTTAGAAAGGAGGCTCAGCTGCACGGTCAACACATTCTCATTCACAAGTCATGGTTCCTTTTTGATGTTTTGGGTGTCCCCAACTCGTTGTTTTCACGTTAAATCAGGGGTTCGGGCGCTTTTTGTAGTCCAGCACGTTTTGTTGAGACACGGGCGGTGTCGGTATCGCGTCTGGTAGTGGATGTGCGTAGTACCAGTTCCAGTCAGCGTCTGGTACAGGGTTAGGGTACCAGATCATGGTTATAGAGTACCAATACTGCCTGTGTCCTTAGGACCGGTCTGCGGCTGACAAAGCGCCAGGACCCCTATATTAAATGAGAGCAATACGCACGTCAAAAAGTAACAATGCGGACTGCACAGGTACCCATGGAGCGTGCATTTACCCCACCCTCTTATGGTAGGTAGGGTCCGAACACTTGTCCTCCTTACCCTAAAAACCTTGGAACTAAAATTGAGAAATTGGGTCTCTGGACCCATCATCTCAACTTTGCTATTTTGAGCCCCTTTAATGATTTTTTTAAAGCAGCAACACCACCAGATCCAGAATCTACAGATTTTTCTGAATAATGAAAAAGAGCTTTCTAGCACCTTCCTGAAAAAAAAAAGACAAAATTGCAATTCTCAAAAAATCCAGAGGGGGCCCAAATTTGTTAAAAAAAAAAAAAAAAAAAAAAGGACCAACTTTACAACAAACAGAAGAAGTAGGGGTGGGCGATATGACGATATAAAACCGTGATACGATCTCCAAAGCTGACGATCTGTCATTTTTGAGAGATCGTTTTATCGCGATCTTCTACGAATGTTGCAAGAGTGAGACGGCAAAAGCTTGTTGACTGCCTGTGACTTTAAATCCGAGCTCTTCCTCCTCCTCCCCGGTGTTTTTTCTTGTAAGTCACGTGACATACGGCGTGACAGACGTGCGACGCCGGCGTCAGTATGCGTTGAGTCCTGGTTGAGTCTTCTCGAGTAAATAAATGGCGGTGGTCCGAAAAAAATGCAAAAAGGCAACGGTGTTTTGCTCAAAAATGTTGTTGTTCAAAATGTGTTTACTTCTTTCAACTAAAATCATAATTCAATTTTTGTCAATGTGAATTTATAAAAAAAAAAAAAAATCGTGATAAAATCGAAATCGTGAAATAAAATTGAAAAAATCGTGATTTTCTTTTTTTGCCATATCGCCCAGCCCTAAGAAGAAGTACCAATAAGTCATCAAATCTCTAAAACCCTAATAGAAATTTTTTTGACCAATCAGAGTGAAGCCAAGGATCTTATTTAACCCAATTTCTCCACAACCCTATCCCATTTGCCCTATTGGTTTTTGATTGACATATTGGTTCACCCAATCAGGTTCATTCACCCAATATTTCAACATTAGGTCCAACTTCTCAAACTTGATCCCAAACATCCCTAAATGGTTAAAATAGCCAGTTTAAGGCCCAGTTTCTTTCAAAATAGCCATATTATGACAAATGTATATCCGCTCTACTTAGATCTAACATCTCACCCAATATCTCCACAAAAATACATCGAAACATGATGATGACCCTATATCTCTTCAAAGATCCAACATCTCAACATGACGATGAACCAATATCTCCACAAAGATACAATATGATGATGACCCAATGTAACTACAAAAATCCCAACATCTCAACATGACCCAATATCTCCACAAAGATCCAACATCTCAACATGATGATGACCCAATATCTCCACAAAGATACATGATGATGACCCAATATCTCCACAAAGATACATGATGATGACCCAATATTTCTACATAGATCAAACATCTCAACATAACCATGGCCCAATATCTCCACAAAGATCCCAACATCTAAACATGACCCAATATCTCCATATAGATCCTTGTTCTCAATTAAAATTAAAGTTCTGGTCAGCGTCTGGTACAAGGTTAGGGAACTGGTGTAGTCCACATACTGGTACTGAATCGGTACCAGTATGTGGACTGCAGGTTGTGGGGAGCCCTGATTTGATTGGAGCAGTGAGCACTTCAAAAACAACGAGATGGGGACACCGAAAATTAAATTTTTGACGCAGAGGGGTCCTTAACCAAACGTCAATATGTCAATAATGTGTTTGCACGGTTGTTGCTTTCTCACCTTGAACCTGCCGACAATCCTGTCATCATCCAGAGCATGTTCGTCATCATCTCCAGCTTTTCCTCTGTACAAGTTAAAGGTATGAAGCCAGTCTTCAAAGTCGCCAAACTCGCTCTCCAGCTCCTTGTTGAACACCTGCATGATCCGGTCAGCAGAAAACTCTCAAATGTTCTTAAATATTTGTGTTCCCTCTCATATTTTACTGAAACACTCACCACCAGCTCATCCACTCTTGATTTAACCGGTGTTTTCTCTGAGCTTTCGAGTGTCTGACCCTTCTTCTTGTCCTTTGCGCTCTTCTTTTCTCTGCTCTTTTCCTTCATCTTGGAGCCTTTCAGAAGAAAGTTTGACATCTGATCAGTGATGCAGTTTGATGTTGATAACATAGTTGTGAAGAGGATTTAAAAAAGGTCAAGCATGGAGGTTGAGATGCAGATTAGGGAATGTAATCTGCTGTAGCAAAGACCTAAAACGAAAGTGTCTTGAATAAAAATAGCCAACTTTCCTTTGTGCTGCTGAGCAGTGAGGGTTTGAATAATACATCTGTGATGCACAGAAAGAACGATGGGTTCATGAAATGAACAAGAGGAAGACAAGCAGGCATGAAAGTTGCTTTTATTCTTTTCATCACATGGGTGATTATATTCAGCCCTCCATATCATTTTATTTTATCGTTATTAATGGTCCGATGTTATCTTGCTCTTATTTCTAAGTTGTAAAGTTTTAAAAATTGGCATTCTGCTAGCTTTTTGGACTATTTTTGGCATTTACTACAATTTTTAGGCTATTTTTGAGTTTAGCTTATCTTTCAGCTACATGCCAGCTGTTTTGGCGAATTCAGGCAGGTCTGTTTTATTATTTTGTCTGTGGTGGGAGGTTGGCCCCAATGATCAACAGCGGAGCCAGCACCAGTGTGTGAATGTGTGTGTGTGAATGGCTCTGTGACTGTAAAGCACTGTGGGCCTTCAAAACAAGTAGAAATGCGCTGTACAAGTATAGGCCATATACCAACTCAGTGGCCTTGTGGTAGAGTGTCCACCCTAAGATTGGAAGGTTGTGGGTTCAAGTCCAGACCGAATCATACCAAAGACTCTAAAAATGGGACCCAGTGCCTCCCTGCTTGGCACTCAGCACTAAGGGGTTGGATTAGGGGGGTTAAACCACCAAATGGTTCCCGAGCGCGGCTGTGTCTGCAGCTCACCGCTTCCTTAGGGGATGGGTCAAATGTGGAGAACAAATTTCGCACATCTAGTAGGTGTGTGACAACTAATGGGACTTTAACTTTACATTTTGAAGTTTAGCTATTTTTTTCAGCATAATGCTAGCTGTTTTGTCTAATTTAGGCTTTTTTTAAAGGTTTATTTTAGGCTGTTTTGGTGTTGAACTAATATTAACACGCTAGCTGTTTTGGCTAATTTAGGCTTTTTTCAGTTTTTAGGTTATTTTGAAGATCAGCTATTTTTTTCAATTACTTGCTAGCAATATCGGCTAATTTAGCCTTTTTTACGTTTTTAGTGTCCATTTTAGAGTTTAGCTAATATTTCAGCTACATGCAAACTGTTTAGGATAATTTAGGCTTTTTCAGTTTTTTAGGCTATTTTGAAGTTTAGCTAACTTTTCAGCTACATGCTAGCTGTTTTGTCTAATTTTGTCTTTTTTTTAAATTTTATTTTAGGCTGTTTTGGTGTTGAGCTAATATTAACACGCTAGCTGTTTTGGCTAATTTAGGCATTTTTAGGTTATTTTGAAGATCAGCTATTTTTTTCAGCTACTTGCTAGCAATATTGGCTAATTTAGCCTTTTTTACATTTTTAGTCTCCATTTTAGAGTTTAGCTAATATTTTAGCTACATGCAAACTGTTTTGGATAATTTAGGCTTTTTCAGTTTTTTAGGCTATTTTGAAGTTTAGCTAACTTTTCAGCTACAGTTAGTCTAATCTGGCATTTTGCTAATATTTTAGCTGGCTTTTAGCTTCACCGTTTTCAGCTATCGACTTCAGAGTTTTCAGCTATAAGCTTAAATGTTTTAGCTGTCAATTTTAGCATCTTCAGCTATCAGCACTAGCATCTTTAGTGGCCAGATTTGGGCCACAGCATTCACACTAGCATTCCCGCAGGTAATGCTATACATCTAGTGCCTAATTATGTTAAAAAGTTACAGTTTAAAAACTTTAGTTTTCGAGTGTTCAATAAACATTTATCCTGTTTGGCCTGCTTGGTCAACATTGATAATATTAGAGCTACAGATGGTACTGATTGTTCACTTTTTAGGGGATACAGAAGCAGATGCGATGACATTCAGTACCTGCCACTTCTGCAGCTATCTCCATTTCTTCCCTCTCCTCCGCCTCTGCATGAGCCGCCTCCTGAGTTCTGAGAGTCTGACACAAACACATCCAGAGAGTTCAAAAGAATTCAAAATCATTAAAGTCATCCAGTAAAACTATGAAATTACCTCCTTCAGGGTTTCTATCGAGGCGAAATATTTCGACCACCAATCGAGCACTCTCTCATCTGTCTCCTCTTCTTCATCCATTCCTCCTTTCTTTTTCTTCTTCTTCTTCTTTTTCTCTTTATCGGCCTCTTCTTCAGTCTGTCAAAAAGGAATCAGTGATTCTCTGCAACCTGACAGCGGATTCATCTCTTTGAAAGATGTCAGTCTGTTTAACGTCTGGATGGAAGCCACTCACCATGTCAACTTTTACAACAGCGTCAGACATCTACAACGGAAGGGTTTCAAAGCGGACATCACAAGGTTTAATGCACAGAGTGGATGGTTTAAGCATAGAAGTACATATATAAAAGCAGATTGGACAAGAAACAGGGTTTCTAGAAAGACAGAGTTGAAATAATAACTTTAGAAAACAGCTCACAGCATCTAATTTGACCACCGTGTCCATCTTTCTGATCTGAGGCTCCGCGTCCAGGTTGACGACGACGTCACCTGCAGGACGAGAAAAGGCGCGGGAAGAAAGGCTGGGTGAGGAGCGGGGCTGGGAGCTGCCATTGGTTAGGACCATGTAGCCATTCATTAGCTTAGCTGGAGTGCGGTCGAGGGTTAAAGACAGCAGGAGGAAGCGGGAGGACGGGAAAGGACAGGAACATGCAGAAGAGGAGTGAGATGATAGATGGAGAGCAGGTACAGGTGAGAGTGAAGAAAGGAAGCACAGAAACGAGAGCAGTTAATAAAGAAGAAGAAGATTTCTTCTTTATGAACAAGAGAGCTACATCAGAAGTAAAGGTTTAACACTTACAGAGAGCTCTATGAACAGCTTTTATGTCCTTAAACTTCCACAAAAGTAAACTTCAACATTAATGACATTTATTGTGTGTTTCTACACAGTCAGTGTTCTAAACACACAGAAACTTTAACCACAAAAGTACAAAAATGATGTTTAAGGTTTAAAAGGAGAAAAACTCACCAAAAAACCTAAAGAGTCATTTATAAAAGTTGCTGTTACTTGTTTTTTTTAATATAAAACCGATTAAAAATAATTGATTATAAAAGTTTTGACACAAACAATTAAAAATAAGATCAAATTTTAAAACATTTTCTTTAAATAAGCAAAAAAGTCCCACTCTGATCATGTTTTGATATATTTATGAAGCGCTTTAGTTGTCTTTTAATTACAGTTGTCATTGTCTGTTTTTAATTCTTCTCTTAAAACCCACTTTTTTAATTTGGCTTTTAATACTCAGTGAAGAGGTCGCCTCTCTTTTTATCCCTCTACACTCCATTTTCTCTTTTTAATGTGGTTTTTATTTATTATTTAGTGATGTGTTTCTGTTTTGAGAATGTAATTTTATAAACATTTCAATGTGCACTTTAAATCTAACTATTTTATTTGATTCTTCATATGTTTTTATCCTCTTTCTGTCCAGCACTTTGGGTCTGTATGGGCAATTTAAGTGCTTTATAAATAAAGCTTATTATTATTATTATTATTATTATTTTTACCAAAATCTGAAAATAATATATTTTCTTGGACATAGTCTCTGCAGAGCGGCGGTAGTTCATTAGAAATTTGAGTTGTGGGCGGGGCTCTTCCCATCATTTACACACCGTCCTGTTAGCTTGCATTACCTCACACTCAACAAACGTGGTGAGCAGCTATACAGCTTTGAGCCAGTTCAGATGAGGAAAACATGAATATACCGTATTTTCCGAACTATAATTTTCATTTTTCATAGTTTGGCCAGGGGTGCGACTTATACTCAGGCGCGACTTATTTGGGATTTTTATTTACACATAAACAGCCTCAACGTCGTCCGTATCTTCCATGTGTTTTAAGCGAGATATACAGTCAAAGCCTCCATTGTGTAGCGATGAGGCTAAAGGATAGCTTCTCCACACCCAATTGAAGCATCTTGTTTGTGACATTTTTGGCCAAACATTGAAGTTTAAATTTAAATGTAACTCAAGTCAAAAGAGGCAATTTGACACATGAATCATGTCCGGTGTCAAATGCAACGTTACGTCGGGCTTGTTGAATTTGTTCATAAATGCTCGACTTTTCTCTTAAAAGTGCAACTTTTACTCTGGAGCGACTTATAGTCCAGAAAATACGGAAAGCGTCTACAAGTGTTTACATCCAAACTGTGAAGTGTAGGGAGCTTATGGCTTGTCGTGGTAGCTTCTACATCACACCTACCAGCTTTTTCCAACACCATTTTTTGTCCTGACTCTCAACAATTTGTATAAAGATTTATTCAAAAGTGCAATTTTAAGCTAAAGTTTCAAAATAAATGTCCTCCATCATGAGAAGAAAATACTGCAAGAACATGTTAAAAATTTGGCGATTATTTAAATAGTCGACGACAAATTCAATAGTCGAAAATATACATACTATATATATAAACTTTCTAATGCCATTATCTTTGATACACATAGCAGTATTGCTAATCCGGATCAGTAGTGATGTCACAGGAAGTTCTAGGAAGAGTCGGGTACTATAACAACGCGCTAACTGAGTTAGAAAGTGGGAAACATAAAAAAAAAACAGAAAATAAAAAAAGTGTCCAATGCAATATTTGCAAGGCAGAACTTGTGTTCCATGTCAGCACTACAGCGATGCACAAACACCTGAAGAGGTGATTGATGAAGAGGATCCTCGTCTAGGTAAGCTAACATTAGCGCTAACTTATTAGCTAAATTTCTCCAGGGAATCCCTGCAACTTCTACCCCATTGGAGTAAAATTTCTCTGCTAAGGGGAAAATCTGCTTTCTGCAAGACACGTAGAAATGCTAACTTTCCTGCTAGGTTTAATAAACAATCATCCTAATTGGCTCTTTTTTTAGTTAGCATATAGCTTAAAATTTAAAGCTAAAAATGGTTAAGATTTGTTGTTTATCTCCAGTCTATGCATGATCCGATTAGTCGACTAATTGAAAAAATAATCTGTGATTCGTCGGCTATTGAAATAATTGTTTGTGGCAGCAATAGTTAAAAACACCAAAAAAAACAGATTTTTTGCTATTTTTTTGCTATCATTTTGCTATTAAAAACCTTTTTCCGATGAGATTGTTTTTCTGGTAAGATACATTTTTCTTAAAACAGGATCTTTCTCCTTCTTAGGGCTCCGTTTTTGCAGTGTAACTCCTTCCATAAAGGATAAACTGGAACTTTATATTACTTATTTGTTGTTTTCTGCTCTAACTCGTTTAAACTGATATCCATAATAGAAATACTAAAGGGGTCATCTAAAGCAAATAAGTGCAAATGATAAATTATCTACTACAAACTATTTCAATTTAAAATAGCTAAAAGTTTTTTAAAATATATAATATATTTAGTACAATCAGCAATTTTACTTCATGAAAAAAACCCAAAAAGCATTGAATGAGGTCCAGAAATTGATTTTTTTTAAAGAAGCTCATACAATTTTTTACCATTTGTTGAAGGTTTTGCTAATTATTATTGGCTGACTACAAACGGCTAAGGCACGGAAGGCACGGAAAAGTAGTAAAAAAAAAAGGTGTATATTCCAGTTTAAAGGCAGCCTGCTTGAGACAGTTCTATGAGAGGGTGGAGTGTTGGCACCTGCAGATGCCCAGTTGTTGGAGGTTTTGTCCGGCTGACTGTAGATGAAGCGTCTGAGGCTGGAGACGGCGTGAGATCCCACCAGGATGTAGCGCCCAAACGCTCTACAGTCCACCACCCGGATGTTGAGAGGAGGATGGAGAAGCTCGTTTTCTGGAAGATCCTTTAGCCACAAAAAAAAAAAAAAAAAAGGATTTAATCATTAAATTTCCCTTTATTGTAAAGACAGTCCGTCCACTCACCACTTCAAACCATTTGACGAGGGTGCTGAAGTTGGGATTCTTCTTGTAGTTCTGGATGAGCACAGACTGAACTCCTCGACCTGCACACTCGATGTCCACTCGGGGACGATCCACCTGAGCCAAGTTGATCCTTTTCAGGTCTCTCAACCCCCAGAACAAAACCTGAAGTACACTAAAGTAAGCCAGGGAGATCTCTTGAAGAGTAAGCACACAGTCAGAGAAGGAGATAATATTCACCTCGATGCGGTAGCGACTCAGGACAGGTCTGATGCCCAGAGGCACAGGGAGGATGGGCCCGCGCTCCGAATCTGTTGATCCTTCAATGGGGGGAAGGTCGGCTTTGCCTCCTTGACCAATCTAAAAAAAAAAAAAAAAAGAGGAAAATGTCCTTGAAACACATCTAAAGATAAAACAACCTAAAGAATATCTTTCCGTGCCAACTTTAGGAAGACAGACAAAGTCAACATCAAAAGACTCGGGTGCTGCTGAGGGAGAACGCAGACGGCATTACAGTCAGAACTAGAAAAGGTGCATTACCTTTGATGATGCTAGTATGAATGCTTTTGGCTGAAAGTAGTTACTAAAGGTGCTGAAAATGGTGACATTATTTACTAAAATTGCTGAAAGGATTTGCTGAAAATGCAACAGCTATTTGCAAAATGTAAAAGTTGCTAAAATACTGGAAATTTTGTTAAAGAACTATAAAAGAATGCTGAAGTTGACCTAAATTTCTGAAAAATTTCTATTAAAATTCCTTAAAAATCCCTAATGCATGCCAATTTTGCAAAAACATTTAGTGTGTTGCTTGAATATGAGCTAAACTCTAAACTAGCTTGTTGCTTAAATTCAAGCTAAACTCCAAAATAGCCTGAAATTCCTCAGTAAAATAATTTTGCCAAAAACCTTAGCCTGTTGCTAACAAGCTAAAGTCTAAATTAGCCTGAAGAAAAAAAACAGTAGATAACAAATTAGCCAAAAACATTAACATGCTGCTAAAACAGAAGCTAAACTAAATTAATTAATCAAATTTAATATAAAAAATTCAGCAGAGGCCAAATTAGCCAAATAAGCTAGCTTGTTGTTTAAATACTAATTAAACTCCAAAATAGCTTAAATTTCATCAGTAAACTAAATTAGTCAAAAACTTTAGCATGTTGCTAAAACAAAAGCTAAACTCTAAATTAGCATGAAAAACCTCAATAGATGCCTAAATTCTAGCTAAATTACAAAATAGCCTAAAATTCCTTTGTAAGCCAAATTAGTTAAAAACATTAGCCTGCTGCAGCAATATTAGCTAAACTCCAAATTAGCCCAAAAAAAACAGTAGATAACAAAACAGCAGAAAATGTTAGGATATTGCTAAAATATTAGCTAAACTCCAAATTAGCATAACAAAAAGCTCAGTAGATGCCAATTAGCAAAAAACCTAATACATTCCTTAAATACTAGCTAAACTCCAAAAGAAGCTTAAATTCCTCAGTAAATTAAATTAGTCAAAAACATTAGCATATTGCTAAAACAGAAGCTAAACACCAAATTACAGTGAATAACAAATTAGCCAAAAAAAAGCTAGCACATTTCCTAAATTCTAGCTAAACTCCAAAATATCTTACTTTTAGCAAGCCATTAGTCAAAAACGTTAGCCTGCTGCTAAAATATTTGCTAAACTCCAAAAGAGCCTAAAAAAAACCCACCAGTAGATAACAAATTAGCCAAAAATGTTAGCAAATATTTAATAAACTCCACTTTTTTTGAAAATTACTATAAAAGATGAAAACATAACCCATGAATATATTTAACGATTTGTTGCTACTTAAAATTTTGACATTTTAAGACTTTCTCATTTATTTCCCATGGCGCATATTTTGCTAAATATTTCAAAAACTATAAAGTTTATGAATATCAAAAATAGAAACAGTAACGTCCTGAACAAGCTGGACGTCTTGATACCAAGACTGATGAAATCAGTGAAAATGTGATTGAATTTTTAAGTGCAAAAAAGCTTACGGAAAGGAGCAGGAGAATCACTATTTTTTGTGAATGTTTACTAAGCATTCACACAAATAGCAGGATGAAAAGAGAGGATGAAAGGAAAACCTTTATTTTAGGAACAGCAAAGTCATGGACAGCGATCAGAGCGCGTCTGATCTCTTCCGCATCAAAGGGGATCTGCAGGAAGCAGGAGGAGAAAAACACGGAAAACACATACTTAGAAAAGGAAAGAAAGCAGAGATAGAAAGAAGGGCGGGAAGTCCGATTATGATGCACTTGTGCTTTACCTGCAGCAGCTCAAAGGCCGCCAGCAGCTCGCCGGCGGTGCAGTTCCCTCTGTAGATCTGGAAGTACTCCAGCTGCGGCGGGAACCTCGGAGGCCCGTAATGCTCGTCGCACATCTTGATTGTTGGCTTTGCGAACGCTCGGCCGATGAATTCGGCCTTTCCCTGCATCACGCAGAACACCGACACAGTATAAGGGGAACAAATGGGGGTTAGACACAGGTGGGGCAGGTTCCACAACAGCCACTTGGTGGCAGTGTTGATCAAAAAAATTAACTTTTTTAAATTTTGTAAGGAACTTTCATAAAGAATTGTCTACGGTTACAGAGGTTTGAACTCTACAGAAATGATTCACATGGAAGGGCGAGGTAAACAGATGGAAAACGGGAATGAAAAGAGAGGACATTTTCAATCTCATGAAAAAATATTATTTAGAATAACTATGCAGTGGAGAAGCTCAAATCGTCCTACCACAGTGTCCTGATCATAAATTTCAACCACGATGATCGGAGGATCGTCTCTCAGTTCGCTGGCTTCCCCGAACAGCTCCACATCATCAAACACCAGCAGCTGGTCCCAAGTGGGGCAAAGCGTCTCGCTCAGAACCTGAACGTCAGCAGGACTCGTGTGAATATGATGCAACCGGCAATGAGACGAGGATTTCAAAGCTCAGGGCCGTTACCTCGGTAACCTGGCTGTGCGTGGAGAAGAAGACGCGGGCGAAGGGGTCCGAGAGGCCGCTGCTGTCTGCGGCGAACAGGCTGCGGGCCTGGTACATGTGCGCTCGCAGCTGAAACACCTGCTTCACTGGTGAGAAGACACATGAAAAAGCTGATTTTTATTGTTTACTTCAGAGGAAATACATAAAAATACGCATTTCAAACAGTTTTATGATTGTTATTACTATTAAAACAACAGATGTGCTTTTATTTATGCTTATAAAAGCTTGTATATATTACTATTATTATTATTTTTTTTAATCTTGATGCTATTATTGACTCCAAAATAGAGGGTCGGTTCTTATTTTTGCTGCCCCCTGTAGCTCTGCCCCATGGTGCAGATAACTTTTTGTGCATTTGAAATTTTTAAAACTTTAAAAATTTTAATTTTTAACATAATTATTAACTAGATGTATAGCATTACCTGCGATAATGCTAGTGTGAATGCTGTAAGCTAAATTTGGCCACTAAAGATGCTGAAATTTATAACTAAAATAGCTGAAGTCAATAGCCAGCTAAAATATTTGCTAGATGCCAAATTAGCCTAAAACACACACACAAAAACCTTAGGTCACCCAAAACAGCTAGCATGAAGCTGAAAAAAATAGCAAAATTTCAAAATAGCCTAAAAAAACAGAAAAAGCCTAAGTTAGCCAAAACAGCTAGAATTTAAATATTAACCAAACTCCAAAACAGCCTAAAAAGCCTTTTAAAAGCCTAAATTAGCCCAAAAAAGTTAGCTTTTAGCTGAAATATTAGTTAAACTCTGAAATAGCCAAAAAAATTAAAAGCCTAAATTAGTCAAAACGGTTAGCATGTAGCTGAAATATTAGCTAAACTCCAAAACAGCCTAAAAAACCGTAAAAAGTCTAAATTAGTCAAAACAACTAGCATGTAGCTGAAATATTAGCTAAACTTTAAAACAGCCCAAAAAAAAATTAAATTAAAAGCCTAAATTAGTCAAAACAGTTAGCATGCAGCTGAAATATTAGTTAAACTCCAAAACAGCCTAAAAAACCGTAAAAAGTCTAAATTAGTCAAAACAACTAGCATGCAGCTGAAATATTAGCTAAACTCCAAAACAGCCTAAAAAACCGTAAAAAGTCTAAATTAGTCAAAACAACTAGCATGCAGCTGAAATATTAGCTAAACTCCAAAACAGCCTAAAAACTGTAAAAAGTCTTAACTAGCCAAAACAACTAGCATGTAGCTGAAATATTAGCTAAACTCCAAATAGTCAAAAAAATCTTAGCAAATGCCAAAATAGTCCAAAAAGCAGAATCAGAATGCCAAATTTAAAACCTTTAAAACAGTAACTTTTTAATATAAATATTCAAAAAAATAGTCAAGAATTTCATTCCAGAATAAATCAACTTAAACCTTAAGTAACTTTCAATATTTCACTCAAAATTATACAAGTTAGTGATAAGCGCAAGATAACATCGGGACATTAATACCAATAAAAAGGGACCGGATCAATTGATTGATATCCGTTTCTTAAACAAAGAAATAAAATATTTAAATAAATATAATAAACAGAGATAAAAGTCCTTGAATAAGGAGTGGGTGGAAGAAAATCCTTTTTTTTCCCACCTCAATTTTACAATGTTTTATTCATAATTTTTTTACATGTTGAACCTATAATCATTTTTAAAAAAACTAAGAGAAGATGAAAGCAAAAACTTGAAAATTAAAAGGAAAAAAAGCATAATTTCATATATATTTGCATTTAAACCTGACTGGATGTCTCAGTGAGCGTTTGCTCGAGCGCCGCTTACTTTCGTAGACGAGGCTCACAGGAGGGACAGAGAGAAGACCAGGTCCTCCTTTAACCGCTTTGACCTCTTCAAACCCGTTGGGCAGCCCGCTCAGGAAGTCCTTCCGCTGCCTGTTGACCCCCAGCCAAAGGTACAACTCCAGTTTGGCCTGAACGTTCCAGCCGGCAGGACCGAAGCTCTTCTTACCCGGCAGCTGTGGACACGAGTTCCAATGACCGATACTTTTAGAGTTGAAGAATAAACCTTTGGCTTTTTTTAATTCAAAAATTGATTATCAAAAATAACGGCAGCACCTTAAGGAAGGCAGCTTTCACTTTTCCACAGTCTTTGCCGGTTTCCTCGTCCACCGTGGAGTAGAGGATGTCTTTGGATGGGACTCGAGCGTAAGCGATGCGCTTGTTGTTGCTCATCATCCAGATGAAGACATCTGGAATGCTGTGCTGAGGCTGAAGAAACACCACAGGTTTTTTTCATTACGTCGGATAAGATAGTTAAAAACGTTCAAGTTTTGACTCCGTACCTCGTCGGCGAGAAATCGGAGCCTCTGCAGGAAGCTCTGAGCCAGTTTGAGTCGGTCTTTGACTGTGTTTTTCTTGACCTGAGTGCGCAGCTGTTTGGCCTGTTGGCCCATACTGTCCTGCAACATAAACAGTAATAATGAAACAGGAAGTTTACAACTGCACTTATACTTGATATTACAGTAAAACTTTGAGTCATCGGATCTGAGGTATTCTTACAATCTCTCTCATGCAGGATTTGAGTCGTTCTCGGTCCAGTTTGGTTCTTCCTGCCAGGTTCACATCCTTATTGGCCAGAGCCACAAACCGGCTGCAGAAAGCACAGAGAGCCATGTTGGAACCATTTGGCTGAAACTGTCATTTTTTTTGTAATTCATGCATTTATGTGCCTGTCATTTTCTGGTCATGCTGCCGTTCTGACCTCCTATTGATCGTTCAGGACAATCTGCTTGTATTTTTGGTATTCATAAACTTTATAGTTTTTTAAATGTTGATCAAAATATGGCCCCTAGGAAATGATTTGGGTTTTTTTTTTCGCATCATGGCCATGACTCCCTTGAAAAAAAAAAGATTCCTTAATCTGAATGGTTAAATAAAGGAAGGGAATGAGAAAATCTTCAAAATTTTATATTAAATTTTAAATAATAATAATATATTAGCAACATGCTAACGTTTTTGGCTAATATGTTATCTACTGAAGTTTTATTGGCTAATTAGGAGTTTAGCTTCTATTTTAGCAACAGGCTAAAGTTTTTGACTAATTTAGTCAAACATTTTTAGGCTATTTTGGAGTTTAGCTATTAATTACGCTATGTTCTGGCTTTTTTTTTTTGCCACCTACTGAGGTTTGTTGTTCTAATTTGGAGTTTAGCTATTTTTCAGTAACAACTAAACATTTTTGACTAATTTAGTTTACTGAGCATTTTTAGGCTATTTTGAGTTTAGCGACTGTATGTGCTAACTTTTTTGTGGCTAATTTGGCATATGCCGAGGGTTTTTTTATATTAACTTGGAATTTAGCAAATTTTTTGCCAGACGCTAATGTTTCTGAATAATTTAGTTTAATAAGGAATTTTAGGCCATTTTGGAATTTAGCTAATATTTTTAGCAACATGCTAACGTTTTTGGCTAATTTGCAATCTACTGAGGCTTTTGTGCTAATTTGGAGTTTAGCTATTATTTTAGCAATAGCCTAACATTTTTAACTAATTTAGTTTACTGAGGATTTTTATGCTATTTTGAGTTTAGCGACTGTATGTGCTAGTTTTTTTTGTGGCTAATTTAGCACACACTGAGATTTTTTAATACTAATTTGGAGTAGCACATTTTTTTGCCAGACGCTAATGTATCTGGATAATTTATTCTATTGAGGAATTTTTGGCCATTTTGTAATTTAGCTAATATTTTAGCAGCAGGCTAACATTTTTGACTGTTTTAGTTTACTGAGGAAATGTGGACTTTAAAGGCTCTTGTCATAACACCATAGCACATATCGCTGTTCTTTTCTTTTAAGACAAATATGTTTATATATATCATATATTTACTCTTTGTGCGATCTTGTTTACTGTTATTTTTTCTTTTCTTTCCTTCTCTTATTCTGATTTGAGATCTAGTTTATGTATGCTGCTTTGTTCAGAGCCATTTATATTCAATAATAATTGTATTTTTGAGATATTCATGCTGCATTGTTGACATATTTTGTTCAATTAAAGAAAAAGTGTATTAAGGAATTTTAGGCTATTTTCGCATTCAGCTAGTGTTTAAGCAACAAGCTAGCTTTTTTTGGGGATAATTTGACATTTACCTTTGGCTAATTTAGCATCTACTAAGGTTTTTTGAGCTAATATTGAGTTTAACTCATATTTAAGTACCACACTATTTTTTTTTTTTTCAAAATTAGCACGTATTTGGTATTTTTAAGCAATTTTATTAAAACATTTTTTCAGAAACTTAGGTCAACTTTAAAGCTTTAATTTCCAGTCTTTTATCAAATTTAACATTTTATAAATAGCTTTTGCTTTTTCAGCAAATCCCTTCAGCAATTAGAGTAAATTGCATCACCATTTTCAACAAAAAGCATTTATACTAGTGTTTTCGCAGGTAATGGAACTTAGTTTATATGGCTTTATTTTGTACTTTGTCACAGAAGTGCGTGCAAGAAAACAAATTGCTTAAAAGGAAGAACAATGACACATTTTTTTTAAGCAAGAGAATTCCTGCTCCCCAAGTTATATAAATGTAACTGCAACAGCAGTAACTAGCCACAAGGTCAGAGGAAAACCCCAGAGTTCTTGATCGATTTACAAAATCCCTGATTTATTGAAACAAAAATCCACTTCATGGCCGTTAACCTCAATATAGAGATAAAAGTCTTAATTATCTGATAAGATTTAAAAGTTGAAAGCCTTTTCCTGCTACTTCTGCTTAATACTGTTCATTTCGAGCTCACACAAGCTCGATTTTGATCAGGATTTACCTGCAGCCGACGCTGAGCTCCTCCAGCACTCCTCTGAGTCTGCGCTCAGGAAAGGCTTTCTCCGTCTTAATGATCTCCTGAACATCATTCAGACCCTCTTCCTGTCAGGAGACACAGGAAAACACACTTGCAGAGAAATGTCTTACAGAAAATTTAGATCCCACCTATTTATTTTTTTAGATTAACTTAATGAACTCTTGGATTATCAACTTCAGTACAATTTCTACTGACCAGTTTATCTGCAATCTTATCCATGATGTTGGAGTTATAAAGTCGTCTCCTCTGGTCTTGCCACCAGCTCTTGATGTAAACACATGGTTTCTTCTCAAAGTACGGCAGATGGAAGTAGTTTCTGGAAAGTTTAGATAAAATTCCTCATTTTAGTTGTTTTATTTTAATAAATTGAAATCTTGCGGCGTGACCCCTGACCTATCAGTGATGACGGGCCTCATGAGGGGAGTCGTGGAGACCGAGACGAGGTCGCCTTCCTCCTCTCCTTCATCCTCGCTGGAGTTCAGGATCAGCTCGTTTTCCTCGTCTTCGCTCTCCCCGTCTTTCTTTTTCTTCTTGGCGGCGGCAGATTTACTAACGCCGTCTATCTGGTTACCATAGTTACCTGTTGAACAAAACGCTATTGATTTAAGTTGGCTGTCGGATTTCTCTGACTTGTGGTGTTCAGATCAATGTGGGGGGGGGGGCAGCAGCTGCATTACCGATTGTGATTTCAAAAGTGATCGGTTTGTCACCGATTTTCCTGTCGACCATGGTGGCTTCCAGGAAGGAACCAAAGAGGAAGAACTCCTCCATTTTTCCAGTGGCACTCTAAAAAAATAAAACGTAATTTAACTGCTCTTTAATTCAAACCATGTGAAGATAACTGTTCAAATCCTCAAAAAATAAAAATAAAACTGGACTTTTCTCACTTCGGAGATGTTGGAGACTCCTTCCACTTGAACCTCACTGGAGCTGATGATCTCCGGTGAAGCGGTGTCCAGGATCTCCACGGCTACGGAGAGCAGGAGGCGGGCTCTGAAGGACACGCCCTCTCCGATTCCCTCGTTCAGGTCCTGGTGCTCGTCCATGAGCGTGTACTGACGGGTGGAGCCGTACATGTTGACCCACGCTGGACCCAGAGTGGGCAAAAAGCCTGGAGAGGATCACAGAGAGCAGCGGTGGAACTGTATATATCAATATTTATTCTTTAACTATAGAGTTTATATTTGTACAATCAGAAAATACTGCATTTAGGACAAAAATTAAAATAAAGTTAAGCTGTTTTTTTGCATTTTCAGCTCATTTGACAGAAATTATCTGCAGTTTGTTTGATTTTGCATTTTTTCTGGGTACATTTTTACAGCCCATATCATGTAAAATCAACTTTTTTTTAGCCTTCCCTTGCTAAAAATAAATATACACAACTATACTTAAAAAATTAAGATAGTATTCTTTTAGTTTACTTTTTAAGTACTTAATCTTTATAAGTTAATGTATATAAGTTAACAAGTTTATGTTAAGTATAACTGAATTATACTACAAGTCTGAATATAAACTTTTGATCAAGATAAACGTCAGTGTTACTATTGGTTTACAAGTATTACTTTTCTTTTTGACAGTAGCTGTAGCATTTTTAGCGCATATTGATTTCTTATTGGAAGATATGTTCAGTTATCCATCTTGAAACTTTATAGCAAAAAGGTATGAATTGTGAAGAGTGGTTTGGTGTGCGTAATTTTGGTTTAAGAGAACCTGATCTTTCATGTTTATGAGTAGATATATATATTTTTATATATATATATATATATATATTTTTTTTTTTTTTTAAATATGTGTGTGTGAGTATGTGTGCAAGTAAACAAATAGTACACCAGAAAAGTTACTTTAAGCATACTTCAATTTAGTCCCACGACATATACTTTTAGCACTACACTTACAAAGTATCTTGGTAGTTTACTTTATATGTGTACTTGGTACACTTGGTAAAATACTTAAGTAAACTTTCAAACATTTACTTGAAGTATACTTATTTTTGGTAAGGGTTAAAGTGTATTATGAAGTTAATTCCTCACAAAAACAGTCTCAAAAGGGTATTTTGATCCATTCAAGTATGTCTGAGGATTCCTCAATCCATGAGAAGGAGTGGATCCTCACATTGTGACATCACAATGACCAACACACACACACACAGCTTCTTTCAGCTAGTGGGGATCGGCAAAACACTTTCGTTTTATATGCAAGTTCAGATTTTGTTTGTTTCTGTTAAAAAGCAGACACGATGTCGAGGCTGACTCGTGAAATCGGCGGCACCCTCATAGAGCGAAAGGCGGAGCCTCAGAGACTGAGTTGTCTTACTTCCTCGTAGGAAGAGCTCGCAAAAAACAATGAAACAGATAATATACAATCATATGTATGGATAGAGTTTACTCTGAAAGGCTTAAGAAAAGCATATAAGAGGCCCAATAACATTCTTCAGCTTATTATTGTTTAAGTTGTGACTTTAATAGATGTTTTTATGGATTCTGATTAATAACAGAGATTCCAAGAGGGTCATGGCTCTTTACATACGCTTCTATAATTAACAACCTGCAGAAAATGTCAATCTTTTAAAGGCAAAATAACCTCACAATGTTGTTTTTTTCATATTTTGAATCTTACCTTTGTCGCCATCGTTTGATATTTTGCGCAGATCGATGAAGTGAGTTCCTATAGCGACGTCGTTGACCTTATCAGAGTCTCTGATTTGGACCTTGATCCGCTTGCAGAGAGGCGGGAAGAGCTCTGTGAAGACGACCTGCTCGTTCCAGATGGGTTCGTAGCTGCTCTTCTGCACTGAAGTCTTTCCCTGGAGACACAGAGGAGAAATCAAGAGATATCAACTGAACCACAACAAAACAAATAAATCGTAGTTCTGGATTATTATGTTTGGCTTGTTGCATAAGAACAAGTTTTCAAACTAATTTTGTTTCATGGATACCTTCTGTCCTGCGAATTGCACTTGAACGTATGGGTCCACCAGATCTCTGTTCTCTCCTATGAAGGCCTTCTTCACATTCGCCATGATGGTGGTGTTCATTTTGGGGAGCCCCTCGGCGCGGTAGATCTTGACGTAGAACCTCGCCCACTGCCTCTCGGCGGGAATGCCTTCTGGGAGCAAAAGATTTCTGGAGCACAGAGGCGGAGACACAAACTGTCATCTGGAGCTACAGAAATGAGCCACTCTGACGTGTTTTTAACATGTTTCCTGTATTCGTTTCTTTATCAAAATTGATGTGAATTGACCCCCCTTCATGTTACCCCTCTATGTCGTCCTCATCCGTCTCATTGGCTTTGTGAGGGGTCTTGATGTTGTCCCCCTTCCCAACGACAGCGATGTCGCATTTGACGTATCCTTTGCAACCCGCCGTGATGTCATCAGGATCAGAGAGGCTGGCCCACTTGTGGTAAAACTGATGTTCTGGATGACAGTAAATAATTTATTTAATATAAATCGTCTTCACAAGGTCGGTGGGAAAAACTCTTTTTTTTTTTTTTTTTTGAAGCACGACATGATAGAGAGGCTAAATTACCAGGCTGGGAGTAAACAGTACCAACATCCATCTTGAAAGTCCCCACTAAAGTCCCGCTGCGCAAAAGGTTTTTAGAATGAATTACCTGATTAGACAGAAACAAGAGCAAAAAATTAGCACAACCTAGAAACCTCATCTGGAAACTTGTATACTTGTGGATACTCTTTAGTTATAAAGATTTTTAAAAAATGTCTCATTTTGCCTAACCAGCTACCGTAATGCTTAAATATTTGCTAAACTCCAAGCTAGCCTGAAAACAGAAAATGTGTCTAAATTAAACAAAAACAACTAGCATAATGCTAAAATATTAGCTAAAATCCAAATTAACTTAAAAAACTGGAGAAAAAAAATGAGCCAAAAACAGCTAGCATTTTCCTAAAATAAAAGCTAAGCCACAATTTACGCCCCCCCCCCAAAAAAGAAAAAACTAGAAAAAGTCTAAATTAGCCAAAACAGCTAACGAAATGTTAAAATATTAGCTAAACTCCAAATTAGCTTTAAAAGCTGGAAAACTTTTTTTTTTTGCCAAAAACAGCTAGCATTTTTTCTAAAATAAAAGCTAAACTCCAAATTATTCTAAAAAACAAACAAGAAAACGGGAAAAAAAATGTCTAAAATAACAAAAACAGCTAGCATAATGTTAAAATATTAGCTAAATTCCATATTAGCTTAAAAAAATCCGAAAAAATAGCTAAATAAACAGCTAGCATTTTTTCTGAAATAAAAGCTAAACTCCAAATTATTCTAAAAAACAAAGAAAAAATACTGGAAAAAAATGTCTAAATTAACAAAAACAGCTAGCATAATGATGCATTTTAGCTAGACTCCAAATTAGCTTAAAAAAATTGAAAAAAAAAATAGCAAAATAAACAGCTAGCATTTACTTTCTAAAATAAAAGCTAAACTCCAAATTATGCTTAAAAAAATGTCTAACTTAGCCAAAACAGCTAGCCTAATGTTAAAATATTAGCTAAACTCCAAATTAGCTTAAAAACTAGAAACATGTCTAAAATTAACCAAAAAAGCTAGCACGTTGATAAAATAAAAACTTAACTTGAATTTATCCTAAAAAAAAAAAGGAATATATCTACAATAGCTACAATATAATACAATAAAAAGCTTAAATATAAAGTAATGACTTCATAAGTCAATGAAGTGAATTGTGAAGTTTCTTTTTTTGTTCTTAAATACTCACTGAAAGCTTAATGATCTTGTCAAACAAGACGTCTGGAGGGACATGGAAGTCGAATACAAAATACTGTAAGGAAGAGATGAAAAGTTGTTCATTAAGTTACTTTTTCTCAACTTATTCTTACAGTCTGGTCAACATGGCAGCTTTCTAAAGAAAATATTCCTGCATGCACGCTGATCTTCTCTTTTTAGTGTTTTAAAATATGTTTGCATGCAGAAACCACTAAAATTACAAACATAAAAGTGGATTTTGAACAAATGAGATTCAATAGGAAAAAGAAGCCAGGAGATTTTGTAAGATTTGGCAACAATTCTTACAAGATAATTGATATTAATTAAACCTTAATTTATATATTCCCTGCTAATTGTCCATGTTCACATGTGCTGACTAAAATGTAGTTTTAGCGCATGGATTTTATAAGACGTTTTGTGTACTTTTGAAAATGAAAATGAAATTTGGAGAAAAAAAAATGGATTTTAATGAGTATAATCTGAATAATACACAATAGTAGGCAGTTCATGTTTTTAGAAAAGTGCAAAAAACGTTTTTAACTTCAGAAAAAATCAGTTTGGATAAAAATACATCATATATAAGAGTAACAGAATACATTTTACACTCTTTTTTTTTTTTTTTAATTTTGCTTTACAATATCTATAGAATGCATTTTAAAAGGACAGCTTTTATTTTTCCCAACAACAACAGAAGCAGTTTAGACAAAACCGATGCCGACTCAGCAGGAGCTGAAACCGTCTCACTTTGAGAACACAAAGCGTGAGGAAGAAACATCACCAACACTTCTCCGTTCACCTGACAACCGAGAAGATCAATGGTTGACAAGCTGTCTCTGTGACTAAAAAAGGTAAAAAAAAACAAAAAAAAGGAAAGAAACTGAAAGGGACTCTGCTCTTTTTCTTTTATCGATTCATGTTTTCTTGATTTTCAAAGATGCAGGGAAAGCTTTTATTTTCTAAAAAGCCAAAAGAAAAAGGCCTATTGAAGCCAAAAGGCAAAAACAGAGAAAACATTATGGTTGAACTGCAAAATGTCATTTTTAATTTTAACATTTTAAATATAAATCATTACAACATTTCAATATAAGTGAAGATGACAGTTGAACTAAATAGATAAATTCAGTCATAAATTAGTTTTAGTTAAAAACATCTTGTTTTTTGTTATAGTGACTTACTTTTCCTCTCAAAAAATGCTTGAAAATGGTCAAAACTTGCATTTCCCAGCATGTTGTGTCATTTGTTTGAAAGTATTATAAGTTCAAACTAACATAATCAGATAATTGACTTTAATTTTCAACAATCTTCAATTAATCTGAACCTACGTCATAGAAATATACTAAACTAGAGCTGAAATCGAAATTCTGATGGCTCTCACCTCGTTGTAGTACGGACAGTTGGTAGACTCCTTCATAGACGTGTATTTCTTGTCGTCTCCGACCTCCACGCACACCACGGGGTCCATGTTGAGGCCTATCAGCTGCCGGGCCTCAACGACTGTGATGCTGATCTGATGGGAGACGTTTGTTTATCAAGTCTGACTGAAATCTTTAATGGGTTTAATGTATTCCAACAGCGAGCCATTAAACATCATTTCTATTTTCATAAATAATCTAAATGTATTCTAATTACAATAGAAACCAGCGGGGAGAATGATGAGGCGTCTCAGTGCGCCAGAACGTTTGGCGGCCTGAGGCAACTCTTTCTTTCATTTAATCACATTGATGGATTTTTGTGAATCGATCATTATTTTTGACTGATTTCACAGACGATTAATTATTTAAAACATAAAAAAAAAAATACAGGACCCATTGAAAAATTGAAAAACTTCAACTTGAATAAGTAAGACCAAAACAATATTAGGATTAATCTGTTAAAAAAAAAAAAAATTACAAATATTTTACAAATAACTGTTACAAGTGACTAAAAACAAAGATTTGTGAAGCTAAAAGATAAAAATATAACTTTCAAATTTTAAAGAAAGTGCATTCAAAGCCACAACAATGTAGAAAAGTTTTCCTATTCAATTGTGGGAGTTGATATGTAAACAAACCTGATAATCCACAGGTCTTCCAGAACCTGGTTCCATCTTTATATCGGGCTTTGACCTAAGAAGAAAAAACGAATTAAAGTTGTTGGTCTAATAAGTCCTTCTGTAAGCTGAATTAAGGTTTATTTTATCCCTTTAATCCTAGAACACCGGAGCTCCAGTGTTGATGTTTTTTTTACTTTTAGCATCAGCAGTGGCGGATCTAGCAGTTTGGGGGCCCCAGGTGAACCCTAATATTGGGCCCTTTGCAGGGGTTGTGTTAACCATTTCTTTCAAAACAAATTCATCGAATAATTCCTGTACTCGTCCACTTTTAGACATCGTCATTGTCAAGAATTCAAATGTATTTTAAAAGTAATTTAAATGTATATCTAATATGCTGTTGATGGAAGAGTCCATTGATACACGGGGGGGCACTTTCACATGAGCAGTCTAATGTCATTTCAGTTTTATTTTTTTTTTTATTAAAGGGTTAAATAATTATGGCCGTAAAAATTCATTTAGAAAATTCTTTGAAAGTGTTCAGCGCGGGACCATCAAATCTTTGGGTGCCCCAGGCGATCCCCCATCTTTGCCAAATGGTAAGTCCACCCCTGAATGCGATCAACGGAATTCTGGCAGATTCTCAGGAGAAAAGCCGCTTCTCTCCTTCAAAATCTACCAGAATTACACTGGCGATTGAGAAGTTACAGTAGATTAAAGATTTTTAAAGATATTCATTTAATAATATTAAAGATTTTTAATATACTGATTATATTGATTTCTGGCAACATTTCAGGTGTTAAAGGGTTAATGAGAATTTTTTATTTATAAAAGGGGGGGACAATGAGGCAATTTCCATGTGCAATAGGTTTCATGTCACTGGAGTAATTTTTTATATATTTTTTTGACATTGTAACAACAAATTTGAATTTTTTTTTGCACTAAAACAGTTAAAACAAACAACCTTTGAAAAACTTTTTTTGTAATTTTTTGTTTGTTTGTTTGCAGAGATTTTTTTTCTAACAATATGCATACAACGAGTTTCAGTAACAATAATGGTGTCAGCAATAATTACAATAATAAAGAATGCGTTTATACAACACAATCTCCCTCTCAACTCCTCATATGTGGACGTATGATTCAGGGCCCCTCTGCGCCACAGTTTGGGTGTTCCCAACGCGTATTTTTTGATGTACAGGCTGATCCCATCAATTCAGGGGTCCTCAACCTCCGGGCCACGTACCAGTACCAGTCCTAGAGTTGTTTAGTACCCAGCCACGGATAGGGAAGAAACGCATAATCAGGTGTCCCCTACCCTTGTGACAAGGACCAGTACCCATACCCGGTTACGGGTCTGTTACCACGTCAGATACCGTGTCCGTTCCGATGGCTGGTGACCCGTAATTTAATGGAACAACCAGCATGTCAAAAAAACGATGAGATGGGGACACCCAAACTGTGGCGCGAAAGGGGCCCAAACCATACGTCCATATATGAGAATATGTAGAGTTGTTTTTTTCCATTAACATTTGATTACAATAACAGATTTTGGAATGGGCTCAGTTAGAGGTTCCTGTTCTTCGTTTGACAAAAGCTTCAAGGCTCAGAGTGTTTCATGGTTAAACCATCATAGATGTAATGGAGGATTTCTGTTGGCACCACCTGGACTCTAAATGGCTAAAGTAGAACCCGATGTGGACCAGTATTCACTTTGCTCACATCAACAGCATATGAAAATGGTGGGTTAGGTTAGGTCAAAGAAAACGAAATGTTAGAGCCTACATTTGGTTCCACCAACCTACAATGTCACACAACTCTAATAACTACTGAATATCTACTGAAATTTGAGCTCTACTAAAATCTAAACAAGAAACCAGTAAACCCTATAACAGATTATGACTGTATAGCAGGGGTGTCAAACTCAATCGCACAATGGGCCAAAATCCAAAACACACCTTGGGTCGCGGGCCGAACAGGATAAACATTTATTGAACTCTATAACTACATTTAAAAACTTTAAAATGCTACCTTTTTAACATAATTATGAACTAAATATATAGATTATCTGTGATAATGCTAGTGTGAATGCTGTAATCTGAATCTGGCTGCTGAAGATGCTAATGTTGATAGCTGAAAATGCTAATACTCATAGCTGAAAATGCTAATGCTCATAGCTGAAAATGCTAATGCTCATAGCTGAAGATGCTAAGGCTGATAGCTGAAAATGCTACTGCTCATAGCTGAAATCGCTGAGGCTGTCAGTCAGCTAAAATATTAGCTAAATGCGAAATTAGGCAAGAAAACTTTAAAAAAAAAACAAAAAAAAAAAACAAGGTAAGCCAAAACAGTTAGCATGTGGCTGAGAAAATATCTAAATTTCAAAATAGCCTAAAAAACAGAAAATAAAAACCTAAACAGCTAAAACCTAAATTACCACAAACAGCTATCGTGTAAATATTAGCCTTGCTCCAAAATAGCTTAAAAAAACTTTTTTCAATAAACCAAAACTGTTAGCATGTAGTTTAAATCTTAGCTAAACCACAAACTAGCCTAAAAACATCTTAGTAAATGGCAAAATAGTTCAAAAAGCGAGGAACTTTTGTTTAAATGATATTTTTTTAAATTTGCCAAATTGTAAAGCATTAAAGCCGTAACTTTTTAACACAATTATGAATAATAGAAAGGCAGGAAAATTATTCCAGAAAAAAATCAACTGGGACCTTAAATAACTTTCAATATTTTACTCTCCAAAAAAAAACCGTAATTGTCAAAATTACACATTTCACATGCTCTATGGTGTTCAAACATCAAGATTGGGTGTAAGATGTCACTTTTTAACATGGGACCCAATTGAAAATTGCTGCTTTTTCACTCCAGCCGCTCCTTAGCGGTCTTTTACAAATGAAAGCTGGGAGTTCATGTAAAACTAGATTAAGAACTTTGTTTTATGTTAAACTTTTCATGGTACCAACATTTGGTACATTGAAGCGGAAAAAAACATTTCTTTAAACTTTAAAATTATTCAGAAGGATTTAATATTTTGTGGGCTTTAACTTCAAATTTCTACAAAATCAAGATTTTAATAATAATATAACGACAATGTTGAGTATTTGAGCACATTTGAATACTAAAAAAATGTACATTAAAATTGTACAGAATTTGGTGCTAATACTAGCTTTTTTGTTAAAATCTTTAACTTTTCCAGAACTTTGGTGTTAATTATTTCTATTATTATTTATTTTTAATTAATGTTAGTCGTATTTATGTTGGATAGTGTGTTTTTGTCAAAGACCTCTTGTTGGAAACGTTGGTGGTGACGGCTGTCACAGAGGCCAGCGAAATGGTGTCCGGTTCCAGGGTCCCAGCGAGCCGCATTGCTTTCCTGTCCAGGTCCTCCATGTCCAGAACTGCAGGCTCGTCTGCTCAAATCAAGCAGAGCAGTTCATTACAAAACAGTTAAAGAGGTCAAAATCGTCTCTTTTCTTGATCTCTTGCCTCTCTTGTGGTCGTCTTTGGAGTTCTTGATCTTGCCGAGCTTCATGGCTGAAAAAACTCCCTTTCCTGCTCTGATGAAGACACAAAAAAAAGGAAAATCCGTCACGACTAATCTCTCCGCACATCCACCACCTGCTCACTCTCCATCGGTGGGGTTGACACCCCGTAAAATTCACAATTAAATGGGGCATTTGACATGAATTCCATTTAAATCCAATCGATCGTGTTTCGCCAAACAATTCCTAAAACCGTCAATCACAAAGCAAGAGTATCCGGTGCCTCCACGCTGATATTATCTAGATCATATTTCACCGCGGCAACAAAGAGCTTTTGATGCTATCAGGGGGGTGACAAATGAGGGGCCTTAATAATTAAAGATGAGTCCAATTTTCTTCGGATATGGATACATGTCAGGACATGAATGAACAGGACTGTTTTCCATTTACTGCTCTGGGCTTTTAGGGCGGAGCTTATCGGAGTTCTTTGATATTCCCATAGAGATTATAAAATTACCCTTAAATTAATTCAGTGGCCGATAACACTACTTTGGGTAAGTTCAAAGTCATACTTTTAGAGTAGTAAAGTGAAAAAAAAATCAAAAGAAAGAGTTATAAACTTCTGTAAATGTGTTAACTGTCCCCTAAGTTAAATATTTCCTCTTAAATACTTTTAATAATACAGGAAATATATATATTTCTATGTATAACAATAAAAAATTTAGAAAGTCTTAGTAATTCCTTCTTGTGCAATTTGAAGAAGAGAAATGTCAAAAGTTTCTCTACGTACCACATCAAAGACGCCACTCAACTCCACAAAGAAGTCAGTTGACTGTAAATCCGCGCAAAATCCTCAAACTATAATTCCACATGAACCCATCAGGTGCAAATTTCACACAGCGAGCTGGCAGGTATCGTCGGATTGATGAGTGGAAACCGCAGGGAAGGTGGGGAGGCAGGCAGAGTGGGGGGTGGGATTAGAGCATCTTGTGCCACAGAGACGCTCTTTGTTCAAACTCTGCAAACAATTCACACTTTGGTTTTTTATTCATAAGCTCTGGAGGTATTATGATCTGAGGTGGTTCTCACATCCAAACGTATGCTTCAATTTATCAACTAATTGAAGCGAGACAGTAAAACATCTACAGAAGAAAGGTGTCAGGATACAAATTCTGACCGTCCACTTCCTACTCAAGTGTGCACAGGGAAATTACACTTGATCTTTTAAATGTAATGAAAGAGGGCTATTTCTGCAAAATAACATTCATTTTTTTACGGAGAGAAAATAGACTCACTCTGATTTATGCGTGCGTAATTCTTGCATCTAAACGCTCATTTAGACTTCTTTATATTAATTATCTGGACATATCTGTTTAAGAAATTGGAAGAAAGTCAAATTTTCACCAGATATTCACAATAAAAGTTCAAAGCAGCTCATAAGAAAACTCTGATGATCCAACATTCTAGCAGCATTTAAATGCCTCACTTACTCACCAATCTTGGAGACGTGAGAAGAGTTTCACATAAGAGTTGTGCATAAATGCGCTCATAAATGTGGTTTTGTGTGTGCGTAATTACAGTATTTTTTTAAGATTTGTGTATTTAGTTAATTTCTGAAACAAAAGGCAAGTGCAGTAGGGCTGCCACAAACGATTATTTTAATAGCAGACTAATCGCCGATTATTTATTTCTGGTTAGTCGGGTCATCTGCAAACTGATTGTAAAGCGCGCATCTTAACCATCATTAGCTTTAAACTAACTCAAAACGTGATATTGTGTGAGTGCTGTAAGCTAACTTGCTGAAAACGCTGAAGCTGATGGCTAAAATATGAGTTAAATGCTAAATTAGCCTAAAACACTGAGGAAAAAAGCCTAAGTTAGCCAAAATAGTTACCATGCAGCTGAAACATTAGCTAAACTCCAAGTTAACTTAAAAAATGAAAAGATCTTGAATTAACCAAAATTGTTAGCATTTAGCTGAAATATTAGCTAAACTCCAAAATAGCCTAGAAAACAAAAAAAAACCCTGAATTAAACAAAATAGCTAGCATGCAGCTTAAATATTAGCAGAACTCTAAAACAGCCTAAAAAACCCAAAATAGTCAAAAAAGTTAGCAGAATACCATTATAACTTTTAATTTTACTATACTGACTCCATATATTATATAAAGTAACGAATAATCAACAATTAAATTAGTCGTCGACTATTTCAATAGTCGATTAGTCGTCGATTAGTCGACTAATCGTGACAGCCCTAAACTGCAGCAAGATTTATTAGCACAGACAGGAGAACGGGAGTGAAGCACAGCTAAAAGTCCACAAAGCTAAATCAGAGTCAGACAGGCAGAGGTCAAACACGAGAACGAAGATATCAGAGAACAACCAGAGTAATCAGGGTCCAGGCGAGGGTCGGGGCAGGCGGCAAACGATCAGAGTGGAAGACGAAGTATGGTCAGATGAACCAGAAGATCAGATCAGGATGAGAACGCTCAGTGATGCAGAAAGAGTGCCTCAAACAAGACTTCACACTAAACAGTTCATGCTCTGACTAAATACTGCTGGGAGTGATTACAGATGGAAAGTGGCTGCGGGGCTTCTGGTAGTGATAGCAGGGGCTGATGGGAAGTGTAGTGTGGAGACCCTGGAAGTGCTAGTAGGTAATGGATCCTGCTGATGGCCAGAGGGGGAGACAGGGAACAGAGATTCATGATAGTTTCAAGCTGTTGTCAATTTAAGTTGTGCATGTGTAAATTGTGTTATGTATTTTTTTGAATTTTGTAATTTATGCACAAAATGAATCGAATATGAGCTACAAATCAAGAATTATGCATGCACAAATAAAAAAATATGGACAAATCCAAAGATTTGCACAAATCAAGACTTACGCTCACACAATATAAAGAATTGTGCATACACAAATCAAGAATTATGGAGTAACACAAAAAGCCAAATATACACAGAAATCAAGAATTATGCATGCACAAAATAAAGAATTGTGGATACATAAATCAAAATGTAAGCACAAATCAAGAATTACACATAAATCCAAATATAAGCACAAATCAAGAATTTTGCATGCACAAAATAAAGAATTATGTATACACAAATCAAAATGCAGGCACAAATCAAGAATTACACACAAATCCAAATATAAGCACAAATCAAGAATTATGCATGCATAAATCCAAAATTATACACAAATACAAAGATACAGACGAATCAAGAATCACGCACCCACAAAGTCAAGAATTATGGACACACAAATAAAAAGATACACACAAATCAAATTAAGAATAATGCACAAAAATTCCAGAGTTAACCAAAATTAAGAATTGTGCAGAAATCCAATACTACACAAAAATCAAGAAATATGCATACACAAATCAGGGTGAGTCTATTTTCTCTCCATATTTTTGTCTTTTAGTTAATCTCATCCTTCCAAATGTTGTTAAAAATGTGCTTTGTATAAAAAAAATCTGAGGTCAAAAGGAAGTGTTTGAGATGTATTTATATCCATTGGGGACACACAGTTGAATTTTATTTAGCACTTTCAATAACTGATCTTTTTTTTTTTTCACTGCAAAAAGTAAAATCCGCTTTTATGTTGACGATCCAGATCTCTTTATAACTTGAGTATCTATAACCCCTGACATGCATCTTCACTGAGTGTTTCAGTCAGATCCACAGGGAACTCAGAGAGGTTCTTGGATACAAGCAACCCTGAAGAACTCATCAATAAAGTAACAAGCCTTCCATGCCCCATTCGCATGAAAATAAAAGAAGAAAATACCTGCAGTAATTCATTATTCATCCATATACAACACACTCTTCTCATGGGAGTTTACTGAGTGAGATCTGCACCTGTTATAGAGTCAGATTGTGTACGATGCTGTTTTAGTGCCTCCAAGATGTGCAATAAGGTCTTCAGGAATTAAAAAGTCATTAAATGCAGAGCTCTGTGCTAAGATCTTATCGATTCTTCTGCAGTTCTCTCACCTTATCAACAGTTTCTCGCTCTTTGTGTCTTTTTCTTCCAGTTTTTACTTTTTAATTTCCTCATGAGATACAAAGAAAGTGTGATGTCAGTATTGATACTGACATTTTTTCTCAAGCTTTTCTTGCTTCATTTGCCGTCGAGGCAGCTAATTGATTTAGTCATTTATTTTCTATCTGCTAGAAAAGTTTTAATTTGGAGCTTTAGCCTCATTAGGAGAAGATTTTACCAAAACACATTTTAAACACACACTGACATTATTAGGAGAATATAAATGATACAATAATATGATTAGTAATAAAATAATAAACGCTGAATGTTTTCATGTCATTATTTTAATGTAGATGAGACAAAGTATGAGCTTTTCAAAATAAAAGTCTCAACGATTTGTGACAAACGCAACAAATAAGTCATTTTACAAAACTAAGACACTCTACTGTTTTAAATTTTGTCTAAAGGGTTAAACAGAGCAGAGACTGTAAGCTTTAACGGGATTCTGATCTGTCAGCAATGCTGCGATTCAATGGACTGAAGGTTTTTGCTGACCCAGACTGGCCGTAAATTTGAAAGATGACAACAATGTTCGCACCATTAACCTGACTGCCAGAAGACTGCTTTCTTGTAGGACATAAAAAGTATTAAATAAAGCACCCAAGTAAATACAGCAGCATAAACTTTTATGTGGTGTTGATCCCCGAGGACAGGGGTCGGAAACCTTTAAAGAGCCAATTTGACCCATTTTCTGATCAAAACCTAGAACAGGGAACAGTAAAAGAGCCATTTGGGCTCGTTTTCTACTGATCAAAACCTACAAGGAGCCACATTAGCTTACGTTAGCCTTTAAGAAATTTGGATTTTTCATTCATAACCTTCTTTTTGTTTTTTTTTAATAAATATGAATGTCTACTTTTGTCATGAACAAAAGCAAAATGTATATAAAAATAGCATCTCTTAAAAAGAGAATTTTTAAAAACGTTTTTAACTTTAAAAAGCAAGTTTGTTGCTTAATTAGAAGCTGAACTTCAACATTTCTCTGTAAATTAAATCAGCCAAAAATTTTAGCATGTTGCTGAAATAAAAGCTAAACTCAAAATTAGCCAAAAAACCCCAGTAGATAACAAATGAGCTAAAAAAGTTAGCATATTGCTAAAATATTAGCTAAACTTCAAATTAGCATAAAAAACTAATTAAAGGCCAAATCCGCCAAAAAAAAAGCTAGCTTGTTGCTTAAATACTAGCTGAACTCCAAAATAGCCTAAAATTCCTCAGTAAACTAATTTAGTCAAAAACGTTAGCATGTTGCTAAAATAGATGCTAAATTTTAAATTATCCCAAAAAAAGCAGTACATAAAAAAAATAGCTGAAATCATCAGCATTTTACCAAAATAGTAGCTTAACTCTAACTTATCCCTATAGAAAACGTTAGTATGTTGCTAAAATAATCGCTAATCTTCAGCCAGAGAGCCACAATGGAGAGATAAAAGAGCCACATGTGGCTCTGGAGCCGCAGGTTGTAGACCTAGAAGGAGCCGTATTTACTTTAGCCTTTAAGAAATATGGATTTGCGTTCATTACCTTCTTTTTTAATAATAAGTACACATTTTGTTTGTTTTTGGCACGAATAAAAGTTAAAATATAAAAATAATGATTGTGTGTGAGCTGCAGTGGTATTGTGTACATTTTTGACAACTTTAAAGGTAAAGATTATTCTAGCCAAAAGGTATGTGTGTAACTGAGTGTGTGTGTAGACAGGCCCCGCCCATTCCAGATTGTTATTTAGACCTGGTTGTTATAGGATGTTGCTACTCTGTGTTACTTTCTTTGTTCTCTTAACCCCACTCTTTATCCCCCCCCCCCCCCCCCCCCCCTTTGTTTCCGTCCGGTCCAACAAAAAAAAAAAAAAAAAAAAAAAAAAAAAGAAAAAGATACAACATAATTAAAATAAAGTTTAGCATGAAATACAACAGGGTTTATTAAGTATAAACCCCTGTTGGGACAATAAAATCTGTCCAACGCAAGAGGCTCTCAGCCCGTATCTGCTTGCCCAGCTGTTGGACAGGACAAGTTAAAAAAAAAAATAAATAAATAAAAAAAAATAAAAAAAAAATAAAATATAAAAATAATCTAGCATCTTTCAAAATGTGATTTTTTTTTTTAACTTATTTTCAAAATAAAAGACTTTCTGTTCCAAACAGGATCATCTCAGTGCAGCTCTGGACAGCTAGTAACAAATGTTGTGAAGCATAAGATAATATATGCTTTTAACTCATAAGAACAATACATTTAACTAATTTAAATTAAATAAATGCTAATTACGTAATCCTTACTTTAAAAAAAAGCTATTTTATTCATCATTTATCTATTTTTTTTCTTGTTTTTTCCCCCTCTTTGTCCTCAGCAGTCTTATACTGCTGAGTTTTGTTATTTTAGTTTGGGGTTTGGTAGTCTTTGCTTACAGGCTTTGTTTATTTGTTTTCTTTAGGAAGTTTAACAGGGAGTTGCTGACTCAGACGGTCAACACGGCTGAGTCAGCGGTCTCTCTGAATTATTTTATGTTTAAGGAGTCACCATGGAGAGATAAAAGAGCCACATTTGGATCTGGAGCCGCAGGTTGGAGACTCTTGCCTTAGGTGAACAAAACATTTTATTGGTCCTGAATCTGCCCACTCATTAAGATCATGTTATTTTTATTATTTATAAAATTGTATAATTTTAATCACTTTATGTAAAGGAGGCAAAGAGTTTGATTTTACAGAAGACATCCAAAAAAAGCAGATCCAGAGCGTAGGAGGGTGTGGATTTTCCAGTATTATTGACTGTGACAACACAAAGGAGAAGAAAAACTAAACCTCAGTAGAAATAGATTTTTTTTTCCAGAGGTAATTTAAACTTTTGTTTAATTAAATTATAAAAAAAAAAAACGGAAAACCTGTTGTAGCTTGAGAACAGAAGCCATATGAGCCGCCATCTTTGACCATTTGTTTAGAGCTGGGCAGCGGTTATAATTTCCAGAAACGATTCGATTCACGAGAGCCTGAATCGATTCATTCCGATTTTTTTCTGTTCTTTCGATTCTTTAATTCAACTCAATTTTAAATTTACACATTTAGACACACTTTTTTTAGAAAAACATTAAAAATCTACTAGATAATTTCAATATATTTATATTAATCTGATACAGTGTTAACATGGATTCTCAAAAAGATAAATTCTAACAAAAATGTTCAGATTTTTAACCTTGTAAACATTGTTCTGCTTCTTCTGCAGCGCGTTTCAGTTTGGTCACTAGCGCGATAGAAGTACACCTTATTCAAGAAGAAGACGACAGTTTGAGGGAAAAAAACGAAGTTTAAGATCACACATAGTTAGTTTAAAAATTATATCCTTTAAAGAGTTTGGAAAATTAATGCCTGTGAGTTTATAAATATGTTCCTTTAGTTAGCAATGTATTTTTTTGGTCAACTGAGGGTTAGCACTAGCCGTCCTATGGGAATCGCTATTGAACGTTAGCATCAAGCTAGCGGACTTCAGCTTTATATGCTTTACTTAATCGATTTCTATCTTTTGTGAATTGATTATTGATCTATTAAGCTTAAATCGATTCAAACCGGTTAATCGATTTTTTTTTTTTTTTTTAACCCAGCCCTAATATCTATCTCGAAGATAAAATCCAACCTCTACTAATGTGGTGGCTCTTCTTTTGGAAGTACAAACAAACACCTAAACAAACATTTTCTATACCTGAAAAACATAGTTTTCTTTGCAAATTACATACAGGATGATCCACATCTTCTCAGATTACAACGCAACGAGAAAGTGGGTGTGTTCGCTGTAGTCTGGGGGTGGAGCTTGCAGCACAGATTCTTCCTGGAGGGGGCGGTTCACATCATCATCCTGACATCAGATATGTTTGTTTTCGTGGGTATGGGAGGGGCGCAGGTTCACTTTTAAATGCATGAATGGATCAAAATACCATTTTGGGGTTTTTAATAGGGAGGAATGAAGATTATAATTTCATGGTAAGGCCCCTTTAAGAAACAACGTCCCGCAACAAATGTCTAAAGATCCTAAAGTATGAATCGTTATCAATGTTTCTTGCCTCATAAAGGATCTTAAGCAGCAACAATAACTGAGTGTGCAGATACCAATTAAAGATGGAAACTCTAATGAAAGCAATTCCAACAAACCAAATGAGAGAAGGGGAGACGTGTCAATTAGGAAGCGCTAATAGTTTCTAGGAACGATTTTTTTTTTAGGAAGGCTATGATTATGTATCAGTATAAAGGATTTAATTAGAGAACAACAGGAAAAATACACAAAAATGTAGAAATGTAACGTAAATGCATAAATATTCCAGCGTTTTCCATCTCAGTCTCTAACCAGACTCGTGTCTGCACACATCCTTTTCTCCAGGTCTGTAAATCTACACGCCAGGTAATTTATTACTCGGCAATAACAACAAGCAAAACAGCCTGGCTTATTGTGGTGTCACGATAGCACAAAATGTTTTATGGCTCCTGCCATAAATCATCCTGCAGGAGGATAAGTTGAGGGAGGGGGCACAGGGGAGCTAGATAGGAAATTGTCAGTTTCTGTGAGGGAAGGGGGGGGGAACTGATGGGCATTAATGAGGAAAGAGCTGAAATTTAAGCAAAGTTTTCTAGAGGAGGGGTTGTTTGCTTTTCCACTCACTTGTGATTAAAAGCAAATCATAGACTTTAATAGTAATAGAGCCGAGAGTACTAGAATCGTCTTTTTCTAGTATGTCTTAAAAATGAAGGAATAAAATCGAACGAGCAGCATGTTGAAGAAGATAAAAGCTGAATAATTCGCTTTAGGAATACAAAAATCCACTCCAAGTCATCATCTCCTGCAGTCGCGCCTCATTACTGAGGGACAATTAGGGTTTCGCCATAAAGCCTGATAAAAAAGTCGGAAAACTGCTCCACCAGAAGAAAACCTTCCTGCCAAAAAAATTCTGGATACAACAGGAAGAGATAAAAAGTGAAAGAGCTATTATATAGAAAAATTTCAGCCGGCAGCAGGAAGGATTTCTTGTAACAAGACAATAAAAACAAAAACGGTTTTGGCTTTTCTGTCATCTAGAACTTTTATAACTTTTTCTGTTTTTATTTATTTTGTGAGCACAAGAGATGTTAAGGAAGGCGAATAATACAGTCACACTGACATTTTAGCACAAACCTTCAGCCGCTGTGAATCATAACGAAGGATTTATGTCTGTTTGGGCTGATAGTCTTTGTGGAAATGAAGCCACCCACGTTGGATTTCATGCGCTTTTTTTCCGAAGCCACAAAAGATCAAGGACCTTCATAAAAACAGCCGTCTGTGAAAAGCTTTAGTAAGTTTTTATATTTAAAAAATATCTACTTGTTTGATATGGCTTGCAATGGAGAACATTCTGTAGCTGCAGAAAAGTGATCATGCAGACTTTTGTTTCGGATTTGGGACTGAAAAAAAGAAAAGTATCATCATCTTATCGTGCAAATCCGCAGCGTTTCATTTAGGGCTGCCATGATTAGTCGACTAATCGATGACTAATCGACTATTAAAATAGTCGACAACTAATTTAATAGTCGATTAGTCGTTACTTTATAATATATGGAGTCAGGCTGTAGTGAAGTTGAAAGTTATAATGACATTCTGCTAGCTTTTTAGACTATTTTGGCATTTATTAAGGGTTTTCAGGCTATTTTGGAGTTTAGCTAATATTTTAGCTTCATGCTAGCTATTTTAGCTAATTTAGGCGTTTTCAGTTTTTTAGGCTAATTTGGAATTAAGATAATATTTCAGCAACATATTAGCTCTTTTGGCTAATTTAGGATTTTTTCGGTTTTGTAGGCAAATTTGGAGTTTAGCTAATATTTAATTTACATGTTAGCTAGCTAATTCTAAATGTTTACAGTTTTTTAGGCTAATTTGGAGTTTTTCTATTATTCCAGCTACATGCTACCTATTTTGGCTAATTTGGAATTTTTACAGTTTTTTAGGGCTAATTTGGAGTTTAGCTAATATTTCACTATTTTAGCTAATTTGGGATTTTTTTTTTGTTTTTTTTAGGCTAATTTGGAGTTTAGCTAATATTTCAGCTATATGTTAGCAATTTTGGCTAATTTGGGATTTTTACAGTTTTTTAGGTTAATTTGGAGTTTTGCTATGTCTTCAGCTACATGCTAGCTATTTTGGCTAATTTGGAATTTTTACAGTTTTTTAGACTAATTTGGAGTTTAGCTAATATTTCAGCTATATGCTAGCGATTTTAGCTTATTTAGGATTTTTTTTGTTTTAAAGCTAATCATATTTCAGATTTTCTTTACATCCACTTTGTCCATGATCCGATTAGTCGACTAATCGGAAAAATTAATCGATGATTAGTCGGCTATTAAAATAATCGTTTGTGGGAGCCCTAGTTTCATTTAAAGACTCACTTTCTGAAGGTGGGTATGGACCCGTGAAGCGATCGCCCGTGGGACGTCCCGGACCCATGACTCTGTCCTGACAGCAAGCTGTCCGTTTCAAAGGCGAACACCCCGTCCCGATCGTCAGGGACCTCCAGGAACTCGCCGTCGATCCACGTCCCCGCGCTGCCGTCCGTCGCCTGGTACCGGATCTCTATGGTAACGCTGGTCTGAAAGTTACAGGACATTTCACAAAATAAGTTATAAACGAGATATCAGTCTTCTTGTACTGTCTTAAAAAAAAAAATTAGAACCAAAAAGTTGCAAATCGTTTGTTTCTTTAAAATTCAGTGAATTGTGATTATAGAACAGAATTTACAGTTTCCTTCAAGTTCAAATGAAGCCTTAAAGTCCATATGACATTTTTTTAATTTAAAAAATTGTTCCCAGTATTGTTTTAAATCTAAGACCAAAATCCCACAACCTAAATGTCTTAAAAAGCCATTTTTCATGTTGATCTGAAGCCTCTTCTTCCAAAATCTCCTCTGAGGGGGGCGTGGCTCTTGGAGCTGAGCTGAGTAGCTCCGCCCTGTCAGTCCCACTGCAATGGAATTTCCTGCAGATTTGGAGGACCTGTGGATTTGGTGGACGTGGCCTGTCATGTCCACCAAATCCCTCCCTGAGGGGGAGTGCTGGGGTCTTCTTTCATGCCTCATGTTCCTGTGGAGCGTCGCCAGGGCCGCTCCTCTTCATGTGCCCGTTCCTGAGGAGGGTCACTGGGACTCCCTGTAGAGGGTCGCCGCTCATTCCCTTTAGCTGCTCCAGAGAAAGATCGCCGGGACTGCTACCCTCATGTTTCTTGTCCCTGGGCGGAGTTACCGGGACATGCCTGTTCCTGAGGGGGAGTTCTGATCACCCTCACATCCGTCTGGCTGCAGGAACCCAGAATGCTTTCTGGTGTTGTTTTTTGTTTTGTTTTGTTCCTCCATGCCCCTTCCTACCAAGTGTTTTGATTTTGGGCATCTGGGATATGCTCTTTTGGGGAGGGGTACTGTAAAGACTCTGTGGCTTTGTTTGGTTGGCTTTTTGGTCATGTTCTGAGTCAGTCCCACCGGTTCTAGGTTAATCATTATTCACAGCTGTCTTCAGTTCTTTACCCTCAGTCTATTTAAGTGTCTGGTTTTCAGTTCTTGTTAGATCATCTGTTCTGGTCCGTCACCTTTTCATTGCTCCGATTTATTAAATGTTTTATGTTTCGGCCACCTTGCCCGGTGTCTTGTGTTTGGATCCTCCACCACTTATTCCTGACTGTATAACAAGAATTTGATGTTTTTTGAAAGAGGGCGGCCAAGAATACTGCTAGCGTAAATGAGCGCTATTGATACTTTCTATCGTTGTCATAACATTCAATTGGTTTGTTGGAATTCCAACCATTCTGTTCTACCTTTCAATAGACCTACAACCAATGGGGGGCCTCCAAAAGGGACGGTTCAGTGCTGTTTGAGGCTCATGTGTCAAAGTCAAGGCCCGGGGGCCGAATCTGGCCCTCCGGGGAATTATAACTGCCCCCCCACATAATTTTATTTTATTGTTATTATTAGCCCGATGTTATTTTACGCTTATTTTTGACTTGTACATTTTTGACTAAATATATTTTAATGGAGATTAAAATATTAGAAGTTATTTAAGGATTAAGTTGATTTAGTTTGCTTTTTTCATGCATTTACATTATTCATAATTATGTTAAAAAAGGTATGGTTTTGACGTTTCAAAAATTGGCGTTCTGCTAGCATTTTGGATTTTCTTTTTCATTACTAAGATTTTTTTAGACTATTTTTCAGTCTAGCTAATATTTCAGCTTCATGCTAGCTGTTTTGGCTAATTTAGGCTTTTTCAGTTTTTTGGGGGAATATTTTGAAGATTAGCTAATATTTCAGCCACATGTTAGCTGTTTTGGCTAACTTAAGCTTTTTTTATATATATATGTATATATATATATACTATATACTATACTATATATGCTACTTTGGCATTCAGCTAATGTTTTCATTGGCTATTAGCTTCAGTGATTTCAGCTATTAACTTCAGCGAGTCCATTTTACAAAGGAAACGTTCAAAATACCAGCCCGTACCGGACCACACAGTGAAAAAGAGGCTTAATTAGATTATCAGTGTGAGGGGCTGTAAGCTAGCAGGAGAGCGTATAAACCGAGAAATCTCAGCAATAGCCCCACCCACAACTCAGAGGCAAATTTGAATTATGTCCTAGAAAATGACATGTTTTTTTATTTAGTCTAAAAACTGCATAATCATAATCGTATTTCTACCTTTTAAAACTGCCATATTTTTTACTATTTTTTTAATGCTGGTATTGCATTTTGTTTCTAATTTTATGTTTAAGACAAAACTACCATTAATCCAGGGATGGCAGATAAAAAATAGCTTTCGAGCTAACTCTGGAGCTTTGGCAGAAACAATATTTTTAATGTGCAAATAAAGAAATTAATTAATAAATAAAAGATCACTAAAAATGTTATTAAAGAGACTAAAAGATGAGCAGAGTGGGTTTTTAATGCAAACACCTTGGAGGAAATATGACATATCTTAAAGTAAGAATAAATGCTTTCGAAATAAGGAAATAGAGATGGACATGTTATTCCTCTGGAGCTCTGTTTGCACAGATGCCCTCCTGATAGTGTTCTGATCTTTATCACAGAGTGACCAATTTATTCCTCTGACAAAGACGGATGAGGAGAATCCATGTTGGGTTCTTGCTCTCTCCCCTCTTCGTTCGCTTTTCCCTCCAGTAAATCCTCGCACAGCAATCACTGCGGTCCACCGGGAGTTACACACGTTACTATGGAAACAACACCGGAGCCGAATTGTATGTCAAAGTGTTTCTGTGGGGTTGTGTCTGGTTAAGTTTTACTGTTTCCAGCTATAAAGGTAGGCTGCGCCGCACGCTTATAAACAATGCAACACTGCAATGTTTCATCATCCGTGTTCCCACGAGCTCTCTGAAGATGATTTCAAATCAATAGAAAGATTCTGGATCCCGGCGAGCTCAGAGAGGCTGGATGTGCTGACACTGCAACCAGAGCACTGAACGCCCCAGTTGTTGTGGGACTCGCCAGTGCCGGGGTCTTTATAGGCCCAATGATGGGAGTTACGACACCCACTGGGAATTTAAAATAAAGCAAATGAAAAGCAGGAATAACTTCTCTGTTTAAAGTTCCCTCCTGTGCTGGCGAGTACTCATCTCCTAATACCATTCGGAAGGATTAAACTAATGACTGCATCATTGAAAGATTACATTTTTACATTTAATTTCCACCTTTTAGGGACCTATTTATCAACAAATATTTAAAAAAATTTAATTTCTCAATGATAAAACTCGGGATGTTGGAAATCGGGCCTGATCACATGATTGAAGACTCGATCGGAATCGGGCTCTATTGTCCGAACAGGATCGGATATTTCATTTATTCTTACTATAATCAGCGTTTTATATTTCAATCTTATTATTCTGGATAAATCCTCCTCTAGAAGTCTACATGTCATGAACAGATTACAAAATGTTATTCCTTGAAAACGCAGCTGAAAACGGCAACAGTTCAAGCAGAAGACTGATGTAAACAACTAGCTAGTTAGCTAGCTAGCCGATCACGGATTCAGACTTCCGGGATCAATAACTTTTTTAAAACACTTTAAACTGACAGCTAGTGTCTCTAAACAACAACCTCTAAAGACATTTCAACAGAAAAAGACAGAGTTTTGTTTCTTTTTAATGTTAAGCTCTTCGTGCAGCAGACAAATAGCTAAACAGTAGCTGCTAACTGCTACATGCTAGCGCCGTGATTTAACTCCTCAGGACCCGAGCTGTCCTTTGATATGCCTGTTTTATTTATCTGAAAGAGAAATAAAAATTAAGAAAAATAATTACTCTGACAATAAAACTGAAAATGTGATGTAATCTTAAAAAACAAACAAGCAAAAAACTAATAAATGAAAATTATTAATGATATGAGCTAGTCATGAACACTCATCAAATTCATGCTAAAACAGTCAAATTATTTTTAAGAATTCTAAGTGAGAACAGGAATCACATTTGGTCAAAAATGTTCAATAGCTTTTAAGATATTAAAGCTAAAGTCACTAAACTTTCTCACATGACTAATTATCACTTATAGAACAAGAAAATAGTTTTTTTTTTCCCTAGATTATATTTGCTCTATTTTTACTTGTCTATTAAAGCTACTTCACAGAAGAGTTCTATTGAAGTTTTTAATAGAAGGTTAATGAAATATAAATAAGGGACAACACAAATCTGTTTATTTAACTTGTTCATGTTTTAAATATGTTACAAAAGTATCAGATCGGGACTCGGTATCAGCAAATCCACAAAATCCAATGAATCGGATCGGGCCCAAAAAAACCTGATCGGGACATCCCGAGATAAAACCAACCATTTAGCTTGGATCTGCTTTCTCACAGCAATTCCTCCTGCATGAGGCCATTTGTTTACAACTACTCAATGTGAATTTGTTCTACTTCTCTGCATAACAGGCCTCAGAAAACATATTTACTCATAGATTTTCTTTAAATAAGCCAAAATGTCTGCTTATGGGGTAAGAAAGCAATTCTTATTAAGAATTCTTACTTTGAAAAAGAAATTCTCGTTACCTGAAATATGTTTCCTAAAACTAAGATTATTTTTCCATTGAAAAACTTTTTGATAAGATTATTTTTTCTATTGAATTTTTTTGTAAAGATTATTTTTGTGTTGAAAAACTTTTTTGATAAAATTATTTTTCTATTTACATTTTTTTCAAGATTATTTTTCTTGCAAGTCAGAAACTGGAAACAAGAATCTTTTTCCTCTATTAAGGTTCAGTTTTTGCTGTGTAAAACGAGAGCAAAAGTCAGTTTCATAAACAAGAAGTTCCTAAATGTACATTAAAAAAAAAAAAGCACAAATTTCTAAATGGTACAAATATTACTTCGTAGTCTCAGTATTTCCCTGCAATAATGGTTTCTGGAATCCCTGCATCTACAACAGCCCCAGATAAAAGGAATGTAACTAAGGTAATGAAAGTGACGGTAAATGTAAGAAAAAGTATTATTTACGCAAAAGTTAAATTTATGTTGTTAGGAAGTCAATTTGTTCATTTTGAACGGCTGGTTAGCTCTGATATTGCTCGCCATTTTTGATGCTCCGGTAATGTTAAGCTAGCAGGAGAGAGAGAGTGTAAACAAAGGGACGATGGGAAATGAGTGCAGGCTTACTCTGGTTCCGGCCAGAACTCAGAGCTGAATTTCTAATGATCTCCTGCCGCTCTGCAGAAACTATGTCCTTGAAAATGACAAATTGTTTTAAATTTTGCTAATTATTTTCACTTTAAAACTAGGATTAGTTCTCACCGCAGCTGTGAATCTGTTGTGTGTCAATGAAAAAAAATAAATGTCCTAAATAAACGGTTATATTTAAATCTCACTCTGTGCTAAATGTAGTTATGCTAAATATATCTTTCTGTACTTTTGGTTCATATATGCATAATTTTCCATTTTTTCTTGATAAAGCAATCCAGACATTTTCAAATGATTATAAAATGCTGCACATTTAAAATAAATTACTTTAAAAAATGAGAATATTTCACCAAAAAAAATCATTGTTTGCATTTAAGTTTAGAGAATTTAGTGCAGATTTTCGGGCTACAATCTTCATTGTAATATTGTGTTTTCCATCTCAGCTCTTCAGTTTAAATAGTTCATTGTACAGCAGATGCATCAAAGCGAGTACTCACTTTTATTGACGTGTTGTTCTCATCGATGAGCGTGTCCGTTAGTTCCAAATGTCCCTCTTCAGCCACCTTCTGCAGCACCATGCAGAAAGTCCCGACCAGTCTGCAGAAAACACCAGCGGAAAGCCATGAAAAAGGAGAATCATTCAAATCAAAGCCTCTTTTTTTGTTCCCGCTCGCCTGTTGAAAGTCCTTTTGTCACTTTGCCTTTTCAGTTTCTCTAATAAACTCTGACAGACTGTCTGCTCGTCTCAACAGAGGCATCTCTTCTCCTCCACGGGTTCATTTGTGGCTCCGTTGAGGTGAGTTTGTGAATGAAAGCTTGAACAGATGATATTGGGCCTAATGGAGTTCCATAGAAAAGGTCCAGCATCGTGTTTTATAAAGAAAGATGAAAGATTTGATTAAACATGCAAATGAATTTTGCTGCTATTATAAAATATATTATAAAAAGTATTAACAAATTAACAGCGATCATTATTTTATTTTGGGATGGGGACAGTAACGAGCATCCCGCCCACAAGCGAGCAGTTCTGAATGGACGGACACGCCCCCACCTGTGCGCAGATTCCAGCCGAGCCGACCTGAAATCCAGCCGCATCAAACTTCTTCCCAAAAAATTGTTTCATTATTTTTCACAAACACAATAAAGAAAATTGATGAGAAAAAGCTGAAAGAAAAAAAAAACAGAATTCAAGGAAAAATGTAAAATGGACAGCGGTGAGAAATTCTTATTTTTTAGGCTGCTGGTGTGACTGGAGCCTGGATTTATTTGTATTTTAATTTCAAAACATCTCAACTAGTTTGTTGAGAAATTTTATTCTTGTTAAAAGTTTCATTCTATCTACATTTTTTGGGGTTTCTACAGTAAAATGAATCCCATTTTTCCAGATCTTCTGTTTTTGCGTTGATTTTATGTCTAGTGTGTGAATACAACACGAAAAATGAAAGGCGATTAATCGATTAAAAAGGGCGATTAATCGCGATTAATTTTTCCAGATTTGCGATTAAATAGGTTTTTTTTTAATCAATTCCCAGCCCTAAAAACACGATTTTATAAGAGATCATTTTCAGTACTGATCCATTTTTTTCTTGTTCAAAGACTAGAACTGTTTTAGTCTTCATTAAAATAAATGTTCCATACCGACGTCCATATCTGAAGATTTGGTAATAATTATCTTCTTTAAGAATATTGCTGCCAATCAGAAAGTGGTAGTAAGTGTTTTTCATTTGATTATTTCACATTTTCCAATACATGATGAGCTTCCTGTTGCTTTCATCACAATACAGGAAATTTATCAGTATTATTATTATTATTATCAGTATTACAGACATTTTAAAAAAATTCAGCAAAGAAAAAGGTAGTTTTACTCCACTTTTAGGACCTTAAAAACATTTAAATTCAGAATATTTGCACAAAAATCAATTCTCTATAGTGGGGCTTCACTATAAAACCTATTCACGCTCGCTGAGCAGCAATTCAATGCAACTTGTCTTACTTTCTCACCCTGAGGACAACAGGAAACAAAGATCCATAGAGCATTTCTGTTACTTTTTCTGTGTTAATTAAAGTTTTCCAGACTTTTTTTTGCCCAAAAGTATATAAAGAAAAACCTAAATGTACTCACTTTTAAGATTTCAAGCACCTTTTGGGTTTAAGTGTAAGCCTTGATGTTGAAAAATTAGCATTTAAATTAGGTATATCATTCTTGAGGCTAATGTGGGTTGACAGATAATCAGGGGAAGACGAAGGTGAGAATTTAGGGTTCCGAAAAGTGATGAAGACAATAGATTAAAATACAAAAATTTCGAACATTTTCAGCGGCCTTTAAGTAAAAATGAATGCATAAAAGCAGACCAGAGCGGCTTCTGCCCATCTGCATGTAGACTGGACGTGTTGAGCATTCAGAGACGTTCTTCTGCAGACCTTAGTTGGTTTTATTTGAGTTACTGTTGCCTTTCTATCAGCTGGAACCAGTTTGGCATTTCCGTCCACAGAATTGGAGATTTCTGGTGGTGGAGGACCCAAAATGCAAGAGACCAGGCTTTGTGACAGGAGCTCAAAACCATTTTTTTTTTTTTAAATTAACGTAAATATAACAAATACCCAACAAGACCAAAATGGTGACAGAACAGATGCACTAAGTACAGTCAATTGAAAAGAAGACAGCTGTGGATGATCAACCTGAACATAGTGAGACTGACGGGGAAAACAGAACGGGACAAAACCACCACAAAAACCTAAGCGTGGAATCATGACAGTACCCCACCCCAAAAGGGCAGATTCCAGATGCCCAAAAAAAATCCAGTAAACGGTTTCTGTTCCGGTACCGCGGCATGCGTGAGGCATGACATGCGACAGAACAGACGAGGATCAGTCCTGGCGACTAATCTCCAGAACCTCAAAGGGGGATTGAACGGTGACCATCCTCAGGGACGGGGAACATGACGATGAACATGAAGTGTGACCCTCCTCAGGAACAAAAAGTTTCAAACAGGCACCCACAATTCGCATTAATGAGCAGTTGGACAGGTGTGTATAACAAAATGGCCAGTGAGTTTATTTATGAGAGTTTCCTGTTGGAGGTGAAATTTAATAAAACATCACAAGACGAAGAAGAGGTGACATCTTCTGAAACCAGCACTGGTCACACACGAAAGAATTACTAATGAATAAAATCTGTTTTTTTAGTGATAATAATTAACAATAAAAATCTATTTTCACAAAATGTCCCTCTGTATCGGGCTGCCACGATTAGTCGACTAATCGACTATTAAAATAGTCGACGACTAATTTAATAATCGATTAGTCGTTACTTTATAATATATGGAGTCAGTGTGTAGTAAAGTTGAAAGTTGTAATGGCATCATGCTAGCTTTTTGGACTATTTTGGCATTTACTAAGATTTTTTATGCTATTTTGGAGTTTAGCTAATATTTCAGCTACATGCTAGCTGTTTTGGCTAATGTAGGCTTATTTTGTTTTTTAGGATATTTCAGAGTTTAGCTAACATTTTCGTGACATGCTAGCTGTTTTGGCTAATTTAGTCTTTTTTGTCTTTTTAGGCTAATTTGAAGTTAAACTAATATTTCAGCTACATGCTAGCTGTTTTGGCTAATTTAGTTTTTTTTGTCTTTTTAGGCTAATTTGAAGTTAAACTAATTTTTTAGCTACATGCTAGCTGTTTTGGCTAATTTAGTCTTTTTTGTCTTTTTAGGCTAATTAGAAGTTAAACTAATATTTCAGCTACATGCTAACTGTTTTGGCTAATGTAGGCTTATTTTATTTTTTAGGATATTTCAAAGTTTAGCCAATATTTTCGTAACATGCTAGCTGTTTTTTGCCTAATTTAGCCTTTTCTGTCTTTTTAGGCTAAGTTGGAGTTTAATGTTTCAGCTGCATGCTAGCTATTCTTGCTAACGTCTGCTTATTTTGCTTTTTAGGCTAATTTAGAGTTTAGCTCATGTTTGAATAACATGGTTGCTGTTTCTGGCTAACCGCATTTGTTGTATTTTTCAGGCTAATTTGGCATTTAACTGATATTTTAGCTGGCTATCAGCTTCAACGTTTTTAGTTATGAATTTCAGCATCTTCAGCTTCCAAATTACCGCAGATTATTATCGCAGATACCGTGAATATATCTAGTTTTTAGCCAATTTCAAGCTAATCAAGGTTAAGATGTGTGTTTACATCCACTTTGAGCATGACCCGATTAGTAGAATAATCTGAAAAAATAATCGTGATTAGTCGACTGTTAAAATAATCCTTTTTGTAGAACTATTCTGTACGTGTTCTCTCCTAGATTTGCTTCTATATCGAAATCATGGAGAAAATTTCCAGTTCTGGACAATCCCTGCTGCTTGCACAAGGTTTTTTTTTATGCTGCCGATTGTGTGCACGGACCATTCATACAACATATGAGTGGGAGGAAACCCAGTAAGTCCCCATTCAAGCTGACAATTAAAGCCAGTGAATAATTTAAAGAGTTTCCTCCATAGCTGCGAGTTGTTTGCTGAACTATCACCAGCATTGGATGTACAGTCATGTCGTCACCGCCATATGTCATTTCTGATACTTTTCTTAAATATGGACCAAAAACATCATTGCATAAATATATTAAAGGGGATGGTGCAGCGAAATTGGGATAATTTGCAACAAGAGGTAACGTCAAACAGGAGCATGTGACACTCAAAGAGCTTTGGCGAGTAGAGTAAACAGTAGCCGAGCACGTATAGAAATAGAGGAAAAGCAAATGCAGCACACAGGGAGGGCTTTTTTTTTTTTTTTTTTTTTTTTTACACTAAATGGATGAAAGAGAAGGAGCGCACACTCAAAGTACACAAACACACCTGCGCCAGCATATGAAAGACACCAAATACTATCATTAAATTCATGAGCAAAGACTGACAACAAAGGCAGGCGCCTCTTATCAGAGCGCAAATAAAAAAGATATTATATGTAATTATTTCCCTTCATTTTTCAGTGGGGCTTTAAAACTCCCTAATGAGGTGAAATGAAACTTCCTCAACCGTTTTGAAGCATTCCCTGATGGCGTAAACATTTATTTTATTTTAGAAAGGTGTGTTTCTGTCAGGTAAATCTCCCTCTCTCAGCTGCAACTGAAGAGGAGAACCAGCACAGAATCAGAATTCTCCTATAACGTTTTATTGGAGCTTTGTGTTCCCGCTGCGCTGTAAGGAGCGATTTCTTTGGCCCGTCCCGGCGTGATCGATATGTCCAGGGCTGTTTAGATAAGAAAAAGCTCTGTAATTTCCTTTTGGCCATTGTAAGGCATGTTCAAGCGCTGAATAATTGAACTGAAGGGGCCCTATCGTGTTCTAACTCACTTTTTAGCATTTCAAAGGCTTGCATTTATTATTGACAAACAATTTACTTTCATCCGTTTCCATAATTCAGAGCTTTATTCTGTCATTTTTTTGTTGTTAAATATCTGGTCTTCTGCGGCAGCTTGTGACAGAACGAGGTTTAGAAGCTCTTGTTGCTGCCATGCCTGCAGGCAGAGTTCTGTTGGAGCTACACTACTCCACCAAACCCCGACAAAGACTCCTGCAGATATGCAACATGACCCAGATTTCTAATGCAAACTCATACTGGCGGAAAAAAGAGGGGAGGGGAAAACAGGAGCGGTGAGTGCAGCTCTCTGTACTTCAGCATAGGTTGCAGGTAAAGAAGAAAATCGAAATACTATATATATTTACTTAAATGATTGGCTACTAAAATTTAATATCTGAATATTTTTTTCCTGCAATGATTGTTTGATAATTTGTTATGTTGGCCGTCCAAACATAAAAAGTTAATAATTAATTGGATTATGAACCTAAATAGGGAACCAGATTGAGAGCTGAATTTATCGTTTAGACACATTTTTTTGCAATCTATCAAAAATCCCAAATTAAAAGATAAATGTTTTGAACTGAGGAGTTAAAAAGTGGGATTTAGACCTTTCAGTGAAATCCAAAAACTGTTTTTTTGTGGGAAAAAAAAACAAGTAATGGGGGATTTTCTGAAGACGAAACAGTAAACGAGGGAAATTGTAATTAAATCTGTACGATGTAAACAGATGGTGTTCAGCTAGAATAGAATGACAAAGATAAATAGTACAAAAAATACTCTGAAAAGAGAAATAAAATGTTTACTCATACAGTAAAACTTCCCAAAAAAGAGGTTTTTTGTAATCAAATTTAATTTGTTTTTGTTTATTTCTCTGTCTTCAATTTTGCACCAAACAGCAACTGCAATGCAAATTTAATTAATAGCAGTAAATGGTCTTGATAAATGCAAAAATACTAACAATAACAGTTTGCGTTTTTTTCTCTTAAAGACCCCTATGATTTCATTTTATTTTTTTTTAAAAGAAAAAAAAAATTAGTCCCCAATAGTGTTTTAATTATGACGTTTTTAACCAAAATCCCACAACTTAAATGTCTTAAAGTCATTTTTCATGTTGATCTGAAAAAACCTCTGTTTCCAAAATCACCTCTGAGGGGGCGTGGCTTTTGGAGCTGAGCTGAGTAGCTCCGCCCCTGACCCCCTCAGTGTCTGATTATGATAGACTGCATGTGCAGCAGAAGATCATTCATTCAAGACAGTTTGATTGACAGATTTAAAACTACAAATACTCAGAAATACAAAATACATTTGTTCTTTTTCAGAAGAAAAATACCACAAAAACTTCAAAAACAGGATTTTCATCAGAGATGAACTTTAAAATAGAATTTTATTGTCTTTGTCTGAATACAGAAAAATAGTTTTCATGCTTTATTACTCCAAAATACCGACTTTATAGTTGATTTCATGTTAAATCTATGCAACAAAACTTACCAGCTCAAATTGAACACATCATGTTAATTTATTTTGTACAAGAACATTCAAACAAGGATTTCTGAGCTGCCTGGAACGTGAGTTAAATTACATTTAAATTATTTTCAAAGATATCTTGTTCTTAACTTTCTAGGTCAAAAAAATGTTTGTTGGTTTTTTTGTATTGAATTTTTCTCCATTGTTGAGTTTTATTTGATTTAATCCTTGAAGACAAAATCAATCACATCAAAAAATACATTCTGCTGCTAATTGCATAAATCTGCAACCTTCAACACTTTAAGAGGTGAATTATTACAGACCACTGGTTAGTAGGAGACAAAAAATCTTACATCACCTTTTACTATTATGATTAATATCATTAAACAGTTTCTTTTTTGGTAGAAATGAAACATGAACACAAAAATAAAACAGCCTTTTTCCCTAAAATAATAATTTTTGCTCATAAAATGCTAATTTTTTTCCCACGAAACACCATTTTTTTCTACTAAGTACTAAATTTTGCCCATAAAGCACTTATTTTTTTCCACAAAGCACTCATTTGTGTAAAACAAATAATTGTAATTTAAAATGTAAAACATAAATATAAATATATATATAATTTGCATAGAAAATACGAATTTGTTTCCACAAAGTACTATTTATTTTAACACAAAACCCAAATTTATTTTATAAAATACAAAACTTGCAGACAAAATACTTATTTGTACCCACATAATACTAATTTGTGGATAGAAAATACAAATTAATGCCCAAAAATTGCCAACTTGTGCCCACAAAAGAGTAAATTTCTAATTTGTAGTGCAAAATGCTATTTTTTTTTCCCACAAAATAAAAAAATATTCATAAAAAACATTAAATCTGTCCCCAAAATATAATAATTTGTACCCTAAAAAATATAATCGTTCCCCACAGAATGCTTAGTTTCACATAAAATAGTCTCAGTGCAGCAAATGTAGTGGTAGGTGAGAGTGAATTAGTCGAATATTAAGATTATCATTTGTAATCAATGTTTTCTAAAAGTGTGGTTGATCAGGCGAGTACTCAGGTAAAACACAAGTCCCCGAGTTCTTAAGACCAAATGTGAAGTCGTGACTCGTACAAACACGCGACCTCCTTCTCTGCTTCACACAGTGGATGAAATATGATAGCCGTCATCTGAAAGCAAAAACAAAAACTGAAACCTGCCCTCGCAGCACCGATGGTGTGTCGGATCACTGCCTCCGCTTTGTGCTGTGGTAATGCGACCGCACTTATGCTTGCGGGCTGTGACACACTGGCCTCGCTGCGTTTTGGTGCTTACAGTCATGAAGTGGATCAGTTATCCTGGTAATGATGCAACCTGCGGACGTATATGAAGCAGGTGTGAAGAACAGCGGCCGCTACGACTCACCTTCAATTATTCACCGTCTACTGTATGTGTCGGGTTGCATTCGTGTTTGCATTTCTATACCTACACATGTTAGGAATTCTAGTTGATATGTTTTTGGTAGTTTTGGGGCTAAAATTGGAATTTTCTGTGTTTTTGCCAAATGTTGGATTAAAAAAAACAAAACAAATATCATTTCTGATTAGGTATGTTTATGAGAAAAGACAATGAGGAGTCACTGATGCCTCATTGGTGCCTGGAAAACTTAGGATTAAAAAGTTTATCATCAAAAACTTTGATTTCTGAAACAATTACCTTAGAAAGATTAAGATATTACTTAAGCGGAAAAATTTATGCTTTCAAAAAAATGGGAAAAATGTGGGATTGTTTGAAAACTAAATGATAATTGTGAAATATTACAGGTTGGACTAGCAATTTTAATATCTGTACGCCTTTCATGTTCTTTTTTGACCTAAGTGCTGCGTTTTAACTGCGAGGATCTGGTTTTGTCGGGATATCCCGTGCTGTTCGTTTGTTTACTTTCTTAACTTTATGTTTTATATGTAAAACTGCAATAAAAAAAAGATTAAAAAAAAAAAAGGTTATCATCACCAAATTCTGTGTTTTATTTGTGTCAATAAAGGTTTTTAGTCATCTGGTTGGTTGTCTTAAATATGAGTGATGGCATATGGAATTAAAGTCGCACTTTAACTATATTGCAAAATCGTTCCCAGTAATTAAAAATATAAGGTTTTTAAACAAAATCAAAAAAGCTATTGTCGTTTTTTTCATGCACAATGGCAATAATTCATTAAAAGTACATTTGAATTGAATTGAATTGAACTTTATTAATATCCCAGGGGGATAAATTTATCAAATTTATTTCCGGGTTGTGGGCGGGACTATTGACACAGAGCGCGTCCATTTCGGCGGCTGTGTCGTTATTCTGAGCCTTTTCAAGCATCCAGTTTTCATCTGCTCCTGATCCACTTGCAATTAGAATTAAGAAAAACTCAAAAATGCTTCAAGAACATGTTAAAAACGGAAAAAGAGTATTTTAATCGGGGTGGGTTGGACTTAAAGGGTAACCAAACCTTAAATCAACCTTTTTTTTTTGTCTGTTGACTTTAATAAATGGAGCTTTAATAGTGCTGTCTGTTAAGCCAAATTTTTGATAAATCCAAATAAACTTCTTTAGTTATTGCAAATAGAATCAAAAACCATCTGTGTGCTGCCCCCTACAGGTGGAAAGGATGTATTACAGTTGATTTTTCTGATTGGTCAAACCATTTGAGTCCCACGTCATGATCTGCAGCTCCAATAATGATAACAGTCCTGTTCCCCAGCCCCGCCCCTCTGACTGGATTTTCAAATTTTGGCAGTGGGTGGAGTCAGCCTCCAGCTTCACTGTTTGGTAACCCTTTAATGTGTGTTTGTGTGCACCATGGCTTCACTTTACTATATGTTTTGGAAAATTGCCTTTTGGTGAGTAGCTGCTGTTTTCTTTTTTGTAGAATTATGTGTAAAAGTACACAGTTCAGGTAAAAATGAAAAAAAAAGAAGACCAAAGTAGATACCTTGGGGGACGCCATAATCTGTCCTTACTATAGTCTACTTTAATTACACTTAGAATATTTTCTTAATGAAGCAACAAATCTGTAAGCACATGCACAGCAACCATCTGTTCTGAAAACAGTTTAAGAATTTGTAATTACATAGAAAAATGTCTTGACTGTAGTATTCAAAGACCCATTCTGATGAAAATTGTGTTTTTGGTGGCATTTTTCTGATGATAGAGGACATCATCACATTTATCAGGAAAATTAAGGAGTTGTTTTTTATTCAAATTGTTGTAAATAAAAAAAAATGCTGTTTGGTAATTATTGTCTTGGTTACATAGAAAAGACGATGGACAAGCTAGCAGCTTATTTAAAATTAATTATTGAAAACGTAATCTGTGTGCTGCCCCCTACAGGTTGAAACGAGGTATTACAGTTGATTTTTCTGATTGGTCAAACCATGTCAGTTTCAGATGTCTGACGTCATGATCTGCAGCTCCAGCAATGATAACAGTACAGCCCCCAAGCCCCGCCCCTCTTACTGGATTTTCACATTTCAGCTGTGGGTGGAGTCAGCCTCCAACTCCCTGGTTTGGTTACCCTTTAAAAACACATTTTTGCCTTTCAGCATGTCATCAAAGAAAATTATAATGATAAATAAATCAACATTTTCAGTATCAACACCATTCTTAACATTATTACACACTTTTAGACAAAAGGAATTCCATTCCCACCGTACTATGACTTAACCATTTTTTTGTTAAGTGTGGATTTTTATTGCACTGGTAATGTTTGGTTGTGAGGGGCTGTAAGCTAGAGGGAGAGCGTGTAAACAGAGGGAAATGGAAGGGAGGCTAAAAAGAGCATAATCAGAATGAAAAGGCGGATAGAAATGCATTTAAAGTAGCTATAAACACTTTGTTTGCTCCTCTTGTTTCACTCTAACATCCTTTAGTCTTTGGTCTGAAGATATCTGTCCTGCTGCAGCTGAACTAATAGCCTCTCCTGACAGCTGGGATCTGCTGTCCCTCCGTCCTACACACCTGTCACTAACTTTTAACCTTCAGTCGTCTTAAGTGGAGAACACTCTTGGCAGCACGCCGTCAAACATCAACCGACGCCGACACGGGAAAGCATACCAAACTAAACTGACTGTGTGGATAATGTGATGTCCTCAATCTGTTTTGTTACTGCTAAATCGGATTCACCTCAATTTTAGGATGTTCAACGAACAACCGAGACGAGAAGTAAAATATTTATAGTTTCTTGTTCTAAACTCCACAGCATGTTATCTGGAGACAACAGAGCGAAGGATCAACCAGAGGAGGTGAAGAACAAAAACAGGCAGTAAAGTGGAGAGGTGGGAAGTTTCATCAGTCAATTCTATCAAACTCATTATTTGACAATTAAAGAAAATTGTGTTGAAGCTGTTAGATCCTAATCAAATACTTGTTTGTGTTGAGCTGATAACCAGACGGTGGGAGTGTCAGTGGGTTTGTGGGGCTGTTTTATTGCCATTTCATTACCTGCCCCCCCCGAAGGTAAAGTGACTCATAGCCGCCCGGCCGGCCGGGTTTGTGGTTGTTTCCACTGTGTTACACAGAAGATTTAATCCGTTTAGGTCAGGCTCCTGGGAAATTCCGGCTCGTTCTCTCTCAGGTGACGAACACTTGCGATGTGTCAATGTGAATCGCTCACAGGCGGCGACGGTTAAAGCCGGCGCCGCGGCCACAAACGGCGAAAGGCTGTTGGGTGTCGGGGTTTCAATTGGTTGTAAATTTTGTTGGGCCTCTGGCTTCGTTTGGAGACAAACAGCTGGAGTGGTCAACATCTGTCAAGACACATTGAGATGAAGCGTTTGGGGTGAACCAATGACCAACTCTCCTTTTTTTTTTTTTATTTAGGAATTTTTTATTCTCAAATTACTAATTTTTCCATCATTTTCAAACATGTTTTTAGGATCTTCCAATATATTTTCCTTTTTCTTACATGAACCACAGTTGAAAATAAAATAAATCTACTCTAATTCATTATACATTTTCATATTTTGATCTATTTTTTATGACAAATACTTTTTATTGGATATATTATTTCAGGTAAAACTGACCCAGCAAAAGTGATGGTGTACTTTTTTATAGAGAAAGTGTTAAAGGCCCTTTCATAAAGCCGTGTTTGTGAGCATGACTGATGACTTTTCTTTTGACATTATTAATTAGTTTCTTATGTCGCCTAAAGAGGCACAACTGTAGTCTCATCCTGTCAATACTGTGACTAGAACTCATTCCCAGTCCCAAGTCGTCACATATTGACGTTTGCTTGCGGACTCCTCTGTGTCATTTTTTGATGTTTTGGGTGTTCCCAACTCGTCGTTTTTCGACATACTGGCTGTTTCAATTAAAGTCCCCCTATGATATTTTTTTTTATTTAAAAAAACATTCCCAGTAGTGTTTTAATTATGATTATGAAGTTTTTAACCAAAATTCCACGATCTAAATCTCTTAAAAAGCCGTTTGTCCTCTGAATTCTCCTTTGATGGGGCGTGGCTTTTGGAGCTGAGCAGCCCCGCCCCTGATTATGATAGCTCTGTGTCTCACTACCGTAAATCTTCACATAAAAAAGTCAAGCATTGTCGGTAATGTGCAGCCGTATGGTTCTGATGTCGGCTCGGACGAGGAAGTGAAGATCTTCATGGACCGAACTTCCTCCAAAATCCTGATTCTTTCTCCTTCCCGTTCACCAAAGACTCTTTCAGCTCATTCTCCAATATTTATTGACGTTGCTGTGATCAATACATTCCATCCATTGGTTTCTCAGAGCAGAAAATAATGAAAGTTAACATCAAAATGCTCTTTCATTGATTTACAATCCTTTCCAACTGCTGTCAAATGAGCCGCCGTTCACATTTCCGTGGTCACATCAAGAAGCTCCGTGGAGTCTGGTGGAGATTTTCCAGCATTCTCAGCCCTGCTACCGTAAGTATTGGATGAAACTCGCATAAAATATCCAGTGACGGCTGATTGGACCACAGAAATGTGAACGGCGGCTCATTTGACTGCAGTCAATGTGAAGATACCATCTTCTCTTCTCCAGAACCTGAACTAGACACGCTAGCCGGACCAGATGAGGGTTTAGTGCATGTGCAGCAGAAAGAAGATCATTCATTCAAACAGAGTCTGTGAGAGTTTGTTTGATGGAAATTTAAAAGGAGAAATACTCGGAAATGCAAAAATAAAATGATTTATTTTTACATTTGTTCTCCTTCTTAAGATAAATGCCACAAATACATGTTAAAAACTCAAAAAACAGGTTTCTCATCGGAGGGGGACTTTAAATCATGGGTCCCCAACCTTCAGGCCATGACCAGAACCGGTCCAGTATCGCACCAGTACCCAAACCTGGTACTGGTACCCTAACCTGACACCAGACCAGATGCAGTACCATTACTGGTTTAGGGTATTGGAGTGGATCTTTAACCCTCGTTGCGCAAGAGTGAGCGTGGTGAAAGTCTCGTTGATGGTTAGGACTTCCTTCTCTGGAGGTAGATGCATATTATCCATGTGCAACCATGTGAATGAATGCAATATTATCCTGTTTGTGACCTGTCAGAGTCCATCAAATTGTTTTGTTTTTGTGTGGTGGGAAAACTATCAGCAGAGCAGCAAACCGAAGTGAAAAAATGACAGAAAAACAACAACTCCAGTATTTTCCAGCTTTGTTATTCTCACTTTTGTGCTTCAATTATGCAATTCTCCAAGTACTTCTCCAGTTTTTCTACTAGTAAAATTGTCCACTATGTGTGTGCGTGTGTGTGTGGCTCTGGGATGGTCCTGCATGCTGTTTAAGCTGTACCCCACCTTCCCTCTTGCAGGATAAGCCCCAGAAGGCCTGAACCCTCCACAGGACAACATAGGTACAGATTACAGAGGTGATGGAATGATCCAGCCCAACTCCCATTTATCCAAATGAGCTTACTTGATAAAGTTTCGGCTTCTGTTTTCAAATGAGACAATAGTTTTAAAAGAATCTTTGTATAATTCACTGAATCTCACCTGTTGGAGAAAACTTTACTGTAATTGTACACTTGGATCTCCAGCATCTCGTTTCCATCCAACCGGCTGGCAATGGGCCATCGAAACGTCTGCAACACAAACACAAGAGAAATGTTAAAAAAATACTACGCTAACACACGGAATTGATTTTATTTGCATGTTTTAAAACTTTATTTTTTGGTTTGTTATTTTCGCACATTCTCACTCCCAACTCGTCACATATTGACGTTTGGTTGAGGACTTGTTGAGGACTCCTCCACTTCGCTTTTTTTGATGTTTTTCAACGCACCGGCTGTTTCCATTACATCACGGGTCTTCAACCTTCGGGCCGCAAACCAGAACCAGACCAGCCCACCGGTACCCTAACCCGAAACAGGACCAGATGTGGTATCGGACCTGAACCGGTACCAGACGCAGTACTGTAACCGGATCGTGCCCGCGGTACTGGGGGCAACCTGGACGCGGTACCGGACACGAACCAGTACTGGGTTAAGGCACCGGTACTGGACATGTCTTAAGGACCGGTGTGCATCGAGTATCGGTACTGGATGTGGTACTGGATGCAAATCAGTACCTGGTTAAGATTAGGGTACTGGTACTGAGTTAAGATACTGGTACTAGACGCATCCTAAGGACCAGGGTCCATCCAGTACCGCATCCAGTGGACCGGCAACAAACCAGAACTGGGCTAAGGTTAGGGTGCCGGTATTGGACTCTTCCTGAGGACCAGTGTGCATCCAGTACCGCGCCCGGTGTACCGGATGCGGTATCAGATGCGGTACCGGACATAAACCAGTACCGGGTTGAAGTTAGTTTACTGATACTGGGTAAGGTACCGGTACTGGAGGCGTCCTGAGGACCAGTGTGCATCCAGTGTTGTGCCCAGTGTACCGGCTGCAGTACTGGACCCAAACCAGTACCAGGTTAAGATTAGGGTACTGGTACTGGACGTGTCGGAGGACCCGTGCAAATCCAGTACCGCGCCCGGTGTACAGGATGCGGTGCTAGATGCGGTACCGGACACAAAGCAGTACCGGGTTGAAGTTAGTTTACTGATACTGGGTTAAGGTACCGGTACTGGACGCGTCCTGAGGACCAGTGTACATCCAGTGGCGTGCGCAGTACTGGACCCAGACCAGCACTAGGTTAAGATTAGGGTACTGGTACTGGACGCATCGTGTGGACCAGTGCGTCCGGTGTACCGGATGCTGTACCAGACGCAAACCAGAACCAGGATATAGTTAGAGAACAGGTACTGGGTTAAGGCACCGGTACTGGACGCGTCCTGAGGACCACATCTGGTACTGCATCCTGTACCGTATCTGGAACCACGTCCCAAAAGGATCAGCCAGCCCGTCAAAAGATGACGCGTTGGGGTTATTATTTTAGGTAAACAAGCTTTAAAAAAACCTGAGATTTAGTGAAAAAGTTATTTTAAAAAATAGATCATTGAGGTCATCTGCTGTTCTCAATGCATCTCAATGATAACAGTATAAGAAAAATATCGAACCTATTCAACAACATTCTCATCAAAGTTCTGTCCACGACGAGTCCAGAGATAGAAGAACAGCGTATGCACGTCTCTAGTGAGCTGAAAGGTCGAGTGTGATGTCCACGTTTTATATTTCACAGATGACTGTACACGTTTAAAACTGACAGCCCTATTATCCAGTATAACGTGTGACATTTATGAAAATCGATCCGTGTGTTGCACCAAATCCAAGACCTTTATCAGCGTAAAAAAAGCTTTTCCGTGAACAAAATCCTTATTAAATTCCACAAACATTGAAAGATTATTCAGTATTCTACCACTTTATTTAGCAATAGGATTGATTAAGAAGATTATACAATATTAAAATGCTTAAGGCAAAAACTCATGACTCACTTCAGTAATTGAACTCGATTATTGAACATTTAACTTTGATTTTATGTCCAAAAGTTAGCAAGCAATAAATAGATAAAAGTATTTTTACCTCCAGTGCTCATACAGCACTCATCATAAAAGGTAAAAACATAATCAATTTTCATTTAAATTCTGCAAAAACTCTTTAGATTACTACACTGAGGGTAAAGAGTTGAAGGTTGAACAGGTGATTAAAACCTCATCCGCCCCTTGGAGTTTACAATCTCTCCGTCATAAAAAGCCTGCAGGATGCCAGGAAAGACATTCATCCAGTGTCCATTAATGCCTGCTGTTCGCACATCTCTGCAGGGTTTGCCATCGGATCATGAAAGACATTGTTAGTCATGTGATTCAGGCCCCTGCCTCTTCTGTTCTGATCTGGGATCTCTGCCTGAACAACTTTAACCGATCAGTCAGAGTTTCTGACCCCATACCTGCCGACTGTGCTCTTATTTATCCAGAACACAGCAGGCAGGAAGACGAGGTTAGACTCCTTTTGCTTCCCCTGGAACATTCATGCATTCTACTTTCATTTCACTGCCAAATCTCATCAAACCATCTTTAGTAATTAAAAAAAAAAGGAGTAATGCAATAATAACCGCTGCACCAAGGACAAAGAGTCCAGGTGCATAAGTGTGCTATACATCCAAGAATATTACTTCATGTTGCAGCATGATAATGTTGTTGCATGGCAACTGAAAACATCCCAGTTCTTACATGTCCGGTGAGTATGCTCAATGTCCAGCAGACTCACCGGACATTTTCAGGATGCTTTAGAGTGGAAATATTAGGTTCCAGAAAAACAATGCTTTCAGATCCCGGACGAGCCCCCAACTTATGCTATCCCCCTTGTGATGTGGAGCCGAGGTCGGTTTGTAGGCTAACAGAGAAAAAATTAACAATCGCAACCTAAACATTTACATTTATGGTTTTCCAGAAAACCACACAGTCGACTAATCGATGACTAATCAACTATTAAAATAGTCGACGACTAAATTTAATAGTCGATTAGTCGTTACTTTATATAATAATATGGAGTCAGAGTGTATGAAGTTGAAATTTATATTAGCATTTCGCTAGCTTTTTGGACTATTTTGGGCTAAATTTTAGCTAAATTGGAGTTTTGCTAATATTTCAGCTACATGCTAGCTGTTTTGGCTGACTAAGTCTTTTTTCAGGCTAATTTGGCATTCATTTAATAATTTAGCTGACTTTCAGCTTTAGTGATTTCAGCCATCAGCTTTAGCT